>JBAIZL010000008.1:2682500-3320000 GCA_036971475.1 Prosapia bicincta | reverse complement strand
AACCAAATAAAAACTTAATTTTAGAATATAGATCACCAAAACATTTTCATTACTTTATCTACACATCTGTAAAATTTGAATCTTTTTAACGGTATCAAAAACATTTCAGCTAAATTTCACACCATGTAATACCATAATAAAACCACTAATTAATAGTATTTACACATCTACTTCCAAAGAAATTTAGTCTCCAATTTCCTTAACCGCCCAGAGGTGGCACTGATTTTAAAACACAAGAGATGGTACATGAAGTTTTCCTTCAGGTCCACAAAAAATAGATACCGTTTCAAACCTAGCGCATTTTATGTTTCTATATTTAACACATGACCATAAAATAATTTCCTTTACATAATTAACTATCTACAAATAAAAACAAACATTAAAACAATCGTCTCTACAGCTAGCTTGAGGTGGTAGTGGTTGTAAGTTCTAAAGTGTATTTTTGTCTTTGCTTATACAAGCCTTTTTTCTATACTTTTGTGTAACGATTGCATTCTTCATTCTCTCTGTTAAAGGAATTTCTTGAATGTCAGCAAAGTCGTTTAGTAAAAACAGTTATTCTGGGATTTAATCATTATCTTCTTGGCATTCAACTACCTACCCATCATCACTTTCATGACTTCTAATTTCTTGCAATATACCAAAACCATCGGTATCAACACTGGTGTCTAAATTTTTGTCTATATAACTGTTATCAGAAAAAGCCTTCTCCTAATTGAACCGGTTGGCCAATCAAACTCATCTTTCTTACACTAAACTGTAGCATATTTACTCTTTCTTCTTTTATATCCATGTTACAATAAATATACACTAAGATATTTTCTAATGTCTACACACAGTAAATCAATACTTAATTTACAATTATATTACTGTGTATGTTAAAAATTTAAAATTACAAATTACAAAATTCAAAACGTGAAAGATGGTATACGGATATTTACTCTGAGATATTAGTAACACTAGAGGTGGCATATAGACAAATACTCCGTGGTATTTTACGAATTACTGTCCAACACAAACTAATTAACAACTTTTAAATGAATAAGGTATTGTTACTCCTAGAAATTGTTTTGTGGATTATATGGAGTTTTGTGAAATTTGATCGTCCGCTACTAATATTATTTAACACATTTTTAGAAACACAGAGTAAAGCTCCGCTATGCCATCTCAGACAGGTGGCACTTCTTAGACTATCTACATCCTTTAAGAGTAGTTAGACATAATGAAATACAACACTATTAAGAACATCTACTTTTTAATTTACATAATTCTATTAGCATACATACATACAACCAAACATATTAACTAACAACTTTCACTCATGTTTGAACCAATAAGCATTAGGAGTACTCAGAGTGAAAGTTTAAAAAAACTATTCAGGTTTGCTAATGTGTAACAGTACTTTGCCAAAGATGTATCTTGGCATGGTCTGCTACCCACTTTACCCCTCGGTTAATAAGTATCCGCAACGCATAGATTCTGAGCCAGTGCATGACTGTACCCACCTAGTCTACTAAGGAGAAAACAATTAGTTCTGGGGTACTGGGGACTGGAAATTATTGTATGTTATCTACGGTTGTACCCATTCCCCTAGTCCTGCCTGTAACATCCAATGCAATGATTAGCTTTATAAAATTTATTATCAAAATACAAAGGACAAATCAGCTTAAAGGAATCCAGCTTTACAAGAAAAACCTTTGATCAAGTGAAAAAAAGAGTGCTTAAAAGGTTTCAAATGTATTCCAATAACAAAACCCACTCGGTAATTGCAGACAGTTCTATCTGTATCATGTGGGTTAAAATTTTAATTAAATAATCAGTAATACATACAGTAGAGTCTAGAAAAAACTATATAATGTGGACTTATAGGGTGTCGAGTTTCAAGAGTGTCGAGTTTGCCGGAATTCAAGTTAAAAATTACAAGTTAAATACAAGTTGTATTTACAAGTTGAATTATTTACAATATACAAAACCTACTTTTTTAGTTTCTTGTTTTAATACTTTTATAAAAAAAGGCTAAATATTAAATTAAGGCTTACAACATTTTGTCTTGTTTGAAAAAATGGAATAATCATAATCACTAATGACTCTCAATAAAAAAAATAAACAATTAAAAATATCAATTAACAAAAATCAAGTGATAGGCTATAATAAATAGGTAATCCACTGACATAAAAACTTACTCCATAAAAGTTGTGTGAAAAATGTCATTCTGAGAAAATAAACGTGTAATCTTGGAGTGCTTCTCAGATTGAGATCTGCAAGGCATTGCACTGTCACACAATCTTCTTAAAAACAAGATGTCTGGTGCCGATGCACCATATTGCTTGAAGTACAGCAACTTTCTAGAGTCTGAAGTCCATAACTGTGACTCATTTTTCTGTCCGCGACATTGTTAACATTGTTATCTTTATCTTCTGAGCCATCTTCATTTCGACCAAAACGATTTCACTTTCTTCTAAAGACTCACTGCTTCCATCCTCTTCCAACCAATTATCCACATCCTCTTCAGTTACTTCATCAGTGCCTGGGACTTTCCTCAACAAAGACACTAAGACTAAGTAGTCTTCAGAATCTTTTTTTCTTCCAAATCATTTCACATGTGATTGAGCAGCTTTCTCCATGAACGGATAAGGGTAAAAGCTGGAAGTTCATCAGGAAGAGACTGAAATTTATTCTTAAACGCGAGACATCCTCAAACGTGTTGAGTTTTCGGGACTGTACTGTACTTAACAAAGACTGGAGTTAACTCAGATTTGTTTGCCATTTCACATGAAACACCAAAATCTCCACACATACACAAACACAAATTTTTCTAACAGCTCCATATCACGAAAAGTAGCAGTTAAATATCAATGTACAAACACACATAACACAGAGTAAATGCTTATTTTATGAAACAGAACATTATAATAAAATACAACTAAATTTTAACATACCTACAAAGAGACCAGATAGGATGAATTTGGATATAAAATAAAGTTTAATAATATTGAACTCAGCAAAAGATTGAACTTTTAATAACACTATATATGTTTATGTATAATATTGTATAAACTCAAAGTTTTAAAAATAAACAATGTTTTCTATGCAATTAAATTGCAAAACCCATGGCATTAGTAGAACGTGGTTTCTTCGAGTACCTTGAGCAATAACAAAGGCACGTTACTAGATCAATAGCTCAACAAGATTTCTTACTCAGATTCGAAGAAATGATATTTTCCTTTCTCAAGTTAGTTGTTTAAATGTTAAATGTATGGACTGTCTTGCTTATACTAAAACACACTTTGTAAGAACAATAAACCAGTTGTCAAAAAATCAATTTTATATTACTTGACTTGTCATCTGTTGAAATATTATTCCATATTATAGCACTTGGATATCAATGAGTGAGTGTGGATTGAGTAGTAGTAGCCAATATAATATATATATTCAATTTCTAACCATTATATATATATATATATATATGAAGTTAATATATTAACTTCATAAAGTCAGTGCAACGGAGAAACAATGGATAACGTAAAATATCAAGAATATATATATATATATATATATATATATATATATATATATATATATATATATATATATTTTTAGGTTAGTTTTGGTTGGTAAAGATTATTTAGATTTTTTGGACTAGGAGACTGACAGACTTACCTTGGTAAGAGTCCACTCTGTAGTCTTGAAATAGAAACACATAAAAGCACTTAAACAATGATATATTTCAACCACACAGTGGTCTTTGTCAATCGAAGAGAAAACACAAAAAGAAATATGAGAGAATGAAATAAATACAAGTTTACAACTTGTATTTATTTCATTTTCTCATATTTCTTTTTGTGTTTTCTCTTCGATTGACAAAGACCACTGTGTGGTTGAAATATATCATTGTTTAAGTGCTTTTATGAATTTCAAGACTACAGTGTGGACTCTTACCAAGGTAAGTCTGTCAGTCTCCTAGTCCAAAAAATCTAAATAATCTATATATATATATATATATATATATATATATATATATATATATATATATATAAAGAAATAAGACAAAATACAAATACAAGAATAATTTATTGAATGTACAATTCAATAAATTATTCTTGTATTTGTATTTTGTCTTATTTCTTTATTAATACACAAGAATACATACTGTAGTATAACTTAACTTTTGTTATAATTATTTTTATATTTAAATGTTATTTATTTACCTTACCTATTAATGTCACACCTTCAGGTTTATAAAAGAATTAACAATCTTATCAATTTTTAAACATCACTTGCATTTATTCTCTTCAATTAACTCTACACATTATTCCAAATTTATATTAATATTTTGCAGTGACAGGATTGATATCCTAACTAATATTACAATGATAAAATTGGACTTCTGAGGCTTTAGATTTCTAATATAATAACATAACAAAAAAAAACAGTATTAAAATTTTATTCTTGCTCTCGGGTCGCTATTACAGGAACTTTGCTTTTAAATTAGAAATGGTGAAACTAGAATAATTTTTATAAATTTTGATAAAATTAAAATTTGTTCTGAACTAAAAGGTAGATGTCTGTTGGCTACACTTATATTCAAATAATACTTATTGTTCTGAAGAGTCCTTGGAATCCTGGCCTTGGTTATTACCTTCTGCACTTACACTTGACACACAAAAAAAACTTACTTTATATTTCAAAAAAAACTTTTACGTCACACTTTTTAAATTTTACTTATAAAAAACACTCTTTACTTAATTTAATCAATTTCTCCCTTTACAACACTTCCATCCTGGACCCCACCAATCCATCTTCCTCTAAGACTCTCCTCAAACTTTTCTCTAAAACTCCCGATCAATTTAGTTTTTATTAAAAATCCCTAATTTCTCCAACTACCAATGTTCTTTGTAAGTTCCCACCAATATTCTTTGTAAGTTCATCTAACGGTACATGGTTATTTTCCCAAGCTATATCGGCCGCTGGATTTCCTGTCTTAACCACTATGGACCCTTCTCTATTGTCTATGGTTGCCGGACTCAACTTATAGCTTTCCTGAAAAAGGATAATGACATGGTACCTGCTTTGTCCGCTCTAGAAAACTATTTGTGTCTTTCTTTGCAAAATCCTATAGATATTTATTTTAGCAACTAACTGAATTTACTCTAAAGCCTCATACTTTATGTTATAATATATATATATATATATATATATATATATATATATATATATATATATATATATATATATATATATATATTATGGTTAGAAATTAAATGTCAGGAAAAACCTCTTTTCCAATTTTGGTACAGCTTGTATGTTTGCATTAATATCATGTTCAAACGTTGTTTAGATTTTAGATTTTCCAAGACCATTCTTATTGATTGATACTGAATATTTAACAAATAAAGACATTTACTGTAAGGAAAATATACACTTTACTTTATTGATGTGCTTGATTTACATTATTGAAAAATAAATGTGGTAAAATTGTTTTTAATTTGTACGGTAAGCCAATCAAGGCTAACTTTCAGAGTAAATAAGATTACATAAAACTTGTTGAATAAGCTAAACCGTAAAGTAAATGTTTAATGGTTTCTCTGGTAATAGGACAGAATCAAGAGTTATATGGTTTCCATTAGTCAATAGAATAAAACAAAGTGCAAAAAGGTTTCCCTTGCATAACTTTCTCTTAACTGGTACAGCTTAACCTACAGTTCTATGGTTATGTTTATTATTTCTAAGCTCTATAAGATTCTTTGAAATTGCTCGGCTTAAAACTAATCACTAAAAATACTTTTCATGTTACCTGAGTTTTTTCACAGAAATTCTCATATACTCATAACAATCTCATATCTCATGTAAGTTCTTATATACTTAAAGTTAGATATATCTATTATTTTTATACAAACAGCTGTATCTCAAACAATAAAACAGTTATAAATCAACAATACATAACCTCAACAAAATTAAATAAAATTTGGAGAATTATTTAAACCACAAACAAATAAGGCTAATAAAACCTAATTATTAATAAACAGAAATATTTATAAAAAGAAAAATAATATATTACTAGATAATTATGCAACTAAATTTTATTAGCATTATTTCTTTTAGCAGTTTTTGGAATTCCATCCATTTTATTAATAATACAGCACTCAAGTCACTTCAACAGTTTACTCTTAGCCCATTTGTTCTATACATATGTTAGCACTTAGCATAGGAAACACCACTAGTCTGGCTTCTTATTGCTTGTAAACTTATCAATGACAATGAAAATGTTGGAAAGAACCCCAAAAATAATCAAAAATAACAAATAAAACAAGTTACTTAAGATTAAACCCATTATGTGCATTTCGATGACCATGTCATCATCAGAGGGTCTCATTACAAAATTACAATCTAGCAAACAAGAAGTTACAAACTAGAGTGATAACTTCTTGTTTGCTAGATTGTAAGATTGTAATTTTGTAATGAGACCCTCTGATGATGATGACATGGTCAATGAAATGTACATAAGGGTTTAATCTTAAATAACTTGTTTTATTTATTTATTATTTTTGTGGTATTGGGGTTCTTTCCAATATTTTCATTGTAATATATTTTACCACTCTGTTCTTGATATTGTATATTGTCAATGAGAGACACACACACACACACACACATATATATATATATATATATGAAGTTGATAAATTACTCCTAAGTACATACTTAGTAAGTAAGTAATTACTTACTAAGTAATTTATCAACTTCATAAAGTCAGTGCAACGGAAAAATAATGGACAAAGCAATATATATATATATGTTCTTGATATATTACGTTATCCATTGTTTTTCCGTTGCACTGACTTTATGAAGTTAATATATTACTTTTGTAAATAATTTTTATCCACCATTAAGTGCAATGATTTTACCTTGTGTGATGATATACCTGTGTGATATATATATATATATATATATATATATATATTTTTTTTTTTTTATATATATTTTATATTATATTTATTATATTATATTATTTATTATATATTATATTATATATATATATATATATATATATATATATATATATATATATATATATATATATATATATATATAATAAACATAGTTATCCATCTATTCTTTAACTCTGTTGAGACAGCTAAATATTATTTATCATGTTATTAACTAGTATATTATACAAAAAAGCAACACGTTTGATGCATGTGTGTGTGTGCGTGAGAGAGAGAGAGAGAGAGAGTTTTTAATAAGTGAATCAGTGAACATTTTAACAATAAAACTTGTCAAAAAGTTACACAATGGGGGATATATTAATCATTTAAGTGAAAAAACAATATTCTACCAATGTTTTGTGCAAATGAAAAACAAGGAATTTGGATGAAGTTAAACTGAAATACAACTATCCACTATATCTATCTGAAATACCACCACTCTTATTGGTCACTGGTGATCAGGCTGCACTTTTGTTTCAATAATGTTGACCCATATGACTGGCCTATCTCTGGAAAATTTTCTGTTACTACAGGGTTCATGTTTATGGAAAATATAGCTAACAAAACCAAAAATAATGTTTACAATCCCTAAACATTACTACAAATAAACAAGACAAGAAGGCTAAAGCCCTTGTAACAGCATTGGTTATTGATGACCAGTATTTAAATTGGTTGTAAATAATTTTAAGTTTTACCACATATAAATTCTTGAATTTTATAGTCCATTACGTTCGGTGAATCTTATTAATCACTTAAACAATAGTTTATGACTATCTGAACTTTGAATTTAGTAAATTTGTTAAAACTTACTGAAACAGAACGTTTTCGATCGCTATGTGCCAATCTTCATCAGTGTCTTCTGCTTGGAGATGTTGGGTCAAGCGGTGACGGTTTTAAAGGTAGGTTTTCGATAGTATCGAAGATTTTGTGTGATTTGTATTGTGTTTGTTCGTTTAATATGTTTGTACTTTGTGATTTTGTGTGTCTGTAAATTTCATATTGTACTAGTGTGTTGAGATGTGGTTCTTTTTTGTTGATGTGTAGGATTTCTAGGTTATGGTAAATGTCTGTGTATTTGTGTCCTGTATCTTTTATGTGGTTGTTAAATGTTGAGTTGGTGTTCTGTTTGTGTTCTTCGACTCTTTGTTTAAAGCTGCGACTTGTTTGTCCAATGTAGAATTTGTTACATTCGTCGCAGTTCAGTTTGTATACGCCTGGTGCTTGTAGTTTATCCTTGTTGTTGGTGTTGTGTTGTATTTTGTATTGTAACTTGTTATTATAACTTGTTACAAATCACACATAATCTTCAACACTATCAAAAATCTACCTTTAAAACCGTCACCGCTTGACCCAACATCTCCAAGCAGAAGACATTGATGAAGATCGGCACATAGGGATCGAAAACGTTCTGTCTCAGTAAGTTTTAACAAATTTCAAAGTTCAGATAGTAAAAAACTATTGTTTAAGTGATTAATAACATATAAATTATACTTATTCAATATAAATATGTATTATGATATTAACATACATATTATTATAATATGTATTATTATATATTACATATTATTATATTATGATACATAACAAGTTAAGTTATAAATATGTATTATTCAGAGTAACCAACTAAGTTCCCTGGAATAAAATTATTTTCTCTTTATTAAAATTAAATTGCTAAAACAAATACTAAACATAGATTTTTGTATTTGATAACAGATTTTCTACCTCAAAAAAATACTTTGTGGCAGAATTTGTGTTTCAAGAGACTTTGTAAGTGTAAATTATAAACCTTATATTCAACATATTCAGCACCAAACAAAACAAAAATGAAACCTTAGATATAAATTAGCTCACAATATGACACTAGTAAATACCTTAAAATAGCAATTTAAATCAAAATACAGTATTTTTTTTTACTTTAGAATAAATTTTATATTTCTTATTAAAATTACAATAGCACTGTTATATGCATAAAGTAAACCATTTTGGTTTAATTGATCACCGAATGGGTTTTAGACTAAGCTAAAAGTCCAAAAAAGTTAACAATTAGAATTCCTGCTACAAAATAGTTACACAACCTTTATGCACATTTTGCTTACACCGTTACCATTATCAGAAGGTTATAAATAAAGGTGCATTGGTAGCCTTCTGATGATGCTAACTATGTTAGGGAAATGTAATATAAAGGTTGTGATACTGTTTTGGTACAATGGTTTTCATTTTTTTTTTTTTTTAATCAACTATAGCTTCCCTATTGTGCTCTAAAATGCTTTTGTACACGTTTAAAAATTATTAATATCTTTTTTATGTTTATGAAATTATTCCAAAAACCTTTTCAAAATTCTATATTTAGTTTCAAACAAATAACAACTGAAAATAAAGTAATGTTAATAATTTATTTTACAAGAACTTAATGATAAACTATTTAACAAACTGCAGAATAATTTTTATAACAATGTCCATAAACAGAAGAATTAACTACAACACTATAAAATAAATAAATTCAAAACAATAATACAATTATTTTTTTATTAACTTGATAATTTGTTTACTTACCAAGCTAACGCCAACCCTGAGAAGTTGATTTAATTCCAATTTGACACGATCACAGAGTAACAAAATGTTTTCCCTATGTTCATGACTTGTATAAGCTGAGTCTGTAAAGTCCTGTGTTCTCTCTACAATTGTGTCCAAAGCAGAACTCAAACTTTCCTTTGATGCTGGAGTCAATAAAGTCAGTCGAGTCATTTCAACAATTGATTCAAAGTGTCTAATCGCAGCACTAATAGTTTTTCCAGCATCCCAGTCCTCTCCGTCATCATTTCCACCTCCATCTCCTCCACCTCCTTCACACACCCCATCTTTTACTACATAGTGTATCAAGTCCATTGCACGTCGCATCTGACAAAACACAGTATCACGATTTTCTCTAGATGATGAACTATCTGGGTGACGTAGGCAAGCCTGCAAAATAGAGGTTGAAGTGAGTCAACTATTTGATTTAGAAACCCATATTTCCCGCCCCACTACATAAGCAATTGCAAATTTTGTAAAGTGCCTAATTTATTGAAAACAACATTTTTCAAAAATAAATTCAAGTTTATTTATAAACTATATTTTTTTAAAACACAATAAATATACATATCTCACAATTATAAAATTTAATTTCCAATGGTTTTCAAATGTCAACACCATCAAATGTGTGACACTAGCACAAATCAAAAAGATTCTGTCACAATAAGTTTTAACAAAGTTTAAAGTTTGGATAGTCATAAACTATTGTGATTAATTAAGATTCACCGAACGTAATGGACTACAAAATTCAAGAATATGAAATAAAGTTTTATAATTGTGAGCTATGTATACTTATTGTGTTTATAACCTTAACTCACAAGACAACTCGATTATTATTTATATGTTTTTAGTTTTAGAGGATTGGTATTAGCCATCATTAACATAAGATTAGAAAATATTTCTAATTACTGTCAAAACAGGTTAGTAATATTTATTATCTACAGGAATACTCATAACAAAAATCAATAAGTTTTTTAAATTAATAAAATATATACATAAAAATAAGAATAGAAAAATATTATCCATAAGATAAATAAATACAGAGGTAAATAAATTAGCAAACCATTTCAACTGCTTGCTGCCATGTCAGCAAACAAATATATCTGGCGAACAAGCTTCCCAAGGAATGAGTGTACATATGACACTTCTAATCAAAACACAACTGCCTGATTAGTTATTTTTTCACTGACTCAGTTTTGCGAGTCATTTAATATAGAAACTTTGACGTGTTTTACATTGTAACGACAGTAGAGTCTCGAAATTCCGAGTCCCGATTTTTCGAGTTTCCGTTGAATTCAAGCCCGGCTGAGTGGGCTAAGCCACGGTATTAATCAGCAAAGCAACCAGGTTTTAAAAACATATCCGGTTTCATATAAGAACTAAAGTGCTAAAAGGATGGATAGAGAATTATTCAAAGAGTGGTATTTTAATGAGTTTGTGCCTGATCATGAAAAGTTTTTAAAAGCAAAGAATTTGCCTTGAAAGTTTATTTTACGGTTATACAATCCACAGTCATATCCCAATGAAAATCAATTGTATCTGATGATATCTGTGCTTTATATCTTCCCGCAAATGTTACACGCCTAATCCAGCCGATGGATCAAGGTGTTCTGGAATGTATGAAAAATATACTCATGTTACATTTTACGATCTCTATTAGAAGCGACTGAAAGGGAAGAAAGCATTGTAAGCTTTCTAAATAAAAAATTACAGTTAAGTAGCTGAATAATGGAACAAAATAAGAGAAGAAACATGAAGTAAGTCGTGGAATAAAATCCTGAGTAATAATGAAAATGTTGACTATGTTATTGGTCCACAAGAATAAACAGATTTGACATTTTTTATCAAGAAACTTCTAGGTTGTGAAGATTCCGATACAAACAATTTGAGGTAACAGATGTTACGATTATTGAAAGGTACAAAAAACTACTGAAGGCAGTAATGACGAGAATAATGATGAAGGTATGAGCGAGACAGTACAAGAAGAGAAAATTAGCCATAATGAAGGATCGAACACTCTTGGTGGCGAACAATAACCATGAAGGGAATTCCGCCATGGTAAAGGAATTTGCCACTACAACTGAATACTGTGTATATTTTTGAAACTGTACTTCGCTATATTGAACAACAGACAGACACCACCCCAACATATGTACTTTTACTAAGACATCTACCATAGCATAAAAACAATCTGATAAGCAAACACAGAAGACACACAAAAACGTTTTCAAAAAATTTAGTAACCGTGATGAACAATGTATTCCAAAGCAACGTTAATGTATCTAATTACTGTAATCAATAAAGTTCTATAAACATATTTTTTGCCTCTCTAACTACAGTACTAAGGTTCATTAAAACTCCAAGTTTTTCTAATGTACAGGAACATATTTTTGTATAATTCGAGTTTTCGGTAATCCAAGGGGATTTTGGTTCCATCTACCTCAAATTATTGAGACTCTAGTGTCTATAAAGCAGTTCTAAATTAAAGTTAATGCAGTAGAACCTCATTTATAACCAACTAATTAATTGGGGATGTCCATATTGCCCATTATAAAGTAAAATGTCATCTTAAAGTGATTAAAATCCAAATAAAACAGAGAAAAACTTGTACAAGATGAATAGAAAGAATAAATTGATAAAAAAAAAAACAATGGTTTTATTTACATTAATTAAAAATCAATTTACACATTCACTGTGGTTAATTTTAACACAAAATGTAATGACAGTGCTAAAAAAAAAATTTCTTACTTTTAGTTAGAAAGCTTTCAGATTAATACTGAAAACATTTTGAGGATTTTGGAACAAAAGTCATATTTCTAGATAATGACCATCTGGTTAGGGTCACCTATATCTAGTTTTAATAGGAAATAAGATCAGTCATTGAGAGAGACCCGAACTAGCGAGTCGAAAGAGATCTTCCTGGCAACCAATGGACTACATCCGGCCGAATGTTAGCTTCCTGAGGAAACCAGTAAGAGGTAACGCATAAGTCCTAGTAACGACTCACAACAGGTAAATGACTCATTTAATATTCCTTTTATGTCTGTTAATAATTCATAAGTTTATTTGAACACACTGTCCACGACCAGCAAAGGATTTAATGTCCATTAATTGTACTCAACAGTATTTTAGAGTTAATATCAATGACTTCCCGTTTTATTAAATCCTCCGACGGCAGTAGCGTGTCACTATATATTTGTTTACAAAACATTTGTCAACATTTTATAAGTCAGTATTATAAATATTATTGACATGTGTACTACTCTACTTATAGTTCTTTTGCTTCATTTTTAGGGAGAATGCCGCTTGACAAACTGTATGTATAACATAAAGGAGGCTGGCAGGTATGAGCTATGTGGTGCCTGTTTTTGACACATGGTGTGATATATTTTTAAAACAGTTGTTGTTAGTGACATCATGTTTATTAGGGTCTGTTATTATGAGATTCTACTGTATGTGATAAAATTTGGAATTTAAAATTCAAGAAAGAAAATCCTAAAAAAATATATATCAAATTTTCATTATGGAGATAAAACTTTTAATTTACCAAAAATGTAATTACCTTAGATGAGGTAAGAAGCAACATAGTTGATCTTTCTAGCACCTGTCTAGCAGCAGCCATCTGAGCTCTTCGCCTTTCATCTTTCATATCATTCTGCCTGTCTCCTGTAAGATGTGCTAATTCCACCATTTCAGCACCAAACTGACTAAAAGCTTTAACAAACTCTGTAAAGTTTGTTACACTTTCTAGCCTACCCAAACTGCGTGCCACCTGTAACAATGTTTACCCATAAAATATATTCAGACCAGGGTGGATCTCAGGTGGCCTAACATGAAATTTCCCCAAAAATAAAAAAAAGCTAAGGATATTTATTCATATTCGATATTAAGAGAATTTTTTTGTTAAGAGAAACCAATGTCAAAAAGTGTTTCTAATTAAAATATTTCAAAATAATAAAATATCTGTAGAAAATTTATTTTAAAAAGGCAAATTACTAATCCTAGTTAACTTACTTACTTTATCTTTAGCAAGAAGCAGTTGTTTAACTACAACAATATCAGCTAGCAAAAGCACTCTGGTGACAGAACTAAGTAAACATCTTGCAGCTCTCACTACTGCACTCCGATCTGTTAAAGAGTCTTCTAAGGCAGCCTCACATAGTTTCTCTATGGCAGCTCCTAAAAAGTTTTAATTAAGGGGTAATTTTTTTCTATTCAACAAGTAATTAATTACTGTACATTGTGAACCAACGTGGCAGTTTTTAAAATTAAAATTAAAATGGTTCTATTAGGCATAGAATTTTTTTCTATCCCTGCCAATGTTAAATAATAAATTTTAATTTTGTTATTTTCACATCAAATAACAAAAACTTCAGTTATAATTAACTATTGCATAACTGAGTGAATACTTTTGAACTTACTTGTTGAGACGTTTCGAAACAATTACTTCATTGACTTGTTTCAAAACGAAGCAAATTAGGTAATTGTTTCGAAATGTGTTAGCATGTAAGTTCAATAGTATTGTCTCAGTTACACAATAATTGCTTATATTTAATTAGTGAATTCAATATGATTACACGAGCAACTTTAGGTCATACACTTTACAATTACTTTGTTTACTAATTAAAAAACAAAAATAATACCTCAAAAGAGTAAAAATTTGCTTGAAATTCAGATAACATATTAAGTTCTCAATCTTACGATCAATCGAAATTGTAACTGCTATAGCCTATAAGAAAAATGTTCTTTGCTTTCATAAATAGAAAAAAAAATGTTTAATAATAATTTCTTTAAAAACATTTAGAAATTTATTCACATAACATATATAGACAATATAGATGTCATCTTAGCAAAACAGATGACAGATTAATAAAGTTTTATTAATTTACTACCCACGATGGGTTATTAATTCACCCACGAGGTTCACTACTATAAATGTTTTAAATGACTCTTTTAACAAGTATAAAATGTATTTGTATTACAGTTAAGAAGTCAATGACTTTTGTTAAATGTAATCTCCAGGTCAACCCAAAGTACCTTATGCTTTTGGAGAAATTTTAGAGAAAATGTTGACCTAACAAATCAATCAAACTTGAGACACAAAGACTCTTTCTTCATTTATATATATATATATATATATATATATATATATATATATATATATATATATATATATATATATATATATATAATTCATTTATATAATTAATAAATATTCTTGTATTTGAAAAACCTATGTTGTTTTAGATTATTAAACAAGAAAACATATTTTATTAATATAAATTAATAAATATTCTTGTATTTGAAAAACCTATGTTGTTTTAGATTATTAAACAAGAAAACATATTTTATGAATATAAATTAATAAATATTCTCATTACTGTTAAAGATCATTACAAAATAGCTTCGTTTATAATCATTAACAGACAACAATAATGTAATTCCTAAATAATACTTTATACTAGAAGCAATGTAGACACCACAACTGCAATGTAAAATACCTGAAGAATGGATAACAAATACACTAATCGCCATATTAAAAAAAGAGAATAATAATATACAAAATGATAAATAGATACATCTATTAAGCTCAATATTATACTTGAAAACCAAAATGTTTTTATATCTTATATAATCAAGGATGTTTTCACCTGAAGAAAAACAACAGAGCTTTAGAAGTGGCTAACCACTTTGAACTATCCAGTATTCATTTCTGGATAATTAACTAAAAAAATCTACAGAATATAATAGTGATACATACAAAAATAGTATCCAGAAAATAAGTACAATGAGGTTTTCACAGTCGGGGCGATTTTATTTTCAACACGGCTACATGAGTCTAGCCTGACTTCTCCGCTAAGTAACAAGACCTTCGTTGAGGTCAGTATGTAGTTAAATAGGTGTACAGTATGAGATAACGTGTTTCATGAGAAATGTTCATAATATCTCACCAAGTGTGAAATACTCATCCGTTATCTCATTTGGGAAGGAAAATCTCCTGTTGAGGTTTGTAATGAGATGATATTATGATGAAGCTACAAATTTAATGAGTGTGTACAAGTGGTGTCACGAGTTTAAAAACAGTTGTACCTAAGATCTATGATGATCAGAGAAGTGGAAGACCTTCAATATTGACTGACAAAATAAAAAATGTGCTCCATGATGATCACAGATTGACTGTGAATGACGTTTTACAAATCTCCAGATCTCTACTATACAAAACCATCACAGAAACTCTTGGATATCAGAAACTGGCCAGAAACTGCACGACAATAACAGACCACACACTGCCAACACCACAAAGGAACTGCTCGCCTGATTTAAATGGAATGTCCTCAATCATCCCATTTATCTCACCTTCAGAATGCTATATCTTTACCTCCCTGAAGCTGTATATGGATGGGAAAAGGTTTTTAACGGATGAGTATGTAAAAGAGGAGGTGAAGAAGCAGATTAAGGGGTTGGAGGAAAACTACTTCCAGGAAGGCATTAAAAAGTTGAAGCCCTGTTACACCAACTTCAATGACAGGGGTGGCAACTATGTAAAAAAATAGCTCACCATGTAATTTTTTTGTTTAAATAAAATAGTTTGTAACCAAAAAAAATTAAGTAGGCGCAACACTTACTTTCTGAATACACCTCTTATTTTTCACCAGGGGTTCTCAACCTTTTAGGCTCTGAGCCCCCCTTCACACTTTGGTGTGAGGTCACGCCTCCCTTCACGGATCAAGTTAATTTAGACTTATATATGATAAATTTACTTACAATATGTTTAAGTAATAACCAGAAAAATGTTCGCTACTTTTGTAGTGCTAGTGTGAGGGCTGGCACTGTTTCTCGTTAACTATTTTTTGTATGTTTGGATGAAATTTTGACAAAGAACACCGCAGGTCACTTTCCACATCTAGTCTGGCTCGATATTTAGATTTTATATTAGCCAGGGCTGAAAATCCTGTCTCGCATAGATAAGTTGGTGAAAATTGTACAAGCAACTTGACTGCCTCCATTGCTACTTCTGAGTAAACAGGAAGATATAGTAGCCAGAAATCTTTGAGATCCATGTTTGGGAAATCCAATTTAGCTTTGGAATCACATTGCAAGTCAATTGTTTGTTCTTGAATATGATCAGGAGGTATATCAATGTTGATTTGAAAGGGGTCTCTTGTTAACTTGAATTCCCAGTTTTCCGAACTTATATCTGGGAAATAGGCTCCAATTTTGTTCTTCAGAGACAACAAATGCTCAGATATTAGGTCCTTCATTTTATTTACTAGGTCTTTTGGAAGACTTTGGGTATCATCGACGAGATTTTGGAAAGGAAGAAAAGTTCGTTGAGTAAAGAAATAGAGCTTTATAGCTCTATTAAGCTATAAAGAAATTTCAATAATTGTGTGTTTGTGTCCATTTTTTAAATTTTTTAAAAAATTTGTTGTTGCCTCCCCTGGAATTCTTCTACGCCTCCCCAGGGAGGCGCGCCCCCCAGGTTGAGAACCGCTGCTTTTCACTATTATATAATGAAAATTTTTGACTACAATCACTACTTATTTATTTTTTAGTACAAGCTTTTTGCACTATATCAGTTCAAATTCACAACATGCAGAGCATGAACAATGATATGAAGCAGTAACATTGTACAAATAGAGTTACAGTGTATGACTTATCATACTCAGTCACAGTAACAGAGTTAAAAAAGTAACATAGCCATAGTCTAATGTCTTATAAACATAGCCAAAGAAACAATTAAAATCCTGAAAAGTGAAGATGTAAATTACCCAAAAGCTAACAATAAATAACTTTAAAGAGATTATAAATAAATCTGATTATCTGGCGAGTGTTTAAAAAATATCAAATAAAGGTCCATATTTAGCAGAATATAAAACTAATTTTACACTACTTAACTAAGTGAATACATAATTGCTTACTTGCTGACGCGTTTCAAAACGATCGTTCCTTTTTCGAAGCTAACCTTCTACTAGCGGCTTCTGGCTCTTTATGCGTCAGCAAGTAAGCAATTACGTATTCACTTAGTTAAGTAAAGAAAATTAGTTTATTCAGTGAATTCAAGATGATTACATCAAGAAACTAGAATATAAAAATCTAATAAAGACGTTAACGCTGAAACCAATGAATTTTTTAAAAAGTATAAAAGGTTGATAGAAAATGTATAATAGTTTTTGCTGTCTGACCTATATAAAAACTGACACAATAAAACCTGAGGTAATTTTGTTAACTTCTGACAAGTTATATTTATTTTTGTAATGTGGTGAATATATTTTCTGCTTTTGTTATAGATTTTAAATGCTATTTTATATGTGAGTATGAAAAAGAAAATGCTATTTCTTGTATATGTGGTGTTGAAAAGTCAGAAATAAAAATCTGTTTTTAGTTTTTTTTTTTAGTGCTAATATTCAGAGTATATATTGTTGCACTTTCTGTAATAAGTTGTCTATTAGTCTGTGTTTGTATCATTTTACTGTGTGATGTATTTGTAATTTAATTTTAGTCGTTTTGTTATTGTTATTCATCAGTGTGTTGATCAGGTAATGTATCATAAAGTAGGAAAAGGTATGTTTGTATGTATTGGGCAATTGAATGTTGTTGTTTGTTCTGTTGTTTGTCACTGTGTCTGTTGTTGACGGTTTGTGCCTTAAAACATTGATTAATGCTCTGATATTGAGTAAAAAACATCTGCTACAAATAACAGACTGTAGTTTAAGTAAGATATATTAATTATTATTTTATTACTAGCAGAGTACCTGTCCTTCATACGGGGTTAATGTATATTTGCATTGATTTAATTTGTATTTGTATTTGGGTTGAATTTCATTTGCTGAAATTATATCCCAATAAATATATCAAACTATAGTTTATAAACTTACCGATTATTGTATTAAAAAACCGAGAGGAGGAAACCTTCTGCTTGTAGCATGACATATTTTAAAATATGACTAACCTTGAGAGATGAATAACCATAAACATTTACTTCACCTATTCAATTGTGTCTAAAAGGTACTTCTACATATGATTACAAACACATTTACTATCAGCTGATTAAGCCAAGTATATAGTGGAGTATGGATAATTTAGTGTTAAGGAGGTTTTCAAGGTCAGCGTGGCGATGCTTTGATGGCCCATGCCCCTATTTTTCTAAATAAAAATAGGTCTATGTTTTAACCAGGGACCCTAATAACGTCCATGCAAAATTTCAGCTTAATGAGTCTAGTACTTTTTACATGATTGAGGAACACACACACACCATTATATTTTTATATAATAGTACAGATTGAACTACAAAAAACTTTAAGATAAACAATAAAATATATGCGCATACCTTTCTTTAAAAGATTCCCAAAAAGTGTTCAACCATGATATAATTCATCTATTATACAAAAGAAACAAACCATTTGACATAAAAAAGCGATTGTAATCATCTATAGAGATGAAATAAATTCAACCCAGAATCTATAGCAAAGAACATTAACCAAAGAAAAATAGGTTTTTATTGGAATATGACCACTCTTAAGACTCATGTTAACATAGTCATTGAAAAAATTATTTCAAAGTTTGAACCAGTGAACAGTTATGAAATGGGTGACACTGAATTAACAGTATCTTACTGGTAGCATGGGGTTAATATACAGTATGGAGATATCATACAAAGAATACAAATATTTAACAATACTGGTAAACAATTTAACATGATAAGTTAAAATTATCCCTGGAAGATTTAAAAATAATTGTCATGCCACAAGATTAATTATGATGTAAACTATTAATACATTTAAAAAAGTATAAAAACACATCATGGAGTTTAAATGTTTAGGATTAATACTATTGGTCAATGTAAACTTCGAAAATGAAATAGAATAACAAGAGCATTAAGTGAGCCAAATAGTTAAGTATTCTGAGCCACACAATATGGAAAAATAGATTTCTTTGAATACAAAACAGTCACATAGACATGACTAACGCGTTAAAATGGCTAATATATAAAAACTTACAAAGCTACCATTAGATACGTAAACAGTTAAGACAGTACTAAAGTCTGCTGCGGGAAATCGGACTGACAGACAGATGCTTAAAGACAGACTGTTCGCTCAGGGTCGCCAATTAGTGCACAGGGCTAAGCGGCTTTTGACCATACTTCGAGATTCCGATTCCATACGTAGCAACAGCGCTAAACAAGTCACCTGCCCGATTTTGTGCAGTGGTTTATAGAAACTGCATCAACACTAAGGAACAGTGGAAATGTAGATGTTACAATGAATAACTGAAGAAACACTAAAAGATAAAGAGGAAGTGATATATTTATCAGATGAAACTAATCAACGACTTTAAAAAATATATATATATATATATATATATATATATACAGTAAACTCCCAATTATCCGTGGAATAGGGTGGCCCGGCAATGCCGGATAACGTATTCCCCAGATAATCCGCTATGAACAAAGAATACGCAAAACGATCGATAATCGATTATTATACCATGAGTTACACAAATAATGACCCTGGTTAATGCAATTCACAAATAATCTTCAGAGGACAAAATAAATACAGAAAATAATTTAAAATGTCGATATATTTGACGGATTATAACATGTACATTTATGTCTAACTATTTACAATACGTATATAAGTATATGTCAAAAGTAAGTATGTATGTACATATGTAATTTCCTTTACACATAATACTTTCATTTTTTAACAAAAAAATCTGTCACATCTTTTTTTGTGAGCACTGATTTAGCTTTAATGTGCGATCTTAGTTTCTTGAGAACCATTTTGTCGCACAGTGTCTACTTGTGTCACGTGTGTCACAAAGCCATAAAGATCGATAATGTATACGACAGACATGGATAATGCATATGTCACGTCCTAGACTATTTATAACCGAGATTAGCTGACATTTGTTTACAATCTTATGATACACATTAGGTTTTCGGGCGTCCAAGCATTTTGTCATTGTCTCTTATATACAGTAGTCTGCTCGCCCTTTTTATTTCGCTGGCCCGCGTCAGGATGCTTCCCTTTCAATGTAAAAATTAGTACTTACATATTTACATATCTATTCCCTTCATCTTAACTTCTATTAAGCCTTATATGTATTTACGTCGTAATTCACCGTTTGGAAATTTAAACACATGAATCTGATTAGAATAAAAATTGTATATTTGTAAAACAATGGTAGACCCCGGATAATCCACAAACCGGTTAATCCGCCCACGGATAATCGGGAGCTTACTGTATATGTATATGTATATATATATATATATATATATATATATATATATATATATATATATATAAACCACATAAGGAGAATAAATGAAGATAGAATAAGCAGATATACCATACCTACATTAGTATTGTTTGCCTAAGGTTTCCCAAAGACAAGAAAGTGTCAACCTTCAATTATAACAGAAACAATTGGCCCACACACAAAAAATAAAAGATATATCTTTACTATTAGAACAGCAATTCTGTCTATATTAATCAGTTTACAAAAAACATGTGTTAATAAGTTAATATAGTTGGTTAAAAATATATTTACCAAAATGACGAAGATTTAAATTTAACTAAGGGTAATTACAAGTCTTAAAGGGGATTTTAGACATACATGTTTTATTTAGTTATAAAATAGGTCTCAGTTTAGACAATTATTTTCTGAATATCTGGCAAGAAGCCATATTTGATTTTATACATTACAAACTTTTTTTAATGTTAAAGTTAGAAAAATGATGACAATAAATGTGTTGAAAGTGGGCATGTTGCCAAAACAAAAAGAAATAATCTCTCTAAATGAACTTCAAATATTAAAACTTATATAATTTAAAACTTGGCAAATATATATCTTTGACATCCTAACTCTTAATGTCTAATGGTGATAAGTTATATCCTTATAGTAATGGTTTTTATAGGAAGTACTTATGGCATAAACTTGATTTCTTAAAGAATAAAACTTAATTACTTCATTTCTTTATTTAGAAGAATTGAGAATAATTACAGTATGTTATTAAAACTGTTGACAAGTAACATTTTGTGTAAGTGTCAAACATAAGTAATAATTCTCAAACACATTTGTTAACTTACTTTGATTTGGTTAATTTTTCTCTAATCATGATTAAATGAAATGTGGTTTCTCCTGAATAGTTCATAATTAAATTTTAATATAGAGCTCTCTGTAGAGACGCTACTGCCTTGTGTCAACTAACATTATTTTCTGTGAATTTCTACCAATCATGTTTATCCCACAGATTTTTGCTGTTAATCACAATGTTTCGACCTCACCTTGAATCTTTCTCTCTCTTCCAAATTCCCTCTCAGTTTCTCTCAAACACATAACCTCCAACGTTACTCTTAATTGCTCATTTACTGTCATCATGTCTTTAGACTCATACACAGTCCATGCCATGACCTCATTAGTCTGATTCACAGTTTAGTACAGACTTGGAGATTTTTGATGCCAAAGTACTGTAATTTCTTTGTGTTACTGTTAAACCGCTACAAATGTTTGTACCAGACAGAAATTAATCAGAATTACCAGCAAATTATAAATTACCCGCAATTGAACATTTATTATTCATTGTTGTTAGGCAAACATATAATATAGTGATTTTTAAAACTGCCTTTGTTCATAGACATTAGTATTTACAAGTGACTTAACCCTAGAGGACTCGCGCGAGGTAATTATTCTCCCAGTGAGTTTTCAACAAAGATTATATAACTGTTGCAAATCCTGAAATTCTTCCCCCCCTTATATACCTTCTAACTGACTCACATCTATTATGACACACATATAGATACATCTAACACATATATAGTTACATCTAACTGACTCACATACCGTATCTATTTCTGTCTCTACATCAGGTAGTTTGACAGTTTTTGTTTACTTATAACGGTTTGAAGTTATTGTTGCAACAGCTGGGAAAGTTTTTATTCCGCGCTAGTCCTCACGTTATAATACTGATCCCTCTAAGTGAAATCTATTTCTATTTGTATTTTACGACACTTTTATAAGTGGAGTTCATTGTTATTCGTATTTTGCTAGGTTTTTATAAGTGAAGTCTATTTCTATTTGTATTTTGTGAGGTTTTTATAAGTGAAGTCTATTTCTATCTGTATTTTACAAAGTTTTTATAAGTGAAGATTATTTTAAATTGTATTTTGCAAGTTTTTTATTACATAAATTAATTTTATTTGTTTTTTTGCAAGATTGTTATGAGTGAATTTTATTATGTTTTGTATTTTGTGAGAATTTTATAACTGAAGTTTGTTTTAAATTATAAATTTAATAATCTATTTTCAATTATCTATGTTTATATTTTGTCATGGCGATAAGAGTTAACACAAATTTAATATTTGTAATTTTTCAAAGGGGAGAGATACGCAAATAAAAGTTCTTTTGAAGAAATTAAAGCTTTGTTTGGGGTTTTGTATATTTGTGGAGCAATGATGCCTTTGTACAAAAATTCCAAAAGTATATGGACAACAGACAGAACTGGTTTGCATATAGTAAGGTATACAATGTCAAGACACAGATTCTATTTCCTCTTACAAGTATTACATTTTGGTATATATTGTGTTTGTAAACTATCCTTGTCTATGAAATATTTTGTTTTCATGATTATTGTAACAAAAAACGTTTATTTACAATATAGGCTGTAGTTTTATATTTGACAATATTACAAACAAACATTTTAATTACAGTTGTGATTGTTGCCCTAAGAACTTGGACAAAAAACAATAAATGCTGTGATAATTGTGGGAAAAGTGTTTTTAAAGACCATTTAGTTGAAGTATATAAAAAGTGTTTTGACATATAAAAAAGGAAATAATATTGCATGAGTTTGTTCATATCTTTTGTAGTATAACAAAACATGTTTAAATATTTTTTTTATTTATAACACTAAATATTTTACTGATGTTGACCTGAAAACTAGTTGGGGTAAAAAATTACCCCGCGCGAGCTCTGGTGTAACAGGTATTAGCGCGAGTCCTCTAGGGTTAATAAAATTTGGTGTCAGTGTTTTCAGTGGATTTTCTCAGAAAAAACATCATCTTGCTGCTACAATCACAAAAAGTGTATACACATTTTCTATGAATTTCAACGCCACAACAAACAAAACCTAACTTTTTGGGTAAGTGTAAATTTACTATTTTAACTTTGTTATACTCAGCTCTTTAATATAGTATCAAACTGCTTTTTAAATTGCCTGGTTTAATGTTAATTTAATTATTTAAATTGTTTGTTGTACATACTGTCTTAACATTAAATTTATGGTCTGTAAAGAGTGAGTTTTTGTAAATAAAATATTCCCTCATTATATCTTGTAGCAGAACAATGTTTTCTTTATAAACTACTGAGAAACAACTATATTTTGAGACGTTTTAGAAACTTCCATTTACCTTAAATAAGCTACAATGAGGGCTAGTTTGGATACTTATTCTATGGCACAATTTAAGGAATTATGCCAATAGAAGACATTAGCAATATTACTTACTGTTTTGCTTTAAAGTAAAAGGTAGAAGTAAAAAATGCTTTCTTTTTTTAATTTTGTACTTACTACCTATTAAAATTAAAATTTTGCTAAAGCAGTGTGTCTCTGTTATAATATTTATATATTATAAATTTTAAAGTTTGTAGGTCTAATAGTTACAGCTAATAGTTAATGTAAACATTTATTACTTAAGATCCAAGAGCATTTTTATTTGTTCTACTATTAGAGATTAAGTACATTTTGATTCTTTTCAGTAAAAAGTTATAAACTGAAACTGTAAATAACAAAAAACTAGAACTATAACTGACAGAACTAACAAGTTTATCTGATATCAAGTATGCACACTATAATGGTTAATAAAAAAGAGTGGTTGCTCCAGAGTAACTGAGGAGAATAAAATGATTTCTTTACAACATGTACTATTCTTTAAATTTAGTAGAAAAAAGATACCTTATTTGCCGATATGTATAAATACCTTTTTTTCATAAATGAATTTTTAAAAACCAAACTCTTTTTGTACTAACAGACACGAGTTTTAAACAATTAAATCATCCTTACCAATAGTCATAGACACTGATGATGTCACGAAATAATGGGATATACATTGTTATGTAAACTAGTATCTGACTTGTTATACGTAGTGCAAATAAGCCATACAACATATATTAGAATATCAAATATATATTAGACCATCTTTAATGATCTCAGTAGGAAAAATTAATCATGGTGTGTGTATGTCATAGCTATGATGCAAATTTCAAGTTAATTGTAGTTAGTGAAAGAAGTTGAATACAGCACGGCTGCAAAAATATACAATGTGTCTGTAGTTAATGAATGAAGCTGGTGAATACAAGAACTACAATTCGATAATGCTAATTATCAAGGAAACCTTTTCACAGACAAGTTGAACCTGTAGAAAAAGAGTAGTTGAATCTGCACTTTAAAAATGTGAAATGGGATTGCAAATAATTCATGAAATTATAACTTTTAAAGCTTGCAAAACAACTAATGAGCTTCAGGTATCACATTTTAAAGCATGTGAAATGTACAATGCTAAGAAAATTGAGCTAGTGTAGCAGATTCCAAATGATTTCAAGAGAAACTGTTAGGTTTCCACTGTCATATAAATTTAAGAAGTCAGTATAACAGCTTCTTAATATGATCGAAAACAAAGACTTTTTATTTTGATGTAACAACTAATGTAACAGAAAATAGAAATGGAGAAAAATCCATCATTGTTACATGAACAAGAAATGGAATAACTGTTCCAGAGTAACAGTTACTCTGGGAATAGTAGCGACAGTAACAAACCTCTATACATGTCATATTTAAAAAGAAAAACCAAGGATAAAATCCCAACTGGAATAGTAGTAGGAGCACACAAAAATGGATGATACTTAAGTATTATATAGATTAAAAACTGACTGAGGTAAATATTGTAGTAGCTTTTAAAAAAGTAAAAAAATGTTAGTTTTTGATTTATTTCTAAGACACTTGAGTTGAATTGTAAAAAAAAAACAGTACTAATGTCTAGTAATCATTCCTGGTTGATATCTCAGCTCCAAGGAACTGATGTGGTTGCAAATAAAGTATTGAAAAATAACTTATGGCAGCACTACATGAACAGGTTTCTTTCACACTGACAGGAACATTTAAGAAATAAAAAACATCTGTGACAATTTTCTGCAACTGAGTACTAGGTGGCTGGAATCCAATTACAGCAGAGTTTATTTTACACATATTTAAAAAGTATCGTATAAGAAGTTATATGAATGGACACAAAAATGATAATTTATTGGAACAGTTATCTAAATTGGAAATTGTTATCAAATACAACAGTAATGAAAGTGAGTGTGATGATATCAAAGACGTTGCAGAATAGAGCTATATAGCAATAAATAATGTGATTTCGTGTTTTTAAAATACTGTGAAATAAGTAAGATAATTAAAATTTATTATAACTTCTTTGTTTTTGTGTTCAATAAAAGAAGTATTTTTACAAAGGTAATACTAAATTTACTGCACCATTAGATTGCACCAAAGATTTAGCCATTAATTAATGTCTAATCTTACTATTGTTATTAATCTTTCAGCATCTTAAAAATTACTGTGTGAATATTTTACCTGGATGTCATAATTGGGGCTAGCAATTTTTCATAAATGGCATATACAAAATTTCATGATTGTTTTATATTTGAAGTTGTCTAGAGTAGAGGCTAATAGGATAGTATTTAATTAGCACCAACCAACTTTTTTTATACTGTCTAATAATACTGAAAGGGGGACGAATATTAATAGCCTTACTTTAATAGCAGTACTTAGTGGTTTAGAATGCCTAGACAACGCTCTAATTAAAATTACATGTTATTTAGAATATTATAAAAACATTTTAAAAGAGTTATTGAAAACTTTTCAAAAAGCAAGAGTTTTTAGGCATTCATTTTTTAATATTTTTTAACAAATATAATATTTAATGATTTTTGTATGTATTATTACAGGAATTACACAGACTTTAAGTTATAAAATACTTGTCGTTTACTTCAAACATAAAATTTAAATGTGAATCAAAAAGGGTTTTTATTATTAACATCAAGAGTTAAATAGACTTTATGCATTAAAATAACCAAGGATTTGAACTGAGGATAAGACCAATAAAGAAGAACAACAAATTATATAAGAAAAAAATTGTGTTAATCTTAATGGCACTTTTTTCCTATTTCACAACAAAGTAGGCTGTTGGAAAAATTCTACATTTATATTTTAAAAAGTTTAAAATCTCTACTTGACAACTAAAATATATATAGTAGCTTATATGCAGTAGCTGAAAACTTTATAGTCTAACACACCAATGCCTTGTTAGAAATGTGGATGATTTACAGGACAACTTATAAGGCTGCATTTCTTCCTCTAAGTTAGTGGAATAGAATAACATATGTTACTTTTTATATATTATGTTATTAGGAGAAATCTGTGTATATGAAATAAAGGAAGAATCTTGGTCAAATAGAAATGAATTTACTTACATACATTTACAAATAGAGTACTAATATAAGGACTTGCATATTACTACTTACTTTTTGTATAATGAGGACAAGGTTTTTGGGAGATCAATGCCTTAACTACAAAACTGAGTGCCCTGAAGCAAGACTCAATAGTGGTGTTATTTTATTTAGTTTTTAAAGTAGAATACTGATATTAAACCCTTTGATTAACAAAATGTGCATGCCCTGATAAAGGGTTTGAGAGCCACATATTTTTTTAAGATTCTAAAATTGTTTCTAAATTTTTTTGATTCTAATTTTTACGATATAGTACTATTATTGTACCATATTTAATATCTGTTACTAAAATATTCAATACTTAGAAAGTACAATTTTTGTCAACATTAGTAGCAGTCCGCATTTTCAGTTTTGAATTGTTAGACAAGGTAGTATTTTCTCACACAAAAACGTAGTTTTCTTTGGTTAAGGTAATAATTTTACTGATCAAATCTCTATCAAAAAATATTTTGAAATGCCTGATTTATTTGTATTCAAATTTAGAATAAAATTATTGTCCTCGTTCCATTGAAAAGTGTAAAATACCGCACAAACTATGAAACGATCGGTAAACACGCGAGACAAACCATAGACTTTGTACACAAAACAATTGTAAATATGTACTCTATGTAGCATTTATTGTCCAAATATTATCAAATATTGCACCTAGAGTGCAGTACAATACACAAACAAATCACAACATACGGCAGTGCTAATCTGAACGAAATGATAGAACATTCACATACGGAAATGCTTCCGTTATCTGTAGCGTGATCTCACTTACTGGTTCATGAATGCTTATCAAACTGTTAAGCTTAGCAGTTAATGAAAACCTTTAAATATTGCCAAAAATTTTTCCTCACTTCATTTTCAGTTTTGTGTCCCAAAAGCTCCTATGGTGGCCTAAGGTTTTGTGGGGCCTGGGGCAGTGCCTCAGCAGCCACTGCAATAGTTACAGCATTGCAGAATATATGTCCTTTTGTTAATTCAAACCGCAATTCTGAGTTGATAAAGGAATGTATGTTCTGAAATGGCTCATCCGCTGACCTCATTTATATAAAATGTAAATTCTACCCATTGTATACTAGTAGTATACGGTGACAGCAAATGATTTAAAAATTAATAATTTAAACAAAATTTTATCTAAAAGTTCTTTGAACTTATACCAAAAGGTCAACAAGGCAAAAGCTATCACAATTATTTTCAGAAGTTAATACTCCTAAGGGAGCAAAAAGACAGTAAGACAAATAATATCTTCAGCTTCATTTACTTACATAGCTAAACTATACTGACATAAAAATATCACTTACCTGCAGTTCTTGCTTCTTTACATGCTTGATACATATCAGTTTTTATTTCAGGATTGTTGTCAGCTATTGTCTCGCCAACTGTGACAAATCTTTCTACAGCTAAATTTACAGCTTGTCCTACTCTTGCTACAGCTCTTATTGACTTCTGACATAGTGCTTTCTCCCTATGACTAACTAAAGTTGATATCTAAAACAAAAATCAATATATATATATATATATATATATATTAAAGCAAGCACCAAAAACAATAACTAACAATTATAGTAAATGCTGTTACTCCGGTATCCTATAGTCCTGCACTTTCAATCACCGACCTGACATCTCAGGAAGTAGAATGTAATAATTAAAATTCGTTATCGGCAGAGTTCGGCGCCAGTCAAGAATAACAAAGACAATGCCTGTTCACCATTTCATCTAATTTTAGTTATTGTCTACAGTTTTTGTCACTTAGTTTTGTTATTTTCTATTGTATTTTAATTTAATTCTGAATATAATTATATATTAAAACTAAAACTAACATTTACTGCATTTGTAAGTTTTCTATTAAAAAATATATTTTTAACTCTTTAAGTCCATCAATAGAAAAACATACAAAAAAAGTCTCTGGTTTACTAAGCTTATGCTGAATTTCTCAGGTGGCGTTCATCATCAATGGAATTTCGTCACTTTGTTTTTACACCTTTTATATTTTACCTACGGAAGAATTTTATCAAGGATTTTGTCGATTGACTAAATGATGTTGATGTCCATTGAATCACTCAAAAACTCATATTTTGTTGGTTTTTCAGAGACACTTTAAAAATAATTATTACAATTTAGTTATAAATGAAAGAATTATGTTCATTTATAAGAATTTTTATCCGGTAATACATATACTCTGATAAGATAAGTTATAAGAACAAGGATTATATAGTGATTTAGGACATAAATACTTTTTGATCTTCAAAAATTTGTGAAACAGACAAATATTTTTATAAATTCATTTCAAAATTTGTAAAGAAAGAATAATATAAATAATCTAAACAATTCATGATCAAATAGAATCAAATTATACACCAAAAACATTAAGCGAAGATCATTGATTTGTTATGTTAAATAGCAGAAAACACATGCACAGTAATCCGGGTGTTTTCAGCATGACCGAAGTCATAAAGGTGCCGGTTAGGGGTTGATTACTATACTTCTATTTAATAAAACTGTACTATATTGTAAAATTGATTTGTAAATAAAACAAAATTATATAATGAACATTTAACTTATCTGTAATTCCTTAACTTTGACTATTAAATATCTTGTTGCTGTTCATGACGAGCTGGCTGTTAATTCTTATTACACTTTTGCTATTACTTGCGACCAGACTTATTGTTAACTAAAAGTTGTTAAATTACACTTGGAGGAAACGTTTTCGTCTTACGACTTCTTCAGCCTTTGACTTTGACTATTAAATGTCAACACTCAGGACTCATGGAAGCAAAATAACTTTATTTGACTTTCTTAAATATTTTGTCATATTTATCACTTTGAACAAACAATCTCTGTTGTTAATTGAAATTGATATAAAGATTAAAACAAGTTAATGTAAACCCACTACTGACGAAGGTGACTTGGTCACTGGAACTATTTTTATTTAATAAAGTAGTAAAGAATGTGATTTAGTAAAATATTTTACTATTTAGTTATATGAAAACTTGTATTGTTTCTTTTGAGGTCTCTTCGTTGTAAAGAATTATCATCTCATTCAGAGCTTAATCAAACTATACTCCTTTTTTAATTAAAGAATTTTTCTCTTTTTCCAATTCCTTGTATTAGCTCACACTCTCATATATATATATATATATATATATATATATATATATATATTGTACAAATTTTCAATTGTTAATAAAATACAATTTTATTCATCCAGTGACGTTCAAATACATTTTTTCTAACCTGTAGTGGATGACAATTTGATGTTAGCACAGTTATTTCAAATATTTATTCAATAATTAAATTATAAAAATTTGGGGAGACTAAGTCGGATTTGAACTGAGTATCTTCATGTTCAAGTCTAGCGCTTTTGGCACTGAGAAAACTTTTTCCCATAACTAGAAATATACTTCTCAAAGGTGTATATGAGTTTTTGTGTTGCCCCCATCTGGTTGTCATCAAAACCTCCATTTTACAACCTTAAATTATTCCCATTGTTAGCCCACAATATCGTAAATAATGCTCTAGCATTAAAAGCGAATGAAAAGAATAAAATAAACAAACACATTGAATTGACCGTGTAGAACCTTGCTTCACAAACGGACAACACTAAAGGATTGCAAAAAAAACCACAACACAATGGGTTTTGAACAATTTTCCAAAATATCGTAGTTGTCCGCGCTTGTAAATTTTTACCAAAATTTTCTTTGTTGATTTAAGTAAGAATTGACTTTTTAAAAAAATTTATATTACTTGCTCTACAATTAATTCAGCTCTGTGTTGTAGAAATGTAGCTTTGGTTTTGGAATCTCTATAATAGTTACAAAAGATCATCTTTGTATAATTAAAGGGAATACAAACTTGTAACTTGTATATCTCTGTGTTTCAGATTTTTATATTTTATATATGTATATAAGTTTGTATATATGTTTATGATTTTTATATATGTATATATATATATATATATATATATATATATATATATATATATATATATATATATATATATATATATATATATTCATGTGTGTGTGTGTGTGTATTGAATGACACTTAAGAAATCAGAAGTAGGAAATTAGTTATAAAAAAATATTATGTTTAAGTTCATTTGCAACTGAAAAAAATTGCACTAAAAAATCTTTTCATTTCATAAAATGGAACCAAAAATATAGAAATTATTTTAAAATAAAGAATGAAAAAAATAAGATATCAAAATAAAAAACTTCAAATTAATCAGAAAAATAGCTTGCATTACTTATTTTAACAAAATAAACACTTAACAGATTCTATCCCTAGGTGTAATATTTTCCTGAAAATGTTAAACTAATAACATGTTAAGGCAGTATTTATATAGAAAATAAATAAAAGTTAATCCTGATTTACTTTTGATATTTTATCCTTTAAAAAATATCATTACCAAACTGTGAATTGTATTTTTTATGAATCAATCTAAATGTAACCATGACCTTTCCTTTACCCCTGCTCTGGGTCAGAATTATGCCACTGGCTTTGCAAAGATCTCAATGAAAAACTTACATTTTTTAAATTGACTTTTTAAACTATTATATTTTAGAAACTAATTTTATAAAACAATTTGTTCACAATATTTTTAAAAAAGTCTACTTACTTTACCTGTTAAATATTTAGGAATTTTAAAATAATTATACATTTTAAGGTAGGTCATAGACAAAATTAATTAAAAAAACAAAAATAATGTTTAAAAATCAAAAGAAAGTAACAAAGGCAAAATTGATTTAACCAGTAAGTAAAATAAGTAAGGTAAGCTTACAATTTTTATGCTTTCTTCACCTGTAATCATCCCCGTTTTATTAATCATAATTTTTTTAATTTTTTTGCACTTACCTGTCTTTCAGACAATGTTGCCATTTTGTACTTATTTTATAAAAAACTTATTTTAAAGTTTATAAACTACACAAATATTAACCATCAAGATACTAAATAACAAAAAACATTACAAATATAATTTGATACTTTTAAAGGAAGACTTTGTATTGCCTACTCCCCGGATAGCTCAAAACAATTTAACCAAGGCGCATGTGTCTGTGAATCCAAAGGCAAATCAATAGCAAACTGCTAGTTTGACAGGCATGTGGATACACTAGCACACACTGGCGAGTAAACCAGAAGTACCACAGTATCAGTATCTATCTATTATCTCTATCTTATCTACCGGAAATTGAGACTAAAGAAAATTGAAAGAAAATGACCCGCGAAATTGAAAAATTATCATTGGAGAATTAAACACTGAACAAACAATAAAGGTACCGTTGCCAAAACGATAAACACGGGCAAACATCATGTAAAATATTTCAATTTTTAAACATTACATAAGGACGAACCTAACCATTAAATTAATGCATATTGTTTTGATATTTTTAACCAATAGACTGTGACATTCCAAATATATAAATGTATTTCTTGTATAAGTATTTACAAATAAAACGTCTAAAAATGTTGACATTTTACTAAAATTATCACAAAATTCTGACCTATGATCTAAGAATACCGTACGTGTTTAGAGGTGTGTCCGTATTTATTATGTACTAGGCAACCAGCATTTCTATAAACATTTAAAATAAACAGTCCACATTTCATAAAATTAATTTGTAAAAACACAGTTAGGTATAATTTTAAATAAATTTACCTGTTTTACTAAAGGTAGAAGAGTCTGTTCTATACTTTTGGTCTTAATTTCTAGTGTGTTTTGGTCCAGCGGGTTTTGTGCGGCCATATTGGTTTAAAATTGAATGACGGAACGCAACACTAACGCCACACGACGGGAATATTCATGTACTATTTAAAAGAGTACAGAGGCGGTTAAGTAATAAGTTTTAAAATTTAGTTTTAGTTCGTAAAATGTTGAAAGCAAATACTTATAGATTGATTATTGTTATTGAATTAATTAATTAATTACAATGTTAATTCTATAGTATACACTATAAAAATCTTAAAACTGTATCTCAAATAGTTTCAATTGATTTAGGCAAAGTGAGAAACGCTACTTTTCATTACAATTCCGCTTTAAAAAACTTAGTTACTGTATATTCAGTTACTCACAAAGAAAATAAAATTTCTTATGAAAAATAATACCATCTCAATTGTATTACTTTAAAAGAATGTAAGTACTGGCAACTCAATATTTAGGATGTTTTTAAACATTCTATTAGTAGTTTCAGATAAAACTCAGTTTTAAGTAGGCTATCAGTTTTACAATGTATTTAAAGAGTCAATCAGTATCAATAGATGATGTTTTTAAGACAAAAGTAACACTCCAAATAGTATAGTGATGGTGAGTTCAACTTTTCAATCAATCAAAACCATATTAGTTACAGAATTTCAAATGACACACACAGTGGCGGCGGTAAGCAATCGGGCCCCCCGCGAAAATCGGGGAGCCGCTCTTTAACAAAATGCTTATCAAACCGATTTTTAAGATTTAATGCAAAGCCTATAATATTTTCACTTATTATTGTGCTATTGTAGTATAATGTAATACGACTTTAGTGTAGTATGTTCTTATGCCAAAATAGAAGAAGTTCTATATCGATTTGGCATAGAAAATCTACAATTGAGATTAGTCCATGCCTATTTACTCCCGGCATTGCCAAAGAAAGAATGTGTATATTTGGTAGTAGTCCCTTGCTATTCGCGGGTTCGGTATTCGCGATTGGTAAAATTACAGGATATCCCGCTAAAGGAAAAGGACAAGAAAGTCAGTATAGTTACTCTGCCCGTTGTAGGATAATGTGTTCTCGTCTCATTTATTTTGTACAGTACTGCATTTATTTACCACAAAGAAATATGATTATTCTCCAAACATCCGTTATACTGTAACTTACACTACTAGGCCTACTACTAAAAAGATAGGCATTCCTTATTTATAACAATTGGCGTTATCGTCACTGACAAACAACGATGAGTCAATCCTGTATCCGCATCCAACTCTATAGGCCTACATAAGTTTAGTATCACTTCTGTTTACTTACTGCCAACTTAATAGTTTTCGAAATCCAAACATCGATAATCGTATCTATCTGGCCGTAACTACCTCGGATTTTATTTTTCCGTTAGTTACCAAACAGGCGTCGCATTCGCTTGTCGTGTCTGGAAACGTCGCGTCTACTTGTGGAATTGTTTTGTGATTTTGTTTGTTTAGTTTTATCTTTTCCCTTAAATTGTTTATCCAAGCAATGATGTCATCAAACATTGATTGGGACGAGAAAGGGCAAAACCACTTTATGCGGTTGATTAAGGGAATTGACCTTTTAGATAAATTAAAATATGGTGAAACCATAGAATCTGTTGCAAAGCATTTTAGCGCTAACGAGTCAACAGTGCGTTACATAGAGAAAAATGAAGAAAATATAAGGAGTGTCAGAGAAGGGACTCGTCAAATCGGCAAAAGTTATCTTTCTGTGTCGCGACATAAACATCGAAAAAATGATAAAAGCTTTGAGTATGTGGGTAGAAGTTCAATCACAAAAAGTGATGCCTCTGAGTTCAATTTTTACTCGTGAAAAAGCTAGGCGTTTGTATCAACATTTTGTTCAAAACGGTGATAAACGTACCGACAGTCGATCTTCACAACGTGAAAATTGCAGGTGAATGAGCATCAGTGGACCATGAAACCACTAATTCATTTCCAATACATTTTAAAAATCTTATTTCGGACAAAAATGCTACACAGTTTATATTGTCTGTATTATAAGTGTACTGTATAGCTGTAACTAATATTAACATTTTTGATATGAAATGTTGGTTTCACAACTCCTTTTTCCATATCGTACTACAGTTGGTTTCAGTATTCGCGGTAAGTTCGGGGAATGTAACCCCCGCGAATAACGAGGGACCACTGTATTTTAGTAAAGTAGGTGCTATGCTATAATAGCATAATATATATGCAAATATACTATTGACTTTATACTTTTTGGCATAAAATCGCCTTGTACAAAATTAGTATAGTTTTCTAATACTAAAAAGCTGATAGGTGTGCATGGTTGAAAGGACATTTGATTTAAATGAATCTGCGTCATGTTAAGTTGCTGATGTTAAATATTGAATTAGAAACTAGTTGAATAAATAACAGCGGATAGGAGTTTGATTAAACAGCTGTCTGAAACTTAATGGATGATAATTTTAAAAAAATATGTGTAAATAAAATGTTTCTTGCTCAAAATATTTGTCTTGAAGTAGAAAAAAAATGTATGTTGAATATATCAGTTGAAAATGAAATTATCTAAAAATATTTTTTTAAATGCTTGAAAGAAGAGAGGTATATTGAAAATGGCGAGCCTTGCCTTTTATGAGTTACTGATACCAATTAGATCAGAGATTTCGAAGGCCAAAACAAAGATAAAAACTTTAATAAACAATTTTAGTAAATTTACATGTTAAAAGCTTTACAAATTAAACATGAGGTAGTTTCACTTATACATTCACTGATTATTAAAATAATCAATGACCGATCAGACTTTCAAATTACGTTATGTAAAGGACAAAACCTACAATTGTAATATCTTACAATACAAACATTATAGGAGAAATATTAAGGATATTACCATAGTAAAAGCTGAGAAAGGAGGAGGAATATCAAAAGCGACAAGGTTTGATTGTTTTTTACACTACTGCTTGATGTGTCCTTGAAATGTTTAGTGTTATGGAAGTGATGGCAAATGCGAAAAAAATAAATAGCGTAAAACTAATGACAGAAGTCACGTTTTAAATACAACATAATAAAGAAGCTAATATCTCACGAATAATAACAGATGAATTAAAATATTAGTAATACCAGGAAAATAAAATTGTGTGGCTTGGATCAAGATGAGTGTCAAAAATTTTGTGATAAAAAATTTTAAAAACAAAAATTGTGAGGGAAACATTTAATAAGCTGTATAGAAATTTGCACACCAAAGCAATAATCTAAAAATAAAAATAAATAAAATAATAAATCAACCATGCCTTTTATCTAAAAAGTGCTTTGTATTGGGTAAAAAGCATGTTGCCCCCAGTATTTATTTAATATACAGTAAATGCTATCTTTAAATGAAGGGATATAATTGGTAACATCCCAAACCTGTTATGTTATGTATACTGATGAATTTATTTTATGGTGAACTTAGTATTAAATTGAAAATGAGAAGGTAGCTATGAACAGAGTTAGTTAGAGCACAAATTAACTTGACTAAACCTATTAGAGAAGGGAAAATGTAAACCTCAGTTTTTGTATTTTGTTGTTACTACTAAACTGAATAAATAATTGTTTTCTGTTAATTTAAAAATTAATTTTAAAATGAAAACTGCTTCTTCTATGATATAAAAACACTAATTTCAAAATGAAATATTGGGGGGAAAAATTTCTCTTACATAGTGATTGTATACTGCACACAGCATTGTCCTCACACCTCCTAGTCTGTCCTTCAATTTTTTTGTTCTTCTAATAATAGCGCTGTAAATTAAATGGTAATTTATTAGGATTATATTGATTTTAGCGAGTGTAGGAATTAAATTTCATTTTCAAAATTAAATTTCAGATTAAAATTTTATCTTATTTAAATATCTTTTGTCTTAACATTGTTTTACTGAAACACCTTAATGACTAAGGATGTTCTGGATATTTAATCCAGTAGGATATAAAATGTTTATGACAATTATGTGATTGTCATAAACTAGGCTTTATACGTTACTATTTACTAAAGACCGAAGAAATATTAACAATTTCTCTCTATATGTTTATTCTAATAATTTGAGCACCATAGTGCATGAAGCGACTGGCGCTTAGCTAAAATGAGAAGAAAGCGAGGTTCGAGAAAGATCCGAAATAATACAATAGAGATGTTCAGTAACAATAATAAGCTGCGGCAAATGTGCCTTACTTCAATCGCTGAGCACGCAATTACGAAAGTTTGAACGCCATAATTGGTTCCGTACAAGCACATTTAATAACAGAATAATTCGCACTGAATTTACACATAAATGAATTATAAGTACTTAAGCTTATGCAGCACTTACCCTCGTGAAGCAAGAAAGGGCAAAATTGAAGTGGTCGTAGATCTCGTAGCTGTAGAAGTCCTGGGTACCCAGTTTGTAGGAATCCTAGCCAGGCGAGGTCAAACTAGAACTTAAACGAGAAGTCAATAAGCTGCATTTAAAATCCTAAAGTCATTTATAACTATGGCGCGTAACGGCACAAAGGATCTTACAAAACGGCGATTGTAAATTAAAGTCAATAATCCGCAAATAACGTATATAATAACGCGTTCACACGAACACACATTAAGACGAACAGTTTTAACACTTGTACGAGGTTTTCACGGTCAAAAACGGCACTTTGCACATGTGGTGCAACTTTACGCAACGAGGTACTTTACTAAGGCTTGTTAACCGTACGAAGGTTCAGAGACAACGGGCGACTAACTTACGGAAATGCGAGCTAAGGGAGGGGGATCAGAGAAGCCACAGAAAATCAATACTCAAATCCATACATCGATTGGCAGATCGGACATCACGTGACCATTACTGTACAGGCCAGCTGAGCGTTTGAATATAGGCCGCGGTAACACGTTCAAACTTCGAGCGCTGACTCGAACAGTGCAACTTTATGATAAGGCGTGAGTTCTGTTACAGTTCATGTGAAGTGGTACTTATAGGAATTACAGGTAAACATTTTATCTATTAAAATTCCTCAAATTTTGTGACCCGTTTTTTTAGTAAATGTTTTAAAAACAGAATTGTTTGTGTTTATATACTTTTTATTCAGAAAAAAATCACAAATACACAGTCAATAATTCACAAACATTTTTCATGACATCATTTTAATACTTGCATTGGTCATTCACATACATACATAAAATACACACACATACATAGAGAAGATAGACAGCAAGAGAGAGAATGAGAGTGATAAGAGATAGTTATTTCTAGGAGATAAAAGAAAGTACAGTATACATCTCCTACAAGTACAGAATAGACAAATGGGCATGGTTAATGAGGAGACACTTTTATTATTTTTTAATAGAAATAATAGGCCTCACTAGAAAAAACAGAAGACAATATAAAAAAATAATAAAATTTCACAGATTTGTATGATGCTTATTAATACTATCTAAGTACAGTAGAGTCTCGAAATTCCGAATCCCGATATTTTGAGCTTTTGTTAAATTCAAGCCCAACTTCGAGTGGGCAAAGCCACTGGATTGCGTTTAAAAACATTTTCCCGTCAGCATTGCCGGTTTCATATAAGAACTCTAAAGTGCTGATTGGATGGATAGAAAACTATACAAATCCTGACTATTCAAAAACTAACAAAATCCTGAGTCATAATGAAATTTTTGACTATGTTATTGACCCACAAGAAGAAACAAAATTGATATTTCTTATCAAGAAACTTAGGGGTTGTGAAAATTCCGATGTGAACAATTTGAGATAACAGATGTTACAATTATTGAAAGGGTACACAAAAACTACTGAAGACAGTGATTACAAGAGTAAAGATGAATGTTCAACTGAGACAGTACAAGAAGAGTAAATTAGTCACGGTGAAGGAACAACCGCACTACGCCTTGAAGTGTACTGCATATTTCCGTGTAATCCGAGGTGGTCTTGGTCCCATCTACCTCGAATTATCAAGCCTCTACTGTAATTGTAGTATTTTATTTTATTTTATTACAATGATAAACATAAGAGTTACAGCTTTATGTACAGTGCAGAGGGTTTTGTCAATCCTTTTACTGTAGGTTCAATATAGAAATTATAATAGCCCAAGTAGAAACATATTGTTCATTTTATATTTTTCATAAGAAGAGAATATATATTTCTTTCAGGCAATGTAGATGCTCTAAATTCTAGGTAAATCATAAATTTCTAAAAGAAGTGGTTTTAAAAAACTGGTTTTTAATGTATTCACTGCATGACTTGTTTTCACTAGCAATAACATAAGCTTGCTTCTGTCCACTATAACTTCCCTCATTTTCTTAATGTCAATTTCAATGTATTCACTGCATGACTTGTTTTCACTAGCAAGAGACATGGGCTTTCTTCTGTTCACTATAATCTCCCTCATTTTCTTATTGTCAATTTCAATGTATTCACTGCATGACTTGTTTTCACTAGCAATGACATGGGCTTGCTTCTGTCCACTATAATCTCCCTTATTTTCTTAATGTCAATTTCAATGTATTCATTGCCTGACTTGTTTTCACTAGCAATGACATGGGCTTGCTTCTGTCCACTATAACCTCCCTCATTTTCTTAATGTCAATTTCAATGTCATCACTGCATGACTTGTTTTCACTAGCAATAACATGGGCTTGCTTCTGTCCACTATAACCTCCCTCATTTTCTTAATGTCAATTTCAATGAATTCACTGCATGACTTGTTTTCACTAGCAATGACATGAGCTTGCTTCTGTCCACTATAACCTCCCTCATTTTCTTAATGTCAATTTCAATGTATTCACTGCATGACTTGTTTTCACTAGCAATGCCATGGGCTTGCTTCTGTCCACTATAATCTCCCTCATATTCTTAATGTCAATTTCAATGTATTCACTGCATGACTTGTTTTCACTAGCAATGACATGGGCTTGCTTCTGTCCACTATAACTTCCCTCATTTTCCTAATGTCAATTTCAATGTATTCACTGCATGACTTGCTTTCACTAGCAATGACATAGGCTTGCTTCTGTCCACTATAACTTCCCTCATTTTCTTAATGTCAATTTCAATGTATTCACTGCCTGACTTGTTTTCACTAGCAATGAGATGGGCTTGCTTCTGTCCACGATAACTTCCCTCATTTTCTTAATGTCAATTTCAATGTATTCGCTGCCTGACTTGTTTTCACTAGCAATGACATGGGCTTGCTTCTGTCCACTATAACCTCCCTCATTTTCTTAATGTCAATTTCAATGTATTCACTGCATGACTTGCTTTCACTAGCAATGACATGGGTTTCCTTCTGTCCACTATAACCTCCCTTATTTTCTTAATGTCAATTTCAATGTATTCACTGCATGACTTGTTTTCACTAGCAATGACATGGGCTTGCTTCTGTCCACTATAAGCTCCCACATTTTCTTATTGTCAATTTCAATGTATTCACTGCATGACTTGTTTTCACTAGCAATGGCATGGGCTTGCTTCTGTCCACTATAACCTCCATTAATTTCTTAATGTAAATTTCAATGTATTCACTGCATGACTTGTTTTCACTAGCAATGATATGGGCTTGCTTCTGTCACTATAACCTCCCTTATTTCCTTAATGTCAATTTCAATGTATTCACTGCATGACTTGTTTTCACTAGCAATGACATGGGCTTGCTTCTGTCCACTATAACCTCCCTCATATTCTTAATGTCAATATCAATGTATTCACTGCATGACTTGTTTTCACTAGCAATGACATAGGCTTGTTTCTGTCCACAATAACTCCCTCATTTTTCTAATGTCAATTTCAATGTATTCACTGCATGACTTGTTTTCACTATCAATGGCATGGGCTTGCTTCCGTCCACAATAACCTCCCTCATTTTCTTAATGTCAATTTCAATGTCATCACTGCATGACTTGTTTTCACTAGCAATAACATGGGCTTGCTTCTGTCCACTATAACCTCCCTCATTTTCTTAATGTCAATTTCAATGTATTTACTACATGACTTGTTTTCACTAGCAATGACATGGGCTTGTTTCTGTCCACTATAATCTCCCTCATTTTCCTAATGTCAATTTCAATGTATTCACTGCATGACTTGTTTTCACTAGCAATGACATGGGCTTGCTTCCGTCCACAATAACCTCCCTCATTTTCTTAATGTCAATTTCAATGTATTCCCTGCAGGACGTGTTTTCACTAGCAATGATATGGGCTTGCTTCTGTCCACTACACCCTCCCTCATTTTCTTAATGTCAATTTCAATGAATTCACTGCATGACTTGTTTTCACTAGCAATGACATGATCTTGCTTCTGTCCACTATAACCTCCCTCATTTTTTTAATGTCAATTTCAATGTATTCACTGCCTGACTTGTTTTCACTAGCAAAGACATGGGCTTGCTTCTGTCCACGATAACTTCCCTCATTTTCTTAATGTCAATTTCAATGTATTCGCTGCCTGACTTGTTTTCACTAGCAATGACATGGGCTTGCTTCTGTCCACTATAACCTCCCTCATTTTCTTAATGTCAATTTCAATGTGTTCACTGCATGACTTGCTTTCACTAGCAATGACATGGACTTGCTTCTATCCACTATAACTTCCCTCATTTTCTTAATGTCAATTTCAATGTATTCGCTGCCTGACTTGTGTTCACTAGCAATGACATGGGCTTGCTTCTGTCCACTATAACCTCCCTCATTTTCTTATGTCAATTACAAGGTATTCACTCATAGACTTGTTTTCACTAGCAATGACATGGGCTTGCTTCTGTCCACTATAACCACCCTCATTTTCTTAATGTCAATTTCAATGTATTCACTGCATGACTTGTTTTCACTATTAATGACATGGGCTTGCTTCTGTCCACTATAACCTCATCATTTTTTTAATGTCAATTTCAATGTATTCACTGCATGACTTGTTTTCACTAGCAATGACATGGGCTTTCTTCTGTCCATTATAATCTCCCTCATTTTCCTAATGTCAAAAATGACATGGGCTTGCATCTGTTCACTATAACCTCCCTCATTTTCTTATGTCAATTTCAATGTATTCACTCATTGACTTGTTTTCACTAGCAATGACATGGGCTTGCTTCTGTCCACTATAACCTCATCATTTTCTTAATGTCAATTTCAATGTATTCACTGCATGACTTGCTTTCACTAGCAATGACATGGGCTTGCTTGTGTCCACTATAACTTCCCTCATTTTCTTAATGTCAATTTCAATGTATTCGCTGCCTGACTTGTTTTCACTAGCAATGACATCGGCTTGCTTCTGTCCACTATATCCTCCCTCATTTTCTTATGTCAATTTCAATGTATTCACTCATTGACTTGTTTTCACTAGCAATGACATGGGCTTGCTTCTGTCCACTATAACCTCCCTCATTTTCATAATGTCAATTTCAATGTATTCACTGCATGACTTGTTTTCACTAGCAATGACATGGGCTTGCTTCTGTCCACTATAACCTCATCATTTTCTTAATGTCAATTTCAATGTATTCACTGCATGACTTGTTTTCACTAGCAATGACATGGGCTTTCTTCTGTCCATTATAATCTCCCTCATATTCTTAATGTCAATTTCAATATATTCATTGCCTGACTTCTTTTCACTAGCAATGACATGGGCTTGCTTCTGTCCACTATAAACTCCCTCATTTTCTCAATGTCAATTTCAATGTATTCACTGCATGACTTGTTTTCACTAGCAATGACATGGGCTTGCTTCCGCCCACTATAATCTCCCTCATTTTCTTAATGTCAATTTCAATGTATTCATTGCCTGACTTCTTTTCACTAGCAATGACATGGGCTTGCTTCTGTCCACTATAACCTCATCATTTTCTTAATGTCAATTTCAATGTATTCATTGCCTGACTTGTTTTCACTAGCAATGACATTGGCTTGCTTCTGTCCACTATAACCTCCCTCATTTTCTTAATGTCAATTTCAATGTATTCACTGCATGACTTGTTTTCACTAGCAATAACATGGGCTTGCTTCTGTCCACTATAACCTCCCTCATTTTCTTAATGTCAATTTCAATGTATTTACTACATGACTTGTTTTCACTAGCAATGACATGGGCTTGTTTCTGTCCACTATAATCTCCCTCATTTTCCTAATGTCAATTTCAATGTATTCACTGCATGACTTGTTTTCACTAGCAATGACATGGGCTTGCTTCCGTCCACAATAACCTCCCTCATTTTCTTAATGTCAATTTCAATGTATTCCCTGCAGGACGTGTTTTCACTAGCAATGATATGGGCTTGCTTCTGTCCACTACACCCTCCCTCATTTTCTTAATGTCAATTTCAATGAATTCACTGCATGACTTGTTTTCACTAGCAATGACATGATCTTGCTTCTGTCCACTATAACCTCCCTCATTTTTTTAATGTCAATTTCAATGTATTCACTGCCTGACTTGTTTTCACTAGCAAAGACATGGGCTTGCTTCTGTCCACGATAACTTCCCTCATTTTCTTAATGTCAATTTCAATGTATTCGCTGCCTGACTTGTTTTCACTAGCAATGACATGGGCTTGCTTCTGTCCACTATAACCTCCCTCATTTTCTTAATGTCAATTTCAATGTATTCACTCATTGACTTGTTTTCACTAGCAATAACATGGGCTTGCTTCTGTCCACTATAACCTCCCTCATTTTCTTAATGTCAATTTCAATGTATTCACTGCATGACTTGTTTTCACAAGCAATGACATGGGCTTGCTTCTGTCCACTATAACCTCATCATTTTCTTAATGTCAATTTCAATGTATTCACTGCATTACTTGTTTTCACTAGCAATGACATGGGTTTTCTTCTGTCCATTATAATCTCCCTCATTTTCTTAATGTCAATTTCAATGTATTCATTGCCTGACTTCTTTTCACTAGCAATGACATGGGCTTGCTTCTGTCCACTATAACCTCCCTCATTTTCTTAATGTCAATTTCAATGTATTCACTCATTGACTTGTTTTCACTAGCAATGACATGGGCTTGCTTCTGTCCACTATAACCTCCCTCATTTTCTTAATGTCAATTTCAATGTATTCACTGCATGACTTGTTTTCACTAGCAATGACATGGGCTTGCTTCTGTTCACTATAACTTCATCATTTTCTTAATGTCAATTTCAATGTATTCACTGCATGACTTGTTTACACTAGCAATGACATGGGCTTTCTTCTGTCCATTATAATCTCCCTCATATTCTTAATGTCAATTTCAATGTATTCATTTCCTGACTTCTTTTCACTAGCAATGACATGGGCTTGCTTCTGTCCACTATAAACTCCCTCATTTTCTTAATGTCAATTTCAATGTATTCACTGCATGACTTGTTTTCACTAGCAATGACATGGGCTTGCTTCTGTCCACTATAATCTCCCTCATTTTCTTAATGTCAATTTCAATGTATTCATTGCCTGACTTCTTTTCACTAGCAATGACATGGGCTTGCTTCTGTCCACTATAACCTCATCATTTTCTTAATGTCAATTTCAATGTATTCATTGCCTGAATTGTTTTCACTAGCAATGACATGGGCTTGCTTCTGTCCACTATAACCTCCCTCATTTTCTTAATGTCAATTTCAATGTATTCACTGCATGACTTGTTTTCACTAGCAATAACATGGGCTTGCTTCTGTCCACTATAACCTCCCTATTTTTTCTTAATGTCAATTTCAATGTTTTCATTGCCTGACTTCTTTTCACTAGCAATGACATGGGCTTGCTTCTGTCCACTAAAAACTCCCTCATTTTCTTAATGTCAATTTCAATGAATTCACTGCATGACTTGTTTTCACTAGCAATGACATGGGCTTGCTTCTGTCCACTATAACCTCCCTCATTTTCTTAATGTCAATTTCAATGTATTCACTCATTGACTTGTTTTCACTAGCAATGACATGGGCTTGCTTCTGTCCACTATAACCTCCCTCAATTTCTTAATGTCAATTTCAATGTATTCACTGCATGACTTGTTTTCACTAGCAATGACATGGGCTTGCTTCTGTCCACTATAACCTCATCATTTTCTTAATGTCAATTTCAATGTATTCACTGCATGACTTGTTTTCACTAGCAATGACATGGGTTTTCTTCTGTCCATTATAATCTCCCTCATTTTCTTAATGTCAATTTCAATGTATTCATTGCCTGACTTCTTTTCACTAGCAATGACATGGGCTTGCTTCTGTCCACTATAACCTCCATCATTTTCTTATGTCAGTTTCAATGTATTCACTGCATGACTTGTTTTCACTCGCAACGACATGGGCTTGTTTCTGTCCAATATAACCCCCTCATTTTCTTAATGTCAATTTAAATGTATTCACTGCATGACTTGTTTTCACTAGCAATGATATGGGCTTGCTTCTGTCCACTATAACCTCCCTCATTTTCTTATGTCAATTACAAGGTATTCACTCATAGACTTGTTTTCACTAGCAATGACATGGGCTTGCTTCTGTCCACTATAACCACCCTCATTTTCTTAATGTCAATTTCAATGTATTCACTGCATGACTTGTTTTCACTATTAATGACATGGGCTTGCTTCTGTCCACTATAACCTCATCATTTTCTTAATGTCAATTTCAATGTATTCACTGCATGACTTGTTTTCACTAGCAATGACATGGGCTTTCTTCTGTCCATTATAATCTCTCTCATTTTCCTAATGTCAATTTCAATGTATTCATTGCCTGACTTCTTTTCACTAGCAATGACATGGGCTTGCTTCTGTCCACTATAACCTCCCTCATTTTCTTATGTCAATTTCAATGTATTCACTCATTGACTTGTTTTCACTAGCAATGACATGGGCTTGCTTCTGTCCACTATAACCTCATCATTTTCTTAATGTAAATTTCAATGTATTCACTGCATGACTTGTTTTCACTAGCAATGACATGGGCTTGTTTCTGTCCACTATAAACTCCCTCATTTTCTTAATGTCAATTTCAATGTATTCACTGCATGACTTGCTTTCACTAGCAATGACATGGGCTTGCTTGTGTCCACTATAACTTCCCTCATTTTCTTAATGTCAATTTCAATGTATTCGCTGCCTGACTTGTTTTCACTAGCAATGACATTGGCTTGCTTCTGTCCACTATATCCTCCCTCATTTTCTTATGTCAATTTTAATGTATTCACTCATTGACTTGTTTTCACTAGCAATGACATGGGCTTGCTTCTGTCCACTATAACCTCCCTCATTTTCATAGTGTCAATTTCAATGTATTCACTGCATGACTTGTTTTCACTAGCAATGACATGGGCTTGCTTCTGTCCATTATAATCTCCCTCATATTCTTAATGTCAATTTCAATGTATTCATTTCCTGACATCTTTTCACTAGCAATGATATGGGCTTGCTTCTGTCCACTATAAACTCCCTCATTTTCTTAATGTCAATTTCAATGTATTCACTGCATGACTTGTTTTCACTAGCAATGACATGGGCTTGCTTCTGTCCACTATAATCTCCCTCATTTTCTTAATGTCAATTTCAATGTATTCATTGCCTGACTTCTTTTCACTAGCAATGACATGGGCTTGCTTCTGTCCACTATAACCTCATCATTTTCTTAATGTCAATTTCAATGTATTCATTGCCTGACTTCTTTTCACTAGCAATGACATGGGCTTGCTTGTGTCCACTATAACCTCATCATTTTCTTAATGTCAATTTCAATGTATTCACTGCATGACTTGTTTTCACTAGCAATAACATGGGCTTGCTTCTGTCCACTATAACCTCCCTATTTTTTCTTAATGTCAATTTCAATGTTTTCATTGCCTGGTATCTTTTCACTAGCAATGACATGGGCTTGCTTCTATCCACTAAAAACTCCCTCATTTTCTTAATGTCAATTTCAATGAATTCACTGCATGACTTGTTTTCACTAGCAATGACATGGGCTTGCTTCTGTCCACTATAACCTCCCTCATTTTCTTAATGACAATTTCAATGTATTCACTCATTGACTTGTTTTCACTAGCAATGACATGGGCTTGCTTCTGTCCACTATAACCTCCCTCAATTTCTTAATGTCAATTTCAATGTATTCACTGCATGACTTGTTTTCACTAGCAATGACATGGGCTTGCTTCTGTCCACTATAACCTCATCATTTTCTTAATGTCAATTTCAATGTATTCACTGCATGACTTGTTTTCACTAGCAATGACATGGGTTTTCTTCTGTCCATTATAATCTCCCTCATTTTCTTAATGTCAATTTCAATGTATTCATTGCCTGACTTCTTTTCACTAGCAATGACATGGGCTTGCTTCTGTCCACTATAACCTCCATCATTTTCTTATGTCAGTTTCAATGTATTCACTGCATGACTTGTTTTCACTCGCAACGACATGGGCTTGTTTCTGTCCAATATAACCCCCTCATTTTCTTAATGTCAATTTAAATGTATTCACTGCATGACTTGTTTTCACTAGCAATGATATGGGCTTGCTTCTGTCCACTATAACCTCCCTCATTTTCTTATGTCAATTACAAGGTATTCACTCATAGACTTGTTTTCACTAGCAATGACATGGGCTTGCTTCTGTCCACTATAACCACCCTCATTTTCTTAATGTCAATTTCAATGTATTCACTGCATGACTTGTTTTCACTATTAATGACATGGGCTTGCTTCTGTCCACTATAACCTCATCATTTTCTTAATGTCAATTTCAATGTATTCACTGCATGACTTGTTTTCACTAGCAATGACATGGGCTTGCTTCTGTCCACTATAACCTCCCTCATTTTCTTGTGTCAATTTCAATGTATTCACTCATTGACTTGTTTTCACTAGCAATGACATGGGCTTGCTTCTGTCCACTATAACCTCATCATTTTCTTAATGTCAATTTCAATGTATTCACTGCATGACTTGTTTTCACTATTAATGACATGGGCTTTCTTCTGTCCATTATAATCTCCCTCATATTCTTAATGTCAATTTCAATATATTCATTGCCTGACTTCTTTTCACTAGCAATGACATGGGCTTGCTTCTGTCCACTATAAACTCCCTCATTTTCTAAATGTCAATTTCAATGTATTCACTGCATGACTTGTTTTCACTAGCAATGACATGGGCTTGCTTCCGCCCACTATAATCTCCCTCATTTTCTTAATGTCAATTTCAATGTATTCATTGCCTGACTTCTTTTCACTAGCAATGACATGGGCTTGCTTCTGTCCACTATAACCTCATCATTTTCTTAATGTCAATTTCAATGTATTCATTGCCTGACTTGTTTTCACTAGCAATAACATGGGCGTGCTTCTGTCCACTATAACCTCCCTATTTTTTCTTAATGTCAATTTCAATGTAATCACTGCATGACTTCTTTTCACTAGCAATGACATGGGCTTGCTTCTGTCCACTATAAACTCCCTCATTTTCTTAATGTCAATTTCAATGTATTCACTCCATGACTTGTTTTCACTAGCAATAACATGGGCTTGTTTCTGTCCACTATAACCCCCTCATTTTCCTAATGTCAATTTCAATGTATTCACTGCATGACTTGTTTTCACTAGCAATGACATGGGCTTGCTTCCGTCCACAATAACCTCCCTCATTTTCTTAATGTCAATTTCAATGTATTCCCTACATGACTTGTTTTCACTGGCAATGATATGGGCTTGCTTCTGTCCACTATAACCTCCCTCATTTTCTTAATGTCAATTTCAATGAATTCACTGCATGACTTGTTTTCACTAGCAATGACATGGGCTTGCTTCTGTCCACTATAACCTCCCTCATTTTCTTAATGTCAATTTCAATGTATTCACTGCATGACTTGTTTTCACTAGCAATGACATGGGTTTGCTTCTGTCCACTATAACCTCCCTCATTTTCTTAATGTCAATTTCAATGTATTCACTCATTGACTTGTTTTCACTAGCAATAACATGGGCTTGCTTCTGTCCACTATAACCTCCGTCATTTTCTTAATGTCAATTTCAATGTATTCACTGCATGACTTGTTTTCACTAGCAATGACATGGGCTTGCTTCTGTCCACTATAACCTCATCATTTTCTTAATGTCAATTTCAATGTATTCACTGCATGACTTGTTTTCACTAGCAATGACATGGGTTTTCTTCTGTCCATTATAATCTCCCTCATTTTCTTAATGTCAATTTCAATGTATTCATTGCCTGACTTCTTTTCACTAGCAATGACATGGGCTTGCTTCTGTCCACTATAACCTCCCTCATTTTCTTAATGGCAATTTCAATGTATTCACTCATTGATTTGTTTTCACTAGCAATGACATGGGCTTGCTTCTGTCCACTATAACCTCCCTCATTTTCTTAATGTCAATTTCAATGTATTCACTGCATGACTTGTTTTCACTAGCAATGACATGGGCTTGCTTCTGTCCACTATAACCTCATCATTTTCTTAATGTCAATTTCAATGTATTCACTGCATGACTTGTTTTCACTAGCAATGACATGGGCTTTCTTCTGTCCATTATAATCTCCCTCATATTCTTAATGTCAATTTCAATGTATTCATTTCCTGACATCTTTTCACTAGCAATGATATGGGCTTGCTTCTGTCCACTATAAACTCCCTCATTTTCTTAATGTCAATTTCAATGTATTCACTGCATGACTTGTTTTCACTAGCAATGACATGGGCTTGCTTCTGTCCACTATAATCTCCCTCATTTTCTTAATGTCAATTTCAATGTATTCATTGCCTGACTTCTTTTCACTAGCAATGACATGGGCTTGCTTCTGTCCACTATAACCTCATCATTTTCTTAATGTCAATTTCAATGTATTCATTGCCTGACTTGTTTTCACTAGCAATGACATGGGCTTGCTTGTGTCCACTATAACCTCATCATTTTCTTAATGTCAATTTCAATGTATTCACTGCATGACTTGTTTTCACTAGCAATAACATGGGCTTGCTTCTGTCCACTATAACCTCCCTATTTTTTCTTAATGTCAATTTCAATGTTTTCATTGCCTGACTTCTTTTCACTAGCAATGACATGGGCTTGCTTCTATCCACTAAAAACTCCCTCATTTTCTTAATGTCAATTTCAATGGATTCACTGCATGACTTGTTTTCACTAGCAATGACATGGGCTTGCTTCTGTCCACTATAACCTCCCTCATTTTCTTAATGTCAATTTCAATGTATTCACTCATTGACTTGTTTTCACTAGCAATGACATGGGCTTGCTTCTGTCCACTATAACCTCCCTCAATTTCTTAATGTCAATTTCAATGTATTCACTGCATGACTTGTTGTCACTAGCAATGACATGGGCTTGCTTGTGTCCACTATAACCTCATCATTTTCTTAATGTCAATTTCAATGTATTCACTGCATGACTTGTTTTCACTTGCAATGACATGGGTTTTCTTCTGTCCATTATAATCTCCCTCATTTTCTTAATGTCAATTTCAATGTATTCACTGCATGACTTGTTTTCACTAGCAATGACATGGGCTTGCTTCTGTCCACTATAACCTCATCATTTTCTTAATGTCAATTTCAATGTATTCACTGCATGACTTGTTTTCACTAGCAATGACATGGGTTTTCTTCTGTCCATTATAATCTCCCTCATTTTCTTAATGTCAATTTCAATGTATTCATTGCCTGACTTCTTTTCACTAGCAATGACATGGGCTTGCTTCTGTCCACTATAACCTCCATCATTTTCTTATGTCAGTTTCAATGTATTCACTGCATGACTTGTTTTCACTCGCAACGACATGGGCTTGTTTCTGTCCAATATAACCCCCTCATTTTCTTAATGTCAATTTAAATGTATTCACTGCATGACTTGTTTTCACTAGCAATGATATGGGCTTGCTTCTGTCCACTATAACCTCCCTCATTTTCTTATGTCAATTACAAGGTATTCACTCATAGACTTGTTTTCACTAGCAATGACATGGGCTTGCTTCTGTCCACTATAACCACCCTCATTTTCTTAATGTCAATTTCAATGTATTCACTGCATGACTTGTTTTCACTATTAATGACATGGGCTTGCTTCTGTCCACTATAACCTCATCATTTTCTTAATGTCAATTTCAATGTATTCACTGCATGACTTGTTTTCACTAGCAATGACATGGGCTTTCTTCTGTCCATTATAATCTCTCTCATTTTCCTAATGTCAATTTCAATGTATTCATTGCCTGACTTCTTTTCACTAGCAATGACATGGGCTTGCTTCTGTCCACTATAACCTCCCTCTTTTTCTTATGTCAATTTCAATGTATTCACTCATTGACTTGTTTTCACTAGCAATGACATGGGCTTGCTTCTGTCCACTATAACCTCATCATTTTCTTAATGTCAATTTCAATGTATTCACTGCATGACTTGTTTTCACTAGCAATGACATGGGCTTTCTTCTGTCCATTATAATCTCCCTCATATTCTTAATGTCAATTTCAATATATTCATTGCCTGACTTCTTTTCACTAGCAATGACATGGGCTTGCTTCTGTCCACTATAAACTCCCTCATTTTCTAAATGTCAATTTCAATGTATTCACTGCATGACTTGTTTTCACTAGCAATAACATGGGCGTGCTTCTGTCCACTATAACCTCCCTATTTTTTCTTAATGTCAATTTCAATGTATTCACTGCATGACTTCTTTTCACTAGCAATGACATGGGCTTGCTTCTGTCCACTATAAACTCCCTCATTTTCTTAATGTCAATTTCAATGTATTCACTCCATGACTTGTTTTCACTAGCAATGATATGGGCTTGCTTCTGTCCACTATAACCTCCCTCATTTTCTTAATGTCAATTTCAATGAATTCACTGCATGACTTGTTTTCACTAGCAATGACATGGGCTTGCTTCTGTCCACTATAACCTCCCTCATTTTCTTAATGTCAATTTCAATGTATTCACTGCATGACTTGTTTTCACTAGCAATGACATGGGTTTGCTTCTGTCCACTATAACCTCCCTCAGTTTCTTAATGTCAATTTCAATGTATTCACTCATTGACTTGTTTTCACTAGCAATAACATGGGCTTGCTTCTGTCCACTATAACCTCCGTCATTTTCTTAATGTCAATTTCAATGTATTCACTGCATGACTTGTTTTCACTAGCAATGACATGGGCTTGCTTCTGTCCACTATAACCTCATCATTTTCTTAATGTCAATTTCAATGTATTCACTGCATGACTTGTTTTCACTAGCAATGACATGGGTTTTCTTCTGTCCATTATAATCTCCCTCATTTTCTTAATGTCAATTTCAATGTATTCATTGCCTGACTTCTTTTCACTAGCAATGACATGGGCTTGCTTCTGTCCACTATAACCTCCCTCATTTTCTTAATGTCAATTTCAATGTATTCACTCATTGACTTGTTTTCACTAGCAATGACATGGGCTTGCTTCTGTCCACTATAACCTCCCTCATTTTCTTAATGTCAATTTCAATGTATTCACTGCATGACTTGTTTTCACTAGCAATGACATGGGCTTGCTTCTGTCCACTATAACCTCATCATTTTCTTAATGTCAATTTCAATGTATTCACTGCATGACTTGTTTTCACTAGCAATGACATGGGCTTTCTTCTGTCCATTATAATCTCCCTCATATTCTTAATGTCAATTTCAATGTATTCATTTCCTGACATCTTTTCACTAGCAATGATATGGGCTTGCTTCTGTCCACTATAAACTCCCTCATTTTCTTAATGTCAATTTCAATGTATTCACTGCATGACTTGTTTTCACTAGCAATGACATGGGCTTGCTTCTGTCCACTATAATCTCCCTCATTTTCTTAATGTCAATTTCAATGTATTCATTGCCTGACTTCTTTTCACTAGCAATGACATGGGCTTGCTTCTGTCCACTATAACCTCATCATTTTCTTAATGTCAATTTCAATGTATTCATTGCCTGACTTGTTTTCACTAGCAATGACATGGGCTTGCTTGTGTCCACTATAACCTCATCATTTTCTTAATGTCAATTTCAATGTATTCACTGCATGACTTGTTTTCACTAGCAATAACATGGGCTTGCTTCTGTCCACTATAACCTCCCTATTTTTTCTTAATGTCAATTTCAATGTTTTCATTGCCTGACTTCTTTTCACTAGCAATGACATGGGCTTGCTTCTATCCACTAAAAACTCCCTCATTTTCTTAATGTCAATTTCAATGAATTCACTGCATGACTTGTTTTCACTAGCAATGACATGGGCTTGCTTCTGTCCACTATAACCTCCCTCATTTTCTTAATGTCAATTTCAATGTATTCACTCATTGACTTGTTTTCACTAGCAATGACATGGGCTTGCTTCTGTCCACTATAACCTCCCTCAATTTCTTAATGTCAATTTCAATGTATTCACTGCATGACTTGTTGTCACTAGCAATGAAATGGGCTTGATTGTGTCCACTATAACCTCATCATTTTCTTAATGTCAATTTCAATGTATTCACTGCATGACTTGTTTTCACTAGCAATGACATGGGTTTTCTTCTGTCCATTATAATCTCCCTCATTTTCTTAATGTCAATTTCAATGTATTCATTGCCTGACTTCTTTTCACTAGCAATGACATGGGCTTGCTTCTGTCCACTATAACCTCCATCATTTTCTTATGTCAATTTCAATGTATTAACTCATTGACTTGTTTTCACTAGCAATGACATGGGCTTGTTTCTGTCCACTATAACCTCATCATTTTCTTAATGTCAATTTCAATGTATTCACTGCATGACTTGTTTTCACTAGCAATGACATGGGCTTTCTTCTGTCCATTATAATCTCCCTCATATTCTTAATGTCAATTTCAAAGTATTCATTGCCTGACGTCTTTTCACTAGCAATGACTTGGGCTTGCTTCTGTCCACTATAAACTCCCACATTTTCTTAATGTCAGTTTCAATGTATACACTGCATGACTTGTTTTCACTCGCAATGACATGGGCTTGTTCTGTCCACTATAACCCCCTCATTTTCTTAATGTCAATTTAAATGTATTCACTGCATGACTTGTTTTCACTAGCAATGATATGGGCTTGCTTATGTCCACTATAACCTCCCTCATTTTCTTAATGTCAATTTCAATGTATTCGCTGCCTGACTTGTTTTCACTAGCAATGACATAGGCTTGCATCTGTCCACTATATCCTCCCTCATTTTCTTATGTCAATTTCAATGTATTCACTCATTGACTTGTTTTCACTAGCAATGACATGGGCTTGCTTCTGTCCACTATAACCTCCCTCATTTTCTTAATGTCAATTTCAATGTATTCACTGCATGACTTGTTTTCACTAGCAAGAGACATGGGCTTGCTGCTGTCCACTATAATCTCCCTCATTTTCTTAATGTCAATTTCAATGTATTCACTGCATGACATGTTTTCACTAGCAATGACATGGGCTTGCTTCTGTCCACTATAACCTCCCTCATTTTCCTAATGTCAATTTCAATGAATTCACTGCATGACTTGTTTTCACTAGCAATGACATGGGCTTGCTTCTGTCCACTATAACCTCCCTCATTTTCTTAATGTCAATTTCAATGAATTCATTGCATGACTTGTTTTCACTAGCAATGACATGGGCTTGCTTCTGTCCACTATAACCTCCCTCATTTTCTTATTGTCAATTTCAATGTATTCACTGCATGACTTGTTTTCACTACCAATGATGTGGGCTTGCGTCTGTCCACTATAATCTCCCTCATAATCTTAATGTCAATTTCAATGTATTCACTGCATGACTTGTTTTCACTAGCAATGTCATGGGCTTGCTTCTGTCCACTATAACCTCCCTCATTTTCTTAATGTCAATTTCAATGTATTCACTGCATGACTTGTTTTCACTAGCAATGACATGGGTTTGCTTCTGTCCATTATAACCTCCCTCATTTTCTTAATGTCAATTTCAATGTATTCACTGCATGACTTGTTTTCACTAGCAATAACAATGGCTTGCTTCTGTCCACTATAACCTCCCTCATTTTCTTAATGTCAATTTCAATGTTTTCATTGCCTGACTTCTTTTCACTAGCAATGACATGGACTTGCTTCTGTCTACTATAAACTCCCTCATTTTCTTAATGTCAATTTCAATGTATTCGCTGCCTGACTTGTTTTCACTAGCAATGACATGGGCTTGCTTCTGTCCACTATAACCTCCCTCATTTTCTTATGTCAATTTCAATGTATTCACTCATTGACTTGTTTTCACTAGCAATGACATGGGCTTGCTTCTGTCCACTATAACCTCCCTCATTTTCTTTATGTCAATTTCAATGTATTCACTGCATGACTTGTTTTCACTAGCAATGACATGGGCTTGCTTCTGTCCACTATAACCTCATCATTTTCTTAATGTCAATTTCAATGTATTCACTGCATGACTTGTTTTCACTAGCAATGACATGGGTTTTCTTCTGTCCATTATAATCTCCCTCATTTTCTTAATGTCAATTTCAATGTATTCATTGCCTGACTTCTTTTCACTAGCAATGACATGGGCTTGCTTCTGTCCACTATAACCTCCCTCATTTTCTTAATGTCAATTTCAATGTATTCACTCATTGACTTGTTTTCACTAGCAATGACATGGGCTTGCTTCTGTCCACTATAACCTCCCTCATTTTCTTAATGTCAATTTCAATGTATTCACTGCATGACTTGTTTTCACTAGCAATGACATAAGCTTGCTTCTGTCCACTATAACCTCATCATTTTCTTAATGTCAATTTCAATGTATTCACTGCATGACTTGTTTTCACTAGCAATGACATGGGCTTTCTTCTGTAAATTATAATCTCCCTCATATTCTTAATGTCAATTTCAATGTATTCATTTCCTGACATCTTTTCACTAGCAATGATATGGGCTTGCTTCTGTCCACTATAAACTCCCTCATTTTCTTAATGTCAATTTCAATGTATTCACTGCATGACTTGTTTTCACTAGCAATGACATGGGCTTGCTTCTGTCCACTATAATCTCCCTCATTTTCTTAATGTCAATTTCAATGTATTCATTGCCTGACTTCTTTTCACTAGCAATGACATGGGCTTGCTTCTGTCCACTATAACCTCATCATTTTCTTAATGTCAATTTCAATGTATTCATTGCCTGACTTGTTTTCACTAGCAATGACATGGGCTTGCTTGTGTCCACTATAACCTCATCATTTTCTTAATGTCAATTTCAATGTATTCACTGCATGACTTGTTTTCACTAGCAATAACATGGGCTTGCTTCTGTCCACTATAACCTCCCTATTTTTTCTTAATGTCAATTTCAATGTTTTCATTGCCTGACTTCTTTTCACTAGCAATGACATGGGCTTGCTTCTATCCACTAAAAACTCCCTCATTTTCTTAATGTCAATTTCAATGAATTCACTGCATGACTTGTTTTCACTAGCAATGACATGGGCTTGCTTCTGTCCACTATAACCTCCCTCATTTTCTTAATGTCAATTTCACTGTATTCACTCATTGACTTGTTTTCGCTAGCAATGACATGGGCTTGCTTCTGTCCACTATAACCTCCCTCAATTTCTTAATGTCAATTTCAATGTATTCACTGCATGACTTGTTGTCACTAGCAATGACATGGGCTTGCTTGTGTCCACTATAACCTCATCATTTTCTTAATGTCAATTTCAATGTATTAACTGCATGACCTGTTTTCACTAGCAATGACTTGGGCTTGCTTCTGTCCACTATAAACTCCCACATTTTCTTAATGTCAGTTTCAATGTATACACTGCATGACTTGTTTTCACTCGCAATGACATGGGCTTGTTCTGTCCACTATAACCCCCTCATTTTCTTAATGTCAATTTAAATGTATTCACTGCATGACTTGTTTTCACTAGCAATGATATGGGCTTGCTTATGTCCACTATAACCTCCCCCATTTTCTTAATGTCAATTTCAATGTATTCGCTGCCTGACTTGTTTTCACTAGCAATGACATAGGCTTGCATCTGTCCACTATATCCTCCCTCATTTTCTTATGTCAATTTCAATGTATTCACTCATTGACTTGTTTTCACTAGCAATGACATGGGCTTGCTTCTGTCCACTATAACCTCCCTCATTTTCTTAATGTCAATTTCAATGTATTCACTGCATGACTTGTTTTCACTAGCAAGAGACATGGGCTTGCTTCTGTCCACTATAATCTCCCTCATTTTCTTAATGTCAATTTCAATGTATTCACTGCATGACATGTTTTCACTAGCAATGACATGGGCTTGCTTCTGTCCACTATAACCTCCCTCATTTTCCTAATGTCAATTTCAATGAATTCACTGCATGACTTGTTTTCACTAGCAATGACATGGGCTTGCTTCTGTCCACTATAACCTCCCTCATTTTCTTAATGTCAATTTCAATGAATTCATTGCATGACTTGTTTTCACTAGCAATGACATGGGCTTGCTTCTGTCCACTATAACCTCCCTCATTTTCTTATTGTCAATTTCAATGTATTCACTGCATGACTTGTTTTCACTAGCAATGATGTGGGCTTGCGTCTGTCCACTATAATCTCCCTCATAATCTTAATGTCAATTTCAATGTATTCACTGCATGACTTGTTTTCACTAGCAATGTCATGGGCTTGCTTCTGTCCACTATAACCTCCCTCATTTTCTTAATGTCAATTTCAATGTATTCACTGCATGACTTGTTTTCACTAGCAATGACATGGGTTTGCTTCTGTCCATTATAACCTCCCTCATTTTCTTAATGTCAATTTCAATGTATTCACTGCATGACTTGTTTTCACTAGCAAGAGACATGGGCTTGCTTCTGTCCACTATATTCTCCCTCATTTTCTTAATGTCAATTTCAATGTATTCACTGCATGACTTGTTTTCACTAGCAATAACATGGGCTTGCTTCTGTCCACTATAACCTCCCTCATTTTCTTAATGTCAATTTCAATGTTTTCATTGCCTGACTTGTTTTCACTAGCAATGACATGGACTTGCTTCTGTCTACTATAAACTCCCTCATTTTCTTAATGTCAATTTCAATGTATTCGCTGCCTGACTTGTTTTCACTAGCAATGACATGGGCTTGCTTCTGTCCACTATAACCTCCCTCATTTTCTTATGTCAATTTCAATGTATTCACTCATTGACTTGTTTTCACTAGCAATGACATGGGCTTGCTTCTGTCCACTATAACCTCCCTCATTTTCTTTATGTCAATTTCAATGTATTCACTGCATGACTTGTTTTCACTAGCAATGACATGGGCTTGCTTCTGTCCACTATAACCTCATCATTTTCTTAATGTCAATTTCAATGTATTCACTGCATGACTTGTTTTCACTAGCAATGATGTGGGCTTGCGTCTGTCCACTATAATCTCCCTCATAATCTTAATGTCAATTTCAATGTATTCACTGCATGACTTGTTTTCACTAGCAATGTCATGGGCTTGCTTCTGTCCACTATAACCTCCCTCATTTTCTTAATGTCAATTTCAATGTATTCACTGCATGACTTGTTTTCCCTAGCAATGACATGGGCTTGCTTCCGTCCACAATAACCTCCCTCATTTTCTTAATGTCAATTTCAATGTATTCACTGCATGACTTGTTTTCACTAGCAATGATATGGGCTTACTTCTGTCCCCTATAACCTCCCTCATTTTCTTAATGTAGATTTCAATGAATTCACTGCATGACCTGTTTTCACTAGCAATGACATGGGCTTGCTTCTGTCCACTATAACCTCCCTCATTTTCTTAATGTCAATTTCAATGTATTCACTGCATGACTTATTTTCACTAGCAATGACATGGGCTTGCTTCTGTCCACTATAACCTCATCATTTTCTTAATGTCAATTTCAATGTATTCACTGCATGACTTGTTTTCACTAGCAATGACATGGGTTTTCTTCTGTCCATTATAATCTCCCTCATTTTCTTAATTTCAATTTCAATGTATTAACTCATTGACTTGTTTTCACTAGCAATGACATGGGCTTGCTTCTGTCCACTATAATCTAATCATTTTCTTAATGTCAATTTCAATGTATTCACTGCATGACTTGTTTTCACTAGCAATGACATGGGCTTTCTTCTGTCCATTATAATCTCCCTCATTTTCTTAATGTCAATTTCAATGTATTCATTGCCTGACTTCTTTTCACTAGCAATGACTTGGGCTTGCTTCTGTCCACTATAAACTCCCTCATTTTCTTAATGTCAGTTTCAATGTATTCACTGCATGGCTTGTTTTCACTCGCAATGACATGGGCTTGTTTCTGTCCACTATAACCCCCTCATTTTCTTAATGTCAATTTAAATGTATTCACTGCATGACTTGTTTTCACTAGCAATGATATGGGCCTGCTTCTGTCCACTATAACCTCCCTCATTTTCTTAATGTCAATTTCAATGTATTCACTGCATGACTTGTTTTCACTAGCAATGACATGGGCTTGCTTCTGTCCACTATTACTTCCCTCATTTTCTTAATGTCAATTTCAATGTATTCACTGCCTGACTTGTTTTTACTAGCAATGACATGGACTTGCTTCTGTCCACTATAATTTCCCTCATTTTCTTAATGTCAATTTCAATGTATTCGCTGCCTGACTTGTTTTCACTAGCAATGACATGGGCTTGCTTCTGTCCACTATAACCTCCCTCATTTTCCTAATGTCAATTTCAATGTATTCGCTGCCTGACTTGTTTTCACTAGCAATGACATAGGCTTGCTTCTGTCCACTATAACCTCCCTCATTTTCTTATGTCAATTTCAATGTATTCACTCATTGACTTGTTTTCACTAGCAATGACATTGGCTTGCTACTGTCCACTATAACCTCCCTCATTTTCTTAATGTCAATTTCAATGTATTCACTGCATGACTTGTTTTCACTAGCAAGAGACATGGGCTTGCTTCTGTCCACTATAATCTCCCTCATTTTCTTAATGTCAATTTCAATGTATTCACTGCATGACTTGTTTTTACTAGCAATGACATGGGCTTGCTTCTGTCCACTATAACCTCCCTCATTTTCTTAATGTCAATTTCAATGAATTCACTGCATGACTTGTTTCCACTAGCAATGACATGGGCTTGCTTTTGTCCACTATAACCTCCCTCATTTTCTTAATGTCAATTTCAATGAATTCATTGCATGACTTGCTTTCACTAGCAATGACATGGGCTTGCTTCTGTCCACTATAACCTCCCTCATTTTCTTATTGTCAATTTCAATGTATTCACTGCATGACTTGTTTTCACTAGCAATGATGTGGGCGTGCGACTGTCCACTATAATCTCCCTCATATTCTTAATGTCAATTTCAATGTATTCACTGCATGACTTGTTTTCACTAGCAATGACATGGGCTCGCTTCTGTCCACTATTACCTCCCTCATTTTCTTAATGTCAATATCAATGTATTCACTGCATGACTTGTTTTCACTAGCAATGACATGGGTTTGCTTCTGTCCATTATAACCTCCCTCATTTTCTTAATGTCAATTTCAAAGTATTCACTGCATGACTTGTTTTCACTAGCAAAAGACATGGGCTTGCTTCTGTCCACTATATTCTCCCTCATTTTCTTAATGTCAATTTCAATGTATTCACTGCATGACTTGTTTTCACTAGCAATAACATGGGCTTGCTTCTGTCCACTATAACCTCCATCATTTTCTTAATGTCAATTTCAATGTTTTCATTGCCTGACTTCTTTTCACTAGCAATGACATGGGCTTGCTTCTGTCTACTATAAACTCCCTCATTTTCTTAATGTCAATTTCAATGTATTCGCTGCCTGACTTGTTTTCACTAGCAATGACACGGGCTTGCTTCTGTCCACTATAACCTCCCTCATTTTCTTATGTCAATTTCAATGTATTCACTCATTGACTTGTTTTCACTAGCAATGACATGGGCTTGCTTCTGTCCACTATAACCTCCCTCATTTTCTTAATGTCAATTTCAATGTATTCACTGCATGACTTGTTTTCACTAGCAATGACATGGGCTTGCTTCTGTCCACTATAACCTCATCATTTTCTTAATGTCAATTTCAATGTATTCACTGCATGACTTGTTTTCACTAGCAATGACATGGGTTTTCTTCTGTCCATTATAATCTCCCTCATTTTCTTAATGTCAATTTCAATGTATTCATTGCCTGACTTTTTTTCACTAGCAATGACATGGGCTTGCTTCTGTCCACTATAACGTCCCTCATTTTCTTATGTCAATTTCAATGTATTAACTCATTGACTTGTTTTCACTAGCAATGACATGGGCTTGCTTCTGTCCACTATAACCTCATCATTTTCTTAATGTCAAATTCAATGTATTCACTGCATGACTTGTTTTCACTAGCAATGACATGGGCTTTCTTCTGTCCATTATAATCTCCCTCATTTTCTTAATGTCAATTTCAATGTATTCATTGCCTGATTTCTTTTCACTAGCAATGACTTGGGCTTGCTTCTGTCCACTATAAACTCCCTCATTTTCTTAATGTCCGTTTCAATGTATTCACTGCACGACTTGTATTCACTCGCAATGACATGGGCTTGTTTCTGTCCACTATAACCCCCTCATTTTCTTAATGTCAATTTTAATGTATTCACTGCATGACTTGTTTTCACTAGGAATGATATGGGCTTGCTTCTGTCCACTATTACCTCCCTCATTTTCTTAATGTCAATTTCAATGTATTCACTGTATGACTTGTTTTCACTAGCAATGACATGGGCATGCTTCTGTCCACTATTACTTCCCTCATTTTCTTAAAGTCAATTTCAATGTATTCACTGCCTGACTTGTTTTTACTAGCAATGACATGGGCTTGCTTCTGTCCACTATAGCTTCCCTCATTTTCCTAATGTCAATTTCAATGTATTCGCTGCCTGACTTGTTTTCACTAGCAATGACATGGGCTTGCTTCTGTCCACTATAACTTCCCTCATTTTCCTAATGTCAATTTCAATGTATTCACTGCATGACTTGCTTTCACTTGCAATGACATGGGCTTGCTTCTGTCCACTATAACTTCCCTCATTTTTTTAATGTCAATTTCAATGTATTCACTGCATGACTTGCTTTCACTAGCAATGACATGGGCTTGCTTCTGTCCACTATATCCTCCCTCATTTTCTTATGTCAATTTCAATGTATTCACTCATTGACTTGTTTTCACTAGTAATGACATGGGCTTGCTTCTGTCCACTATAACCTCCCTCATTTTCATAATGTCAATTTCAATGTATACACTGCATGACTTGTTTTCACTAGCAATGACATTGGCTTGCTTCTGTCCACTATAACCTCATCATTTTCTTAATGTCAATTTCAATGTATTCACTGGATGACTTGTTTTCACTAGCAATGACATGGGCTTTCTTCTGTCCATTATAATCTCCCTCATTTTCTTAATGTCAATTTCAATGTATTCATTGCCTGACTTCTTTTCACTAGCAATGACATGGGCTTGCTTCTGTCCACTATAAACTCCCTCATTTTCTTAATGTCAATTTCAATGTATTCACTGCATGACTTGTTTTCACTAGCAATGACATGGGCTTGTTTCTGTCCACAATAACTCCGTCATTTTTCTAATGTCAATTTCAATGTATTCACTGCATGACTTGTTTTCACTATCAATGACATGGGCTTGCTTCTGTCCACTATCATCTCCCTCATATTCCTAATGTCAATTTCAATGTATTTACTGCATGACTTGTTTTCACTAGCAATGACATGGGCTTGCTTCTGTCCACAATAACCTCCCTCATTTTCTTAATGTCAATTTCAATGTATTCACTGCATGACATGTTTTCACTAGCAATGACATGAGCTTGTTTCTGTCCACTATAATCTCCCTCATATTCTTAATGTAAATTTCAATGTATTCACTGCATGACTTGTTTTCACTAGCAATGACATGGGCTTGCTTCTGTCCACTATAACCTCCCTCATTTTCTTAATGTCAATTTCAATGTATTCACTGCATGACTTGTTTTCACTAGCAATGACATGGGCTTGCTTCTGTCCACTATAACCTCCCTCATTTTCTTAATGTCAATTTCAATATATTCACTGCATGACTTGTTTTTACTAGCAATGACATGGGCTAGCTTCTGTCTACTATTACCTCCCTCATTTTCTTAATGTCAATTTCAATGTATTCACTGCATGACTTTTTTCACTAGCAGTGACAAGGGTTTGCTTCTGTCCACTAAAACCTCCCTCATTTTCTTAATGTCAATTTCAATGTATTCACTGCATGACTTGTTTTCACTAGCAATGACATGGGCTTGCTTCTGTCCACTATAACCTCCCTCATTTTCTTAATGTCAATTTCAATGTATTCACTCATTGACTTGTTTTCACTAGCAATGACATGGGTTTGCTTCTGTCCATTACAACCTCCCTCATTTTCATAATGTCAATTTCAATGTATTCACTGCATGACTTGTTTTCACTAGCAAGAGACATGGGCTTGCTTCTGTCCACTATATTCTCCCTCATTTTCTTAATGTCAATTTCAATGTATTCACTGCATGCATTGTTTTCACTAGCAATGACATGGGCTTGCTTCTGTCCACTATAACCTCCCTTATTTTCTTAATGTCAATTTCAATGTATTCACTGCATGACTTGTTTTCACTAGCAATGATATGGGCTTGCTTCTGTCCACTATAATCTCCCTCATTTTCTTAATGTCAATTTCAATGTATTCACTGCATGACTTGTTTTCACTAGCAATGACATGGGCTTGCTTCTGTCCACTATAACCTCATCATTTTCTTAATGTCAATTTCAATGTATTCATTGCCTGACTTGTTTTCACTAGCAATAACATGGGCGTGCTTCTGTCCACTATAACCTCCCTTATTTTCTTAATGTCAATTTCAATGTATTCATTGCCTGACTTGTTTTCACTAGCAATGACATGGCCTTGCTTCTGTCCACTATAATCTCCCTCATATTCTTAATGTAATTTTCAATGTATTCACTGCATGACTTGTTTTCACTAGCAATGGCATGGGCTTGCTTCTGTTTACTATAACCTCCCTCATATTTTTAATGTCAATTTCAATGTATTCACTGCATGACTTGTTTTCACTAGCAATGCCATGGGCTTGCTTCTGTCCACTATAACCTCCCTCATTTTCTTAATGTCAATTTCAATGTATTCACTGCATGACTTGTTTTCCCTAGCAATGACATGGGCTTGCTTCTGTCCACTATAATCTCCCTCATTTTCCAAATGTAAATTTCAATATATTCACTGCATGACTTGTTTTTACTAGCAATGACATGGGCTAGCTTCTGTCTACTATTACCTACCTCATTTTCTTAATGTCAATTTCAATGTATTCACTGCATGACTTGTTTTCACTAGCAATGAAATGGGCTTGCTTCTGTCCACTATAATCTCCCTCATTTTCTTAATGTCAATTTCAATGTATTCATTGCCTGACTTCTTTTCACTGGCAATGCCATGTTCTTGTTTCTGTCCACTATAACCCCCCTCATTTTCCTAATGTCAATTTCAATGTATTCACTGCATGACTTGTTTTCACTAGCAATTACTTGGGATTGCTTCTGTCCACAATAACCTCCCTCATTTTCTAAATGTCGATTTCAATGTATTCACTGCATGACTTGTTTTCACTAGCAATGACATGGGCTTGCTTCTGTCCACTATAACCTCTCTCATTTTCTTAATGTCAATTTCAATTTATTCACTGCATGACTTGTTTTCACTAGCAATGACATGGGCTTGCTCCTGTCCACTATAATCTCCCTCATTTTCTTAATGTCAATTTCAATGTATTCATTGCCTGACTTGTTTTCACTAGCAATGACATGGGCTTGCTTCTGTCCACTATAACCTTCCTCATTTTCTTAATGTCAATTTCAATGTATTCACTGCATGACTTGTTTTCACTAGCAATGCCATGGGCTTGCTTCTGTCCACTATAACCTCCCTCATTTTCTTAATGTCAATTTAAATGTATTCACTGCATGACATGTTTTCACTAGCAATGACATGGGCTTGCTTCTGTCCACTATAATCTCCCTCATTTTCCAAATGTAAATTTCAATATATTCACTGCATGACTTGTTTTTACTAGCAATGACATGGGCTAGCTTCTGTCTACTATTACCTACCTCATTTTCTTAATGTCAATTTCCATGTATTCACTGCATGACTTGTTTTCACTAGCAATGACATGGGCTTGCTCCTGTCCACTATAATCTCCCTCATTTTCTTAATGTCAATTTCAATGTATTCACTGCATGACTTGTTTTCACTAGCAATGACATGGGCTTGCTTCTGTCCACTATAACCTCCCTCATTTTCTTAATGTCAATTTCAATGTATTCACTGCATGACTTGTTTTCACTAGCAATGACATGGGCTAGCTTCTGTCTACTATTACCTACCTCATTTTCTTAATGTCAATTTCAATGTATTCACTGCATGACTTGTTTTCACTAGCAGTGACATGGACTTGCTTCTGTCCACTATAACCTCCCTCATTTTCTTAATGTCAATTTCAATGTATTCACTGCATGACTTGTTTTCACTAGCAATGACATGGGCTAGCTTCTGTCTACTATTACCTACCTCATTTTCTTAATGTCAATTTCAATGTATTCACTGCATGACTTGTTTTCACTAGCAATGACATGGGATAGCTTCTGTCCACTATAACCTCCCTCATTTTCTTAATGTCAATTTCAATGTATTCACTGCATGACTTGTTTTCACTAGCAATGACATGGGCTAGCTTCTGTCTACTATTACCTACCTCATTTTCTTAATGTCAATTTCAATGTATTCACTGCATGACTTGTTTTCACTAGCAATGACATGGACTTGCTTCTGTCCACTATAACCTCCCTCATTTTCTTAATGTCAATTTCAATGTATTCACTGCATGACTTGTTTTCACTAGCAATGACATGGACTTGCTTCTGTCTACTATTACCTACCTCATTTTCTTAATGTCAATTTCAATGTATTCACTGCATGACTTGTTTTCACTAGCAATGACATGGGCTTGCTTCTGTCCACTATAATCTCCCACATTTTCTTAATGTCAATTTCAATGTATTCACTGCATGACTTGTTTTCACTAGCAATGACATGGGCTTGCTTCTATCCACTATAACCCCCCTCATGCTCCTAATGTCAATTTCAATGTATTCACTGCATGACTTGTTTTCACTAGCAATGACATGGGCTTGCTTCTGTCCACAATAACCTCCCTCATTTTCGAAATGTCAATTTCAATGTATTCACTGCATGACTTGTTTTCACTAGCAATGATATGGGCTTGCTTCTTTCCACTATAATCTCCCTCATTTTCTTAATGTCAATTTAATTGTATTCATTGCCTGACTTGTTTTCACTAGCAATGACATGGGCTTGCTTCTGTCCACTATAACCTTTCTCATTTTCTTAATGTCAATTTCAATGTATTCACTGCATGACTTGTTTTCACTAGCAATGACATGGACTTGCTTCTGTCCACTATAACCTCCCTCATTTTCTTAATGTCAATTTCAATGTATTTACTGCATGACTTGTTTTCACTAGCAATGACATGGGCTAGCTTCTGTCTACTATTACCTACCTCATTTTCTTAATGTCAATTTCAATGTATTCACTGCATGACTTGTTTTCACTAGCAATGACATGGACTTGCTTCTGCCCACTATAACCTCCCTCATTTTCTTAATGTCAATTTCAATGTATTCACTGCATGACTTGTTTTCACCAGCTATGATATGGGTTTGCTTCTGTCCACTATAACTTCCATCATTTTGCTAATGTCAATTTCAATGTATTCACTCATTGACTTGTTTTCACTAGCAATGACATGGGCTTGCTTCTGTCCACTATAATCTCACTCATATTCTTAATGTCAATTTCAATGTATTCACTGCATGACTTGTTTTCACTAGCAATGACATGGGCTTGCTTCTGTCCACTATAACCTCCCTCATTTTCTTAATGTAAATTTCAATATATTCACTGCATGACTTGTTTTTACTAGCAATGACTTGGGCTAGCTTCTGTCTACTATTACCTCCCTCATTTTCTTAATGTCAATTTCATTGTATTCACTGCATGACTTTTTTTCACTGGCAATGACAAGGGTTTGCTTCTGTCCACTAAAACCTCCCTCATTTTCTTAATGTCAATTTCAGTGTATTCACTGCATGACTTGTTTTCACTAGCAATGACATGGGCTTGCTTCTGTCCACAATAACCTCCCTCATTTTCTTAATGTCAATTTCAATGTATTCACTGCATGACTTGTTTTAACTAGCAATGATATGGGCTTGCTTCTTTCCACTATAATCTCCCTCATTTCCTTAATGTCAATTTCAATGTCTTCACTGCATGACTTGTTTTCCCTAGCAATGACATGGACTTGCTTCTGTCCACTATAACCTCCCTTATTTTCTTAATGTCAATTTCAATGTATTCACTGCATGACTTGTTTTCACTAGCAATGACATGGGCTTTCTTCTGTCCACTATAATCTCCCTCATTTTCTTAATGTCAATTTCAATGTATTCATTGCCTGACTTGTTTTCACTAGCAATGACATGGCCTTGCTTCTGTCCACTATAACCTTCCTCATTTTCTTAATGTCAATTTCAATGTATTCTCTGCATGACTTGTTTTCACTAGCAATGACATGGGCTTGCTTCTGTCCACAATAACCTCCCTCATTTTCTTAATGTCAATTTCAATGTATTCACTGCATGACTTGTTTTAACTAGCAATGATATGGGCTTGCTTCTTTCCACTATAATCTCCCTCATTTCCTTAATGTCAATTTCAATGTCTTCACTGCATGACTTGTTTTCCCTAGCAATGACATGGACTTGCTTCTGTCCACTATAACCTCCCTTATTTTCTTAATGTCAATTTCAATGTATTCACTGCATGACTTGTTTTCACTAGCAATGACATGGGCTTTCTTCTGTCCACTATAATCTCCCTCATTTTCTTAATGTCAATTTCAATGTATTCATTGCCTGACTTGTTTTCACTAGCAGTGACATGGCCTTGCTTCTGTCCACTATAACCTTCCTCATTTTCTTATTGTCAATTTCAATGTATTCACTGCATGACTTGTTTTCACTAACAATGACATGGGCTTGCTTCTGTCCACTATAACCCCCTCATTTTCTTAATGTCAATGTCAATGTATTCCCTGCATGACTTGTTTTCACTAGCAATGACATGGGCTTGCTTCTGTCCACTATTACTTCCCTCATTTTTTTAATGTCAATTTTAATGTATTCACTGCCTGACTTGTTTTTACTAGCAATAACATGGGCTTGCATCTGTCAACTATAACTTCCCTCATTTTCTTAATGTCAATTTCAATGTATTCGCTGCCTGACTTGTTTTCACTAGCAATGACATGGGCTTGCTTCTGTCCACTATAACCCCCCTCATTTTCTTAATGTCAATTTCAATGTATTCGCTGCCTGACTTGTTTTCACTAGCAATGACATAGGCTTGCTTCTGTCCACTATATCCTCCCTAATTTTCTTATGTCAATTTCAATGTATTCACTCATTGACTTGTTTTCACTAGCAATGACATGGGCTTGCTTCTGTCCACTATAACCTCCCTCATTTTCTTAATGTCAATTTCAATGTATTCGCTGCCTGACATGTTTTCACTAGCAATGACACAGGCTTGCTTCTGTCCACTATATCCTCCCTCATTTTCTTATGTCAATTTCAATGTATTCACTCATTGACTTGTTTTCACTAGCAATGACATGGGCTTGCTTCTGTCCACTATAACCTCCCTCATTTTCATAATGTCACTTTCAATGTATTCACTGCATGACTTGTTTTTACTAGCAATGACATGGGCTTGCTTCTGTCCACTATAACCTCCCTCATTTTCTTAATGTCAATTTCAATATATTCACTGCATGACTTGTTTTTACTAGCAATGACTTGGGCTAGCTTCTGTCTACTATTACCTCCCTCATTTTCTTAATGTCAATTTCAATGTATTCACTGCATGACTTTTTTTCACTGGCAATGACAAGGGTTTGCTTCTGTCCACTAAAACCTCCCTCATTTTCTTAATGTCAATTTCAGTGTATTCACTGCATGACTTGTTTTCACTAGCAATGACATGGGCTTGCTTCTGTCCACAATAACCTCCCTCATTTTCTTAATGTCAATTTCAATGTATTCACTGCATGACTTGTTTTAACTAGCAATGATATGGGCTTGCTTCTTTCCACTATAATCTCCCTCATTTCCTTAATGTCAATTTCAATGTCTTCACTGCATGACTTGTTTTCCCTAGCAATGACATGGACTTGCTTCTGTCCACTATAATCTCCCTCATATTCTTAATGTAATTTTCAATGTATTCACTGCATGACTTGTTTTCACTAGCAATGGCATGGGGTTGCTTCTGTTTACTATAACCTCCCTCATATTTTTAATGTCAATTTCAATGTATTCACTGCATGACTTGTTTTCACTAGCAATGCCATGGGCTTGCTTCTGTCCACTATAACCTCCCTCATTTTCTTAATGTCAATTTCAATGTATTCACTGCATGACTTGTTTTCCCTAGCAATGACATGGGCTTGCTTCTGTCCACTATAATCTCCCTCATTTTCCAAATGTAAATTTCAATATATTCACTGCATGACTTGTTTTTACTAGCAATGACATGGGCTAGCTTCTGTCTACTATTACCTACCTCATTTTCTTAATGTCAATTTCAATGTATTCACTGCATGACTTGTTTTCACTAGCAATGAAATGGGCTTGCTTCTGTCCACTATAATCTCCCTCATTTTCTTAATGTCAATTTCAATGTATTCATTGCCTGACTTCTTTTCACTGGCAATGCCATGTTCTTGTTTCTGTCCACTATAACCCCCCTCATTTTCCTAATGTCAATTTCAATGTATTCACTGCATGACTTGTTTTCACTAGCAATTACTTGGGATTGCTTCTGTCCACAATAACCTCCCTCATTTTCTTAATGTCGATTTCAATGTATTCACTGCATGACTTGTTTTCACTAGCAATGACATGGGCTTGCTTCTGTCCACTATAACCTCTCTCATTTTCTTAATGTCAATTTCAATGTATTCATTGCCTGACTTGTTTTCACTAGCAATGACATGGGCTTGCTTCTGTCCACTATAACCTTCCTCATTTTCTTAATGTCAATTTCAATGTATTCACTGCATGACTTGTTTTCACTAGCAATGCCATGGGCTTGCTTCTGTCCACTATAACCTCCCTCATTTTCTTAATGTCAATTTAAATGTATTCACTGCATGACATGTTTTCACTAGCAATGACATGGGCTTGCTTCTGTCCACTATAATCTCCCTCATTTTCCAAATGTAAATTTCAATATATTCACTGCATGACTTGTTTTTACTAGCAATGACATGGGCTAGCTTCTGTCTACTATTACCTACCTCATTTTCTTAATGTCAATTTCCATGTATTCACTGCATGACTTGTTTTCACTAGCAATGACATGGGCTTGCTCCTGTCCACTATAATCTCCCTCATTTTCTTAATGTCAATTTCAATGTATTCACTGCATGACTTGTTTTCACTAGCAATGACATGGGCTTGCTTCTGTCCACTATAACCTCCCTCATTTTCTTAATGTCAATTTCAATGTATTCACTGCATGACTTGTTTTCACTAGCAATGACATGGGCTAGCTTCTGTCTACTATTACCTACCTCATTTTCTTAATGTCAATTTCAATGTATTCACTGCATGACTTGTTTTCACTAGCAATGACATGGACTTGCTTCTGTCCACTATAACCTCCCTCATTTTCTTAATGTCAATTTCAATGTATTCACTGCATGACTTGTTTTCACTAGCAATGACATGGGCTAGCTTCTGTCTACTATTACCTACCTCATTTTCTTAATGTCAATTTCAATGTATTCACTGCATGACTTGTTTTCACTAGCAATGACATGGGATAGCTTCTGTCCACTATAACCTCCCTCATTTTCTTAATGTCAATTTCAATGTATTCACTGCATGACTTGTTTTCACTAGCAATGACATGGGCTAGCTTCTGTCTACTATTACCTACCTCATTTTCTTAATGTCAATTTCAATGTATTCACTGCATGACTTGTTTTCACTAGCAATGACATGGACTTGCTTCTGTCCACTATAACCTCCCTCATTTTCTTAATGTCAATTTCAATGTATTCACTGCATGACTTGTTTTCACTAGCAATGACATGGACTTGCTTCTGTCTACTATTACCTACCTCATTTTCTTAATGTCAATTTCAATGTATTCACTGCATGACTTGTTTTCACTAGCAATGACATGGGCTTGCTTCTGTCCACTATAATCTCCCACATTTTCTTAATGTCAATTTCAATGTATTCACTGCATGACTTGTTTTCACTAGCAATGACATGGGCTTGCTTCTATCCACTATAACCCCCCTCATGCTCCTAATGTCAATTACAATGTATTCACTGCATGACTTGTTTTCACTAGCAATGACATGGGCTTGCTTCTGTCCACAATAACCTCCCTCATTTTCGAAATGTCAATTTCAATGTATTCCCTGCATGACTTGTTTTCACTAGCAATGACATGGGCTTGCTTCTGTCCACTATTACTTCCCTCATTTTTTTAATGTCAATTTTAATGTATTCACTGCCTGACTTGTTTTTACTAGCAATAACATGGGCTTGCATCTGTCAACTATAACTTCCCTCATTTTCTTAATGTCAATTTCAATGTATTCGCTGCCTGACTTGTTTTCACTAGCAATGACATGGGCTTGCTTCTGTCCACTATAACCCCCCTCATTTTCTTAATGTCAATTTCAATGTATTCGCTGCCTGACTTGTTTTCACTAGCAATGACATAGGCTTGCTTCTGTCCACTATATCCTCCCTAATTTTCTTATGTCAATTTCAATGTATTCACTCATTGACTTGTTTTCACTAGCAATGACATGGGCTTGCTTCTGTCCACTATAACCTCCCTCATTTTCTTAATGTCAATTTCAATGTATTCGCTGCCTGACATGTTTTCACTAGCAATGACACAGGCTTGCTTCTGTCCACTATATCCTCCCTCATTTTCTTATGTCAATTTCAATGTATTCACTCATTGACTTGTTTTCACTAGCAATGACATGGGCTTGCTTCTGTCCACTATAACCTCCCTCATTTTCATAATGTCACTTTCAATGTATTCACTGCATGACTTGTTTTTACTAGCAATGACATGGGCTTGCTTCTGTCCACTATAACCTCCCTCATTTTCTTAATGTCAATTTCAATATATTCACTGCATGACTTGTTTTTACTAGCAATGACTTGGGCTAGCTTCTGTCTACTATTACCTCCCTCATTTTCTTAATGTCAATTTCAATGTATTCACTGCATGACTTTTTTTCACTGGCAATGACAAGGGTTTGCTTCTGTCCACTAAAACCTCCCTCATTTTCTTAATGTCAATTTCAGTGTATTCACTGCATGACTTGTTTTCACTAGCAATGACATGGGCTTGCTTCTGTCCACAATAACCTCCCTCATTTTCTTAATGTCAATTTCAATGTATTCACTGCATGACTTGTTTTAACTAGCAATGATATGGGCTTGCTTCTTTCCACTATAATCTCCCTCATTTCCTTAATGTCAATTTCAATGTCTTCACTGCATGACTTGTTTTCCCTAGCAATGACATGGACTTGCTTCTGTCCACTATAACCTCCCTTATTTTCTTAATGTCAATTTCAATGTATTCACTGCATGACTTGTTTTCACTAGCAATGACATGGGCTTTCTTCTGTCCACTATAATCTCCCTCATTTTCTTAATGTCAATTTCAATGTATTCATTGCCTGACTTGTTTTCACTAGCAATGACATGGCCTTGCTTCTGTCCACTATAACCTTCCTCATTTTCTTAATGTCAATTTCAATGTATTCTCTGCATGACGTGTTTTCACTAGCAATGACATGGGCTTGCTTCTGTCCACAATAACCTCCCTCATTTTCTTAATGTCAATTTCAATGTATTCACTGCATGACTTGTTTTAACTAGCAATGATATGGGCTTGCTTCTTTCCACTATAATCTCCCTCATTTCCTTAATGTCAATTTCAATGTCTTCACTGCATGACTTGTTTTCCCTAGCAATGACATGGACTTGCTTCTGTCCACTATAACCTCCCTTATTTTCTTAATGTCAATTTCAATGTATTCACTGCATGACTTGTTTTCACTAGCAATGACATGGGCTTTCTTCTGTCCACTATAATCTCCCTCATTTTCTTAATGTCAATTTCAATGTATTCATTGCCTGACTTGTTTTCACTAGCAATGACATGGCCTTGCTTCTGTCCACTATAACCTTCCTCATTTTCTTAATGTCAATTTCAATGTATTCACTGCATGACTTGTTTTCACTAACAATGACATGGGCTTGCTTCTGTCCACTATAACCCCCTCATTTTCTTAATGTCAATGTCAATGTATTCCCTGCATGACTTGTTTTCACTAGCAATGACATGGGCTTGCTTCTGTCCACTATTACTTCCCTCATTTTTTTAATGTCAATTTCAATGTATTCACTGCCTGACTTGTTTTTACTAGCAATAACATGGGCTTGCATCTGCCCACTATAACTTCCCTCATTTTCTTAATGTCAATTTCAATGTATTCGCTGCCTGACTTGTTTTCACTAGCAATGACATGTGCTTGCTTCTGTCCACTATAACCCCCCTCATTTTCTTAATGTCAATTTCAATGTATTCGCTGCCTGATTTGTTTTCACTAGCAATGACATAGGCTTGCTTCTGTCCACTATATCCTCCCTAATTTTCTTATGTCAATTTCAATGTATTCACTCATTGACTTGTTTTCACTAGCAATGACATGGGCTTGCTTCTGTCCACTATAACCTCCCTCATTTTCTTAATGTCAATTTCAATGTATTCGCTGCCTGACATGTTTTCACTAGCAATGACACAGGCTTGCTTCTGTCCACTATATCCTCCCTCATTTTCTTATGTCAATTTCAATGTATTCACTCATTGACTTGTTTTCACTAGCAATGACATGGGCTTGCTTCTGTCCACTATAACCTCCCTCATTTTCATAATGTCACTTTCAATGTATTCACTGCATGACTTGTTTTTACTAGCAATGACATGGGCTTGCTTCTGTCCACTATAACCCCCCTCATTTTCTTAATGTCAATGTCAATGTATTACCTGCATGACTTGTTTTCACTAGCAATGACATGGGCTTGCTTCTGTCCACTATAACCTCCCTCATTTTCTTAAAGTCAATTTCAATGTATTCGCTGCCTGGCTTGTTTTCATTATCAATGACATGGGCTAGCTTCTGTCCACTATTACCTCCCTCATTTTCTTAATGTCAATTTCAATGTATTCGCTGCCTGACTTGTTTTCACTAGCAATGATATAGGCTTGCTTCTGTCCACTATATCCTCCCTCATTTTCTTATGTCAATTTCAAAGTATTCACTCATTGACTTGTTTTCACTAGCAATGACATGGGCTTGCTTCTGTCCACTATAACCTCCCTCATTTTCATAATGTCAATTTCAATGTATTCACTGCATGACTTGTTTTCACTAGCAATGACATTGGCTTGCTTCTGTCCACTATAACCTTATCATTTTCTTAATGTCAATTTCAATGTATTCACTGCATGACTTGTTTTCACTAGCAATGACATGGGCTTTCTTCTGTCCATTATAATCTCCCTCATTTTCTTAATGTCAATTTCAATGTATTCATTGCCTGACTTCTTTTCACTAGCAATGACATTTGCTTGCTTCTGTCCACTATAAACTCCCTCAATTTCTTAATGTCAATTTGAATGTATTCACTGCATGACTTGTTTTCACTAGCAATGACATGGGCTTGCTTCTGTCCACTATAATCTCCCTCATTTTCTTAATGTCAATTTCAATGTATTCATTGCCTGACTTCTTTTCACTAGCAATGACATGGGCTTGCTTCTGTCTACTATAACCTCATCATTTTCTTAATGTCAATTTCAATGTATTCATTGCCTGACTTGTTTTCACTAGCAATGACATGGGCTTGCTTCTGTCCACTATAACCTCCCTCATTTTCTTAATGTCAATTTCAATGTATTCACTGCATGACTTGTTTTCACTAGCAATGACATGGGCTTGCTTCTGTCCACAATAACCTCCCTCATTTTCTTAATGTCAATTTCAATGTATTCACTGCATGACTTGTTTTCACTAGCAATGACATGGGCTTGTTTCTGTCCACTATAACCCCCTAATTTTCCTAATGTCAATTTCAATGTATTCACTGCATGACTTGTTTTCACTAGCAGTGACATGGGCTTGCTTCTGTCCACTATAATCTCCCACATTTTCTTAATGTCAATTTCAATGTATTCACTGCATGACTTGTTTTCACTAGCAATGACATGGGCTTGCTTCTGTCCACTATAATCTCCCTCATTTTCTTAATGTCAATTTCAATGCATTCATTCCCTGACTTCTTTTCACTGGCAATGCCATGGGCTTGCTTCTGTCCACTTTAACCTCCCTCATTTTCTTAATGTCAATTTCAATATATTCATTGCCTGACTTCTTTTCACTGGCAATGCCATGGGCTTGCTTCTGTCCACTATAACCTCCCTCATTTTCTTAATGTCAATTTCAATGTATTCATTGCAAGACTTGTTTTCACTAGCAATGACATGTTCTTGTTTCTGTCCACTATAACCCCCCTCATTTTCCTAATGTCAATTTCAATGTATTCACTGCATGACTTGTTTTCACTAGCAATTACTTGGGCTTGCTTCTGTCCACAATAACCTCCCACATTTTCTTAATGTCGATTTCAATGTATTCACTGCATGACTTGTTTTCACTAGCAATGACATGGGCTTGCTTCTGTCCACTATAACCTCTCTCATTTTCTTAATGTCAATTTCAATGTATTCACTGCATGACTTGTTTTCACTAGCAATGACATGGGCTTGCTCCTGTCCACTATAATCTCCCTCATTTTCTTAATGTCAATTTCAATGTATTCATTGCCTGACTTGTTTTCACTAGCAATGACATGGGCTTGCTTCTGTCCACTATAACCTTCCTCATTTTCTTAATGTCAATTTCAATGTATTCACTGGATGACTTGTTTTCACTAGCAATGCCATGGGCTTGCTTCTGTCCACTATAACCTCCCTCATTTTCTTAATGTCAATTTAAATGTATTCACTGCATGACATGTTTTCACTAGCAATGACATGGGCTTGCTTCTGTCCACTATAATCTCCCTCATTTTCCAAATGTAAATTTCAATATATTCACTGCATGACTTGTTTTTACTAGCAATGACATGGGCTAGCTTCTGTCTACTATTACCTACCTCATTTTCATAATGTCAATTTCCATGTATTCACTGCATGAATTGTTTTCACTAGCAATGACATGGGCTTGCTCCTGTCCACTATAATCTCCCTCATTTTCTTAATGTCAATTTCAATGTATTCACTGCATGACTTGTTTTCACTAGCAATGACATGGGCTTGCTTCTGTCCACTATAACCTCCCTCATTTTCTTAATGTCAATTTCAATGTATTCACTGCATGACTTGTTTTCACTAGCAATGACATGGGCTAGCTTCTGTCTACTATTACCTACCTCATTTTCTTAATGTCAATTTCAATGTATTCACTGCATGACTTGTTTTCACTAGCAATGACATGGACTTGCTTCTGTCCACTATAACCTCCCTCATTTTCTTAATGTCAATTTCAATGTATTCACTGCATGACTTGTTTTCACTAGCAATGACATGGGCTAGCTTCTGTCTACTATTACCTACCTCATTTTCTTAATGTCAATTTCAATGTATTCACTGCATGACTTGTTTTCACTAGCAATGACATGGGATAGCTTCTGTCCACTATAACCTCCCTCATTTTCTTAATGTCAATTTCAATGTATTCACTGCATGACTTGTTTTCACTAGCAATGACATGGGCTAGCTTCTGTCTACTATTACCTACCTCATTTTCTTAATGTCAATTTCAATGTATTCACTGCATGACTTGTTTTCACTAGCAATGACATGGACTTGCTTCTGTCCACTATAACCTCCCTCATTTTCTTAATGTCAATTTCAATGTATTCACTGCATGACTTGTTTTCACTAGCAATGACATGGACTTGCTTCTGTCTACTATTACCTACCTCATTTTCTTAATGTCAATTTCAATGTATTCACTGCATGACTTGTTTTCACTAGCAATGACATGGGCTTGCTTCTGTCCACTATAATCTCCCACATTTTCTTAATGTCAATTTCAATGTATTCACTGCATGACTTGTTTTCACTAGCAATGACATGGGCTTGCTTCTATCCACTATAACCCCCCTCATGCTCCTAATGTCAATTTCAATGTATTCACTGCATGACTTGTTTTCACTAGCAATGACATGGGCTTGCTTCTGTCCACAATAACCTCCCTCATTTTCGAAATGTCAATTTCAATGTATTCACTGCATGACTTGTTTTCACTAGCAATGATATGGGCTTGCTTCTTTCCACTATAATCTCCCTCATTTTCTTAATGTCAATTTAATTGTATTCATTGCCTGACTTGTTTTCACTAGCAATGACATGGGCTTGCTTCTGTCCACTATAACCTTTCTCATTTTCTTAATGTCAATTTCAATGTATTCACTGCATGACTTGTTTTCACTAGGAATTCCAAGGGCTTGCTTCTGTCAACTATAATCTCCCTCATTTTCGTAATGTCAATTTCAATGTATTTACTGCATGACTTGTTTTAGCTAGGAATTAAATGGGCTTGCTTCTGTCCACTATAACCCCCCTCATTTTCTTAATGTCAATTTCAATGTATTCACTGCATGACTTGTTTTCACTAGCAATGACATGGGCTTGCTTCTGTCCACTAGAACCTCCCTCATTTTCTTAATGTCAATTTCAATGTATTCACTGCATGACTTGTTTTCACCAGCTATGATATGGGTTTGCTTCTGTCCACTATAACTTCCATCATTTTGCTAATGTCAATTTCAATGTATTCACTCATTGACTTGTTTTCACTAGCAATGACATGGGCTTGCTTCTGTCCACTATAATCTCACTCATATTCTTAATGTCAATTTCAATGTATTCACTGCATGACTTGTTTTCACTAGCAATGACATGGGCTTGCTTCTGTCCACTATAACCTCCCTCATTTTCTTAATGTCAATTTCAATGTATTCACTGCATGACATGTTTTCACTAGCAATGACATGGGCTTGATTCTGTCCACTATAATCTCCCTCATATTCTTAATGTAAATTTCAATGTATTCACTGCAAAACTTGTTTTCACTAGCAATGACATGGGCTTGCTTCTGTCCACTATAACCTCCCTCATTTTCTTAATGTCAATTTCAATGTATTCACTGCATGACTTGTTTTCACTAGCAATGACATGGGCTTGCTTCTGTCCACTATAACCTCCCTCATTTTCTTAATGTAAATTTCAATATATTCACTGCATGACTTGTTTTTACTAGCAATGACTTGGGCTAGCTTCTGTCTACTATTACCTCCCTCATTTTCTTAATGTCAATTTCAATGTATTCACTGCATGACTTTTTTTCACTGGCAATGACAAGGGTTTGCTTCTGTCCACTAAAACCTCCCTCATTTTCTTAATGTCAATTTCAGTGTATTCACTGCATGACTTGTTTTCACTAGCAATGACATGGGCTTGCTTCTGTCCACAATAACCTCCCTCATTTTCTTAATGTCAATTTCAATGTATTCACTGCATGACTTGTTTTAACTAGCAATGATATGGGCTTGCTTCTTTCCACTATAATCTCCCTCATTTCCTTAATGTCAATTTCAATGTCTTCACTGCATGACTTGTTTTCCCTAGCAATGACATGGACTTGCTTCTGTCCACTATAACCTCCCTTATTTTCTTAATGTCAATTTCAATGTATTCATTGCCTGACTTGTTTTCACTAGCAATGACATGGCCTTGCTTCTGTCCACTATAACCTTCCTCATTTTCTTAATGTCAATTTCAATGTATTCTCTGCATGACTTGTTTTCACTAGCAATGACATGGGCTTGCTTCTGTCCACAATAACCTCCCTCATTTTCTTAATGTCAATTTCAATGTATTCACTGCATGACTTGTTTTAACTAGCAATGATATGGGCTTGCTTCTTTCCACTATAATCTCCCTCATTTCCTTAATGTCAATTTCAATGTCTTCACTGCATGACTTGTTTTCCCTAGCAATGACATGGACTTGCTTCTGTCCACTATAACCTCCCTTATTTTCTTAATGTCAATTTCAATGTATTCACTGCATGACTTGTTTTCACTAGCAATGACATGGGCTTTCTTCTGTCCACTATAATCTCCCTCATTTTCTTAATGTCAATTTCAATGTATTCATTGCCTGACTTGTTTTCACTAGCAATGACATGGCCTTGCTTCTGTCCACTATAACCTTCCTCATTTTCTTAATGTCAATTTCAATGTATTCACTGCATGACTTGTTTTCACTAACAATGACATGGGCTTGCTTCTGTCCACTATAACCCCCTCATTTTCTTAATGTCAATGTCAATGTATTCCCTGCATGACTTGTTTTCACTAGCAATGACATGGGCTTGCTTCTGTCCACTATTACTTCCCTCATTTTTTTAATGTCAATTTCAATGTATTCACTGCCTGACTTGTTTTTACTAGCAATAACATGGGCTTGGATCTGTCCACTATAACTTCCCTCATTTTCTTAATGTCAATTTCAATGTATTCGCTGCCTGACTTGTTTTCACTAGCAATGACATGGGCTTGCTTCTGTCCACTATAACCCCCCTCATTTTCTTAATGTCAATTTCAATGTATTCGCTGCCTGACTTGTTTTCACTAGCAATGACATAGGCTTGCTTCTGTCCACTATATCCTCCCTAATTTTCTTATGTCAATTTCAATGTATTCACTCATTGACTTGTTTTCACTAGCAATGACATGGGCTTGCTTCTGTCCACTATAACCTCCCTCATTTTCTTAATGTCAATTTCAATGTATTCGCTGCCTGACATGTTTTCACTAGCAATGACACAGGCTTGCTTCTGTCCACTATATCCTCCCTCATTTTCTTATGTCAATTTCAATGTATTCACTCATTGACTTGTTTTCACTAGCAATGACATGGGCTTGCTTCTGTCCACTATAACCTCCCTCATTTTCATAATGTCACTTTCAATGTATTCACTGCATGACTTGTTTTTACTAGCAATGACATGGGCTTGCTTCTGTCCACTATAACCCCCTCATTTTCTTATTGTCAATGTCAATGTATTACCTGCATGACTTGTTTTCACTAGCAATGACATGGGCTTGCTTCTGTCCACTATAACCTCCCTCATTTTCTTAAAGTCAATTTCAATGTATTCGCTGCCTGACTTGTTTTCATTATCAATGACATGGGCTTGCCTCTGTCCACTATTACCTCCCTCATTTTCTTAATGTCAATTTCAATGTATTCGCTGCCTGACTTGTTTTCACTAGCAATGATATAGGCTTGCTTCTGTCCACTATATCCTCCCTCATTTTCTTATGTCAATTTCAAAGTATTCACTCATTGACTTGTTTTCACTAGCAATGACATGGGCTTGCTTCTGTCCACTATACCCTCCCTCATTTTCATAATGTCAATTTCAATGTATTCACTGCATGACTGGTTTTCACTAGCAATGACATTGGCTTGCTTCTGTCCACTATAACCTTATCATTTTCTTAATGTCAATTTCAATGTATTCACTGCATGACTTGTTTTCACTAGCAATGACATGGGCTTTCTTCTGTCCATTATAATCTCCCTCATTTTCTTAATGTCAATTTCAATGTATTCATTGCCTGACTTCTTTTCACTAGCAATGACATGGGCTTGCTTCTGTCCACTATAAACTCCCTCAATTTCTTAATGTCAATTTGAATGTATTCACTGCATGACTTGTTTTCACTAGCAATGACATGGGCTTGCTTCTGTCCACTATAATCTCCCTCATTTTCTTAATGTCAATTTCAATGTATTCATTGCCTGACTTCTTTTCACTAGCAATGACATGGGCTTGCTTCTGTCTACTATAACCTCATCATTTTCTTAATGTCAATTTCAATGTATTCATTGCCTGACTTGTTTTCACTAGCAATGACATGTGCTTGCTTCTGTCCACTATAACCTCCCTCATTTTCTTAATGTCAATTTCAATGTATTCACTGCATGACTTGTTTTCACTAGCAATGACATGGGCTTGCTTCTGTCCACAATAACCTCCCTCATTTTCTTAATGTCAATTTCAATGTATTCACTGCATGACTTGTTTTCACTAGCAATGACATGGGCTTGTTTCTGTCCACTATAACCCCCTAATTTTCCTAATGTCAATTTCAATGTATTCACTGCATGACTTGTTTTCATTAGCAATGACATGGGCTTGCTTCCGTCCACAATAACCTCCCTCATTTTCTTAATCTCAATTTCAATGTATTCACTGCATGACTTGTTTTCACTAGCAAGAGACATGGGCTTGCTTCTGTCCACTATAATCTCCCTCATTTTCTTAATGTCAATTTCAATGTATTCACTGCATGACTTGTTTTCAGTAGCAATGACATGGGCTTGCTTCTGTCCACTATAACCTCCCTCATGTTCTTAATGTCAATTTCAATGGATTCACTGCATGACTTGTTTTCACTAGCAATGACATGGGCTTGCTTCTGTCCACTATAACCTCCCTCATTTTCTTAATGTCAATTTCAATGAATTCATTGCATGACTTGTTTTCACTAGCAATGACATGGGCTTGCTTCTGTCCACTATAACCTCCCTCATTTTCTTAATGTCAATTTCAATGTATTCACTGCATGACTTGTTTTCACTAGCAATGATGTGGGCTTGCGTCTGTCCACTATAATCTCCCTCATATTCTTAATGTCAATGTCAATGTATTACCTGCATGACTCGTTTTCACTAGCAATGACATGGGCTTGCTTCTGTCCACTATAACCTCCCTCATTTTCTTAAAGTCAATTTCAATGTATTCGCTGCCTGACTTGTTTTCATTATCAATGACATGGGCTTGCCTCTGTCCACTATAACCTCCCTCATTTTCTTAATGTCAATTTCAATGTATTCGCTGCCTGACTTGTTTTCACTAGCAATGATATAGGCTTGCTTCTGTCCACTATATCCTCCCTCATTTTCTTATGTCAATTTCAATGTATTCACTCATTGACTTGTTTTCACTAGCAATGACATGGGCTTGCTTCTGTCCACTATAACCTCCCTCATTTTCATAATGTCAATTTCAATGTATTCACTGCATGACTTGTTTTCACTAGCAATGACATTGGCTTGCTTCTGTCCACTATAACCTTATCATTTTCTTAATGTCAATTTCAATGTATTCACTGCATGACTTGTTTTCACTAGCAATGACATGGGCTTTTTTCTGTCCATTATAATCTCCCTCATTTTCTTAATGTCAATTTCAATGTATTCATTGCCTGACTTCTTTTCACTAGCAATGACATGGGCTTGCTTCTGTCCACTATAAACTCCCTCAATTTCTTAATGTCAATTTGAATGTATTCACTGCATGACTTGTTTTCACTAGCAATGACATGGGCTTGCTTCTGTCCACTATAATCTCCCTCATTTTCTTAATGTCAATTTCAATGTATTCATTGCCTGACTTCTTTTCACTAGCAATGACATGGGCTTGCTTCTGTCTACTATAACCTCATCATTTTCTTAATGTCAATTTCAAGGTATTCATTGAATGACTTGTTTTCACTAGCAATGACATGGGCTTGCTTCTGTCCACTATAACCTCCCTCATTTTCTTAATGTCAATTTCAATGTATTCACTGCATGACTTGTTTTCACTAGCAATGACATGGGCTTGTTTCTGTCCACAATAACCTCCCTCATTTTCTTAATGTCAATTTCAATGTATTCACTGCATGACTTGTTTTCACTAGCAATGACATTGGCTTGTTTCTGTCCTCTATAACCCCCTAATTTTCCTAATGTCAATTTCAATGTATTCACTGCATGACTTGTTTTCACTAGCAATGACATGGGCTTGCTTCCGTCCACAATAACCTCCCTCATTTTCTTAATGTCAATTTCAATGTATTCACTGCATGACTTGTTTTCACTAGCAAGAGACATGGGCTTGCTTCTGTCCACTATAACCTCCCTCATTTTCTTAATGTCAATTTCAATGGATTCACTGCATGACTTGTTTTCACTAGCAATGACATGGGCTTGCTTCTGTCCACTATAACCTCCCTCATTTTCTTAATGTCAATTTCAATGAATTCATTGCATGACTTGTTTTCACTAGCAATGACATGGGCTTGCTTCTGTCCACTATAACCTCCCTCATTTTCTTAATGTCAATTTCAATGTATTCACTGCATGACTTGTTTTCAGTAGCAAGAGACATGGGCTTGATTCTGTCCACTATATTCTCCCTCATTTTCTTGATGTCAATTTCAATGTATTCACTGCATGACTTGTTTTCACTAGCAATGACATGGGCTTGCTTCTGTCCACTATAACCTCCCTTATTTTCTTAATGTCAATTTCAATGTATTCACTGCATGACTTGTTTTCACTAGCAATGATATGGGCTTGCTTCTATCCACTATAATCTCCCTCATTTCCTTAATGTCAATTTCAAAGTATTCACTGCATGACTTGTTTTCACTAGCAATGACATAGGCTTGCTTCTGTTCACTATAACCTCCCTCATTTTCTTAATGTCAATTTCAATGTTTTCACTGCATGACTTGTTTTCACTAGCAAGAGACATGGGCTTGCTTCTGTCCACTATAATCTCCTTCATTTTCTTAATGTCAATTTCAATCTATTCACTGCATGACTTGTTTTCACTAGCAATGACATGGGCTTGCTTCTGTCCACTATAACCTCCCTCATTTTCTTAATGTCAATTTCAATGTATTCACTGCATGACTTGTTTTCACTAGCAATGCCATGGGCTTGCTTCTGTCCACTATAACCTCCCTTATTTTCTTAATGTCAATTTAAATGTATTCACTGCATGACATGTTTTCACTAGCAATGACATGGGCTTGCTTCCGTCCACAATAACCTCCCTCATTTTCTTAATGTCAATTTCAATGTATTCACTGCATGACTTGTTTTCACTAGCAAGAGACATGGGCTTGCTTCTGTCCACTATAACCTCCCTCATTTTCTTAATGTCAATTTCAATGTATTCACTGCATGACTTGTTTTCACTAGCAATGATGTGGGCTTGCGTCTGTCCACTATAATCTCCCTCATATTCTTAATGTCAATTTCAATGTATTCACTGCATGACTTGTTTTCACTAGCAATGACATGGGCTTGCTTCTGTCCACTATAACCTCCCTCATTTTCTTAATGTCAATTTTAATGTATTCACTGCATGACTTGCTTTCACTAGCAATGACATGGGTTTGCTTCTGTCCATTATAACCTCCCTCATTTTCTTAATGTCAATTTCAATGTATTCACTGCATGACTTGTTTTCACTAGCAAGAGACATGGGCTTGATTCTGTCTACTATATTCTCCCTCATTTTCTTGATGTCAATTTCAATGTATTCACTGCATGACTTGTTTTCACTAGCAATGACATGGGCTTGCTTCTGTCCACTATAACCTCCCTTATTTTCTTAATGTCAATTTCAATGTATTCACTGCATGACTTGTTTTCACTAGCAATGATATGGGCTTGCTTCTATCCACTATAATCTCCCTCATTTCCTTAATGTCAATTTCAATGTATTCACTGCATGACTTGTTTTCACTAGCAATGACATGGGCTTGCTTCTGTTCACTATAACCTCCCTCATTTTCTTAATGTCAATTTCAATGTTTTCACTGCATGACTTGTTTTCACTAGCAAGAGACATGGGCTTGCTTCTGTCCACTATAATCTCCTTCATTTTCTTAATGTCAATTTCAATCTATTCACTGCATGACTTGTTTTCACTAGCAATGACATGGGCTTGCTTCTGTCCACTATAACCTCCCTCATTTTCTTAATGTCAATTTCAATGTATTCACTGCATGACTTGTTTTCACTAGCAATGCCATGGGCTTGCTTCTGTCCACTATAACCTCCCTTATTTTCTTAATGTCAATTTAAATGTATTCACTGCATGACATGTTTTCACTAGCAATGACATGGGCTTGCTTCTGTCCACTATAATCTCCCTCATTTTCCAAATGTAAATTTCAATATATTCACTGCATGACTTGTTTTTACTAGCAATGACATGGGCTAGCTTCTGTCTACTGTTACCTACCTCATTTTCTTAATGTCAATTTCAATGTATTCACTGCATGACTTGTTTTCACTAGCAATGCCATGGGCTTGCTTCTGTCCACTATAACCTCCTTTATTTTCTTAATGTCAATTTCAATGTATTCATTGCCTGGCTTGTTTTCACTAGCAATGACATGGCCTTGCTTCTGTCCACTATAACCTTCCTCATTTTCTTAATGTCAATTTCAATGTATTCACTGCATGACTTGTTTTCACTAACAATGACATGGGCTTGCTTCTGTCCACTATAACCCCCTCATTTTCTTAATGTCAATGTCAATGTATTCACTGCATGACTTGCTTTCACTAGCAATGACATGGGTTTGCTTCTGTCCATTATAACCTCCCTTATTTTCCTAATGTCAATTTCAATGAATTCATTGCATGACTTGTTTTCACTAGCAATGACATGGGCTTGCTTCTGTCCACTATAACCTCCCTCATTTTCTTAATGTCAATTTCAATGTATTCACTGCATGACTTGTTTTCACTAGCAATGATGTGGGCTTGCGTCTGTCCACTATAATCTCCCTCATATTCTTAATGTCAATTTCAATGTATTCACAGCATGACTTGTTTTCACTAGCAATGACATGGGCTTGCTTCTGTCCACTATAACCTCCCTCATTTTCTTAATGTCAATTTCAATGTATTCACTGCATGACTTGCTTTCACTAGCAATGACATGGGTTTGCTTCTGTCCATTATAACCTCCCTCATTTTCTTAATGTCAATTTCAATGTATTCACTGCATGACTTGTTTTCACTAGCAAGAGACATGGGCTTGATTCTGTCTACTATATTCTCCCTCATTTTCTTGATGTCAATTTCAATGTATTCACTGCATGACTTGTTTTCACTAGCAATGACATGGGCTTGCTTCTGTCCACTATAACCTCCCTTATTTTCTTAATGTCAATTTCAATGTATTCACTGCATGACTTGTTTTCACTAGCAATGATATGGGCTTGCTTCTATCCACTATAATCTCCCACATTTCCTTAATGTCAATTTCAATGTATTCACTGCATGACATGTTTTCACTAGCAATGACATGGGCTTGCTTCTGTTCACTATAACCTCCCTCATTTTCTTAATGTCAATTTCAATGTTTTCACTGCATGACTTGTTTTCACTAGCAAGAGACATGGGCTTGCTTCTGTCCACTATAATCTCCTTCATTTTCTTAATGTCAATTTCAATCTATTCACTGCATGACTTGTTTTCACTAGCAATGACATGGGCTTGCTTAATGTCAATTTCAATGTATTCACTGCATGACTTGTTTTCACTAGCAATGCCATGGGCTTGCTTCTGTCCACTATAACCTCCCTTATTTTCTTAATGTCAATTTAAATGTATTCACTGCATGACATGTTTTCACTAGCAATGACATGGGCTTGCTTCTGTCCACTATAATCTCCCTCATTTTCCAAATGTAAATTTCAATATATTCACTGCATGACTTGTTTTTACTAGCAATGACATGGGCTAGCTTCTGTCTACTATTACCTACCTCATTTTCTTAATGTCAATTTCAATGTATTCACTGCATGACTTGTTTTCACTAGCAATGACATGGGCTTGCTTCTGTCCACTATAATCTCCCTCATTTTCTTAATGTCAATTTCAATGTATTCATTGCCTGACTTCTTTTCACTAGCAATGACATGGGCTTGCTTCTGTCCACTATAACCTCCCTCATTTTCTTAATGTCAATTTCAATGAATTCACTGCATGACTGGTTTTCACTAGCAATGACATGGGCTTGCTTCTGTCCACTATAACCTCCCTCATTTTCTTAATGTCAATTTCAATGAATTCATTGCATGACTTGTTTTCACTAGCAATGACATGGGCTTTCTTCTGTCCACTATAATCTCCCTCATTTTCTTAATGTCTATTTCAATGTATTCATTGCCTGGCTTGTTTTCACTAGCAATGACATGGCCTTGCTTCTGTCCACTATAACCTTCCTCATTCTCTTAATGTCAATTTCAATGTATTCACTGCATGACTTGTTTTCACTAACAATGACATGGGCTTGCTTCTGTCCACTATAACCCCCTCATTTTCTTAATGTCAATGTCAATGTATTCCCTGCATGACTTGTTTTCACTAGCAATGACATGGGCTTGTTTCTGTCCATTATAACCCCCCTTATTTTCCTAATGTCAATTTCAATGTATTCTCTGCATGACTTGTTTTCACTAGCAATGACATGGGCTTGCTTCAGTCCACAATAACCTCCCTCATTTTCTTAATGTCAATTTCAATGTATTCACGGCATGACTTGTTTTAACTAGCAATGATATGGGCTTGCTTCTTTCCACTATAATCTCCCTCATTTCCTTAATGTCAATTTCAATGTCTTCACTGCATGACTTGTTTTCCCTAGCAATGACATGGACTTGCTTCTGTCCACTATAACCTCCCTTATTTTCTTAATGTCAATTTCAATGTATTCACTGCATGTCTTGTTTTCACTAGCAATGACATGGGCTTTCTTCTGTCCACTATAATCTCCCTCATTTTCTTAATGTCAATCTCAATGTATTCACTGCCTGACTTGTTTTTACTAGCAATGACATGGGCTTGCATCTGTCCACTATAACTTCCCTCATTTTCTTAATGTCAATTTCAATGTATTCGCTGCCTGACTTGTTTTCACTAGCAATGACATGGGCTTGCTTCTGTCCACTATAACCCCAATCATTTTCTTAATGTCAATTTCAATGTATTCGCTGCCTGACTTGTTTTCACTAGCAATGACATAGGCTTGCTTCTGTCCACTATATCCTCCCTAATTTTCTTATGTCAATTTCAATGTATTCACTCATTGACTTGTTTTCACTAGCAATGACATGGGCTTGCTTCTGTCCACTATAACCTCCCTCATTTTCTTAATGTCAATTTCAATGTATTCGCTGCCTGACTTGTTTTCACTAGCAATGACACAGGCTTGCTTCTGTCCACTATATCCTCCCTCATTTTCATATGTCAATTTCAATGTATTCACTCATTGACTTGTTTTCACTAGCAATGACATGGGCTTGCTTCTGTCCACTATAACCTCCCTCATTTTCATAATGTCACTTTTAATGTATTCACTGCATGACTTGTTTTTACTAGCAATGACATGGGCTTGCTTCTGTCCACTATAACCCCCCTCATTTTCTTAATGTCAATGTCAATGTATTACCTGCATGACTTGCTTTCACTAGCAATGACATGGGCTTGCTTCTGTCCACTATAACCTCCCTCATTTTCTTAAAGTCAATTTCAATGTATTCGCTGCCTGACTTGTTTTCATTATCAATGACATGGGCTTGCCTCTGTCCACTATAACCTCCCTCATTTTCTTAATGTCAATTTCAATGTATCCGCTGCCTGACTTCTTTTCACTAGCAATGACATGGGCTTGCTTCTGTCCACTATATCCTCCCTCATTTTCTTATGTCAATTTCAATGTATTCACACATTGACTTGTTTACACTAGCAATGACATGGGCTTGCTTCTGTCCACTATAACCTCCCTCACTTTCATAATGTCAATTTCAATGTATTCACTGCATGACTTGTTTTCACTAGCAAGAGACATGGGCTTGCTTCTGTCCACTATAACCTTATCATTTTCTTAATGTCAATTTCAATGTATTCACTGCATGACTTGTTTTCACTAGCAATGACATGGGCTTTCTTCTGTCCATTATAATCTCCCTCATTTTCTTAATGTCAATTTCAATGTATTCATTGCCTGACTTCTTTTCACTAGCAATGACATGGGCTTGCTTCTGTCCACTATAACCTCCCTCATTTTCTTAATGTCAATTTCAATGGATTCACTGCATGACTTGTTTTCACTAGCAATGACATGGGCTTGCTTCTGTCCACTATAACCTCCCTCATTTTCTTAATGTCAATTTCAATGTATTCGCTGCCTGACTTGTTTTCACTAGCAATGACACAGGCTTGCTTCTGTCCACTATATCCTCCCTCATTTTCATATGTCATTTTCAATGTATTCACTCATTGACTTGTTTTCACTAGCAATGACATGGGCTTGCTTCTGTCCACTATAACCTCCCTCATTTTCATAATGTCACTTTTAATGTATTCACTGCATGACTTGTTTTTACTAGCAATGACATGGGCTTGCTTCTGTCCACTATAACCCCCCTCATTTTCTTAATGTCAATGTCAATGTATTACCTGCATGACTTGCTTTCACTAGCAATGACATGGGCTTGCTTCTGTCCACTATAACCTCCCTCATTTTCTTAAAGTCAATTTCAATGTATTCGCTGCCTGACTTGTTTTCATTATCAATGACATGGGCTTGCCTCTGTCCACTATAACCTCCCTCATTTTCTTAATGTCAATTTCAATGTATTCGCTGCCTGACTTCTTTTCACTAGCAATGACATGGGCTTGCTTCTGTCCACTATATCCTCCCTCATTTTCTTATGTCAATTTCAATGTATTCACACATTGACTTGTTTTCACTAGCAATGACATGGGCTTGCTTCTGTCCACTATAACCTCCCTCACTTTCATAATGTCAATTTCAATGTATTCACTGCATGACTTGTTTTCACTAGCAAGAGACATGGGCTTGCTTCTGTCCACTATAACCTTATCATTTTCTTAATGTCAATTTCAATGTATTCACTGCATGACTTGTTTTCACTAGCAATGACATGGGCTTTCTTCTGTCCATTATAATCTCCCTCATTTTCTTAATGTCAATTTCAATGTATTCATTGCCTGACTTCTTTTCACTAGCAATGACATGGGCTTGCTTCTGTCCACTATAACCTCCCTCATTTTCTTAATGTCAATTTCAATGGATTCACTGCATGACTTGTTTTCACTAGCAATGACATGGGCTTGCTTCTGTCCACTATAACCTCCCTCATTTTCTTAATGTCAATTTCAATGAATTCATTGCATGACTTGTTTTCACTAGCAATGACATGGGCTTGCTTCTGTCCATTATAACCTCCCTCATTTTCTTAATGTCAATTTCAATGTATTCACTGCATGACTTGTTTTCACTAGCAAGAGACATGGGCTTGATTCTGTCCACTATATTCTCCCTCATTTTCTTGATGTCAATTTCAATGTATTCACTGCATGACTTGTTTTCACTAGCAATGACATGGGCTTGCTTCTGTCCACTATAACCTCCCTTATTGTCTTAATGTCAATTTCAATGTATTCACTGCATGACTTGTTTTCACTAGCAATGATATGGGCTTGCTTCTATCCACTATAATCTCCCTCATTTCCTTAATGTCAATTTCAATGTATTCACTGCATGACCTGTTTTCACTAGCAATAACATGGGCTTGCTTCTGTTCACTATAACCTCCCTCATTTTCTTAATGTCAATTTCAATGTTTTCACTGCATGACTTGTTTTCACTAGCAAGAGACATGGGCTTGCTTCTGTCCACTATTATCTCCTTCATTTTCTTAATGTCAATTTCAATCTATTCACTGCATGACTTGTTTTCACTAGCAATGACATGGGCTTGCTTCTGTCCACTATAACCTCCCTCATTTTCTTAATGTCAATTTCAATCTATTCACTGCATGACTTGTTTTCACTAGCAATGACATGGGCTTGATTCTGTCCACTATATTCTCCCTCATTTTCTTGATGTCAATTTCAATGTATTCACTGCATGACTTGTTTTCACTAGCAATGACATGGGCTTGCTTCTGTCCACTATAACCTCCCTTATTTTCTTAATGTCAATTTCAATGTATTCACTGCATGACTTGTTTTCACTAGCAATGATATGGGCTTGCTTCTATCCACTATAATCTCCCTCATTTCCTTAATGTCAATTTCAATGTATTCACTGCATGACCTGTTTTCACTAGCAATAACATGGGCTTGCTTCTGTTCACTATAACCTCCCTCATTTTCTTAATGTCAATTTCAATGTTTTCACTGCATGACTTGTTTTCACTAGCAAGAGACATGGGCTTGCTTCTGTCCACTATTATCTCCTTCATTTTCTTAATGTCAATTTCAATCTATTCACTGCATGACTTGTTTTCACTAGCAATGCCATGGGCTTGCTTCTGTCCACTATAACCTCCCTTATTTTCTTAATGTCAATTTAAATGTATTCACTGCATGACATGTTTTCACTAGCAATGACATGGGCTTGCTTCTGTCCACTATAATCTCCCTCATTTTCCAAATGTAAATTTCAATATATTCACTGCATGACTTGTTTTTACTAGCAATGACATGGGCTAGCTTCTGTCTACTATTACCTACCTCATTTTCTTAATGTCAATTTCAATGTCTTCACTGCATGACTTGTTTTCACTAGCAATGACAGGGGCTTGCTTCTGTCCACTATAATCTCCCTCATTTTCTTAATGTCAATTTCAATGTATTCATTGCCTGACTTCTTTTCACTAGCAATGACATGGGCTTGCTTCTGTCCACTATAACCTCCCTCATTTTCGTAATGTCAATGTCAATGTATTCCCTGCATGACTTGTTTTCACTAACAATGGCATGGGCTTGCTTCTGTCCACTATAACCTCCCTCATTTTCTTAATGTCAATTTCAATGTATTCACTGCATGACTTGTTTTCACTAGCAATGATATGGGCTTGCTTCTGTCCACTATAACATCCCTCATTTTCTTAATGCCAATTTCAATGGTTTCACTGGATGACTTGTTTTCACTAGCAATGACATGGGCTTGCTTCTGTCCACTATTACTTCCCTCATTTTCTTAATGTCAATTTCAATGTATTCACTGCCTGACTTGTTTTTACTAGCAATGACATGGGCTTGCATCTGTCCACTATAACCTCCCTCATTTTCTTAATGTGAATTTCAATGTATTCGCTGCCTGACCTGTTTTCACTAGCAATGACATGGGCTTGCTTCTGTCCACTATAACCTCCCTCATTTTTTTAATGTCAATTTCAATGTAATCGCTGCTTGACTTGTTTTCACTAGCAATGACATGGGCTTGCTTCTGTCCACTATAACCTCCCTCATTTTCTTAATGTATATTTCAATGTATTCACTGCATGACTTGTTTTCACTAGCAATGATATGGGCTTGCTTCTGTCCACTATAACATCCCTCATTTTCTTAATGTAAATTTCAATGGTTTCACTGGATGACTTGTTTTCACTAGCAATGACATGGGCTTGCTTCTGTCCACTATTACTTCCCTCATTTTCTTAATGTCAATTTCAATGTATTCACTGCCTGACCTGTTTTCACTAGCAATGACATGGGCTTGCTTCTGTCCACTATAACCTCCCTCATTTTTTTAATGTCAATTTCAATGTAATCGCTGCTTGACTTGTTTTCACTAGCAATGACATAGGCTTGCTTCTGTCCACTATATCCTCCCTCATTTTCTTATGTCAATTTCAATGTATTCACTCATTGACTTGTTTTCACTAGCAATGACATAGGCTTGCTTCTGTCCACTATATCCTCCCTCATTTTCTTATGTCAATTTCAATATATTCACTGCATGACTTGTTTTCACTAGCAATGACATGGGCTTGCTTCTGTCCACTATAACCTTATCATTTTCTTAATGTCAATTTCAATGTGTTCACTGCATGACTTGTTTTCACTAGCAATGACATGGGCTTTCTTCTGTCCATTATAATCTCCCTCATTTTCTTAATGTCAATTTCAATGTATTCATTGCCTGACTTCTTTTCACTAGCAATGACATGGGCTTGCTTCTGTCCACTATAAACTGCCTCATTTTCTTAATGTTAATTTGAATGTATTCACTGCATGACTTGTTTCCACTAGCTATGACATGGGCTTGCTTCTGTCCACTATAATCTCCCTCATTTTCTCAATGTGAATTTCAATGTATTCATTGCCTGACTTCTTTTCACTAACAATGACATGGGCTTGCTTCTGTCCACTATAACCTCATCATTTTCTTAATGTCAATTTCAATGTATTCACTGCATGACTTGTTTTCACTAGCAATGACATGGGCTTGCTTCTGTCCACTATAACCTCCCTCATTTTCTTAATGTCAATTTCAATGTATTCACTGCATGACTTAATTTCACTAGCAATGCCATGGGCTTGCTTCTGTCCACTATACCTCCCTTATTTTCTTAATGTCAATTTAAATGTATTCACTGCATGACATGTTTTCACTAGCAATGACATGGGCTTGCTTCTGTCCACTATAATCTCCCTCCTTTTCCAAATGTAAATTTCAATATATTCACTGCATGACTTGTTTTTACTAGCAATGACATGGGCTAGCTTCTGTCTACTATTACATACCTCATTATCTTAATGTCAATTTCAATGTATTCAATGCATGAATTGTTTTCACTAGCAATGACATGGGCTTGCTTCTGTCCACTATAATCTCCCTCATTTTCTTAATGTCAATTTCAATGTATTCATTGCCTGACATCTTTTAACTAGCAATGACATGGGCTTGCTTCTGTCCACTATAACCTCCCTCATTTTCTTAATGTCAATGTCAATGTATTCCCTGCATGACTTGTTTTCACTAGCAATGACATGGGCTTGCTTCTGTCCACTAGAACCTCCCTCATTTTCTTAATGTCAATTTCAATGTATTCACTGCATGACTTGTTTTCACTAGCAATGATATGGGCTTGCTTCTGTCCATTATAACCTCCCTCATTTTCTTAATGTCAATTTCAATGGTTTCACTGGATGACCTGTTTTCACTAGCAATGACATGGGCTTGCTTCTGTCCACTATAACTTCCCTCTTTTTTTTAATGTCAATTTCAATGTATTCGCTGCTTGACTTGTTTTCACTAGCAATGACATGGGCTTGCTTCTGTCCACTATAACCTCCCTCATTTTCATAATGTCAATTTCAATGTATTCACTGCATGACTTGTTTTCACTAGCAATGACATGGGCTTGCTTCTGTCCACTATAACCCCCCTCATTTTCTTAATGTCAATGTCAATGTATTACCTGCATGACTTGTTTTCACTAGCAATGACATGGGCTTGCTTCTGTCCACTAGAACCTCCCTCATTTTCTTAATGTCAATTTCAATGTATTCACTGCATGACTTGTTTTCACTAGCAATGATATGGGCTTGCTTCTGTCCACTATAACCTCCCTCATTTTCTTAATGTCAATTTCAATGGTTTCACTGGATGACCTGTTTTCACTAGTAATGACATGGGCTTGCTTCTGTCCACTATAACTTTCCTCATTTTCTTAATGTCAATTTCAATGTATTCACTGCATGACTTGTTTTTACTAGCAATGACATGGGCTTGCATCTGTCCACTATAACCTCCCTCATTTTCTTAATGTCAATTTCAATGTATTCGCTGCCTGACTTGTTTTCACTAGCAATGACATGGGCTTGCTTCTGTCCACTATAATCTCCCTCATTTTCTCAATGTCAATTTCAATGTATTCATTGCCTGACTTCTTTTCACTAGCAATGACATGGGCTTGCTTCTGTCCACTATAACCTCATCATTTTCTTAATGTCAATTTCAATGTATTCATTGCCTGACTTGTTTCCACTAGCAATGACATGGGCTTGCTTCTGTCCACTATAACCTCCCTCATTTTCTTAATGTCAATTTCAATGTATTCACTGCATGACTTGTTTTCACTAGCAATGACATGGGCTTGCTTCTTTCCACAATAACCTCCCTCATTTTCTTAATGTCAATTTCAATGTATTCACTGCATGACTTGTTTTCACTAGCAATAACATGGGCTTGCTTCTGTCCACTATAACCTCCCTCATTTTCTAAAGTCAATTTCAATGTTTTCATTGCCTGACTTCTTTTCACTAGCAATGACATGGGCTTGCTTCTGTCCACTATAAACTCCCTCAGTTTCTTAATGTCAATTTCAATGTATTCACTGCATGACTTGTTTTCACTAGCAAGAGACATGGGCTTGTTTCTGTCCACTATAACCTCCCTCATTTTCTTAATGTCAATTTCAATGAATTCATTGCATGACTTGTTTTCACTAGCAATGACATGGGCTTGCTTCTGTCCACTATAACCTCCCTCATTTTCTTATAGTCAATTTCAATGTATTCACTGCATGACTTGTTTTCACTAGCAATTATGTGGGCTTGCGTCTGTCCACTATAATCTCCCTCATATTCTTAATGTCAATTTCAATGTATTCACTGCATGACTTGTTTTCACTAGCAATGACATGGGCTTGCTTCTGTCCACTATAACCTCCCTCATTTTCTTAATGTCAATTTCAATGTATTCACTGCATGACTTGTTTTCACTAGCAATGACATGGGTTTGGTTCTGTCCATTATAACCTCCCTCATTTTCTTAATGTCAATTTCAATGTATTCACTGCATGACCTGTTTTCACTAGCAAGAGACATGGGCTTGCTTCTGTCCACTATATTCTCCCTCATTTTCTTAATGTCAATTTCAATGTATTCACTGCATGACTTGTTTTCACTAGCAATGACATGGGCTTGCTTCTGTCCACTATAACCTCCCTTATTTTCTTAATGTCAATTTCAATGTATTCACTGCATGACTTGTTTTCACTAGCAATGATATGGGCTTGCTTCTATCCACTATAATCTCCCACATTTCCTTAATGTCAATTTCAATGTATTCACTGCTTGACTTGTTTTCACTAGCAATGACATGGGCTTGCTTCTGTGCACTATAACTACCCTCATTTTCTTAATGTCAATTTCAATGTATTCACTGCATGACTTGTTTTCACTAGCAATGACATGTGTTTGATTCTGTCCACTATAATCTCCCTCATATTCTTAATGTCATTTTCAATGTATTCACTGCATGATTTGTTTTCACTAGCAATGACATGGGCTTGCTTCTGTTCACTATAACCTCCCTCATTTTCTTAATGTCAATTTTAATGTTTTCACTGCATGACTTGTTTTCACTAGCAAGAGACATGGGCTTGCTTCTGTCCACTATAATCTCCCTCATTTTCTTAATGTCAATTTCAATCTATTCACTGCATGACTTGTTTTCACTAGCAATGACATGGGCTTGCTTCTGTCCACTATAATCTCCCTCATTTTCCAAATGTAAATTTCAATATATTCACTGCATGACTTGTTTTTACTAGCAATGACATGGGCTAGCTTCTGTCTACTATTACCTACCTCATTTTCTTTATGTCAACTTCAATGTATTCATTGCCTGACTTCTTTTCACTAGCAAAGACATGGGCTTGCTTTTGTCCACTATAACCTCCCTCATTTTCTTAATGTCAATTTCAATGTATTCACTGCAAGACTTGTTTTCACTAGCAATGACATGGGCTTGTTTCTGTCCACTATAACCCCCTCATTTTCCTAATGTCAATTTCAATGTATTCACTGCATGACTTGTTTTCACTAGCAATTACATGGGCTTGCTTCTGTCCACAATAACCTCCCTCATTTTCTTAATGTCAATTTCAATGTATTCACTGCATGACTTGTTTTCCCTAGCAATGACATGGACTTGCTTCTGTCCACTATAACCTCCCTCATTTTCTTAATGTCAATTTCAATTTATTCACTGCATGACTTGTTTTCACTAGCAATGACATGGGCTTGCTCCTGTCCACTATAATCTCCCTCATTTTCTTAATGTCAATTTCAATGTATTCATTGCCTGACTTGTTTTCACTAGCAATGACATGGGCTTGCTTCTGTCCACTATAACCTTCCTCATTTTCTTAATGTAAATTTCAATGTATTCACTGCATGACTTGTTTTCACTAACAATGACATGGGCTTGCTTCTGTCCACTATAACCCCCCTCATTTTCTTAATGTCAATTTCAATGTATTCACTGCATGACTTGTTTTCATTAGCAATGACATGGGCTTGCTTCTGTCCACTATAACCTCCCTTATTTTCTTAATGTCAATTTCAATGTATTCACTGCATGACATGTTTTCACTAGCAATGACATGGGCTTGCTTCTGTCCACTATAATCTCCCTCATTTTCCAAGTGTAAATTTCAATATATTCACTGCATGACTTGTTTTTACTAGCAATGACATGGGCTAGCTTCTGTCTACTATTACCTACCTCATTTTCTTAATGTCAATTTCAATGTATTCACTGCATGACTTGTTTTCACTAGCAATGACAGGGGCTTGCTTCTGTCCACTATAATCTCCCTCATTTTCTTAATGTCAATTTCAATGTATTCATTGCCTGACTTCTTTTCACTAGCAATGACATGGGCTTGCTTCTGTCCACTATAACCTCCCTCATTTTCTTAATGTCAATGTCAATGTATTCCCTGCATGACTTGTTTTCACTAACAATGGCATGGGCTTGCTTCTGTCCACTATAACCTCCCTCATTTTCATAATGTCAATTTCAATGTATTCACTGCATGACTTGTTTTCACTAGCAATGATATGGGCTTGCTTCTGTCCACTATAACATCCCTCATTTTCTTAATGTCAATTTCAATGGTTTCACTGGATGACTTGTTTTCACTAGCAATGACATGGGCTTGCTTCTGTCCACTATTACTTCCCTCATTTTCTTAATGTCAATTTCAATGTATTCACTGCCTGACTTGTTTTTACTAGCAATGACATGGGCTTGCATCTGTCCACTATAACCTCCCTCATTTTCTTAATGTGAATTTCAATGTATTCGCTGCCTGACCTGTTTTCACTAGCAATGACATGGGCTTGCTTCTGTCCACTATAACCTCCCTCATTTTTTTAATGTCAATTTCAATGTAATCGCTGCTTGACTTGTTTTCACTAGCAATGACATGGGCTTGCTTCTGTCCACTATAACCTCCCTCATTTTCTTAATGTCAATTTCAATGTATTCACTGCATGACTTGTTTTCACTAGCAATGATATGGGCTTGCTTCTGTCCACTATAACATCCCTCATTTTCTTAATGTCAATTTCAATGGTTTCACTGGATGACTTGTTATCACTAGCAATGACATGGGCTTGCTTCTGTCCACTATTACTTCCCTCATTTTCCTAATGTCAATTTCAATGTATTCACTGCCTGACCTGTTTTCACTAGCAATGACATGGGCTTGCTTCTGTCCACTATAACCTCCCTCATTTTTTTAATGTCAATTTCAATGTAATCGCTGCTTGACTTGTTTTCACTAGCAATGACATAGGCTTGCTTCTGTCCACTACATCCTCCCTCATTTTCTTATGTCAATTTCAATGTATTCACTCATTGACTTGTTTTCACTAGCAATGACATAGGCTTGCTTCTGTCCACTATATCCTCCCTCATTTTCTTATGTCAATTTCAATATATTCACTGCATGACTTGTTTTCACTAGCAATGACATGGGCTTGCTTCTGTCCACTATAACCTTATCATTTTCTTAATGTCAATTTCAATGTGTTCACTGCATGACTTGTTTTCACTAGCAATGACATGGGCTTTCTTCTGTCCATTATAATCTCCCTCATTTTCTTAATGTCAATTTCAATGTATTCATTGCCTGACTTCTTTTCACTAGCAATGACATGGGCTTGCTTCTGTCTACTATAAACTGCCTCATTTTCTTAATGTTAATTTGAATGTATTCACTGCATGACTTGTTTCCACTAGCTATGACATGGGCTTGCTTCTGTCCACTATAATCTCCCTCATTTTCTCAATGTGAATTTCAATGTATTCATTGCCTGACTTCTTTTCACTAGCAATGACATGGGCTTGCTTCTGTCCACTATAACCTCATCATTTTCTTAATGTCAATTTCAATGTTTTCATTGCCTGACTTGTTTTCACTAGCAATGACATGGGCTTGCTTCTGTCCACTATAACCTTATCATTTTCTTAATGTCAATTTCAATGTATTCACTGCATGACTTGTTTTCACTAGCAATGACATGGGCTTGCTTCTGTCCACTATAACCTCCCTCATTTTCTTAATGTCAATTTCAATGTATTCACTGCATGACTTAATTTCACTAGCAATGCCATGGGATTGCTTCTGTCCACTATAACCTCCCTTATTTTCTTAATGTCAATTTAAATGTATTCACTGCATGACATGTTTTCACTAGCAATGACATGGGCTTGCTTCTGTCCACTATAATCTCCCTAATTTTCCAAATGTAAATTTCAATATATTCACTGCATGACTTGTTTTTACTAGCAATGACATGGGCTAGCTTCTGTCTACTATTACCTACCTCATTATCTTAATGTCAATTTCAATGTATTCACTGCATGAATTGTTTTCCCTAGCAATGACATGGGCTTGCTTCTGTCCACTATAATCTCCCTCATTTTCTTAATGTCAATTTCAATGTATTCATTGCCTGACATCTTTTAACTAGCAATGACATGGGCTTGCTTCTGTCCACTATAACCTCCCTCATTTTCTTAATGTCAATGTCAATGTATTCCCTGCATGACTTGTTTTCACTATCAATGACATGGCTTGCTTCTGTCCACTAGAACCTCCCTCATTTTCTTAATATCAATTTCAATGTATTCACTGCATGACTTGTTTTCACTAGCAATGATATGGGCTTGCTTCTGTCCACTATAACCTCCCTCATTTTCTTAATGTCAATTTCAATGGTTTCACTGGATGACCTGTTTTCACTAGCAATGACATGGGCTTGCTTCTGTCCACTATAACTTCCCTCATTATCTTCATGTCAATTTCAATGTATTCACTGCATGACTTGTTTTTACTAGCAATGACATGGGCTTGCATCTGTCCACTATAACCTCCCTCATTTTCTTAATGTCAATTTCAATGTATTCGCTGCCTGACTTGTTTTCACTAGCAATGACATGGGCTTGCTTCTGTCCACTATAGCCTCCCTCTTTTTTTTAATGTCAATTTCAATGTATTCGCTGCTTGACTTGTTTTCACTAGCAATGACATAGGCTTGCTTCTGTCCACTATATCCTCCCTCATTTTCTTATGTCAATTTCATTGTATTCACTCATTGACTTGTTTTCACTAGCAATGACATGGGCTTGCTTCTGTCCACTATAACCTCCCTCATTTTCATAATGTCAATTTCAATGTATTCACTGCATGACTTGTTTTCACTAGCAATGACATGGGCTTGCTTCTGTCCACTATAACCCCCTCATTTTCTTAATGTCAATGTCAATGTATTACCTGCATGACTTGTTTTCACTAGCAATGACATGGGCTTGCTTCTGTCCACTAGAACCTCCCTCATTTTCTTAATGTCAATTTCAATGTATTCACTGCATGACTTGTTTTCACTAGCAATGATATGGGCTTGCTTCTGTCCACTATAACCTCCCTCATTTTCTTAATGTCAATTTCAATGGTTTCACTGGATGACCTGTTTTCACTAGCAATGACATGGGCTTGCTTCTGTCCACTATAACTTTCCTCATTTTCTTAATGTCAATTTCAATGTATTCACTGCATGACTTGTTTTTACTAGCAATGACATGGGCTTGCATCTGTCCACTATAACCTCCCTCATTTTCTTAATGTCAATTTCAATGTATTCGCTGCCTGACTTGTTTTCACTAGCAATGACATGGGCTTGCTTCTGTCCACTATAATCTCCCTCATTTTCTCAATGTCAATTTCAATGTATTCATTGCCTGACTTCTTTTCACTAGCAATGACATGGGCTTGCTTCTGTCCACTATAACCTCATCATTTTCTTAATGTCAATTTCAATGTATTCATTGCCTGACTTCTTTCCACTAGCAATGACATGGGCTTGCTTCTGTCCACTATAACCTCCCTCATATTCTTAATGTCAATTTCAATGTATTCACTGCATGACTTGTTTTCACTAGCAATGACATGTGCTTGCTTCTTTCCACAATAACCTCCCTCATTTTCTTAATGTCAATTTCAATGTATTCACTGCATGACTTGTTTTCACTAGCAATAACATGGGCTTGCTTTTGTCCACTATAACCTCCCTCATTTTCTAAAGTCAATTTCAATGTTTTCATTGCCTGACTTCTTTTCACTAGCAATGACATGGGCTTGCTTCTGTCCACTATAAACTCCCTCATTTTCTTAATGTCAATTTCAATGTATTCACTGCATGACTTGTTTTCACTAGCAAGAGACATGGGCTTGTTTCTGTCCACTATAACCTCCCTCATTTTCTTAATGTCAATTTCAATGAATTCATTGCATGACTTGTTTTCACTAGCAATGACATGGGCTTGCTTCTGTCCACTATAACCTCCCTCATTTTCTTATAGTCAATTTCAATGTATTCACTGCATGACTTGTTTTCACTAGCAATGATGTGGGCTTGCGTCTGTCCACTATAATCTCCCTCATATTCTTAATGTCAATTTCAATGTATTCACTGCATGACTTGTTTTCACTAGCAATGACATGGGCTTGCTTCTGTCCACTATAACCTCCCTCATTTTCTTAATGTCAATTTCAATGTATTCACTGCATGACCTGTTTTCACTAGCAAGAGACATGGGCTTGCTTCTGTCCACTATATTCTCCCTCATTTTCTTAATGTCAATTTCAATGTATTCACTGCATGACTTGTCTTCACTAGCAATGACATGGGCTTGCTTCTGTCCACTATAACTTCCCTTATTTTCTTAATGTCAATTTCAATGTATTCACTGCATGACTTGTTTTCACTAGCAATGATATGAGCTTGCTTCTATCCACTATAATCTCCCACATTTCCTTAATGTCAATTTCAATGTATTCACTGCTTGACTTGTTTTCACTAGCAATGACATGGGCTTGCTTCTGTGCACTATAACTACCCTCATTTTCTTAATGTCAATTTCAATGTATTCACTGCATGACTTGTTTTCACTAGCAATGACATGTGTTTGATTCTGTCCACTATAATCTCCCTCATATTCTTAATGTCATTTTCAATGTATTCACTGCATGATTTGTTTTCACTAGCAATGACATGGGCTTGCTTCTGTTCACTATAACCTCCCTCATTTTCTTAATGTCAATTTTAATGTTTTCACTGCATGACTTGTTTTCACTAGCAAGAGACATGGGCTTGCTTCTGTCCACTATAATCTCCCTCATTTTCTTAATGTCAATTTCAATCTATTCACTGCATGACTTGTTTTCACTAGCAATGACATGGGCTTGCTTCTGTCCACTATAATCTCCCTCATTTTCCAAATGTAAATTTCAATATATTCACTGCATGACTTGTTTTTACTAGCAATGACATGGGCTAGCTTCTGTCTACTATTACCTACCTCATTTTCTTTATGTCAACTTCAATGTATTCATTGCCTGACTTCTTTTCACTAGCAAAGACATGGGCTTGCTTCTGTCCACTATAACCTCCTTCATTTTCTTAATGTCAATTTCAATGTATTCACTGCAAGACTTGTTTTCACTAGCAATGACATGGGCTTGTTTCTGTCCACTATAACCCCCCTCATTTTCCTAATGTCAATTTCAATGTATTCACTGCATGACTTGTTTTCACTAGCAATTACATGGGCTTGCTTCTGTCCACAATAACCTCCCTCATTTTCTTAATGTCAATTTCAATGTATTCACTGCATGACTTGTTTTCCCTAGCAATGACATGGACTTGCTTCTGTCCACTATAACCTCCCTCATTTTCTTAATGTCAATTTCAATTTATTCACTGCATGACTTGTTTTCACTAGCAATGACATGGGCTTGCTCCTGTCCACTATAATCTCCCTCATTTTCTTAATGTCAATTTCAATGTATTCATTGCCTGACTTGTTTTCACTAGCAATGACATGGGCTTGCTTCTGTCCACTATAACCTTCCTCATTTTCTTAATGTAAATTTCAATGTATTCACTGCATGACTTGTTTTCACTAACAATGACATGGGCTTGCTTCTGTCCACTATAACCCCCCTCATTTTCTTAATGTCAATTTCAATGTATTCACTGCATGACTTGTTTTCATTAGCAATGACATGGGCTTGCTTCTGTCCACTATAACCTCCCTTATTTTCTTAATGTCAATTTCAATGTATTCACTGCATGATTTGTTTTCACTAGCAATGATATGGGCTTGCTTCTGTCCACTATAATCTCCCTCATTTCCTTAATGTCAATTTCAATGTATTCACTGCATGACTTGTTTCACTAGCAATGACATGGGCTTGCTTCTGTGCACTATAACTACCCTCATTTTCTTAATGTCTATTTCAATGTATTCACTGCATGACTTGTTTTCACTAGCAATGACATGGGTTTGCTTCTGTCCACTATAATCTCCCTCATATTCTTAATGTCAATTTCAATGTATTCAATGCATGACTTGTTTTCACTAGCAATGACATGGGCTTGCTTCTGTTCACTACAACCTCCCTCATTTTCTTAATGTCAATTTCAATGTATTCATTGCATGACTTGTTTTCACTAGCAATGCCATGGGCTTGCTTCTGTCCACTATAACCTCCCTCATTTTCCTAATGTCAATTTAAATGTTTTCACTGCATGACATGTTTTCACTAGTAATGACATGGGCTTGTTTCTGTCCACTACAATCTCCCTCATTTTCCAAATGTAAATTTCAATATATTGACTGCATGACTTGTTTTTACTAGCAATGACATGGGCTAGCTTCTGTCTACTATTACCTACCTCATTTTCTTAATGTCAATTTTAATGTATTCACTGCATGACTTGTTTTCACTAGCAATGACATGGACTTGCTTCTGTCCACTATAATCACCTTCATTTTCTTAATGTCAATTTCAATGTATTCATTGCCTGACTTCTTTTCACTAGCAATGACATGGGCTTGCTTCTGTCCACTATAACCTCCCTCATTTTCTTAATGTCAATTTCAATGTATTCAATGCAAGACCTGTTTTCACTAGCAATGACATGGGCTTGTTTCTGTCCACTATAACCCCCTCATTTTCCTAATGTCAATTTCAATGTATTCACTGCATGACTTGTTTTCACTAGCAATGACATGGGCTTGCTTCTGTCCACAATAACCTCCCTCATTTCCTTAATGTCAATTTCAATGTATTCACTGCATGACTTGTTTTCCCTAGCAATGACATGGACTTGCTTCTGTCCACTTTAACCTCCCTTATTTTCTTAATGACAATTTCAATTTATTCACTGCATGACTTGTTTTCACTAGCAATGACATGGGCATGCTCCTGTCCACTATAATCTCCCTCATTTTCTTAATGTCAATTTCAATGTATTCATTGCCTGACTTGTTTTCACTAGCAATGACATGGGCTTGCTTCTGTCCACTATAACGGTCCTCATTTTCTTAATGTCAATTTCAATGTATTCACTGCATGACTTGTTTTCACTAACAATGACATGGGCTTGCTTCTGTCCATTATAACCCCCCTCATTTTCTTAATGTCAATTTCAATGTATTCACTGCATGACTTGTTTTCACTAGCAATGACATGGGCTTGCTTCTGTCCACTATAATCTCCCTTATTTTCTTAATGTCAATTTCAATGTATTCACTGCATGACTTGTTTTCACTAGCAATGATATGGGCTTGCTTCTGTCCACTATAATCTCCCTCATTTCCTTAATGTCAATTTCAATGTATTCACTGCATGACTTGTTTCACTAGCAATGACATGGGCTTGCTTCTGTGCACTATAACTACCCTCATTTTCTTAATGTCAATTTCAATGTATTCACTGCATGACTTGTTTTCACTAGCAATTACATGGGTTTGCTTCTGTCCACTATAATCTCCCTCATATTCTTAATGTCAATTTCAATGTATTCACTGCATGACTTGTTTTCACTAGCAATGACATGGGCTTGCTTCTGTTCACTACAACCTCCCTCATTTTCTTAATGTCAATTTCAATGTATTCACTGCAAGACCTGTTTTCACTAGCAATGACATGGGCTTGTTTCTGTCCACTATAACCCTCCTCATTTTCCTAATGTCAATTTCAATGTATTTACTGCATGACTTGTTTTCACTAGCAATGACATGGGCTTGCTTCTGTCCACAATAACCTCCCTCATTTTCGTAATGTCAATTTCAATGTATTCACTGCATGACTTGTTTTCACTAGCAATGATATGGGCTTGCTTCTTTCCACTATAATCTCCCTCATTTCCTTAATGTCAATTTCAATGTATTCACTGCATGACTTGTTTTCCCTAGCAATGACATGGGCTTGCTTCTGTCCACTATAACCCCCCTCATTTTCTTAATGTCAATTTCAATGTATTCACTGCATGACTTGTTTTCACTAGCTATGACATGGGCTTGCTTCTGTCCACTATAACCTCCCTCATTTTCTTAATGTCAATTTCAATGTATTCACTGCATGACTTGTTTTCACTAGCAATGGCATGGGCTTGCTTCTGTCCCCTAGAACCTCCCTCATTTTCTTAATGTCAATTTCAATGTATACACTGCATGACTTGTTTTCACCAGCTATGATATGGGTTTGCTTCTGTCCACTATAACCTCCCTCATATTCTTAATGTCAATTTCAATGTATTCACTGCATGACTTGTTTTCACTAGCAATGACATGGGCTTGTTTCTGTCCACAATAACCCCTCATTTTTCTAATGTCAATTTCAATGTATTCACTGCATGACTTGTTTTCACTATCAATGACATGGGCTTGCTTCTGTCCACTATAATCTCCCTCATATTCCTAATGTCAATTTCAATGTATTTACTGCATGACTTGTTTTCACTAGCAATGACATGGACTTGCTTCTGTCCACAATAACCTCCCTCATTTTCTTAATGTCAATTTCAATCTATTCACTGCATGACTTGTTTTCACTAGCAATGACATGGGCTTGCTTCTGTCCACTATAATCTCCCTCATTTTCCAAATGTAAATTTCAATATATTCACTGCATGACTTGTTTTTACTAGCAATGACATGGGCTAGCTTCTGTCTACTATTACCTACCTCATTTTCTTTATGTCAACTTCAATGTATTCATTGCCTGACTTCTTTTCACTAGCAAAGACATGGGCTTGCTTCTGTCCACTATAACCTCCCTCATTTTCTTAATGTCAATTTCAATGTATTCACTGCAAGACTTGTTTTCACTAGCAATGACATGGGCTTGTTTCTGTCCACTATAACCCCCTCATTTTCCTAATGTCAATTTCAATGTATTCACTGCATGACTTGTTTTCACTAGCAATTACATGGGCTTGCTTCTGTCCACAATAACCTCCCTCATTTTCTTAATGTCAATTTCAATGTATTCACTGCAGGACTTGTTTTCACTAGCAATGACATGGGCTTGCTTCTGTCCACTATAACCTCCCTCATTTTCTTAATGTCAATTTCAATGTATTCATTGCCTGACGTCTTTTCACTAGCAATGACATGGGCTTGCTTCTGTCCACTATAACCTCCCTCATTTTCTTAATGTCAATTTCAAAGTATTCACTGCATGACTTGTTTTCACTAGCAATGACATGGACTTGCTTCTGTCCACTTTAACCTCCCTCATTTTCTTAATGTCAATTTCAATTTATTCACTGCATGACTTGTTTTCACTAGCAATGACATGGGCATGCTCCTGTCCACTATAATCTTCCTCATTTTCTTAATGTCAATTTCAATGTATTCACTGCATGACTTGTTTTCACTAGCTATGACATGGGCTTGCTTCTGTCCACTATAACCTCCCTCATTTTCTTAATGTCAATTTCAATGTATTCACTGCATGACTTGTTTTCACTAGCAATGACATGGGCTTGCTTCTGTCCACTAGAACCTCCCTCATTTTCTTAATGTCAATTTCAATGTATTCACTGCATGACTTGTTTTCACCAGCTATGATATGGGTTTGCTTCTGTCCACTATAACCTCCCTCATATTCTTAATGTCAATTTCAATGTATTCACTGCATGACCTGTTTTCACTAGCAATGATATGGGCTTGTTTCTGTCCACAATAACTCCCTCATTTTTCTAATGTCAATTTCAATGTATTCACTGCATGACTTGTTTTCACTATCAATGACATGGGCTTGCTTCTGTCCACTATAATCTCTCTCATATTCCTAATGTCAATTTCAATGTATTTACTGCATGACTTGTTTTCACTAGCAATGACATGGGCTTGCTTCTGTCCACTATAACCTCCCTCATTTTCTTAATGTCAATTTCAAAGTATTCACTGCATGACTTGTTTTCACTAGCAATGACATGGACTTGCTTCTGTCCACTTTAACCTCCCTCATTTTCTTAATGTCAATTTCAATTTATTCACTGCATGACTTGTTTTCACTAGCAATGACATGGGCATGCTCCTGTCCACTATAATCTTCCTCATTTTCTTAATGTCAATTTCAATGTTTTCACTGCATGACTTGTTTTCACTAGCTATGACATGGGCTTGCTTCTGTCCACTATAACCTCCCTCAATTTCTTAATGTCAATTTCAATGTATTCACTGCATGACTTGTTTTCACTAGCAATGACATGGGCTTGCTTCTGTCCACTAGAACCTCCCTCATTTTCTTAATGTCAATTTCAATGTATTCACTGCATGACTTGTTTTCACCAGCTATGATATGGGTTTGCTTCTGTCCACTATAACCTCCCTCATATTCTTAATGTCAATTTCAATGTATTCACTGCATGACTTGTTTTCACTAGCAATGATATGGGCTTGTTTCTGTCCACAATAACTCCCTCATTTTTCTAATGTCAATTTCAATGTATTCACTGCATGACTTGTTTTCACTATCAATGACATGGGCTTGCTTCTGTCCACTATAATCTCCCTCATATTCCTAATGTCAATTTCAATGTATTTACTGCATGACTTGTTTTCACTAGCAATGACATGGGCTTGCTTCTGTCCACAATAACCTCCCTCATTTTCTTAATGTCAATTTCAATGTATTCACTGCATGACATGTTTTCACTAGCAATGACATGAGCTTGTTTCTGTCCACTATAATCAACCTCATATTCTTAATGTAAATTTCAATGTATTCACTGCATGACTTGTTTTCACTAGCAATGACATGGGCTTGCTTCTGTCCACTATAACCTCCCTCATTTTCTTAATGTCAATTTCAATGTATTCACTGCATGACTTGTTTTCACTAGCAATGACATGGGCTTGCTTCTGTCCACTATAACCTCCCTCATTTTCTTAATGTCAATTTCAATATATTCACTGCATGACTTGTTTTTACTAGCAATGACATGGGCTAGCTTCTGTCTACTATTACCTCCCTCATTTTCTTAATGTCAATTTCAATGTATTCACTGCATGACTTTTTTTCACTAGCAGTGACAAGGGTTTGCTTCTGTCCACTAAAACCTCCCTCATTTTCTTAATGTCAATTTCAATGTATTCACTGCATGACTTGTTTTCACTAGCAATGACATGGGCTTGCTTCTGTCCACTATAACCTCCCTCATTTTCTTAATGTCAATTTCAATGTATTCATTGCCTGACGTCTTTTCACTAGCAATGACATGGGCTTGCTTCTGTCCACTATAACCTCCCTCATTTTCTTAATGTCAATTTCAATGTATTCACTGCATGACTTGTTTTCACTAGCAATGACATGGGCATGCTCCTGTCCACTATAATCTCCCTCATTTTCTTAATGTCAATTTCAATGTATTCATTGCCTGACTTGTTTTCACTAGCAATGACATGGGCTTGCTTCCGTCCACTATAACCTTCCTCATTTTCTTAATGTCAATTTCAATGTATTCACTGCATGACTTGTTTTCACTAACAATGACATGGGTTTGCTTCTGTCCACTATAACCCCCCTCATTTTCTTAATGTCAATTTCAATGTATTCACTGCATGACTTGTTTTCACTAGCTATGACATGGGCTTGCTTCTGTCCACTATAACCTCCCTCATTTTCTTAATGTCAATTTCAATGTATTCACTGCATGACTTGTTTTCACTAGCAATGACATGGGCTTGCTTCTGTCCACTAGAACCTCCCTCATTTTCTTAATGTCAATTTCAATGTATTCACTGCATGACTTGTTTTCACCAGCTATGATATGGGTTTGCTTCTGTCCACTATAACCTCCCTCATATTCTTAATGTCAATTTCAATGTATTCACTGCATGACTTGTTTTCACTAGCAATGACATGGGCTTGTTTCTGTCCACAATAACTCCCTCATTTTTCTAATGTCAATTTCAATGTATTCACTGCATGACTTGTTTTCACTATCAATGACATGAGCTTGTTTCTGTCCACTATAATCTCCCTCATATTCTTAATGTAAATTTCAATGTATTCACTGCATGACTTGTTTTCACTAGCAATGACATGGGCTTGCTTCTGTCCACTATAACCTCCCTCATTTTCTTAATGTCAATTTCAATGTATTCACTGCATGACTTGTTTTCACTAGCAATGACATGGGCTTTCTTCTGTCCATTATAATCTCCCTCATTTTCTTAATGTCAATTTCAATGTATTCATTGCCTGACTTCTTTTCACTAGCAATGACATGGGCTTGCTTCTGTCCACTATAAACTGCCTCATTTTCTTAATGTTAATTTGAATGTATTCACTGCATGACTTGTTTCCACTAGCTATGACATGGGCTTGCTTCTGTCCACTATAATCTCCCTCATTTTCTCAATGTGAATTTCAATGTATTCATTGCCTGACTTCTTTTCACTAGCAATGACATGGGCTTGCTTCTGTCCACTATAACCTCATCATTTTCTTAATGTCAATTTCAATGTTTTCATTGCCTGACTTGTTTTCACTAGCAATGACATGGCCTTGCTTCTGTCCACTATAAACTTATCATTTTCTTAATGTCAATTTCAATGTATTCACTGCCTGACATGTTTTCACTAGCAATGACATGAGCTTTTTTCTGTCCACTATAATCTCCCTCATATACTTAATGTAAATTTCAATGTATTCACTGCATGACTTGTTTTCACTAGCAATGACATGGGCTTGCTTCTGTCCACTATAACCTCCCTCATTTTCTTAATGTCAATTTCAATGTATTCACTGCATGACTTGTTTTCACTAGCAATGACATGGGCTTGCTTCTGTCCACTATAACCTCCCTCATTTTCTTAATGTCAATTTCAATATATTCACTGCATGACTTGTTTTTACTAGCAATGACATGGGCTAGCTTCTGTCTACTATTACCTCCCTCATTTTCTTAATGTCAATTTCAATGTATTCAATGCATGACTTTTTTTCACTAGCAGTGACAAGGGTTTGCTTCTGTCCACTAAAACCTCCCTCATTTTCTTAATGTCAATTTCAATGTATTCACTGCAGGACTTGTTTTCACTAGCAATGACATGCGCTTGCTTCTGTCCACTATAACCTCCCTCATTTTCTTAATGTCAATTTCAATGTATTCATTGCCTGACGTCTTTTCACTAGCAATGACATGGGCTTGCTTCTGTCCACTATAACCTCCCTCATTTTCTTAATGTCAATTTCAATGTATTCACTGCATGACTTGTTTTCACTTGCAATGACATGGACTTGCTTCTGTCCACTTTAACCTCCCTCATTTTCTTAATGTCAATTTCAATTTATTCACTGCATGACTTGTTTTCACTAGCAATGACATGGGCATGCTCCTGTCCACTATAATCTCCCTCATTTTCTTAATGTCAATTTCAATGTATTCACTGCATGACTTGTTTTCACTTGCTATGACATGGGCTTGCTTCTGTCCACTATAACCTCCCTCATTTTCTTAATGTCAATTTCAATGTATTCACTGCATGACTTGTTTTCACTAGCAATGACATGGGCTTGCTTCTGTCCACTAGAACCTCCCTCATTTTCTTAATGTCAATTTCAATGTATTCACTGCATGACTTGTTTTCACCAGCTATGATATGGGTTTGCTTCTGTCCACTATAACCTCCCTCATATTCTTAATGTCAATTTCAATATCAACTTAATGTTCAATTTCAATAGTCACTGCATGACTTGTTTTCACTAGCAATGATATGGGCTTGTTTCTGTCCACAATAACTCCCTCATTTTTCTAATGTCAATTTCAATGTATTCACTGCATGACTTGTTTTCACTATCAATGACATGGGCTTGCTTCTGTCCACTATAATCTCCCTCATATTCCTAATGTCAATTTCAATGTATTTACTGCATGACTTGTTTTCACTAGCAATGACATGGGCTTGCTTCTGTCCACAATAACCTCCCTCATTTTCTTAATGTCAATTTCAATGTATTCACTGCATGACATGTTTTCACTAGCAATGACATGAGCTTGTTTCTGTCCACTATAATCTCCCTCATATTCTTAATGTCAATTTCAATGTATTCACTGCATGACTTGTTTTCACTAGCAATGACATGGGCTTGCTTCTGTCCACTATAACCTCCCTCATTTTCTTAATGTCAATTTCAATGTATTCACTGCATGACTTGTTTTCACTAGCAATGACATGGGCTTGCTTCTGTCCACTATAACCTCCCTCATTTTCTTAATGTCAATTTCAATATATTCACTGCATGACTTGTTTTTACTAGCAATGACATGGGCTAGCTTCTGTCTACTATTACCTCCCTCATTTTCTTAATGTCAATTTCAATGTATTCACTGCATGACTTTTTATTCACTAGCAATGACATGGGCATGCTCCTGTCCACTATAATCTCCCTCATTTTCTTAATGTCAATTTCAATGTATTCATTGCCTGACTTGTTTTCACTAGCAATGACATGGGCTTGCTTCCGTCCACTATAACCTTCCTCATTTTCTTAATGTCAATTTCAATGTATTCACTGCATGACTTGTTTTCACTAACAATGACATGGGCTTGCTTCTGTCCACTATAACCCCCCTCATTTTCTTAATGTCAATTTCAATGTATTCACTGCATGACTTGTTTTCACTAGCTATGACATGGGCTTGCTTCTGTCCACTATAACCTCCCTCATTTTCTTAATGTCAATTTCAATGTATTCACTGCATGACTTGTTTTCACTAGCAATGACATGGGCTTGCTTCTGTCCACTAGAACCTCCCTCATTTTCTTAATGTCAATTTCAATGTATTCACTGAATGACTTGTTTTCACGAGCTATGATATGGGTTTGCTTCTGTCCACTATAACCTCCCTCATATTCTTAATGTCAATTTCAATGTATTCACTGCATGACTTGTTTTCACTAGCAATGACATGGGCTTGTTTCTGTCCACAATAACTCCCTCATTTTTCTAATGTCAATTTCAATGTATTCACTGCATGACTTGTTTTCACTAGCAATGACATGGGCTTGCTTCTGTCCACTATAATCTCCCTCATATTCCTAATGTCAATTTCAATGTATATACTGCATGACTTGTTTTCACTAGCAATGACATGGGCTTGCTTCTGTCCACAATAACCTCCCTCATTTTCTTAATGTCAATTTCAATGTATTCACTGCATGACATGTTTTCACTAGCAATGACATGAGCTTGTTTCTGTCCACTATAATCTCCCTCATATTCTTAATGTAAATTTCAATGTATTCACTGCATGACTTATTTTCACTAGCAATGACATGGGCTTGCTTCTGTCCACTATAACCTCCCTCATTTTCTTAATGTCAATTTCAATGTATTCACTGCATGACTTGTTTTCACTAGCAATGACATGGGCTTGCTTCTGTCCACTATAACCTCCCTCATTTTCCTAATGTCAATTTCAATGTATTCATTGCCTGACGTCTTTTCACTAGCAATGACATGGGCTTGCTTCTGTCCATTATAACCTCCCTCATTTTCTTAATGTCAATTTCAATGTATTCACTGCATGACTTGTTTTCACTAGCAATGACATGGACTTGCTTCTGTCCACTTTAACCTCCCTCATTTTCTTAATGTCAATTTCAATTTATTCACTGCATGACTTGTTTTCACTAGCAATGACATGGGCATGCTCCTGGGCACTATAATCTCCCTCATTTTCTTAATGTCAATTTCAATGTATTCATTGCTTGACTTGTTTTCACTAGCAATGACATGGGCTTGCTTCTGTCCACTATAACCTTCCTCATTTTCTTAATGTCAATTTCAATGTTTTCACTGCATGACTTGTTTTCACTAACAATGACATGGGCTTGCTTCTGTCCACTATAACCCCCCTCATTTTCTTAATGTCAATTTCAATGTATTCACTGCATGACTTGTTTTCACTAGCTATGACATGGGCTTGCTTCTGTCCACTATAACCTCCCTCATTTTCTTAATGTCAATTTCAATGTATTCACTGCATGACTTGTTTTCACTAGCAATGACATGGGCTTGCTTCTGTCCACTAGAACCTCCCTCATTTTCTTAATGTCAATTTCAATGTATTCACTGCATGACTTGTTTTCACCAGCTATGATATGGGTTTGCTTCTGTCCACTATAACCTCCCTCATATTCTTAATGTCAATTTCAATGTATTCACTGCATGACTTGTTTTCACTAGCAATGACATGGGCCTGTTTCGGTCCACAATAACTCCCTCATTTTTCTAATGTCAATTTCAATGTATTCACTGTATGACTTGTTTTCACTATCAATGACATGGGCTTGCTTCTGTCCACTATAATCTCCCTCATATTCCTAATGTCAATTTCAATGTATTTACTGCATGACTTGTTTTCACTAGCAATGACATGGGCTTGCTTCTGTCCACAATAACCTCCCTCATTTTCTTAATGTCAATTTCAATGTATTCACTGCATGACATGTTTTCACTAGCAATGACATTAGCTTGTTTCTGTCCACTATAATCTCCCTCATATTCTTAATGTAAATTTCAATGTATTCACTGCATGACTTGTTTTCACTAGCAATGACATGGGCTTGCTTCTGTCCACTATAACCTCCCTCATTTTCTTAATGTCAATTTCAATGTATTCACTGCATGACTTGTTTTCACTAGCAATGACATGGGCTTGCTTCTGTCCACTATAACCTCCCTCATTTTCTTAATGTCAATTTCAATATATTCACTGCATGACTTGTTTTTACTAGCAATGACATGGGCTAGCTTCTGTCTACTATTACCTCCCTCATTTTCTTAATGTCAATTTCAATGTATTCACTGCATGACTTTTTTTCACTAGCAGTGACAAGGGTTTGCTTCTGTCCACTAAAACCTCCCTCATTTTCTTAATGTCAATTTCAATGTATTCACTGCATGACTTGTTTTCACTAGCAATGACATGGGCTTGCTTCTGTCCACTATAACCTCCCTCATTTTCTTAATGTCAATTTGAATGTATTCATTGCCTCACGTCTTTTCACTAGCAATGACATGGGCTTGCTTCTGTCCACTATAACCTCCCTCATTTTCTTAATGTCAATTTCAATGTATTCACTGCATGACATGTTTTCACTAGCAATGACATTGGCTTGCTTCTGTCCACTATAATCTCCCTCTTATTCTTAATGTTAATTTCAATGTATTCACTGCATGACTTGTTTTCACTAGCAATGACATGGGCTTGTTTCTGTCCACTATAACCCCCTCATTTTCCTAGTGTCAATTTCAATATATTGACTGCATGACTTGTTTTCACTAGCAATGACATGGGCTTGCTTCTGTCCACTATAACCTCCCTTATTTTCTTAATGTCAATTTCAATGTATTCACTGCATGACTTGTTTTCACTAGCAATGACATGGACTTGCTTCTGTCCACTATAACCTCCCTCATTTTCTTAATGTCAATTTCAATGTATTCACTGCATGATTTGTTTTCACTAGCAATGACATGGGCTTGCTTCTGTCCACTATAACCTCCTTCATTTTCCTAATGTCAATTTCAATGTATTCACTGCATGACTTATTTTCACTAGCGATGACATGGGCTTGCTTCTGTCCACTATAACCTCCCTCATTTTCTTAATGTCAATTTCAATGTATTCAGTGCATGATTTGTTTTCATTAGCAATGACATGGGCTTGCTTCTGTCCACTATAACCTCCCTCATTTTCCTAATGTCAATTTCAATGTATTCACTGCATGACTTGTTTTCACTAGCAATGTCATGGGTTTGCTTCTGTCCATTATATCCTCCCTCATTTTCTTAATGTCAATTTCAGTAGATTGTACCCCACTTGGGGACAACTACCCCTATCTCGGCCTGTACGTAACCTAGGACTATAGGGGTAGTTTTGGATGATGCAGGCGGTCGTCGCGGCCTTGATCCTAGCCTTGGGGGTATTTTCGACCACGTTTAGAGGGGTAGGGGGTAGTTTTTCGAAAAAAATAAATTCTAACGCACTGACCTAAGCTAGCCAAAATGGATCCAACCTAACCTAACCTACGTGTGGGGGGTGTCCTCAGCTACGTTCAGGACCATCCCCGGGGGTAGCTCCGGGGGTGGATTGGGGGTGGGGGTAGTTTTCGAAAAAACTTTGGAAAAATGTGTCTTGACCGATAGGGTGGCTTTAGAGTGTATTATACCGTCAGAAGGGGTGGTTTCACCAAGGGGTAGTTTTTAAATAAAATATGAAATTGCCAAAAAACGATCGGTTGGATCACATGACAGTATGGGTTATGTCTAGAGTCCAGTACGGGCTGCTGCGGGGGCGGTTTCACCTAGGGGTAGTGTTTAAATAAAATATGAAATTGCCGAAAATTGATCGTTTGGATCAAATGACCGTACGGGATATGTATAAAGTCCATTATGGTAGGCTGTGTGGGTGGATTCACCTGTTTTTAGATTGCCAAAATTGATCGGTGTCCTAGGTAAAAGTCACTCCCGAACCCGCGCTTGAGGTAACACCGCCTAGGAGCGGGTAGAGCCAATATGGAGCACGGTCTCGGTTAAAGCCAATCCGAAGCCATGCCCTAGGAACCTGGCCTTAGGTAAAGTCACCCTGGAGTAGTGCTCGAGGTAAAGCCGGCGAAGCTGGCCCCTAAGTAAAGCCATCCAGGTGTCAGACCTTCGGTAAAGTCACCCCGAGGTAAAGCCACCCAGGACATAGGTATAGTCTATACGGAGCAGGGCCTCAGGTAAAACCCATCCCGAAGCCAGCCTTTAGGTAAAGTAGCCCTGGAATAGCTCCAGTGGTGGGGGTAACTTGTGGAAAGATTTAATGGTTATCTGATGACGTATCCGCGCTCGAACGACTCTAGGCAGTAGGCTCACCCTAAAATGAATGGTCTACCCCTAAATGATATGGGTAATGAGGGGCACAGGTTGATTGCTAAACTAGTAAACAATACAGTATTAGATGGGCTGCGATCCCTGACGAGCCAGCGCCCCACGCTATATACAGATATAAATTATCTAAAAACATACCCGAACACGGTGTCGCTACAGAAGTATCTAGTATGGCCCACCCCCAAAGGTGGAAAAAAATAAACAGTGCAACAAGGCCTTATCGCTTGAGGGAACACGCTTGACCTACATGTGCAGCCATGCAGAGATAACGCATAATCTTAGAACCGCAAAGACACCTGGCGACCGTTATAACAGGTCTATAACCCGCACAGCTGTGTTGTTGTGAAACAAGGCTATTGTAATTGGGTCGACTACCGTATCGATTTATTATTTAGGTTGGTATAGTAAACAAATTGCTGTGGAAGAGTCCATTCGAGAGGGGTGGACGAGTCCATCCGAGCTGGACCGATCTCTGTTGATTACATCTCGGCGGGCGATCCCATTTGTAGAGGTATGGAGGGGCAGGCGTTTATTAATTATAAATCTCATCGTGACAAACACTACTTGCTATACAGCTTTGGAAGAAGAAACATTCTGGTAAGCTATCTTGTTGTTACTTGTTCTCGTGTGAAATCTGTAGCCTATATTAACGCAATCGCCCCAGTCAATCAGAGCGATTTGTAATCATTTTGTGAGTTGAATAATTTGTATAACCTAATATCATTGTTGATCTGAATATTTATGAAAACAAATTAATCATAACATATATTTTAATAAATATCTAGCAAATACAATTGTTAGTACGAGTATTATCAGACAACTAGATTTATTTTTAGCGATTCATTCAAAATTTTAAATTGTATAACATATACCATTGTCAACCCAGTATCTATTCTAGTTATTATCTCAAAAAATGTAAACTGTTTCACATAGAATCAAATTGAATATACCTGTGTTAATTTAAGATCTATTGTAGTGAATTGTATCTGTAAAATGGCAGTTCGTATTGTATCAACGGACCAGACATATGTACGAAAATTCCGGTTGCACGGTACTAGAGTGACATTCAACTTTAATCCCGTACCCGTGGCGGAAAACGAGCTGATGTGGGTCAGACGAGGACTAGAGGAAATCTTAGAGACTATGAAGAACAACGCTACCGAAGACATACAATTGGGTTTCACCATGCAGAGCCTAAGTCTCCGAAACCACGCCCCTGGATATATCGCTTTTAGAGCGGCCTCTTCGATAACTGTGGACGCCTTGTTTAACATCTTTGGTTCCATAATCCAGAGCAATGGAGCCACCTTTAAAGCCGACGACACCTTCAGAGTGACCTGTACAAAGGTTAATGTGCCTATAGGGCGTGGGCGTGTAAAACCCGGACTGTATAATAACTTCAAAGAAGAATCGCACCAAAGAAGAGGAATTGTTACGATTAAAAATACAGACACCCTCTGTTTACCCCGTGCTCTGGTTGTAGCTATAGCGCATCTTTAAGAGACCCCGAGTACAAGCTTGTGTGTAAGGACAGGTGCAAATGTCAAACCAACAGAGCAAACCAGCTAATGACGGACGCCGGGGTGCAGATAGGAGATGGCGGTGCAGGCATTCGAGAATTGCAACAGTTTCAAGATTTACTCTCCGATTATAAAATCACCGTCTACAATTACGGCAGCAAAGGTCGTGATATCTACTTTGAAGGCGACGTTCAGAACCCCAAGCACAAGCTAAACTTGTTATATCACGCCAACCACTTCAACGTTGTTACAAGTATGACAGGTGCGTTCGCTTGTAAATACTATTGCGAATTGTGTCATGTTCCATACGATGATCGCATGCACCATAGATGCTCCGCCCAATGCAGCTCTTGCAGGAGGTCTCCGCCGTGTGTGCTTGAAGACGATGGCATATTGTGCGGCGACTGCAATACACAATTTCAAAATAGAGCCTGTTTTAAGGCGCACATGAAAAGCTTATGCCAGGCTATAAGAAAGTGCCCAGACTGTAATAGATACATTCTAACGAAAAAAAAGAAAAGCTCCTCACGTATGCGGCGAGAACTATTGTAAAGTGTGTAAGGATTACATGCCTGCAGGCCATCTGTGCTACATGAGAATTGATACACGTCGCCCGCTATCAACCAACTTCCTGTTTGTCTTCTTTGATCTTGAAACTCGACAAGACGAAGTCATTAACGACGCTCGTGTGCATCGAGTCAACTTGTGCGTATCCCAGCAATACTGTTGGATGTGTATGAACGGCGGCGGCGCCTGCCTACAGTGCACGGATAGAACCCGAGTGTTCAGAGAGGATCCCGTCAACGGGTTCATGGCGTATCTTATGGAAGTGCGAAAGGCGTACAAAAAGGTGATTGTAATCGCTCACAACGGCCAGGCCTTTGATTTTCAGTTTATCCTAAAGTACGTGATAGAAGAGACTCAGTTTACACCCGACCTGATTATGCGAGGCACCAAGGTCATCCTGATGGAGATTGACAATACAAAGTTCATTGACTCTCTAAACTACATGTCCATGGCTTTGTCTAAACTGCCAAAAAGCCTTCGATCTGCCTCCGTAAAAGAAAAAGGGATATTTTCCGCACCTGTTCAACACGCTGGCAAACCAATCGTATGTTGGCCCCATGCCTGCCAAAGAGTACTATTGCCCCGATTCTATGTTTGACAAGAATCACGAAGAGTTCTCACGATGGTACGACGAACAGGTGCGCAACGAGTACGTCTTTGACTTTCAAAAGGAGATATTTGAATACTGCCTATCGGACGTGGAGATCTTGGCACAGGCATGCCTGAAATTCAGGGCCTGTTTCCTACAAGAGTGTAATGTTGATCCGTTTCTAGAGGCTGTGACCTTCGCTAGCGCCTGTAACCTTGCGTTTAGAAGAAACTTTCTAAAACCAAACACCATAGCCATACTTCCGAAAGCCGGCTACCGTCTGGCCGATAAACAATCGTTTATCGCTCTGCAATGGTTGCTGTTGCTCGAAACAGAGGGCAACCTGCGAATAAGTCATGCTGGTAACGGCCGAGAGATGAAGGTCGACGGCTTAAAGGTCGACGGACTGTGAATGGAGACAAACACCGTGTACGAATTCCAAGGATGCTGGTTCCACGGCTGCCCCAAATGCTTCCACAACGGACGTGACGATGCTCTGGAGGATGATCCGGTGGACACGCACAACGCACGCTTCGAAAGGGCAAAAGCCAAGAACGCTAAAATCTCACGGGCCGGCTACGAAGTCGTCGAGATGTGGGAGTGTGTATTCAGGCAGCAGAAGAAAAACGACAAGTCCTTAGATTACCTCGACAACCACCCTGTCCTCAACGCAGCGCCTCTCAACCCCCGCGACGCATTCTTCGGCGGCAGGACGGGAAATATAAAGACCTACTGCGCCGCTAAAGAGGACGAAACAATCCAGTACGCCGACGTGTGTTCGCTCTACCCGTGGGTATGCAAGTACGGAAAATACCCGATTGGACACCCAAAGTTGGCCGTCGGCAACGACGAATGCAGGAAACTGGGGATGAGCGCCGAAGGGTTGCTCAAGTGCACAATTCTGCCGCCTACATCGCTCTACCACCCCGTATTGCCGCTAAAGATGAATAATAAATTGATGTTTGTACTCTGTCGGACATGTGGCGAAACTCTGAATCCCGAAGAATGCGGCCATACGGTGGACGAGCGCGCTCTGACAGGCACTTGGACCATGGACGAGATACGCAAGGCGGTAGAGAAGGGCTATGTCGTTGTGGAAATGCACGAGATGTGGCAGTACGAGATGGCTTCAGGAAACGACAGGCTGTTTAAAGAGTTTATCAATAAATTTCTAAAGATGAAACAAGAGGCGTCAGGCTACCCCGGCTGGTGCAGGACCGAAGAGGATAAGGCAAAGTATGTGGAGGATTATTTCATCAATGAGGGTGTCCGTTTGGACCAATCAAAGATCGCCAAAAACGAAGGATCCCGCTCACTGGCCAAACTGATGTTGAACTCGTTTTGGGGAAAATTCGGACAGAGGGAGAATCAATCGAAAACGGCGATTATCAGGGAGCCTCAGGAGTTGTTTAAAATGCTGCAGAGCCCTTCAATTGACGTGAATCACATTCAGGAAGTAAATGAAGACGTGTTGGTTGTGAATTGGCAGTTTTCGGATGACGTTTGCGAGATACTACCCACTGTCAACGTTGTGCTGGCCGTCTACACCACCGCCCACGCCCGGCTAAAGTTGTACGAGTATATGGATGCTCTAGGTCCACAACTTATCTACAAGGATACCGACAGCGTGGTATACCTTCATAGGGAGGGTTTGCCAAGAGTAGTGACTGGAGATTATTTAGGCCAGATGACTGACGAGCTCTTGGAATACGGCCAGGGGTCTTATATCACCGAATTCGTCTTTGGAGGTCCTAAAGTCTACGCCTACAAAGTCTGGTCTACAAATAAAAACAAACACGTGACCGTGTGCAAAGTCAAAGGCTTGACCCTGAATCTCAGTACTTCAGCCTCGGTCAATTTTGAGTCGATGAAACGGATGGTTTTGGAAGGTAGCGATCCTATCGTAACCACCAGTGACAGGATTCGCCACACAGAGGATAGTGACGTCATCACGATGTCTGAAAGTAAAATATTCAGGTTAACAGGTGCAAAGAGGAAATTGGACGGAGACGACGGGTACAATACACTGCCTTACGGTTACAAACGTCCTCGCATGAGCGAATAAAATCAATAGCTATGCACTGTAAATATTCAACTTGACAAATGCTAGATTAATAAGTATTAAATATGTACAGTGGTTAGGTAAACATATTGATTAGCTATGTGCTGTATAATTATTTAACCTAACAAAGGCTAGATTATATATAGGTATTAATTATGCACAATGATTACTGTCTTGTATAAATAGTCTGCTTAACAGACGCTAGATTAATAAGTATTAAATATGTACAGTGGTTAGGTAAACATAATGATTAGCTATATATTGTATAAATATTCAACTTAACAGATGCTAGATTATATATAAGTATTAATTATGCACAATGATTAGCTATGTATTGTATAAATAGTCTACTTAACAGATGCTAGATTATATATAAGTATTAATTATGCACAATGATTAGCTATGTATCGTTTTCTATAAATATTCATAATAACCAGAAAGTATGCACAATGATTACCAACTTATGGCTACAAAATTCCACAAATGAGTAAACAAAATGAATAGCTATGTACCGGCGAATGTTGCTTTTTGAAAAGTAATTTTTTAGACCCCTTGCTTCTGTCCACTGTAACCTCCCTCATTTTCTTAAGGTCAATTTTATCGTATTCACTTTATGACTTGTTTTCACTAGCAATGACATGGGCTTGCTTCTGTCCACTATAACCTCCCTCATTTTCTTATTGTCAATTTCAATGTATTCACTGCATGACTTGTTTTCACTAGCAATGACATGGGCTTGCTTCTGTCCACTATAACTTCCCTCATTTTCTTAATGTCAATTTCAATGTATTCACTGCCTTACTTGTTGTCACTAGCAATGACATGAGCTTGCTTCTGTTCACTATAACCTCCCTCATTTTCTTAATGTCAATTTCAATGTATTCACAGCCTGACTTGTTTTCACTAGCAATGACATGTGTTTGATTCTGTCCACTATAATCTCCCTCATATTCTTAATGTCATTTTCAATGTATTCACTGCATGATTTGTTTTCACTAGCAATGACATGGGCTTGCTTCTGTTCACTATAACCTCCCTCATTTTCTTATGTCAATTTTAATGTTTTCACTGCATGACTTGTTTTCACTAGCAAGTGACATGTGCTTGCTTCTGTCTACTATAACCTCCCTCATTTTCCTAATGTCAATTTCAATGTATTCACTGCATGATATGTTTTCACTAGCAATTACATGGGCTTGCTTCTATCCACTATAACCTCCCTCATTTTCTTAATGTCAAATTTAATGTATTCACTGCATGACTTGTTTTCACTAGCAATGACATGGGCTTGCTTCTGTCCACTATAACCTCCCTCACTTTCTTAATGTCCAATTCAATGTATTCACTGCATGACTTGTTTTCACTAGCAATGACATGGGCTTGCTTCTGTCCACTATAACCTGCCTCATTTTCTTAATGTCAATTTCAATGTATTCACTGCATGACTTGTTTTCACTAGCAATGACATGGGCTAGCTTCTGTCCACTATAATCTTCCTCATTTTCATAATGTCAATTTCAATGTATTCACTGCATAACTTGTTTTCACTAGCAATGATATGGGCTTGCTTCTGTCCACTATAACCTCCCTCATTTTCTTAATGTCAACTTCAATGTATTCGCTGCATGACTTGTTTTCACTAGCAATGACATGGGCTTGCTTCTGTTCACTATAATCTCCCTCATTTTCTTAAGGTCAATTTTATCGTATTCATTGCATGACTTGTTTTCACTAGCAATGACATGGGCTTGCTTCTGTCCACTATTATCTCCCTCATTTTCTTAATGTCAATTTCAATGTATTCACTGCATGACTTGTTTTCACTAGCAATGACATGGGCTTGCTTCTGTCCACTATAACCTCCCTCATTTTCTTAATGTCTTTTTCAATGTGTTCACTGCATGACTTGTTTTCACTAGCAATGACATAGGCTTGCTTCTGTCCACTATAACTGCACTCATTTTCTTAATGTCAATTTCAATGTATTCACTGCCTTACTTGTTGTCACTAGCAATGACATGAGCTTGCTTCTGTTCACTATAACCTCCCTCATTTTCTTAATGTCAATTTCAATGTATTCACTGCCTGACTTGTTTTCACTAGCAATGACATGGGCTTGCTTCTGTCTACTATAACCTCCCTCATTTTTTTAATGTCAATTTCAATGTATTCACTGCGTGACTTGTTTCATTAGCAATTACATGGGCTTGCTTCTATCCACTATAACCTCCCTCATTTTCTTAATGTCAATTTCAATGTATTCACTGCATGACTTGTTTTCACTAGCAATGACATGGGCTTGCTTCTGTCCACTATAACCTCCCTCATTTTCTTAATGTCAATTTCAATGTTTCACTGCATGACTTGTTTTCACTAGCAATGACATGGGCTTGCTTCTGTCCACTATAACCTCCCTCATTTTCCTAATGTCAATTTCAATGTATTCACTGTATGACTTGTTTTCACTAGCAATGACATGGGCTTATTTCTGTCCACTATAATCTCACTCATTTTCTTAATGTCAATTTCAATGAATTCACTGCATGACTTGTTTTCACTAGCAATGACATGGGCTTCCTTCTGTCCACTATAACCTCCCTCATTTTCTTAATGTCAATTTCAATGTATTCACTGCATGACTTGTTTTCACTAGCAAGAGACATGGGCTTGCTTCTGTCCACTATAATCTCCCTCATTTTCTTAATGTCAATTTCAATGTATTCACTGTATGACTTGTTTTCACTAGCAATGACATGGGCTTATTTCTGTCCACTATAATCTCATTCATTTTCTTAATGTCAATTTCAATGTATTCACTGCATGACTTGTTTTCACTAGCAATGACATGGGCTTCCTTCTGTCCACTATAACCTCCCTCATTTTCTTAATATCAATTTCAATGTATTCACTGCATGACGTCTTTTAACTAGGAATTCCATGGGCTTGTTTCTGTCCACTATAATCTCCCTCATTTTCGTAATATCAATTGCAATGTATTTACTGCATGACTTGTTTTAACTAGGAATTCCATGGGCTTGCTTCTGTCCACTATAATCTCCCTCATTTTCGTAATGTCAATTTCAATATATTCACTGCATGACTTGTTTTCACTAGCAATGACATGGGCTTACTTCTTTCCACTAACACCTCCCTCATATTCTTAATGTCAATTTAATGTATTCACTGCATGACTTGTTTTCACTAGCAATGACATGGGCTTGCTTCTGTCCACTATAACCTCTCTCATTTTCATAATGTCAATTTCAATGTATTCACTGCATGACTTGTTTTCACTAGCAATGACATGGGCTTGCTTCTGTTCACTATAACCTCCCTCATTTTCTTAATGTCAACTTCAATGTATTCACTTCCTGACTTGTTTTTACTAGCCATGCCATGGGCTTGTATCTATCTACTATAACCTCCCTCATTTTCTTAATGTCAATTTCAATGTATTCACTGCATGACTTGTTTTCACTAGCAATTACATGGGCCTGCTTCTGTCCACTATAACCTCCCTCATTTTCTTAATGTCAATTTTAATGTATTCACTGCATGACTTGTTTTCACTAGCAATGACATGGGTTTGCTTCTGTCCACTATTACCTCCCTCATTTTCTTAATGTCAAATTCGCTGTATTCACTGCATGACTTGTTTTCACTAGCAAGAGACATGGGCTTGCTTCTGTCCACTATGACCTCCCTCATTTTCTTAATGTCAATTTCAAAGTATTCACTGCATGACTTGTTTTCACTAACAATGACATGGGCTTGCTTCTGTCCACTAACCCCCCCCTCATTTTCCTAATGTCAATTTCAATGTATTCACTGTATGACTTGTTTTCACTAGCAATGACATCGGCTAGCTTCTGTCCACTATAATCTTCCTTATTTTCTTAATGTCAATTTCAATGTATTCACTGCAAGACTTGTTTTCACTAGCAATGACATGGGCTTGTTTCTGTCCACTATAACCCCCCTCATTTTCCTAATGTCAATTTCATTGTATTCATTGCCTGACTTGTTTTCACTAGCAATGACATGGGCTTGCTTCTGTCCACTATAACCTTCCTCATTTTCTTAATGTAAATTTCAATGTATTCACTGCATGACTTGTTTTCACTAACAATGACATGGGCTTGCTTCTGTCCACTATAACCCCCCTCATTTTCTTTATGTCAATTTCAATGTATTCACTGCATGACTTGTTTTCACTAGCAATGACATGGGTTTGCTTCTGTCCACTATAATCTCCCTCATATTCTTAATGTCAATTTTAATGTATTCACTGCATGACTTGTTTTCACTAGCAATGACATGGGCTTGCTTCTGTTCACTACAACCTCCCTCATTTTCTTAATGTCAATTTCAATGTATTTACTGCATGACTTGTTTTCACTAGCAATGACATGGGTTTGCTTCTGTCCACTATAACCTCCCTCATTTTCATAATGTCAATTTCAATGTATTCACTGCATGACTTGTTTTCACTAGCAATGACATGGGTTTGCTTCTGTCCACTATAACCTCCCTCATTTTCATAATGTCAATTTCAATGTATTCACTGCATGACTTGTTATCACTAGCAAGACACATGTACTTGCTTCTGTCCACTATAATCTCCCTCATTTTCTTAATGTCAATTTCAATGTATTCACTGCATGACTTGTTTTCACTAGCAATGCCATGGGCTTGCTTCTGTCCACTACAATCTCCCTCATTTTCCAAATGTAAATTTCAATATATTGACTGCATGACTTGTTTTTACTAGCAATGACATGGGCTAGCTTCTGTCTACTATTACCTACCTCATTTTCTTAATGTCAATTTTAATGTATTCACTGCATGACTTGTTTTCACTAGCAATGACATGGACTTGCTTCTGTCCACTATAATCTCCTTCATTTTCTTAATGTCAATTTCAATGTATTCATTGCGTGACTTCTTTTCACTAGCAATGACGTGGGCTTGCTTCTGTCCACTATAACCTCCCTCATTTTCTTAATGTCAATTTCAATGTATTCACTGCAAGACCTGTTTTCACTAGCAATGACATGGGCTTGTTTCTGTCCACTATAACCCCCTCATTTTCCTAATGTCAATTTCAATGTATTCACTGCATGATTTGTTTTCACTAGCAATGACATGGGCTTGCTTCTGTCCACAATAACCTCCCTCATTTTCGTAATGTCAATTTCAATGTATTCACTGCATGACTTGTTTTCACTAGCAATGATATGGGCTTGCTTCTTTCCACTATAATCTCCCTCATTTCCTTAATGTCAATTTCAATGTATTCACTGCATGACTTGTTTTCCCTAGCAATGACATGGACTTGCTTCTGTCCACTTTTACCACCCTCATTTTCTTAATGTCAATTTCAATTTATTCACTGCATGACTTGTTTTCACTAGCAATGACATGGCCATGCTCCTGTCCACTATAATCTCCCTCATTTTCTTAATGTCAATTTCAATGTATTCATTGCATGACTTGTTTTCACTAGCAATGACATGGGCTTGCTTCTGTCCACTATAACCTTCCTCATTTTCTTAATGTCAATTTCAATGTATTCACTGCATGACTTGTTTTCACTAACAATGACATGGGCTTGCTTCTGTCCACTATAACCCCCCTCATTTTCTTAATGTCAATTTCAATGTATTCACTGCATGACTTGTTTTTACTAGCAATGACATGGGCTTGCTTCTGTCCACTATAACCTCCCTTATTTTCTTAATGTCAATTTCAATGTATTCACTGCATGACTTGTTTTCACTAGCAATGATATGGGCTTGCTTCTGTCCACTATAATCTCCCTCATTTCCTTAATGTCAATTTCAATGTATTCACTGCATGACTTGTTTCACTAGCAATGACATGGGCTTGCTTCTGTGCACTATAACTACCCTCATTTTCTTAATGTCAATTTCAATGTATTCACTGCATGACTTGTTTTCACTAGCAATGACATGGGTTTGCTTCTGTCCACTATAATCTCCCTCATATTCTTAATGTAAATTTCAATGTATTCACTGCATGACTTGTTTTCACTAGCAATGACATGGGCTTGCTTCTGTTCACTACAACCTCCCTCATTTTCTTAATGTCAATTTCAATGTATTTACTGCATGACTTGTTTTCACTAGCAATGACATGGGTTTGCTTCTGTCCACTATAACCTCCCTCATTTTCTTAATGTCAATTTCAATGTATTCACTGCATGACTTGTTATCACTAGCAAGAGACATGTACTTGCTTCTGTCCACTATAATCTCCCTCATTTTCTTAATGTCAATTTCAATGTATTCACTGCATGACTTTTTTTCACTAGCAATGCCATGGGCTTGCTTCTGTCCACTATAACCTCCCTCATTTTCTTAATGTCAATTTAAATGTATTCACTGCATGACATGTTTTCACTAGTAATGACATGGGCTTGCTTCTGTCCACTACAATCTCCCTCATTTTCCAAAGGTAAATTTCAATATATTGACTGCATGACTTGTTTTTACTAGCAATGACATGGGCTAGCTTCTGTCTACTATTACCTACCTCATTTTCTTAATGACAATTTTAATGTATTCACTGCATGATTTGTTTACACTAGCTTCTGTCCACTACAATCTCCCTCATTTTCCAAAGGTAAATTTCAATATATTGACTGCATGACTTGTTTTTACTAGCAATGACATGGGCTAGCTTCTGTCTACTATTACCTACCTCATTTTCTTAATGACAATTTTAATGTATTCACTGCATGATTTGTTTACACTAGCAATGACATGGACCTGCTTCTGTCCACTATAAACTCCTTCATTTTCTTAATGTCAATTTCAATGTATTCATTGCCTGACTTCTTTTCACTAGCAATGACATGGGCTTGCTTCTGTCCACTATAACCTCCCTCATTTTCTTAATGTCAATTTCAATGTATTCACTGCAAGACCTGTTTTCACTAGCAATGACATGGGCTTGTTTCTGTCCACTATAACCCCCCTCATTTTCCTAATGTCAATTTCAATGTATTCACTGCATGACTTGTTTTCACTAACATTGACATGGGCTTGCTTCTGTCCACTATAACCCCCTCATTTTCTTAATGTCAATTTCAATGTATTCACTGCATGACTTGTTTTCACTAGCTATGACATGGGCTTGCTTCTGTCCACTATAACCTCCCTCATTTTCTTAATGTCAATTTCAATGTATTCACTGCATGACTTGTTTTCACTAGCAATGACATGGGCTTGCTTCTGTCCACTAGAACCTCCCTCATTTTCTTAATGTCAATTTCAATGTATTCACTGCATGACTTGTTTTCACCAGCTATGATATGGGTTTGCTTCTGTCCACTATAACCTCCCTCATATTCTTAATGTCAATTTCAATGTATTCACTGCATGACTTGTTTTCACTAGCAATGACATGGGCTTGTTTCTGTCCACAATAACTCCCTCATTTTTCTAATGTCAATTTCAATGTATTCACTGCATGACTTGTTTTCACTATCAATGACATGGGCTTGCTTCTGTCCACTATAATCTCCCTCATATTCCTAATGTCAATATCAATGTATTTACTGCATGACTTGTTTTCACTAGCAATGACATGGGCTTGCTTCTGTCCACTATAACCTCCCTCATTTTCTTAATGTCAATTTCAATGTATTCACTGCATGACATGTTTTCACTAGCAATGACATGGGCTTGCTTCTGTCCACTATAACCTCCCTCATTTTCTTAATGTCAATTTCAATATATTCACTGCATGACTTGTTTTTACTAGCAATGACATGGGCTAGCTTCTGTCTACTATTACCTCCCTCATTTTCTTAATGTCAATTTCAATGTATTCACTGCATGACTTTTTTTCACTAGCAGTGACAAGGGTTTGCTTCTGTCCACTAAAACCTCCCTCATTTTCTTAATGTCAATTTCAATGTATTCACTGCATGACTTGTTTTCACTAGCAATGACATGGGCTTGCTTCTGTCCACTATAACCTCCCTCATTTCCTTAATGTCAATTTCAATGTATTCATTGCCTGACGTCTTTTCACTAGCAATGACATGGGCTTGCTTCTGTCCACTATAACCTCCCTCATTTTCTTAATGTCAATTTCAATGTATTCACTGCATGACTTGTTTTCACTAGCAATGACATGGGCTTGCTTCTGTCCACTAGAACCTCCCTCATTTTCTTAATGTCAATTTCAATGTATTCACTGCATGACTTGTTTTCACCAGCTATGATATGGGTTTGCTTCTGTCCACTATAACCTCCCTCATATTCTTAATGTCAATTTCAATGTATTCACTGCATGACTTGTTTTCACTAGCAATGACATGGGCTTGTTTCTGTCCACAATAACTCCCTCATTTTTCTAATGTCAATTTCAATGTATTCACTGCATGACTTGTTTTCACTATCAATGACATGGGCTTGCTTCTGTCCATTATAATCTCCCTCATATTCCTAATGTCAATATCAATGTATTTACTGCATGACTTGTTTTCACTAGCAATGACATGGGCTTGCTTCTGTCCACTATAACCTCCCTCATTTTCTTAATGTAAATTTCAATGTATTCACTGCATGACATGTTTTCACTAGCAATGACATGGGCTTGCTTCTGTCCACTATAACCTCCCTCATTTTCTTAATGTCAATTTCAATATATTCACTGCATGACTTGTTTTTACTAGCAATGACATGGGCTAGCTTCTGTCTACTATTACCTCCCTCATTTTCTTAATGTCAATTTCAATGTATTCACTGCATGACTTTTTTTCACTAGCAGTGACAAGGGTTTGCTTCTGTCCACTAAAACCTCCCTCATTTTCTTAATGTCAATTTCAATGTATTCACTGCATGACTTGTTTTCACTAGCAATGACATGGGCTTGCTTCTGTCCACTATAACCTCCCTCATTTCCTTAATGTCAATTTCAATGTATTCATTGCCTGACGTCTTTTCACTAGCAATGACATGGGCTTGCTTCTGTCCACTATAACCTCCCTCATTTTCTTAATGTCAATTTTAATGTATTCACTGCAAGACTTGTTGTCACTAGCAATGACATGGGCTTGTTTCTGTCCACTATAACCCCCTCATTTTCCTAATGTCAATTTCAACGTATTCACTGCATGACTTGTTTTCACTAGCAATGACATGGGCTTGCTTCTGTCCACAATAACCTCCCTCATTATCTTAATGTCAATTTCAATGTATTTACTGCATGACTTGTTTTAACTAGCAATGATATGGGCTTCCTTCTTTCCACTATAATCTCCCTCATTTCCTTAATGTCAATTTCAATGTATTCACTGCATGACTTGTTTTCCCTAGCAATGACATGGACTTGCTTCTGTCCACTATAACCTCCCTCATTTTCTTAATGTCAATTTCAATGTATTCACTGCATGACTTGTTTTCACTAGCAATGACGTGGGCTTGCTTCTGTCCACTATAATCTCCCTCATTTTCTTAATGTCAATTTCAATGTATTCATTGCCTGACTTGTTTTCACTAGCAATGACATGGGCTTGCTTCTGTCCACTATAACCTTCCTCATTTTCTTAATGTCAATCTCAATGTATTCACTGCATGACTTGTTTTCACTAACAATGACATGGGCTTGCTTCTGTCCACTATAACCTTCCTCATTTTCTTAATGTCAATTTAAATGTATTCACTGCATGACATGTTTTTACTAGCAATGACATGGGCTTGCTTCTGTCCACTATAATCTCCCTCATTTTCCAAATGTAAATTTCAATATATGTAAATTAGCTAATTTAGAATTGAAAAAGTACAATTTACACCTCAAATTAGCAAAGGATAGTAACGCTATTGTTTGGAATAATTTTTGTAGAAAAATGTATGTAATAAATAAGCATAAAATTGATTGTAAGGTAAAAAATCTGGATAAGAAATTTGTAGCAATTAGTAAACATTTAAATTTGGATGAAATAGGTAATAATAATAAAAACCCTACCTGTCCGCTAGTTCGTAATGAATCTAGCCAAACTTTTAATAGAGAAGAAATTAATTTATTAAGTAAAGGATTAAATTTTGCACATTGTAATTACACTAACAAAACTGTAGTTGATATAGTAGCTAATATAGAAAGTAGTATTTCTAATTTAAAAGAGTCAGATAAAAATTACATAAGAAACGCCTGTAAAATTAAAATGGAAAATAATATTCGTATGGCCAATAAACCGGCTAATGTTAAAAATAATTTTGAGTTAGTTAAAGGTCTTTGTAACAAAGATTGTTATTATTTAAAAGCTGATAAGGGTAATACAATTGTAGTTTTAGATAAGAACGATTATGTCAATAGAGTAACTAAAATGTTAGAAGAAGGCCCTTATCAGAAAATTGTTAAAAACCCACTAAATAAGTTTGTTCAAGTTACAAACGATACTATTAAGAATTGTAGTTCAGTCATTCCTAAGAAAGATATTTATAAATTTAAAATTTCTAATCCTGTTATACCTAGGTTATATTGCCTTCCAAAAATCCACAAGGAAGGGAAAGCAATGAGACCTATAGTTTCTGGGATTGATTCCCCAACCTACCTTTTATCAAAATGGTTAGCCTATAAATTTACTTCTTTAAAAGAAAAACGTGGTATGTTTCCTATTAAAAATAACATAGAATTTGTCAACAAGGTTAAGAATATAAAACTTAGTAGTACTGATATTATGGTATCTTTTGATGTAAGTTCGTTGTTTCCTAGCATTCCTGTTAAAGAAACTATATTGTTTGTTGAAGATTTTTTAAAAGAAAACAACATCGAACCTATTAAAATAAACGAATATGTCAAATTAACTGAAATATGTATGTACCAAAATTTCTTTAAATTTAATAATGAATTTTATAAACAATGTGATGGAACTGCTATGGGTAACAGTTTGTCTCCTTTCATTGCTGAGCTTTTTATGAGCAGATTTGAAGAAAACTTAAAGAATAGTATTACTTATTTTCCTAGGATTTGGTTAAGATATGTTGACGATGTTTTTGCGATCTTTGATAGCAGTAAATGTAATGTTGATGTTTTTGTAAACCAACTTAATAGTATACATAGTTCCATTAAGTTTACTTATGAATTAGAAACTAATAATCGTTTACCATTTTTAGATATTCTGTGTATTAAAAATCATGAAAAAATTGAATTTGATATTTACAGGAAACCTACTAACAATAACAGATATATTTTAAATAGTTCCAACCATTGTTATACACATAAAATAGCAGCATTTAACAGTTTGGTTAACAGAGCTATCAATGTACCACTTAGTCCTAGACGTTTTTATAAGGAAATTAATTATATCAAAGGAGTGGCTAGATATAACGATTTTGATGCTAAAATTATAGATAATATTGTTAGAAAACAAAGATTAAAATATGTTTTGAACACAACTACCACTCTTCAAAAAGAAGATAAAAAATGTACTTTTATTAGTTTACCTTTCGATAATATTTTAACAAAAGGGTTAGACTCTATTTTTAAAAAGGTAAATGTTAAGATAGCCTATAAAACTCAAAATAAACTCAAGCATTTATTGTGTAACCCGAAAGATAAAATTCCAATGTTGGAAAAATCAGGTATTTATAAGATAATTTGTAGTACTTGTAACGAGATGTATATAGGTCAAACTAAAAGAAAAATTGTAACCAGATTTAAAGAACATCTTGCCCATATTAAATATGAAAGACCTGAAAAATCAAGTGTAGCAGAACATGTCCTTAGTAATCAGCATGATTTAGATAAAAATGTTATTTTAGCTAAATCTATAAACTCAAAAAAGTTACTTAATAGTTATGAAAGTGTTTTTATAGTCAAATCAAATTGTAAATTAATGAATGCAGATAAAGGACCTATTCCTTACTCACCATTATATACTTTACTTAAATAGCTTTCTTCAAATTACGATGTTTTAATCTAATTACTTTTAGTTTATTAATTGTTATTGCTGTAGTTTTTATTACATATGTATTATTATAATGTAATTTTTGACATAACCTATTTGGTTCCTGATGGCCGATCGTTATTTGTCGGTCGAGGGCGGAGAGGGGGCGGAGCTTACCTCACGCCTATATATAGCGACCGCGGAGAACGATTGGTATCATTCTAGTTTGTAACTTCTTGTGTGCTAGATTGTGTTTTGTAACTAGACCCTCTGATGATGATGACATGGTCATCGAAATGTACATAAGGGTTTAATCTTAAGTAACTTGTCTTATTTGTTATTTTTGATTATTTTTGTGGTATTGGGGTTCTTTTCAATATTTTTATTGTAATATATTGTACCACTGTGCTCTTGATATTGTGTACTACCTCATTTTCTTAATGTCAATTTCAATGTATTCACTGCATGACTTGTTTTCACTAGCAATGACATGGGCTTGCTTCTGTCCAATATAATCTCCCTCATTTTCTTAATGTCAACTTCTATGTATTCATTGCCTGACTTCTTTTCACTAGCAATGACATGGGCTTGCTTCTGTCCACTATAACCTCCCTCATTTTCTTAATGTCAATTTCAATGTATTCACTGCAAGACTTGTTTTCAATAGCAATGACATGAGCTTGTTTCTGTCCACTATAACCCCCCTCATTTTCCTAATGTCAATTTCAATGTATTCACTGCATGACTTGTTTTCACTAGCAATGACATGGGCTTGCTTCTGTCCACAATAACCTCCCTCATTTTCCTAATGTCAATTTCAATGTATTCACTGCATGACTTGTTTTCCCTAGCAATGACATGGACTTGCTTCTGTCCACTATAACCTCCCTCATTTTCTTAATGTCAATTTCAATTTATTCACTGCATGACTTGTTTTCACTAGCAATGACATGGGCTTGCTCCTGTCCACTATAATCTACCTCATTTTCTTAATGTCAATTTCAATGTATTCATTGCCTTACTTGTATTCACTAGCAATGACTTGGGCTTGCTTCTGTCCACTATACCCTTCCTCATTTTCTTAATGTAAATTTCAATGTATTCACTGCATGACTTGTTTTCACTAACAATGACATGGGCTTGCTTCTGTCCACTATAACCCCCCTCATTTTCTTAATGTCAATTTCAATGTATTCACTGCATGACTTGTTTTCACTAGCAATGACATGGGTTTGCTTCTGTCCACTATAATCTCCCTCATATTCTTAATGTCAATTTTAATGTATTCACTGCATGACTTGTTTTCACTAGCAATGACATGGGCTTGCTTCTGTTCACTACAACCTCCCTCATTTTCTTAATGTCAATTTCAATGTATTTACTGCATGACTTGTTTTCACTAGCAATGACATGGGTTTGCATCTGTCCACTATAACCTCCCTCATTTTCATAATGTCAATTTCAATGTATCCACTGCATGACTTGTTATCACTAGCAAGAGACATGTACTTGCTTCTGTCCACTATAATCTCCCTCATTTTCTTAATGTCAATTTCAATGTATTCACTGCATGACTTGTTTTTACTAGCAATGCCATGGGCTTGCTTCTGTCCACTATAACCTCCCTCATTTTCTTAATTTCAATTTAAATGTATTCACTGCATGACATGTTTTCACTAGTAATGACATGGGCTTGCTTCTGTCCACTACAATCTCCCTCATTTTCCAAATGTAAATTTCAATATATTGACTGCATGACTTGTTTTTACTAGCAATGACATGGGCTAGCTTCTGTCTACCATTACCTACCTCATTTTCTTAATGTCAATTTTAATGTATTCACTGCATGACTTGTTTTCACTAGCAATGACATGGACTTGCTTCTGTCCACTATAATCTCCTTCATTTTCTTAATGTCAATTTCAATGTATTCATTGCCCGACTTCTTTTCACTAGCAATGACATGGGCTTGCTTCTGTCCACTATAACCTCCCTCATTTTCTTAATGTCAATTTCAATGTATTCACTGCATGATTTGTTTTCACTAGCAATGACATGGGCTTGCTTCTGTCCACAATAACCTCCCTCATTTTCGTAATGTCAATTTCAATGTATTCACTGCATGACTTGTTTTCACTAGCAATGATATGGGCTTGCTTCTTTCCACTATAATCTCCCTCATTTCCTTAATGTCAATTTCAATGTATTCACTGCATGACTTGTTTTCCCTAGCAATGACATGGACTTGCTTCTGTCCACTATAACCTCCCTCATTTTCTTAATGTCAATTTCAATTTATTCACTGCATGACTTGTTTTCACTAGCAATGACATGGGCTTGCTCCTGTCCACTATAATCTACCTCATTTTCTTAATGTCAATTTCAATGTATTCATTGCCTTACTTGTATTCACTAGCAATGACTTGGGCTTGCTTCTGTCCACTATACCCTTCCTCATTTTCTTAATGTAAATTTCAAAGGATTCACTGCATGACTTGTTTTCACTAACAATGACATGGGCTTGCTTCTGTCCACTATAACCCCCCTCATTTTCTTAATGTCAATTTCAATGTATTCACTGCATGACTTGTTTTCACTAGCAATGACATGGGTTTGCTTCTGTCCACTATAATCTCCCTCATATTCTTAATGTCAATTTTAATGTATTCACTGCATGACTTGTTTTCACTAGCAATGACATGGGCTTGCTTCTGTTCACTACAACCTCCCTCATTTTCTTAATGTCAATTTCAATGTATTTACTGCATGACTTGTTTTCACTAGCAATGACATGGGTTTGCATCTGTCCACTATAACCTATAACCTCCCTCATTTTCATAATGTCAATTTCAATGTATCCACTGCATGACTTGTTATCACTAGCAAGAGACATGTACTTGCTTCTGTCCACTATAATCTCCCTCATTTTCTTAATGTCAATTTCAATGTATTCACTGCATGACTTGTTTTTACTAGCAATGCCATGGGCTTGCTTCTGTCCACTATAACCTCCCTCATTTTCTTAATTTCAATTTAAATGTATTCACTGCATGACATGTTTTCACTAGTAATGACATGGGCTTGCTTCTGTCCACTACAATCTCCCTCATTTTCCAAATGTAAATTTCAATATATTGACTGCATGACTTGTTTTTACTAGCAATGACATGGGCTAGCTTCTGTCTACCATTACCTACCTCATTTTCTTAATGTCAATTTTAATGTATTCACTGCATGACTTGTTTTCACTAGCAATGACATGGACTTGCTTCTGTCCACTATAATCTCCTTCATTTTCTTAATGTCAATTTCAATGTATTCATTGCCCGACTTCTTTTCACTAGCAATGACATGGGCTTGCTTCTGTCCACTATAACCTCCCTCATTTTCTTAATGTCAATTTCAATGTATTCACTGCATGATTTGTTTTCACTAGCAATGACATGGGCTTGCTTCTGTCCACAATAACCTCCCTCATTTTCGTAATGTCAATTTCAATGTATTCACTGCATGACTTGTTTTCACTAGCAATGATATGGGCTTGCTTCTTTCCACTATAATCTCCCTCATTTCCTTAATGTCAATTTCAATGTATTCACTGCATGACTTGTGTTCCCTAGCAATGACATGGACTTGCTTCTGTCCACTTTTACCTCCCTCATTTTCTTAATGTCAATTTCAATTTATTCACTGCATGACTTGTTTTCACTAGCAATGACATGGGCATGCTCCTGTCCACTATAATCTCCCTCATTTTCTTAATGTCAATTTCAATGTATTCATTGCCTGACTTGTTTTCACTAGCAATGACATGGGCTTGATTCTGTCCACTATAACCTTCCTCATTTTCTTAATGTCAATTTCAATGTATTCACTGCATGACTTGTTTTCACTAACAATGACATGGGCTTGCTTCTGTCCACTATAACCCCCCTCATTTTCTTAATGTCAATTTCAATGTATTCACTGCATGACTTGTTTTCACTAGCAATGACATGGGCTTGCTTCTGTCCACTATAACCTCCCTTATTTTCTTAATGTCAATTTCAATGTATTCACTGCATGACTTGTTTTCACTAGCAATGACATGGGTTTGCTTCTGTCCACTATAACCTCCCTCATTTTCTTAATGTCAATTTCAATGTATTCACTGCATGACTTGTTTTCACTAGCAAGAGACATGGGCTTGCTTCTGTCCACTATTATGTCCCTCATTTTCTTAATGTCAATTTCAATGTATTCACTGCATGATTTCTTTTCACTAGCATTGAAATGGGCTTGCTTCTGTCCACTATAACCTCCCTCATTTTCTTAATTTCAATTTAAATGTATTCACTGCATGACATGTTTTCACTAGTAATGACATGGGCTTGCTTCTGTCCACTACAATCTCCCTCATTTTCCAAATGTAAATTTCAATATATTGACTGCATGACTTGTTTTTACTAGCAATGACATGGGCTAGCTTCTGTCTACCATTACCTACCTCATTTTCTTAATGTCAATTTTAATGTATTCACTGCATGACTTGTTTTCACTAGCAATGACATGGACTTGCTTCTGTCCACTATAATCTCCTTCATTTTCTTAATGTCAATTTCAATGTATTCATTGCCCGACTTCTTTTCACTAGCAATGACATGGGCTTGCTTCTGTCCACTATAACCTCCCTCATTTTCTTAATGTCAATTTCAATGTATTCACTGCATGATTTGTTTTCACTAGCAATGACATGGGCTTGCTTCTGTCCACAATAACCTCCCTCATTTTCGTAATGTCAATTTCAATGTATTCACTGCATGACTTGTTTTCACTAGCAATGATATGGGCTTGCTTCTGTCCACTATAATCTCCCTCATTTCCTTAATGTCAATATCAATGTATTCACTGCATGACTTGTTTCACTAGCAATGACATGGGCTTGCTTCTGTGCACTATAACTACCCTCATTTTCTTAATGTCAATTTCAATGTATTCACTGCATGACTTGTTTTCACTAGCAATGACATGGGTTTGCTTCTGTCCACTATAATCTCCCTCATATTCTTAATGTCAATTTCAATGTATTCACTGCATGACGTGTTATCACTAGCAAGAGACATGTACTTGCTTCTGTCCACTATAATCTCCCTCATTTTCTTAATGTCAATTTCAATGTATTCACTGCATGACTTGTTTTCATTAGCAATGCCATGGGCTTGCTTCTGTCCACTATAACCTCCCTCATTTTCTTAATGTCAATTTAAATGTATTCACTGCATGACATGTTTTCACTAGTAATGACATCGGCTTGCTTCTGTCCACTACAATCTCCCTCAGTTTCCAAATGTAAATTTCAATATATTGACTGCATGACTTGTTTTTACTAGCAATGACATGGGCTAGCTTTTGTCTGCTATTACCTACCTCATTTTCTTAATGTCAATTTTAATGTATTCACTGCATGATTTGTTTTCACTAGCAATGACATGGACTTGCTTCTGTCCACTATAAACTCCTTCATTTTCTTAATGTCAATTTCAATGTATTCATTGCCTGACTTCTTTTCACTAGCAATGACATGGGCTTGCTTCTGTCCACTATAACCTCCCTCATTTTCTTAATGTCAATTTCAATGTATTCACTGCAAGACCTGTTTTCACTAGCAATGACATGGGCTTGTTTCTGTCCACTTTAACCTCCCTCATTTTCTTAATGTCAATTTCAATTTATTCACTGCATGACTTGTTTTCACTAGCAATGACATGGGCATGCTCCTGTCCACTATAATCTCCCTCATTTTCTTAATGTCAATTTCAATGTATTCATTGCCTGACTTGTTTTCACTAGCAATGACATGGGCTTGCTTCTGTCCACTATAACCTTCCTCATTTTCTTAATGTCAATTTCAATGTATTCACTGCATGACTTGTTTTCACTAACATTGACATGGGCTTGCTTCTGTCCACTATAACCCCCTCATTTTCTTAATGTCAATTTCAATGTATTCACTGCATGACTTGTTTTCACTAGCTATGACATGGGCTTGCTTCTGTCCACTATAACCTCCCTCATTTTCTTAATGTCAATTTCAATGTATTCACTGCATGACTTGTTTTCACTAGCAATGACATGGGCTTGCTTCTGTCCACTAGAACCTCCCTCATTTTCTTAATGTCAATTTCAATGTATTCACTGCATGACTTGTTTTCACCAGCTATGATATGGGTTTGCTTCTGCCCACTATAACCTCCCTCATATTCTTAATGTCAATTTCAATGTATTCACTGCATGACTTGTTTTCACTAGCAATGACATGGGCTTGTTTCTGTATACAATAACTCCCTCATTTTTCTAATGTCAATTTCAATGTATTCACTGCATTTCTTGTTTTCACTATCAATGACATGGGCTTGCTTCTGTCCACTATAATCTCCCTCATATTCCTAATGTCAATTTCAATGTATTTACTGCATGACTTGTTTTCACTAGCAATCACATGGGCTTGCTTCTGTCCACTATAACCTCCCTCATTTTCTTAATGTCAATTTCAATGTATTCACTGCATGACATGTTTTCACTAGCAATGACATGGGCTTGCTTCTGTCCACTATAATCTCCCTCAAATTCTTAATGTAAATTTCAATGTATTCACTGCATGACTTGTTTTCACTAGCAATGACATGGGCTTGCTTCTGTCCACTATAACCTCCCTCATTTTCTTAATGTCATTTTCAATATATTCACTGCATGACTTGTTTTTACTAGCAATGACATGGGCTAGCTTCTGTCTACTATTACCTCCCTCATTTTCTTAATGTCAATTTCAATGTAATCACTGCATGACTTTTTTTCACTAGCAGTGACAAGGGTTTGCTTCTGTCCACTAAAACCTCCCTCATTTTCTTAATGTCAATTTTAATGTATTCACTGCAAGACTTGTTTTCACTAGCAATGACATGGGCTTGTTTCTGTCCACTATAACCCCCTCATTTTCCTAATGTCAATTTCAACGTATTCACTGCATGACTTGTCTTCACTAGCAATGCCATGGGCTTGCTTCTGTCCACAATAACCTCCCTCATTTTCTTAATGTCAATTTCAATGTATTCATTGCCTGACTTGTTTTCACTAGCAATGACATGGGCTTGCTTCTGTCCACTATAACCTTCCTCATTTTCTTAATGTCAATCTCAATGTATTCACTGCATGACTTGTTTTCACTAACAATGACATGGGCTTGCTTCTGTCCACTATAACCCCCCTCATTTTCCTAATGTCAATGTCAATGTATTCACTGCATGACTTGTTTTCACTAGCAATGACATGAGCTTGCTTCTGTCCACTATAACCTCCCTCATTTTCTTAATGTCAATTTCAATGTATTCACTGCATGACTTGTTTTCACTAGCAATGACATGGGCTTGCTTCTGTCCACTAGAACCTCCCTCATTTTCTTAATGTCAATTTCAATGTGTTCACTGCATGACTTGTTTTCACTAGCAATGACATGGGCTTGCTTCTGTCCACTATAACTTCCCTCGTTTTCTTAATGTCAATTTCAATGTATTCACTGCCTGACTTGTTTTCACTAGCAATGACATTGGCTTGCTTCTGTCCACTATAACCTCCCTCATTTTCTCATGTCAATTTCAATGTATTCACTCATTGACTTGTTTTCACTAGCAATGACATGGGCTTGCTTCTGTCCACTATAACCTCCCTCATTTTCTTAATGTCAATTTCAATGTATTCACTGCATGACATGTTTTCACTAGCAATGACATGGGCTTGCTTCTGTCCACTATAATCTCCCTCATATTCTTAATGTAAATTTCAATGTATTCACTGCATGACTTGTTTTCACTAGCAATGACATGGGCTTGCTTCTGTCCACTATAATCTCCCTCATTTCCTTAATGTCAATTTCAATGTATTCACTGCATGACTTGTTTTCACTAGCAATGACATGGGCTTGCTTCTGAGCACTATAACTACCCTCATTTTCTTAATGTCAATTTCAATGTATTCACTGCATGACTTGTTTTCACTAGCAATGACATGGGTTTGCTTCTGTCCACTATAATCTCCCTCATATTCTTAATGTCCATTTCAATGTATTCACTTCATGACATGTTTTCACTAGCAATGACATGGGCTCGCTTCTGTCCACTATAACCTCCCTCAATTTCTTAATGTCAATTTCAATGTATTCACTGCAAGACCTGTTTTCACTAGCAATGACATGGGCTTGTTTCTGTCCACTATAACCCCCCTCATTTTCCTAATGTCAATGTCAATGTATTAACTGCATGACTTGTTTTCACTAGCAATGACATGGGCTTGCTTCTGTCCACAATAACCTCCCTCATTTTCGTAATGTCAATTTCAACGTATTCACTGCATGATTGTTTTCACTAGCAATGATATGGGCTTGCTTCTTTCCACTATAATCTCCCTCATTTCCTTAATGTCAATTTCAATGTATTCACTGCATGACTTGTTTTCCCTAGCAATGACATGGACTTGCTTCTGTCCACTTTAACCTCCCTCATTTTCTTAATGTCAATTTCAATTTATTCACTGCATGACTTGTTTTCACTAGCAATGACATGGGCATGCTCCTGTCCACTATAATCTCCCTCATTTTCTTAATGTCAATTTCAATGTATTCATTGCCTGACTTGTTTTCACTAGCAATGACATGGGCTTGCTTCTGTCCACTATAACCTTCCTCATTTTCTTAATGTCAATTTCAATGTATTCACTGCATGACTTGTTTTCACTAACATTGACATGGGCTTGCTTCTGTCCACTATAACCCCCTCATTTTCTTAATGTCAATTTCAATGTATTCACTGCATGACTTGTTTTCACCAGCTATGATATGGGTTTGCTTCTGCCCACTATAACCTCCCTCATATTCTTAATGTCAATTTCAATGTATTCACTGCATGACTTGTTTTCACTAGCAATGACATGGGCTTGTTTCTGTCCACAATAACTCCCTCATTTTTCTAATGTCAATTTCAATGTATTCACTGCATTTCTTGTTTTCACTATCAATGACATGGGCTTGCTTCTGTCCACTATAATCTCCCTCATATTCCTAATGTCAATTTCAATGTATTTACTGCATGACTTGTTTTCACTAGCAATCACATGGGCTTGCTTCTGTCCACTATAACCTCCCTCATTTTCTTAATGTCAATTTCAATGTATTCACTGCATGACATGTTTTCACTAGCAATGACATGGGCTTGCTTCTGTCCACTATAATCTCCCTCAAATTCTTAATGTAAATTGCAATGTATTCACTGCATGACTTGTTTTCACTAGCAATGACATGGGCTTGCTTCTGTCCACTATAACCTCCCTCATTTTCTTAATGTCATTTTCAATATATTCACTGCATGACTTGTTTTTACTAGCAATGACATGGGCTAGCTTCTGTCTACTATTACCTCCCTCATTTTCTTAATGTCAATTTCAATGTAATCACTGCATGACTTTTTTTCACTAGCAGTGACAAGGGTTTGCTTCTGTCCACTAAAACCTCCCTCATTTTCTTAATGTCAATTTTAATGTATTCACTGCAAGACTTGTTTTCACTAGCAATGACATGGGCTTGTTTCTGTCCACTATAACCCCCTCATTTTCCTAATGTCAATTTCAACGTATTCACTGCATGACTTGTCTTCACTAGCAATGACATGGGCTTGCTTCTGTCCACAATAACCTCCCTCATTTTCTTAATGTCAATTTCAATGTATTCATTGCCTGACTTGTTTTCACTAGCAATGACATGGGCTTGCTTCTGTCCACTATAACCTTCCTCATTTTCTTAATGTCAATCTCAATGTATTCACTGCATGACTTGTTTTCACTAACAATGACATGGGCTTGCTTCTGTCCACTATAACCCCCCTCATTTTCCTAATGTCAATGTCAATGTATTCACTGCATGACTTGTTTTCACTAGCAATGACATGAGCTTGCTTCTGTCCACTATAACCTCCCTCATTTTCTTAATGTCAATTTCAATGTATTCACTGCATGACTTGTTTTCACTAGCAATGACATGGGCTTGCTTCTGTCCACTAGAACCTCCCTCATTTTCTTAATGTCAATTTCAATGTATTCACTGCATGACTTGTTTTCACTAGCAATGACATGGGCTTGCTTCTGTCCACTATAACTTCCCTCGTTTTCTTAATGTCAATTTCAATGTATTCACTGCCTGACTTGTTTTCACTAGCAATGACATGGGCTTGCTTCTGTCCACTTTAACCTCCCTCATTTTCTTAATGTCAATTTCAATTTATTCACTGCATGACTTGTTTTCACTAGCAATGACATGGGCATGCTCCTGTCCACTATAATCTCCCTCATTTTCTTAATGTCAATTTCAATGTATTCATTGCCTGACTTGTTTTCACTAGCAATGACATGGGCTTGCTTCTGTCCACTATAACCTTCCTCATTTTCTTAATGTCAATTTCAATGTATTCACTGCATGACTTGTTTTCACTAACATTGACATGGGCTTGCTTCTGTCCACTATAACCCCCTCATTTTCTTAATGTCAATTTCAATGTATTCACTGCATGACTTGTTTTCACTAGCTATGACATGGGCTTGCTTCTGTCCACTATAACCTCCCTCATTTTCTTAATGTCAATTTCAATGTATTCACTGCATGACTTGTTTTCACTAGCAATGACATGGGCTTGCTTCTGTCCACTAGAACCTCCCTCATTTTCTTAATGTCAATTTCAATGTATTCACTGCATGACTTGTTTTCACCAGCTATGATATGGGTTTGCTTCTGCCCACTATAACCTCCCTCATATTCTTAATGTCAATTTCAATGTATTCACTGCATGACTTGTTTTCACTAGCAATGACATGGGCTTGTTTCTGTCCACAATAACTCCCTCATTTTTCTAATGTCAATTTCAATGTATTCACTGCATTTCTTGTTTTCACTATCAATGACATGGGCTTGCTTCTGTCCACTATAATCTCCCTCATATTCCTAATGTCAATTTCAATGTATTTACTGCATGACTTGTTTTCACTAGCAATCACATGGGCTTGCTTCTGTCCACTATAACCTCCCTCATTTTCTTAATGTCAATTTCAATGTATTCACTGCATGACATGTTTTCACTAGCAATGACATGGGCTTGCTTCTGTCCACTATAACCTCCCTCATTTTCTTAATGTCAATTTCAATGTATTCACTGCATGACATGTTTTCACTAGCAATGACATGGGCTTGCTTCTGTCCACTATAATCTCCCTCATATTCTTAATGTAAATTTCAATGTATTCACTGCATGACTTGTTTTCACTAGCAATGACATGGGCTTGCTTCTGTCCACTATAATCTCCCTCATTTCCTTAATGTCAATTTCAATGTATTCACTGCATGACTTGTTTTCACTAGCAATGACATGGGCTTGCTTCTGAGCACTATAACTACCCTCATTTTCTTAATGTCAATTTCAATGTATTCACTGCATGACTTGTTTTCACTAGCAATGACATGGGTTTGCTTCTGTCCACTATAATCTCCCTCATATTCTTAATGTCCATTTCAATGTATTCACTTCATGACATGTTTTCACTAGCAATGACATGGGCTCGCTTCTGTCCACTATAACCCCCCTCAATTTCTTAATGTCAATTTCAATGTATTCACTGCAAGACCTGTTTTCACTAGCAATGACATGGGCTTGTTTCTGTCCACTATAACCCCCCTCATTTTCCTAATGTCAATGTCAATGTATTAACTGCATGACTTGTTTTCACTAGCAATGACATGGGCTTGCTTCTGTCCACAATAACCTCCCTCATTTTCGTAATGTCAATTTCAACGTATTCACTGCATGATTGTTTTCACTAGCAATGATATGGGCTTGCTTCTTTCCACTATAATCTCCCTCATTTCCTTAATGTCAATTTCAATGTATTCACTGCATGACTTGTTTTCCCTAGCAATGACATGGACTTGCTTCTGTCCACTTTAACCTCCCTCATTTTCTTAATGTCAATTTCAATTTATTCACTGCATGACTTGTTTTCACTAGCAATGACATGGGCATGCTCCTGTCCACTATAATCTCCCTCATTTTCTTAATGTCAATTTCAATGTATTCATTGCCTGACTTGTTTTCACTAGCAATGACATGGGCTTGCTTCTGTCCACTATAACCTTCCTCATTTTCTTAATGTCAATTTCAATGTATTCACTGCATGACTTGTTTTCACTAACATTGACATGGGCTTGCTTCTGTCCACTATAACCCCCTCATTTTCTTAATGTCAATTTCAATGTATTCACTGCATGACTTGTTTTCACCAGCTATGATATGGGTTTGCTTCTGCCCACTATAACCTCCCTCATATTCTTAATGTCAATTTCAATGTATTCACTGCATGACTTGTTTTCACTAGCAATGACATGGGCTTGTTTCTGTCCACAATAACTCCCTCATTTTTCTAATGTCAATTTCAATGTATTCACTGCATTTCTTGTTTTCACTATCAATGACATGGGCTTGCTTCTGTCCACTATAATCTCCCTCATATTCCTAATGTCAATTTCAATGTATTTACTGCATGACTTGTTTTCACTAGCAATCACATGGGCTTGCTTCTGTCCACTATAACCTCCCTCATTTTCTTAATGTCAATTTCAATGTATTCACTGCATGACATGTTTTCACTAGCAATGACATGGGCTTGCTTCTGTCCACTATAATCTCCCTCAAATTCTTAATGTAAATTGCAATGTATTCACTGCATGACTTGTTTTCACTAGCAATGACATGGGCTTGCTTCTGTCCACTATAACCTCCCTCATTTTCTTAATGTCATTTTCAATATATTCACTGCATGACTTGTTTTTACTAGCAATGACATGGGCTAGCTTCTGTCTACTATTACCTCCCTCATTTTCTTAATGTCAATTTCAATGTAATCACTGCATGACTTTTTTTCACTAGCAGTGACAAGGGTTTGCTTCTGTCCACTAAAACCTCCCTCATTTTCTTAATGTCAATTTTAATGTATTCACTGCAAGACTTGTTTTCACTAGCAATGACATGGGCTTGTTTCTGTCCACTATAACCCCCTCATTTTCCTAATGTCAATTTCAACGTATTCACTGCATGACTTGTCTTCACTAGCAATGACATGGGCTTGCTTCTGTCCACAATAACCTCCCTCATTTTCTTAATGTCAATTTCAATGTATTCATTGCCTGACTTGTTTTCACTAGCAATGACATGGGCTTGCTTCTGTCCACTATAACCTTCCTCATTTTCTTAATGTCAATCTCAATGTATTCACTGCATGACTTGTTTTCACTAACAATGACATGGGCTTGCTTCTGTCCACTATAACCCCCCTCATTTTCCTAATGTCAATGTCAATGTATTCACTGCATGACTTGTTTTCACTAGCAATGACATGAGCTTGCTTCTGTCCACTATAACCTCCCTCATTTTCTTAATGTCAATTTCAATGTATTCACTGCATGACTTGTTTTCACTAGCAATGACATGGGCTTGCTTCTGTCCACTAGAACCTCCCTCATTTTCTTAATGTCAATTTCAATGTATTCACTGCATGACTTGTTTTCACTAGCAATGACATGGGCTTGCTTCTGTCCACTATAACATCCCTCGTTTTCTTAATGTCAATTTCAATGTATTCACTGCCTGACTTGTTTTCACTAGCAATGACATGGGCTTGCTTCTGTCCACTTTAACCTCCCTCATTTTCTTAATGTCAATTTCAATTTATTCACTGCATGACTTGTTTTCACTAGCAATGACATGGGCATGCTCCTGTCCACTATAATCTCCCTCATTTTCTTAATGTCAATTTCAATGTATTCATTGCCTGACTTGTTTTCACTAGCAATGACATGGGCTTGCTTCTGTCCACTATAACCTTCCTCATTTTCTTAATGTCAATTTCAATGTATTCACTGCATGACTTGTTTTCACTAACATTGACATGGGCTTGCTTCTGTCCACTATAACCCCCTCATTTTCTTAATGTCAATTTCAATGTATTCACTGCATGACTTGTTTTCACTAGCTATGACATGGGCTTGCTTCTGTCCACTATAACCTCCCTCATTTTCTTAATGTCAATTTCAATGTATTCACTGCATGACTTGTTTTCACTAGCAATGACATGGGCTTGCATCTGTCCACTAGAACCTCCCTCATTTTCTTAATGTCAATTTCAATGTATTCACTGCATGACTTGTTTTCACCAGCTATGATATGGGTTTGCTTCTGCCCACTATAACCTCCCTCATATTCTTAATGTCAATTTCAATGTATTCACTGCATGACTTGTTTTCACTAGCAATGACATGGGCTTGTTTCTGTCCACAATAACTCCCTCATTTTTCTAATGTCAATTTCAATGTATTCACTGCATTTCTTGTTTTCACTATCAATGACATGGGCTTGCTTCTGTCCACTATAATCTCCCTCATATTCCTAATGTCAATTTCAATGTATTTACTGCATGACTTGTTTTCACTAGCAATCACATGGGCTTGCTTCTGTCCACTATAACCTCCCTCATTTTCTTAATGTCAATTTCAATGTATTCACTGCATGACATGTTTTCACTAGCAATGACATGGGCTTGCTTCTGTGGACTATAATCTCCCTCAAATTCTTAATGTAAATTTCAATGTATTCACTGCATGACTTGTTTTCACTAGCAATGACATGGGCTTGCTTCTGTCCACTATAACCTCCCTCATTTTCTTAATGTCATTTTCAATATATTCACTGCATGACTTGTTTTTACTAGCAATGACATGGGCTAGCTTCTGTCTACTATTACCTCCCTCATTTTCTTAATGTCAATTTCAATGTAATCACTGCATGACTTTTTTTCACTAGCAGTGACAAGGGTTTGCTTCTGTCCACTAAAACCTCCCTCATTTTCTTAATGTCAATTTTAATGTATTCACTGCAAGACTTGTTTTCACTAGCAATGACATGGGCTTGTTTCTGTCCACTATAACCCCCTCATTTTCCTAATGTCAATTTCAACGTATTCACTGCATGACTTGTCTTCACTAGCAATGACATGGGCTTGCTTCTGTCCACAATAACCTCCCTCATTTTCTTAATGTCAATTTCAATGTATTCATTGCCTGACTTGTTTTCACTAGCAATGACATGGGCTTGCTTCTGTCCACTATAACCTTCCTCATTTTCTTAATGTCAATCTCAATGTATTCACTGCATGACTTGTTTTCACTAACAATGACATGGGCTTGCTTCTGTCCACTATAACCCCCCTCATTTTCCTAATGTCAATGTCAATGTATTCACTGCATGACTTGTTTTCACTAGCAATGACATGAGCTTGCTTCTGTCCACTATAACCTCCCTCATTTTCTTAATGTCAATTTCAATGTATTCACTGCATGACTTGTTTTCACTAGCAATGACATGGGCTTGCTTCTGTCCACTAGAACCTCCCTCATTTTCTTAATGTCAATTTCAATGTATTCACTGCATGACTTGTTTTCACTAGCAATGACATGGGCTTGCTTCTGTCCACTATAACTTCCCTCGTTTTCTTAATGTCAATTTCAATGTATTCACTGCCTGACTTGTTTTCACTAGCAATGACATGGGCTTGCTTCTGTCCACTATAACCTCCCTCATTTTCTCATGTCAATTTCAATGTATTCACTCATTGACTTGTTTTCACTAGCAATGACATGGGCTTGCTTCTGTCCACTATAACCTCCCTCATTTTCTTAATGTCAATTTCAATGTATTCACTGCATGACATGTTTTCACTAGCAATGACATGGGCTTGCTTCTGTCCACTATAATCTCCCTCATATTCTTAATGTAAATTTCAATGTATTCACTGCATGACTTGTTTTCACTAGCAATGACATGGGCTTGCTTCTGTCCACTATAATCTCCCTCATTTCCTTAATGTCAATTTCAATGTATTCACTGCATGACTTGTTTTCACTAGCAATGACATGGGCTTGCTTCTGTGCACTATAACTACCCTCATTTTCTTAATGTCAATTTCAATGTATTCACTGCATGACTTGTTTTCACTAGCAATGACATGGGCTTGCTTCTGTCCACTATAACCTTCCTCATTTTCTTAATGTCAATCTCAATGTATTCACTGCATGACTTGTTTTCACTAACAATGACATGGGCTTGCTTCTGTCCACTATAACCCCCCTCATTTTCCTAATGTCAATGTCAATGTATTCACTGCATGACTTGTTTTCACTAGCAATGACATGAGCTTGCTTCTGTCCACTATAACCTCCCTCATTTTCTTAATGTCAATTTCAATGTATTCACTGCATGACTTGTTTTCACTAGCAATGACATGGGCTTGCTTCTGTCCACTAGAACCTCCCTCATTTTCTTAATGTCAATTTCAATGTATTCACTGCATGACTTGTTTTCACTAGCAATGACATGGGCTTGCTTCTGTCCACTATAACTTCCCTCGTTTTCTTAATGTCAATTTCAATGTATTCACTGCCTGACTTGTTTTCACTAGCAATGACATGGGCTTGCTTCTGTCCACTATAACCTCCCTCATTTTCTCATGTCAATTTCAATGTATTCACTCATTGACTTGTTTTCACTAGCAATGACATGGGCTTGCTTCTGTCCACTATAACCTCCCTCATTTTCTTAATGTCAATTTCAATGTATTCACTGCATGACATGTTTTCACTAGCAATGACATGGGCTTGCTTCTGTCCACTATAATCTCCCTCATATTCTTAATGTAAATTTCAATGTATTCACTGCATGACTTGTTTTCACTAGCAATGACATGGGCTTGCTTCTGTCCACTATAATCTCCCTCATTTCCTTAATGTCAATTTCAATGTATTCACTGCATGACTTGTTTTCACTAGCAATGACATGGGCTTGCTTCTGTGCACTATAACTACCCTCATTTTCTTAATGTCAATTTCAATGTATTCACTGCATGACTTGTTTTCACTAGCAATGACATGGGTTTGCTTCTGTCCACTATAATCTCCCTCATATTCTTAATGTCCTTTTCAATGTATTCACTTCATGACATGTTTTCACTAGCAATGACATGGGCTCGCTTCTGTCCACTATAACCTCCCTCAATTTCTTAATGTCAATTTCAATGTATTCACTGCATGACTTGTTTTCACTAGCAATGACATGGGCTTGCTTCTGTCCACTATAACCTCCCTCATTTTCTTACTGTCAATATCAATGTATTCACTGCATGACTTGTTTTCACTAGCAATGACATGGGCTTGCTTCTGTCCACTATAACTTCCCTCATTTTCTTAATGTCATTTTCAATGTATTCACTGCCTGACTTGTTTTCACTAGCAATGACATGGGCTTGCTTCTGTCCACTATAATCTCACTCATATTCTTAATGTCAATTTTAATGTATTCACTGCATGACTTGTTTTCACTAGCAATGACATGGGTTTGCTTCTGTCCACTATAATCTCCCTCATATTCTTAATGTAAATTTCAATGTATTCACTGCATGACTTGTTTTCAGTATCAATGACATGGGCTTGCTTCTGTCCACTATAACCTCCCTCATTTTCTTAATGTCAATATCAATGTATTCACTGCACGACTTGTTTTCACTAGCAATGACATGGGCTTGCTTCTGTTCACTATAACCTCCCTCATTTTCTTAATGTCAATTTTAATGTATTCACTGCAAGACTTGTTTTCAGTAGCAATGACATGGGCTTGTTTCTGTCCACTACAACCATCCTCATTTTCCTAATGTCAATGTCAATGTATTCATTGCATGACTTGTTTTCACTAGCAATGACATGGGCTTGCTTCTGTCCACAATAACCTCCCTCAATTTCTTAATGTCAATTTCAATGTATTCACTGCATGACTTGTTTTAACTAGCAATGATATGGGCTTGCTTCTTTCCACTATAATCTCCCTCATTTCCTTAATGTCAATTTCAATGTATTCACTGCATGACTTGTTTTCCCTAGCAATGACATGGACTTGCTTCTGTCCACTATAACCTCCCTCATTTTCTTAATGTCAATTTCAATGTATTCACTGCATGACATGTTTTCACTAGCAATGACATGGGCTTGCTTCTGTCCACTCTAATCTCCCTCATATTCTTAATGTAAATTTCAATGTATTCACTGCATGACTTGTTTTCACTAGCAATGACATGGGTTTGCCTCTGTCCACTATAATCTCCCTCATATTCTTAATGTAAATTTCAATGTATTCACTGCATGACTTGTTTTCACTAGCAATGACATGGGCTTGCTTCTGTTCACTACAACCTCCCTCATTTTCTTAATGTCAATTTCAATGTATTTACTGCATGACCTGTTTTCACTAGCAATGACATGGGTTTGCTTCTGTCCACTATAACCTCCCTCATTTTCTTAATGTCAATTTCAATGTATTCACTGCATGACTTGTTATCACTAGCAAGAGACATGTACTTGCTTCTGTCCACTATAATCTCCCTCATTTTCTTAATGTCAATTTAAATGTATTCACTGCATGACATGTTTTCACTAGTAATGACATGGGCTTGCTTCTGTCCACTACAATCTCCCTCATTTTCCAAATGTAAATTTCAATATATTGACTGCATGACTTGTTTTTACTAGCAATGACATGGGCTTGCTTCTGTCTACTATTACCTACCTCATTTTCTTAATGACAATTTTAATGTATTCACTGCATGATTTGTTTTCACTAGCAATGACATGGACCTGCTTCTGTCCACTATAAACTCCTTCATTTTCTTAATGTCAAATTCAATGTATTCATTGCCTGACTTCTTTTCACTAGCAATGACATGGGCTTGCTTCTGTCCACTATAACCTCCCTCATTTTCTTAATGTCAATTTCAATGTATTCACTGCAAGACCTGTTTTCACTAGCAATGACATGGGCTTGTTTCTGTCCACTATAACCCCCCTCATTTTCCTAATGTCAGTTTCAATGTATTCACTGCATGATTTGTTTTCACTAGCAATGACATGGGCTTGCTTCTGTCCACAATAACCTCCCTCATTTTCGTAACGTCAATTTCAATGTATTCACTGCATGACTTGTTTTCACTAGCAATGATATGGGCTTGCTTCTTTCCACTATAATCTCCCTCATTTCCTTAATGTCAATTTCAATGTATTCACTGCATGACTTGTTTTCCCTAGCAATGACATGGACTTGCTTCTGTCCAATTTTACCTCCCTCATTTTCTTAATGTCAATTTCAATTTATTCACTGCATGACTTGTTTTCACTAGCAATGACATGGGCATGCTCCTGTCCACTAATTTCTCCCTCATTTTCTTAATGTCAATTTCAATGTATTCATTGCCTGACTTGTTTTCACTAGCAATGACATGGGCTTGCTTCTGTCCACTATAACCTTCCTCATTTTCTTAATGTCAATTTCAATGTATTCACTGCATGACTTGTTTTCACTAACAATGACATGGGCTTGCTTCTGTCCACTATAACCCCCTCATTTTCTTAATGTCAATTTCAATGTATTCACTGCATGACATGTTTTCACTAGCAATGACATGGGCTTGCTTCTGTCCACTATAACCTCCCTTATTTTCTTAATGTCAATTTCAATGTATTCACTGCATGACTTGTTTTCACTAGCAATGATAAGGGCTTGCTTCTGTCCACTATAATCTCCCTCATTTCCTTAATGTCAATTTCAATGTATTCACTGCATGACTTGTTTCACTAGCAATGACATGGGCTTGCTTCTGTGCACTATAATTACCCTCATTTTCTTAATGTCAATTTCAATGTATTCACTGCATGACTTGTTTTCACTAGCAATGACATGGGTTTGCTTCTGTCCACTATAATCTCCCTCATATTCTTAATGTCAATTTCAATGTATTTACTGCATGACTTGTTTTCACTAGCAATGACATGGGTTTGCTTCTGTCCACTATAACCTCCCTCATTTTCTTAATGTCAATTTCAATGTATTCACTGCATGACTTGTTATCACTAGCAAGAGACATGTACTTGCTTCTGTCCACTATAACCTCCCTCATTTTCTTAATGTCAATTTCAATGTATTCACTGCATGACTTGTTATCACTAGCAAGAGACATGTACTTGCTTCTGTCCACTATAATCTCCCTCATTTTCTTAATGTCAATTTAAATGTATTCACTGCATGACATGTTTTCACTAGTAATGACATGGGCTTGCTTCTGTCCACTACAATCTCCCTCATTTTCCAAATGTAAATTTCAATATATTGACTGCATGACTTGTTTTTACTAGCAATGACATGGGCTTGCTTCTGTCTACTATTACCTACCTCATTTTCTTAATGACAATTTTAATGTATTCACTGCATGATTTGTTTTCACTAGCAATGACATGGACCTGCTTCTGTCCACTATAAACTCCTTCATTTTCTTAATGTCAAATTCAATGTATTCATTGCCTGACTTCTTTTCACTAGCAATGACATGGGCTTGCTTCTGTCCACTATAACCTCCCTCATTTTCTTAATGTCAATTTCAATGTATTCACTGCAAGACCTGTTTTCACTAGCAATGACATGGGCTTGTTTCTGTCCACTATAACCCCCCTCATTTTCCTAATGTCAGTTTCAATGTATTCACTGCATGATTTGTTTTCACTAGCAATGACATGGGCTTGCTTCTGTCCACAATAACCTCCCTCATTTTCGTAATGTCAATTTCAATGTATTCACTGCATGACTTGTTTTCACTAGCAATGATATGGGCTTGCTTCTTTCCACTATAATCTCCCTCATTTCCTTAATGTCAATTTCAATGTATTCACTGCATGACTTGTTTTCCCTAGCAATGACATGGACTTGCTTCTGTCCAATTTTACCTCCCTCATTTTCTTAATGTCAATTTCAATTTATTCACTGCATGACTTGTTTTCACTAGCAATGACATGGGCATGCTCCTGTCCACTAATTTCTCCCTCATTTTCTTAATGTCAATTTCAATGTATTCATTGCCTGACTTGTTTTCACTAGCAATGACATGGGCTTGCTTCTGTCCACTATAACCTTCCTCATTTTCTTAATGTCAATTTCAATGTATTCACTGCATGACTTGTTTTCACTAACAATGACATGGGCTTGCTTCTGTCCACTATAACCCCCTCATTTTCTTAATGTCAATTTCAATGTATTCACTGCATGACATGTTTTCACTAGCAATGACATGGGCTTGCTTCTGTCCACTATAACCTCCCTTATTTTCTTAATGTCAATTTCAATGTATTCACTGCATGACTTGTTTTCACTAGCAATGATAAGGGCTTGCTTCTGTCCACTATAATCTCCCTCATTTCCTTAATGTCAATTTCAATGTATTCACTGCATGACTTGTTTCACTAGCAATGACATGGGCTTGCTTCTGTGCACTATAATTACCCTCATTTTCTTAATGTCAATTTCAATGTATTCACTGCATGACTTGTTTTCACTAGCAATGACATGGGTTTGCTTCTGTCCACTATAATCTCCCTCATATTCTTAATGTCAATTTCAATGTATTTACTGCATGACTTGTTTTCACTAGCAATGACATGGGTTTGCTTCTGTCCACTATAACCTCCCTCATTTTCTTAATGTCAATTTCAATGTATTCACTGCATGACTTGTTATCACTAGCAAGAGACATGTACTTGCTTCTGTCCACTATAATCTCCCTCATTTTCTTAATGTCAATTTCAATGTATTCACTGCATGACTTGTTTTCACTAGCAATGCCATGGGCTTGCTTCTGTCCACTATAACCTCCCTCATTTTCTTAATGTCAATTTAAATGTATTCACTGCATGACATGTTTTCACTAGTAATGACATGGGCTTGCTTCTGTCCACTACAATCTCCCTCATTTTCCAAATGTAAATTTCAATATATTGACTGCATGACTTGTTTTTACTAGCAATGACATGGGCTAGCTTCTGTCTACTATTACCTACCTCATTTTCTTAATGTCAATTTTAATGTATTCACTGCATGATTTGTTTTCACTAGCAATGACATGGACTTGCTTCTGTCCACTATAAACTCCTTCATTTTCTTAATGTCAATTTCAATGTATTCATTGCCTGACTTCTTTTCACTAGCAATGACATGGGCTTGCTTCTGTCCACTATAACCTCCCTCATTTTCTTCATGTCAATTTCAATGTATTCACTGCAAGACCTGTTTTCACTAGCAATGACATGGGCTTGTTTCTGTCCACTATAACCCCCCTTATTTTCCTAATGTCAATGTCAATGAATTAACTGCATGACTTGTTTTCACTAGCAATGACATGGGCTTGCTTCTGTCCACAATAACCTCCCTCATTTTCGTAATGTCAATTTCAATGTATTCACTGCATGACTTGTTTTCACTAGCAATGACATGAGCTTGCTTCTGTCCACTATAACCTCCCTCATTTTCTTAATGTCAATTTCAATGTATTCACTGCATGACTTGTTTTCACTAGCAATGACATGGGCTTGCTTCTGTCCACTAGAACCTCCCTCATTTTCTTAATGTCAATTTCAATGTATTCACTGCCTGACTTGTTTTCACTAGCAATGACATGGGCTTGCTTCTGTCCACTATAACCTCCCTCATTTTCTCATGTCAATTTCAATGTATTCACTCATTGACTTGTTTTCACTAGCAATGACATGGGCTTGCTTCTGTCCACTATAACCTCCCTCATTTTCTTAATGTCAATTTCAATGTATTCACTGCATGACATGTTTTCACTAGCAATGACATGGGCTTGCTTCTGTCCACTATAATCTCCCTCATATTCTTAATGTAAATTTCAATGTATTCACTGCATGACTTGTTTTCACTAGCAATGACATGGGCTTGCTTCTGTCCACTATAATCTCCCTCATTTCCTTAATGTCAATTTCAATGTATTCACTGCATAACTTGTTTTCACTAGCAATGACATGGGCTTGCTTCTGTGCACTATAACTACCCTCATTTTCTTAATGTCAATTTCAATGTATTCACTGCATGACTTGTTTTCACTAGCAATGACATGGGTTTGCTTCTGTCCACTATAATCTCCCTCATATTCTTAATGTCCATTTCAATGTATTCACTTCATGACATGTTTTCACTAGCAATGACATGGGCTCGCTTCTGTCCACTATAACCTCCCTCAATTTCTTAATGTCAATTTCAATGTATTCACTGCATGACTTGTTTTCACTAGCAATGACATGGGCTTGCTTCTGTCCACTATAACCTCCCTCATTTTCTTACTGTCAATATCAGTGTATTCACTGCATGGCTTGTTTTCACTAGCAATGACATGGGCTTGCTTCTGTCCACTATAACTTCCCTCATTTTCTTAATGTCATTTTCAATGTATTCACTGCCTGACTTGTTTTCACTAGCAATGACATGGGCTTGCTTCTGTCCACTATAATCTCACTCATATTCTTAATGTCAATTTTAATGTATTCACTGCATGACTTGTTTTCACTAGCAATGACATGGGCTCGCTTCTGTCCACTATAACCTCCCTCAATTTCTTAATGTCAATTTCAATGTATTCACTGCATGACTTGTTTTCAGTATCAATGACATGGGCTTGCTTCTGTCCACTATAACCTCCCTCATTTTCTTAATGTCAATATGAATGTATTCACTGCATGACTTGTTTTCACTAGCAATGACATGGGCTTGCTTCTGTTCACTATAACCTCCCTCATTTTCGTAATGTCAATTTTAATGTATTCACTGCAAGACTTGTTTTCAGTAGCAATGACATGGGCTTGTTTCTGTCCACTACAACCATCCTCATTTTCCTAATGTCAATTTCAATGTATTCATTGCATGACTTGTTTTCACTAGCAATGACATGGGCTTGCTTCTGTCCACAATAACCTCCCTCAATTTCTTAATGTCAATTTCAATGTATTCACTGCATGACTTGTTTTAACTAGCAATGATATGGGCTTGCTTCTTTCCACTATAATCTCCCTCATTTCCTTAATGTCAATTTCAATGTATTCACTGCATGACTTGTTTTCACTAGCAATGACATGGGCTTGCTTCTGTCTACTATAACCTCCCTAATTTTCCTAATGTCAATTTCAATGTATTCCCTGCATGACTTGTTTTCACTAGCAATTACATGGGCTTGCTTCTATCCACTATAACCTCCCTCATTTTCTTAATGTCAATTTTAATGTATTCACTGCATGACTTGTTTTCACTAGCAATGACATGGGCTTGCTTCTGTCCACTATAACCTCCCTCATTTTCTTAATGTCAATTTCAATGTATTCACTGCATGACTTGTTTTCACTAGCAAGAGACATGAGCTTGCTTCTGTCCACTAAAACCTCCCTCATTTTCTTAATGTCAATTTCAATGTATTCACTGCATGACTTGTTTTCACTAGCAAGAGACATGGGCTTGCTTCTGTCCACTATTATCTCCCTCATTTTCTTAATGTATATTTCAATGTATTCACTGCATGACTTGTTTTCACTAGCAAGAGACATGGGCTTGCTTCTGTCCACTATTATCTCCCTCAATTTCTTAATGTCAATTTCAGTGTATTCACTGCATGACTTGTTTTCACTAGCATTGAAATGGGCTTGCTTCTGTCCACTATAACCACCCTCATTTTCTTAATGTCAATTTCAATGTATTCACTGCATGACTTGTTTCCACTAGCAATGACATGGGTTTGCTCCTGTCCACTGTAACCTCCCTCATTTTCTTAATGTCAATTTCACTCTATTCACTGCATTACTTGTTTTCACTAGCAATGACATGGGCTTGCTTCTGTCCACTATAACCTCCCTCATTTTCTTAATGTCAATTTCAATGTATTCACTGCATGACTTGTTTTCACTAGCAATGACATTGGTTTTCTTCTGTCCACTATAACCTCCCTCATTTTCTTAATGTCAATTTCAATGTATTCACTGCATGACTTGTTTTCACTAGCAATGACATGGGCTAGCTTCTGTCCACTATAACCTCCTCATTTTCTTAATGTCAATTTCAATGTATTCACTGCCTGACTTGTTTTCACTAGCAATGACATGGGCTTGCTTCTGTCCACTATAACCTCCCTCATTTTCTTAATGTCAATTTCAATGTATTCACTGCATGACTTGTTTTCACTAGCAATGACATGGGCTTGCTTCTGTCCACTATAACCTCCCTCATTTTCTTAATGTCTTTTTCAATGTGTTCACTGCATGACTTGTTTTCACTAGCAATGACATGGGCTGGCTTCTGTCCACTATAACTTCGCTCATTTTCTTAATGTCAATTTAAATGTATTCACTGCCTTACTTGTTGTCACTAGCAATGACATGAGCTTGCTTCTGTTCACTATAACCTCCCTCATTTTCTTAATGTCAATTTCAATGTATTCACTGCCTGACTTGTTTTCACTAGCAATGACATGGGCTTGCTTCTGTCCACTATAACCTCCCTCATTTTCTTAATGTCAATTTCAATGTATTCACTGCATGACTTGTTTTCACCAGCAATGACATGGGCTTGCTTCTGTCCACTATAACCTCGCTCATTTTCTTAATGTCAATTTCAATGTATTCACTGCATGCCTTGTTTTCACTAGCAATGGTTCAATGTGTTCACTGCATGACTTGTTTTCACTAGCAATGACATGGGCTTGCTTCTGTCTATTATAACCTCCCTCATTTTCCTAATGTCAATTTTAATGTATTCACTGCATGACTTGTTTTCACTAGCAATTACATGGGCTTTCTTCTGTCCACTATAACTTCCCTCATTTTCTTAATGTCAATTTCAATGTATTCACTGCCTTAATTGTCACTAGCAATGACATTAGCTTGCTTCTGTTCACTATAACCTCCCTCATTTTCTTAATGTCAATTTCAATGTATGCACTGCCTGACTTGTTTTCACTAGCAATGACATGGGGTTGCTTCTGTCCACTATAACCTCCCTTATTTTCTTAATGTCAATTTCAATGTATTCACTGCATGACTTGTTTTCACTAGCAATGACAGGGGCTTGCTTCTGTCCACTATAACCTCCCTCATTTTCTTAATGTCAATTTCAATGTATTCACTGCATGACTTGTTTTCACTAGCAATGACATGGGCTTGCTTCTGTCCACTATAATCTTCCTAATTTTCTTAATGTCAATTTCAATGTATTCACTGCGTCACTTGTTTTCACTAGCAATGACATGGGCTTGCTTCTGTCCACTATAACCTCCCTCATTTTCATAATGTCAATTTAATATATTCACTGCATGACTTGTTTTCACTAGCAATGACATGGGCTTGCTTCTGTCCATTATAACCTCCCTCATTTTCTTAATGTCAATTTCAATGTATTCACTGCATGACTTGTTTACACTAGCAATGACATGTGCTTGCTTCTGTCCACTATAATCTTCCTAATTTTCTTAATGTCAATTTCAATGTATTCACTGCGTGACTTGTTTTCACTAGCAATGACATGGGCTTGCTTCTGTATAATAACCCCTCCCTCATTTTCCTAATGTCAATTTAAATGTATTCACTGTATGACTTGTTGTCACTAGCAATGACATGGGCTTACTTCTGTCCACTATAATCTCACTCGTTTTCTTAATGTCAATTTCAATGTATTCACTGCATGTCTTGATTTCACTAGCAATGACATGGGCTTGTTTCTTTCCACTATAACCTCCCTCATTTTCTTAATGTCAATTTTAATGTATTCACTGCATGACTTGTTTTCACTAGCAATGACATGGGCTTGCTTCTGTCAACTATAACCTCCCTCATTTTCTTAATGTCAATTTCAATGTATTCACTGCATGGCTTGTTTTCACTAGCAAGAGACATGAGCTTGCTTCTGTCCACTAAAACCTCCCTCATTTTCTTAATGTCAATTTCAATGTATTCACTGCATGACTTGTTTTCACTAGCAAGAGACATGGGCTTGCTTCTGTCCACTATTATCTCCCACATTTTCTTAATGTCAATTTCAATTTATTCACTGCCTGACTTGTTTCCACTAGCAATGACATGGGTTTGCTCCTGTCCACTATAACCTCCCTCATTTTCTTAATGTCAATTTCACTGTATTCACTGCATGACTTGTTTTCACTAGCAATGACATGGGCTTGCTTCTGTCCCATATAACCTCCCTCATTTCCTAATGTCAATTTCAATGTATTCACTGCATGACTTGTTTTCACTAGCAATGACATGGGTTTGCTTCTGTCCACTATAACCTCCCTCATTTTCTTAATGTCAATTTCAATGTATTCACTGCATGACTTGTTTTAGCTAGGAATTTCCCGCAGGGGGGTGCGGACTAGCCGCACCTACGAGGGATTTGGCGTCCCTCGCGGTACCCTAGCCTAACACTACACCACTCACAAAAACCTACACACACACATACACACACCAACACAATATATATACACATTTCAACACTTACATCTTCGCTTAGGGAATTTTGACTGGTCAGAACCGTTGCGCGTTGGGAGTGCTGAAAAGTCCAGAGCGTGACAAACTCTGGTCTGGGACGCTGATGTGAGCTTGCTCTGCCGAAGACGTAAGCGCGGTTTCTGGTCTACCAGCCGCTTCGGTCCTTGGTCAGGGAGTGTCCGCGGTGCATGGGTGTCGGAGCCTGTGCACAGTATTACGAGTCCTCGACTGATGCCCATCCAGTCGAGCTAAGGAGAATAGCTATAGGCCTCAGAGTTCTGAGGATTGGAAATGATCTTAATGTGATCCAAGGGTGTACCCGTTCCTATAGTCTCGCCCGTAACGCTTGACACGATGGCTGGCAAAAAATATTTATGGATTCCAAAACCACGTCAAATATGACTAGTCTGAAGAGGACACGCCAGGATTCTCCTGACGATCATATACAAAAGGATTTGAGTAAAAAGTTGATGGTGGCAACGTCGCAGACATTGCCATCAGCAAAATATTTAGTTGTTTCTAGTGCCGAAGAAGGGAAAGATCTTACAAAAGTTTCTCCTTTCCTAATTAACAAGGCTATTACTGCGTGTGCTGGAGGCCCAGTAGCCTCTATTAAGAAACTTCGAAACGGAACACTTTTAGTTGCGACTTCCACCGACAGACAAACCAGCTCTCTATCAAAAATGACCTCCTTCTTTGACCAGGTCATGGTATCTGTGGCTCCCCACAGATCCTTGAATTACTCAAAGGGGGTCATCACATGTAGGGATTTAATGCACCTTCCAATCGATGAAATAAAGTCCGAACTGTCTTCTCAGTTAGTTACGGACATTATCCCTATAACGAAAATGGACAAAGGAGAAAAAGTAGCAACAGCTTCTTTTATCGTCACTTTTGGAAAGCCGGAAATACCCGAATACTTACATGCAGGTTACCAAAGGCTCTCAGTGAGACCATACGTGGCTAACCCTAGGCGCTGCTTCAAGTGCCAGCGATTTGGGCATATCAGCTCTACCTGTTCGAAGCAGAACGTATGCGGTATATGTAGCGTTGAAGGCCATGATGATAAGGAATGTGTCAATTCTCCGAAATGCGCCAACTGTGGTGGTGACCACCCAGCGCGATCCTACAACTGCCCCACGTTCAAGGAAGAGAAAGCTATCCTAGGCATCATGGCGAAAGACAAGCTGTCGTTTCCAGAGGCCAAAAAACCTATCGTTCCACTCAGCCAAAGACAGACAGTAAGACTTATGCCGCTACTCTGACCGCTTCCAAATCGTCCTGTAACAACTGTGCCGAGCTGTCGAAAAAAATTGAAGTTCTAACTGAACAAGTTTCTCGCCTTTTGTCCATAGTCACGAATGGTCCTCCTACTTTGAACTTAGTACAACCTGCAGCGACGGATAGTGATTTACCTCTTGTACCAATCCCTTCCACTGGGGGGATTGGAGCACGAAACAAGTCATTAAGTGAGCCTTGTGTTTCTGTGCAGAAGATATTATCAACGGGTAATAAACCTTCTGTGCAGAAGACGTTGGAAAAATCCAAACCACGGAAACCTGTGTTACGTCAGACCACATCGCCTCCGTCGTTACCGGGTATTAAGAAAAATACTAACAAAAGAGGGACTGTAAAAACTACCCCTCCTAAACCCAAAACTTCCTCAGATTCCATCCCTGAACGGGTGGATATGGAATCTGAGACATGTAAGCCTGAGACGTCTAAAAACGTCCCAGGCAAGAAAGGAGAGAGCACCAATGGGTGTCAAATAAACCCTTTGCTAAGCTAATAAATGGCTTTGCTTAGGAAGTCAGTGATACAATGGAACGTCAACGGTGTTAGGAGTCACATAGAAGAACTTAAACTACTCGTGCGAGATGTGTACCCAATGTTTGTATGTCTACAGGAGACACATCTCCACGCATCGCATAATTTCCATTTAAGGGAGTATTCAGTTTTTAGATCGGACTTCGTTACAGAAGATCGAGCTAGAGGTGGCGTAGCCATCCTAGCCCGTGACTGTATCGATGCTGTTTCTCTAAACTTAATAACTCCTTTACAAGCAGTAGCCGTTCAAACAGCTGTCCCGTATAAAATCACTGTGTGTTGTGTCTACTTGCCACCACAAGAAAACCTGCATCACAGTGATTTAGTGAATTTAATAAGCCAGTTACCAACTCCGTTCTTATTGGTAGGGGATTTTAATGCCCACCATTCGTCTTGGGGATCTCCGACTAGGAACTCTCGAGGTGACCTTGTTGAGAGTGTGAGAACGGAACTGGACTTATGTCTGCTAAATGACGGTTCGCCTACCCATTTAGCAGCATCTACTGGTGGATGGACAGCTGTTGACCTATCGATTTGCAGCCCTCAATTAGCTACTAGATGCACATGGTCGGTACTCAACGATTTGTATGGAAGCGACCATGTGCCTATTAAGATCAGTTTATGTGACTCCCAACCCTGTTATGTTCGAAATCCCAGTTGGATTTTGCGAAAAGCCAACTGGGACTCATACTCGAATTACCTTGTATCACTTGACATAGATTATTTGACACCCATTGATGAAAATATAGAAAATTTTAAGAAAGCAATTTTAAATGCCGCTGAAAAGACCATTCCGAAAACCTCTACGCATCCACGCCGACCGCCTGTGCCGTGGTGGAACGATGAATGCACAGAAATCCTCCGTTTACGACGAAGAGCTCTTAGGAAATTTAAACGACACCCAACGAATGGAAACCTTCAGGAATATAAAATACTCCGTGCGAAAGCACGGAGGATATTTAGGCTGAGTAGAAAGAACTCTTGGGAACAGTACATTAGCACAATTAGACGAACAACTCCGTCTTCCACAGTGTGGAGGAAGCTAAGATCAGTTTGTGGTACTTCCACTCCGTTGCCAGCCATTGCGCTGAAGCAACCAGATGGGAGATTAATCACAAACGGTGATGACATTGCTAATGTACTTGGAACATCTTTTTCTAACTTTTCTGCTACTACAGCCTATGATAGATTATTCCAGATTTATAAACTGAAGGAAGAAGCAATACCGTTTACTGTTGGGTCGTCTGGGGACTCTCCTTTAAACACTCCTTTCTCTATAGGGGAATTGGAGTCAGCTCTTGCGTCAACGAAGGATTCTGCACCAGGTCCTGATTCCATTGTGTACTCCATGCTGAAACATCTACCGTCATCTGCGAAACTTGTCCTCCTTCGAATATACAATCGTTTATTCGAGGAGCGCTCTTTCCCCGATGCATGGTTAGAATCGACGGTAATTCCTCTTTTGAAGCCAGGTAAAGACAAAACCAATCCCAGTAGTTATAGACCTATATCCCTTACAAGCGTCTTATGCAAACTACTGGAGAAGATGGTCAACCGCCGTCTTGTCTGGTACCTAGAAACCAATGACCTTATTTGCAACGAACAGTGTGGTTTCAGGCAAGGACGATCATCCGTTGACCAATTGGTTTTGTTAGAATCCGCTATTCAAGATGCCTTTCTCTTGCGTCAAACACTCGTTGCTGTTTTCTTCGACCTTGAGAAGGCATACGATATGGCATGGAAAAGAGGAATTCTGAACACTCTCAAATCATGGGGTATACAAGGGAATATCCTAGCATTCATCGCTAACTTTCTTTCGAATAGATCTTTCCGCATTCGTCTTGGAGGCACGTATTCAAACAGTTATAAACAGGAGAATGGTGTACCGCAGGGCAGCGTGCTGAGCGTCACGCTATTTGCCGTTGCAATAAACAGTATCACGAGTTATATACGATCTCCGGTTCACTGTTCACTCTTTGTAGATGACTTTAGTATATATGTGCCTGCTCGTAGTATGGCAACTGCGGAAAGATCTTTGCAGTTAGCAATAAGTAGATTAGAGGAATGGTCAAGAACTACAGGTTTTAAATTCTCTGCTTCGAAGACCCAGTGTGTAGCATTTAGTCGTCGTAGGCAACACCAGGAGCCGATCCTTTATCTTCATGGGATTCAACTTCAAACCACGGATAGTGTTCGATTTCTAGGTCTTTTATTTGATAAAAGACTCTCATGGATCCCACATGTTCGTGATTTGAAGGTGAGATGCAATAAGAAATTGGATATGTTAAGAGTCCTTAGTGGTACGAATTGGGGAGCAGACAGAACTAGTATGCTTCGCTTTTATCGCGCGGTCGTTAGATCGCGCATTGATTATGGCTGTCAAGCCTATTCATCCGCACGACTTACAGTTCTGAAAACTCTCGATGCTGTCCACCACTCTGGACTTAGACTTGCTACTGGTGCATTTAGAACTAGCCCAATCCCTAGTCTTCTTGTCGAGGCTGGGGAACCCGCTCTTTCAAGACGACGTCAGATGCTACAAATATCTTATATATCTGGTCTTCGAAGCAAACCTAAACATCCGGCATTTAATGTAGTGTTTAATAACCGCTACGAACCTACTTATATTGCACGCGAACGTTCAACCGCCCCTTTCGGTACACGGACGTCGCGCATAATTGATAATCTAGAGTCGGAACTTCCTACTACGTTTGAACGATCGATGTGCTGTCTACCTCCATGGATAATAAAAACGCCCCGCTTCGATTTTTCACTGTCCAGTTTTATAAAAACCAATACTCCTAATGTGGTGTACCACCAAGAGTTTTTGGCAATATACAGATCCCACCAGTATAGTGAGATTATTTTCACGGATGGATCTAAACTGGACCATGGCGTTGGGTGTGCATTTTATGCGTCTGGACGTACCTACACTTACGGATTGCCCTCAGCTTGCAGTATTTTCACGGCAGAACTATTTGCTATTTTTAAAGCTTTGACCGTCATTCAATCTGGATCTTCGCATTATCTTTTATGTTCGGATTCCAAAAGTGCTCTTCAGGCTCTTCAGGATGTTTTCTCTAGCAACCCTTTAGTTGGGGACATTTTGTGTGCTGTACACAGGCTTCAATTGGGGGGTGTGGGGGTAACTTTCTGTTGGGTTCCTGGACATTGCGGAATACTTGGAAACACAAAAGCGGATGAAGCGGCGAAGAAAGCTACAAGTTTGGTGCCTATTACTCAACTAGTTATGGCATCTGATTATGTGTGTTTCGCGAAACATTTATTGCTCGCTGCTTGGAATGACGAGTGGCATACCGTGATTCAGAATAAGCTGAGGGATATTAAAGATACCGTCCGTCCATGGAGGTCTTCAATTCGTTCAAAACGTAGGGAGGAAGTGGTGGTTACACGCCTTCGCGTTGGCCACTCTTTTGCAACTCATGGATATTTGATGAGTCGTGAAGATCCACCAATATGCCAATATTGCGGTGATATCTTCACAATAAAACATATTTTAGTAGACTGTGTTAATGTAAGAAATATTCGTGACCTTTTTAATTTAAAAGGGAGTTTGAAGGTGGTACTAAGGGACGATGCCTCGGCCATTGACCGAGTCATCGCTTTCTTGCACCACTTGAAAATATTTTTTAAAATTTAATACATAAATATATATATTTTTTTAATTTTATGTATATATATAATTCTCTGTGTTTCTTTTATTTATTTTAATTAAATTTATTTTCTGTTCTTGTTATTGTTATTGAGATTTATTTATTGGTAAATTGTTACCTATTATTGTTTTACATATTATTTATTTACTGTTATATTGTTCTTTGTTGTTATTTTGTTATTTAGTTTTTAAGAATTTTTTCATTGTTATATTGTTGTTTTTTGTTTTTTATTGTTGGTGTTTTATTTCGTTTTGTAATTTTTGTTGTATTTATTTATTTGTTTATTTATTAATTTATTTGATTTTATTTAAAACATCGCGTTCTGTGTTAGATTTTGTTTGGCGATGATAACCTCAATTGGTTTTTCGCCAGGAAAAAAAAAAAAAAAAAAAAAAAAAAAAAAAAAAAAAATTTAGCTAGGAATTAAATGGGGTTGCTTCTGTCCACTATAACCTCCCTCATTTTCTCATGTCAATTTCAATGTATTCACTCATTGACTTGTTTTCACTAGCAATGACATGGGCTTGCTTCTGTCCACTATAACCTCCCTCATTTTCTTAATGTCAATTTCAATGTATTCACTGCATGACATGTTTTCACTAGCAATGACATGGGCTTGCTTCTGTCCACTATAATCTCCCTCATATTCTTAATGTAAATTTCAATGTATTCACTGCATGACTTGTTTTCACTAGCAATGACATGGGCTTGCTTCTGTCCACTATAATCTCCCTCATTTCCTTAATGTCAATTTCAATGTATTCACTGCATAACTTGTTTTCACTAGCAATGACATGGGCTTGCTTCTGTGCACTATAACTACCCTCATTTTCTTAATGTCAATTTCAATGTATTCACTGCATGACTTGTTTTCACTAGCAATGACATGGGTTTGCTTCTGTCCACTATAATCTCCCTCATATTCTTAATGTCCATTTCAATGTATTCACTTCATGACATGTTTTCACTAGCAATGACATGGGCTCGCTTCTGTCCACTATAACCTCCCTCAATTTCTTAATGTCAATTTCAATGTATTCACTGCATGACTTGTTTTCACTAGCAATGACATGGGCTTGCTTCTGTCCACTATAACCTCCCTCATTTTCTTACTGTCAATATCAGTGTATTCACTGCATGGCTTGTTTTCACTAGCAATGACATGGGCTTGCTTCTGTCCACTATAACTTCCCTCATTTTCTTAATGTCATTTTCAATGTATTCACTGCCTGACTTGTTTTCACTAGCAATGACATGGGCTTGCTTCTGTCCACTATAATCTCACTCATATTCTTAATGTCAATTTTAATGTATTCACTGCATGACTTGTTTTCACTAGCAATGACATGGGCTCGCTTCTGTCCACTATAACCTCCCTCAATTTCTTAATGTCAATTTCAATGTATTCACTGCATGACTTGTTTTCAGTATCAATGACATGGGCTTGCTTCTGTCCACTATAACCTCCCTCATTTTCTTAATGTCAATATGAATGTATTCACTGCATGACTTGTTTTCACTAGCAATGACATGGGCTTGCTTCTGTTCACTATAACCTCCCTCATTTTCGTAATGTCAATTTTAATGTATTCACTGCAAGACTTGTTTTCAGTAGCAATGACATGGGCTTGTTTCTGTCCACTACAACCATCCTCATTTTCCTAATGTCAATTTCAATGTATTCATTGCATGACTTGTTTTCACTAGCAATGACATGGGCTTGCTTCTGTCCACAATAACCTCCCTCAATTTCTTAATGTCAATTTCAATGTATTCACTGCATGACTTGTTTTAACTAGCAATGATATGGGCTTGCTTCTTTCCACTATAATCTCCCTCATTTCCTTAATGTCAATTTCAATGTATTCACTGCATGACTTGTTTTCACTAGCAATGACATGGGCTTGCTTCTGTCTACTATAACCTCCCTAATTTTCCTAATGTCAATTTCAATGTATTCCCTGCATGACTTGTTTTCACTAGCAATTACATGGGCTTGCTTCTATCCACTATAACCTCCCTCATTTTCTTAATGTCAATTTTAATGTATTCACTGCATGACTTGTTTTCACTAGCAATGACATGGGCTTGCTTCTGTCCACTATAACCTCCCTCATTTTCTTAATGTCAATTTCAATGTATTCACTGCATGACTTGTTTTCACTAGCAAGAGACATGAGCTTGCTTCTGTCCACTAAAACCTCCCTCATTTTCTTAATGTCAATTTCAATGTATTCACTGCATGACTTGTTTTCACTAGCAAGAGACATGGGCTTGCTTCTGTCCACTATTATCTCCCTCATTTTCTTAATGTATATTTCAATGTATTCACTGCATGACTTGTTTTCACTAGCAAGAGACATGGGCTTGCTTCTGTCCACTATTATCTCCCTCAATTTCTTAATGTCAATTTCAGTGTATTCACTGCATGACTTGTTTTCACTAGCATTGAAATGGGCTTGCTTCTGTCCACTATAACCACCCTCATTTTCTTAATGTCAATTTCAATGTATTCACTGCATGACTTGTTTCCACTAGCAATGACATGGGTTTGCTCCTGTCCACTGTAACCTCCCTCATTTTCTTAATGTCAATTTCACTCTATTCACTGCATTACTTGTTTTCACTAGCAATGACATGGGCTTGCTTCTGTCCACTATAACCTCCCTCATTTTCTTAATGTCAATTTCAATGTATTCACTGCATGACTTGTTTTCACTAGCAATGACATTGGTTTTCTTCTGTCCACTATAACCTCCCTCATTTTCTTAATGTCAATTTCAATGTATTCACTGCATGACTTGTTTTCACTAGCAATGACATGGGCTAGCTTCTGTCCACTATAACCTCCTCATTTTCTTAATGTCAATTTCAATGTATTCACTGCCTGACTTGTTTTCACTAGCAATGACATGGGCTTGCTTCTGTCCACTATAACCTCCCTCATTTTCTTAATGTCAATTTCAATGTATTCACTGCATGACTTGTTTTCACTAGCAATGACATGGGCTTGCTTCTGTCCACTATAACCTCCCTCATTTTCTTAATGTCTTTTTCAATGTGTTCACTGCATGACTTGTTTTCACTAGCAATGACATGGGCTGGCTTCTGTCCACTATAACTTCGCTCATTTTCTTAATGTCAATTTAAATGTATTCACTGCCTTACTTGTTGTCACTAGCAATGACATGAGCTTGCTTCTGTTCACTATAACCTCCCTCATTTTCTTAATGTCAATTTCAATGTATTCACTGCCTGACTTGTTTTCACTAGCAATGACATGGGCTTGCTTCTGTCCACTATAACCTCCCTCATTTTCTTAATGTCAATTTCAATGTATTCACTGCATGACTTGTTTTCACCAGCAATGACATGGGCTTGCTTCTGTCCACTATAACCTCGCTCATTTTCTTAATGTCAATTTCAATGTATTCACTGCATGCCTTGTTTTCACTAGCAATGGTTCAATGTGTTCACTGCATGACTTGTTTTCACTAGCAATGACATGGGCTTGCTTCTGTCTATTATAACCTCCCTCATTTTCCTAATGTCAATTTTAATGTATTCACTGCATGACTTGTTTTCACTAGCAATTACATGGGCTTTCTTCTGTCCACTATAACTTCCCTCATTTTCTTAATGTCAATTTCAATGTATTCACTGCCTTAATTGTCACTAGCAATGACATTAGCTTGCTTCTGTTCACTATAACCTCCCTCATTTTCTTAATGTCAATTTCAATGTATGCACTGCCTGACTTGTTTTCACTAGCAATGACATGGGGTTGCTTCTGTCCACTATAACCTCCCTTATTTTCTTAATGTCAATTTCAATGTATTCACTGCATGACTTGTTTTCACTAGCAATGACAGGGGCTTGCTTCTGTCCACTATAACCTCCCTCATTTTCTTAATGTCAATTTCAATGTATTCACTGCATGACTTGTTTTCACTAGCAATGACATGGGCTTGCTTCTGTCCACTATAATCTTCCTAATTTTCTTAATGTCAATTTCAATGTATTCACTGCGTCACTTGTTTTCACTAGCAATGACATGGGCTTGCTTCTGTCCACTATAACCTCCCTCATTTTCATAATGTCAATTTAATATATTCACTGCATGACTTGTTTTCACTAGCAATGACATGGGCTTGCTTCTGTCCATTATAACCTCCCTCATTTTCTTAATGTCAATTTCAATGTATTCACTGCATGACTTGTTTACACTAGCAATGACATGTGCTTGCTTCTGTCCACTATAATCTTCCTAATTTTCTTAATGTCAATTTCAATGTATTCACTGCGTGACTTGTTTTCACTAGCAATGACATGGGCTTGCTTCTGTATAATAACCCCTCCCTCATTTTCCTAATGTCAATTTAAATGTATTCACTGTATGACTTGTTGTCACTAGCAATGACATGGGCTTACTTCTGTCCACTATAATCTCACTCGTTTTCTTAATGTCAATTTCAATGTATTCACTGCATGTCTTGATTTCACTAGCAATGACATGGGCTTGTTTCTTTCCACTATAACCTCCCTCATTTTCTTAATGTCAATTTTAATGTATTCACTGCATGACTTGTTTTCACTAGCAATGACATGGGCTTGCTTCTGTCAACTATAACCTCCCTCATTTTCTTAATGTCAATTTCAATGTATTCACTGCATGGCTTGTTTTCACTAGCAAGAGACATGAGCTTGCTTCTGTCCACTAAAACCTCCCTCATTTTCTTAATGTCAATTTCAATGTATTCACTGCATGACTTGTTTTCACTAGCAAGAGACATGGGCTTGCTTCTGTCCACTATTATCTCCCACATTTTCTTAATGTCAATTTCAATTTATTCACTGCCTGACTTGTTTCCACTAGCAATGACATGGGTTTGCTCCTGTCCACTATAACCTCCCTCATTTTCTTAATGTCAATTTCACTGTATTCACTGCATGACTTGTTTTCACTAGCAATGACATGGGCTTGCTTCTGTCCCATATAACCTCCCTCATTTCCTAATGTCAATTTCAATGTATTCACTGCATGACTTGTTTTCACTAGCAATGACATGGGTTTGCTTCTGTCCACTATAACCTCCCTCATTTTCTTAATGTCAATTTCAATGTATTCACTGCATGACTTGTTTTAGCTAGGAATTAAATGGGGTTGCTTCTGTCCACTATAACCTCCCTCATTTTCTTAATGTCAATTTAATATATTCACTGCATGACTTGTTTTCACTAGCAATGACATGGGCTTACTTCTGTCCACTATAATCTCACTCATTTTCTTAATGTCAATTTCAATGTATTCACTGCCTGACTTGTTTCCACTAGCAATGACATGGGTTTGCTCCTGTCCACTATAACCTCCCTCATTTTCCTAATGTCAATTTCACTGTATTCACTGCATGACTTGTTTTCACTAGCAATGACATGGGCTTGCTTCTGTCCACTATAACCTCCCTCAATTTCTTAATGTCAATTTCAATGTATTCACTGCATGACTTGTTTTCACTAGCAATGACATGGGTTTGCTTCTGTCCACTATAACCTCCCTCATTTTCTTAATGTCAATTTCAATGTATTCACTGCATGACTTGTTTTCACTAGCAATGACATGGGATTGCTTCTGTCCACTATAACCTCCTCATTTTCTGAATGTCAATTTCAATGTATTCACTGCCTGACTTGTTTGCATAAGCAATGACATGGGTTTGCTCCTGTCCACTATAACCACCCTCATTTTCTTAATGTCTATTTCACTGTATTCACTGCATGACTTGTTTTCACTAGCAATGACATGGGCTTGCTTCTGTCCTCTATAACCTCCCTCATTTTCTTAATGTCAATTTCAATGTATTCACTGCATGACTTGTTTTCACTAGCAATGACATGGGCTTGCTTCTGTCCACTATAACCTCCCTCATTTCCTTAAGGTCAATTTTATCGTATTCATTTTATGACTTGGTTTCACTAGCAATGACATGGGCTTGCTTCTGTCCACTATAACCTCCCTCATTTTCTTAATGTCTTTTTCAATGTGTTCACTGCCTTACTTGTTGTCACTAGCGATGACATGAGCTTGCTTCTGTTCACTATAACCTCACTCATTTTCTTAATGTCAATTTCAATGTATTCACTGCCTAACTTGTTTTCACTAGCAATGACATGGGCTTGCTTCTGTCTACTATAACCTCCCTCATTTTCCTAATGTCAATTTCAATGTATTCACTGCATGACTTGTTTTCACTAGCAATTACATGGGCTTGCTTCTATCCACTATAACCTCCCTCATTTTCTTAATGTCAATTTTAATGTATTCACTGCATGACTTGTTTTCACTAGCAATGACATGGGCTTGCTTCTGTCCACTATAACCTCCCTCATTTTCTTAATGTCAATTTCAATGTATTCACTGCATGACTTGTTTTCACTAGCAATGACATGGGCTAGCTTCTGTCCACTATAATCTTCCTCATTTTCTTAAGGTCAATTTTATCGTATTCACTGCATGACTTGTTTTCACGAGCAATGACATGGGCTTGCTTCTGTCCACTATAACCTCGCTCATTTTCTTAATGTCAATTTCAATGTATTCACTGCATGACTTGTTTTCACTAGCAATGACATGGGCTTGCTTCTGTCCACTATAACCTCCCTCATTTTCTTAATGTCTTTTTCAATGTGTTCACTGCATGACTTGTTTTCACTAGCAATGACATGGGCTTGCTTCTGTCCACTATAACCTCCCTCATTTTCTTAATGCCAATTTCAATGTATTCACTGCATGACTTGTTTTCACTAGCAATGACATGGGCTTGCTTCTGTCTACTATAACCTCCTTCATTATCTTAATGTCAATTTCAATGTATTCACTGCATGACTTCTTTTCACTAGCAATTACATGGGCTTGCTTCTATCCACTATAACCTCCCTCATTTTCTTAATGTTAATTTCAATGTATTCACTGCCTGACTTGTTTTCAATAGCAATGACATGGGCTTGCTTCTGTCCACTATAACCTCAGTAATTTTCCTAATGTCAATTTCAATGTATTCACTGCATGACTTGTTTTCACTAGCAATGACATGGGCTTGCTTCTGTCCACTATAACCTCCCTCATTTTCTTAAGGTCAATTTTAATGTTGTCACTGCATGAGTTGCTTTCACTAGCAATGACATGGGCTTGCTTCTGTTTACTAACCCCTCCCTCATTTTCCTAATGTCAATTTCAATTTATTCACTGTATGACTTGTTTTAACTAGGAATTCCATGGGCTTGCTTCTGTCCACTATAACCTTCCTCATTTTCTTAATGTCAATTTAATATATTCACTGCATGACTTGTTTTCACTAGCAATGACATGGGCTTGCTTCTGTCCACTATAATCTCACTCATTTTCTTAATGTCAATTTCAATGTATTCACTGCATGTCTTGTTTTCACTAGCAATAACATGGGCTTGCCTCTTTCCACTATAACCTCCCTCATTTTCTTAATGTCAATTATAATGTATTCACTGCATGACTTGTTTTCACTAGCAATGACATGGGCTTGCTTCTGTCCACTATAACCTCCCTCATTTTCTTAATGTCAATTTCAATGTATTCACTGCATGACTTGTTTTCACTAGCAAGAGACATGAGCTTGCTTCTGTCCACTAAAACCTCCCTCATTTTCTTAATGTCAATTTCAATGTATTCACTGCATGACTTGTTTTCACTAGCAATGACATGGGTTTGCTTCTGTCCACTATAACCTCCCTCATTTTCTTAATGTCAATTTCAATGTATTCACTGCATGACTTGTTTTCACTAGCAATGACATGGGCTTGCTTCTGTCCACTATAATCTTCCTAATTTTCTTAATGTCAATTTCAATGTATTCACTGCGTCACTTGTTTTCACTAGCAATGACATGGGCTTGCTTCTGTCCACTATAACCTCCCTCATTTTCATAATGTCAATTTAATATATTCACTGCATGACTTGTTTTCACTAGCAATGACATGGGCTTGCTTCTGTCCATTATAACCTCCCTCATTTTCTTAATGTCAATTTCAATGTATTCACTGCATGACTTGTTTACACTAGCAATGACATGTGCTTGCTTCTGTCCACTATAATCTTCCTAATTTTCTTAATGTCAATTTCAATGTATTCACTGCGTGACTTGTTTTCACTAGCAATGACATGGGCTTGCTTCTGTATAATAACCCCTCCCTCATTTTCCTAATGTCAATTTAAATGTATTCACTGTATGACTTGTTGTCACTAGCAATGACATGGGCTTACTTCTGTCCACTATAATCTCACTCGTTTTCTTAATGTCAATTTCAATGTATTCACTGCATGTCTTGATTTCACTAGCAATGACATGGGCTTGTTTCTTTCCACTATAACCTCCCTCATTTTCTTAATGTCAATTTTAATGTATTCACTGCATGACTTGTTTTCACTAGCAATGACATGGGCTTGCTTCTGTCAACTATAACCTCCCTCATTTTCTTAATGTCAATTTCAATGTATTCACTGCATGGCTTGTTTTCACTAGCAAGAGACATGAGCTTGCTTCTGTCCACTAAAACCTCCCTCATTTTCTTAATGTCAATTTCAATGTATTCACTGCATGACTTGTTTTCACTAGCAAGAGACATGGGCTTGCTTCTGTCCACTATTATCTCCCACATTTTCTTAATGTCAATTTCAATTTATTCACTGCCTGACTTGTTTCCACTAGCAATGACATGGGTTTGCTCCTGTCCACTATAACCTCCCTCATTTTCTTAATGTCAATTTCACTGTATTCACTGCATGACTTGTTTTCACTAGCAATGACATGGGCTTGCTTCTGTCCCATATAACCTCCCTCATTTCCTAATGTCAATTTCAATGTATTCACTGCATGACTTGTTTTCACTAGCAATGACATGGGTTTGCTTCTGTCCACTATAACCTCCCTCATTTTCTTAATGTCAATTTCAATGTATTCACTGCATGACTTGTTTTCACTAGCAATGACATGGGATTGCTTCTGTCCACTATAACCTCCTCATTTTCTGAATGTCAATTTCAATGTATTCACTGCCTGACTTGTTTGCATAAGCAATGACATGGGTTTGCTCCTGTCCACTATAACCACCCTCATTTTCTTAATGTCTATTTCACTGTATTCACTGCATGACTTGTTTTCACTAGCAATGACATGGGCTTGCTTCTGTCCTCTATAACCTCCCTCATTTTCTTAATGTCAATTTCAATGTATTCACTGCATGACTTGTTTTCACTAGCAATGACATGGGCTTGCTTCTGTCCACTATAACCTCCCTCATTTCCTTAAGGTCAATTTTATCGTATTCATTTTATGACTTGGTTTCACTAGCAATGACATGGGCTTGCTTCTGTCCACTATAACCTCCCTCATTTTCTTAATGTCTTTTTCAATGTGTTCACTGCCTTACTTGTTGTCACTAGCGATGACATGAGCTTGCTTCTGTTCACTATAACCTCACTCATTTTCTTAATGTCAATTTCAATGTATTCACTGCCTAACTTGTTTTCACTAGCAATGACATGGGCTTGCTTCTGTCTACTATAACCTCCCTCATTTTCCTAATGTCAATTTCAATGTATTCACTGCATGACTTGTTTTCACTAGCAATTACATGGGCTTGCTTCTATCCACTATAACCTCCCTCATTTTCTTAATGTCAATTTTAATGTATTCACTGCATGACTTGTTTTCACTAGCAATGACATGGGCTTGCTTCTGTCCACTATAACCTCCCTCATTTTCTTAATGTCAATTTCAATGTATTCACTGCATGACTTGTTTTCACTAGCAATGACATGGGCTAGCTTCTGTCCACTATAATCTTCCTCATTTTCTTAAGGTCAATTTTATCGTATTCACTGCATGACTTGTTTTCACGAGCAATGACATGGGCTTGCTTCTGTCCACTATAACCTCGCTCATTTTCTTAATGTCAATTTCAATGTATTCACTGCATGACTTGTTTTCACTAGCAATGACATGGGCTTGCTTCTGTCCACTATAACCTCCCTCATTTTCTTAATGTCTTTTTCAATGTGTTCACTGCATGACTTGTTTTCACTAGCAATGACATGGGCTTGCTTCTGTCCACTATAACCTCCCTCATTTTCTTAATGCCAATTTCAATGTATTCACTGCATGACTTGTTTTCACTAGCAATGACATGGGCTTGCTTCTGTCTACTATAACCTCCTTCATTATCTTAATGTCAATTTCAATGTATTCACTGCATGACTTCTTTTCACTAGCAATTACATGGGCTTGCTTCTATCCACTATAACCTCCCTCATTTTCTTAATGTTAATTTCAATGTATTCACTGCCTGACTTGTTTTCAATAGCAATGACATGGGCTTGCTTCTGTCCACTATAACCTCAGTAATTTTCCTAATGTCAATTTCAATGTATTCACTGCATGACTTGTTTTCACTAGCAATGACATGGGCTTGCTTCTGTCCACTATAACCTCCCTCATTTTCTTAAGGTCAATTTTAATGTTGTCACTGCATGAGTTGCTTTCACTAGCAATGACATGGGCTTGCTTCTGTTTACTAACCCCTCCCTCATTTTCCTAATGTCAATTTCAATTTATTCACTGTATGACTTGTTTTAACTAGGAATTCCATGGGCTTGCTTCTGTCCACTATAACCTTCCTCATTTTCTTAATGTCAATTTAATATATTCACTGCATGACTTGTTTTCACTAGCAATGACATGGGCTTGCTTCTGTCCACTATAATCTCACTCATTTTCTTAATGTCAATTTCAATGTATTCACTGCATGTCTTGTTTTCACTAGCAATAACATGGGCTTGCCTCTTTCCACTATAACCTCCCTCATTTTCTTAATGTCAATTATAATGTATTCACTGCATGACTTGTTTTCACTAGCAATGACATGGGCTTGCTTCTGTCCACTATAACCTCCCTCATTTTCTTAATGTCAATTTCAATGTATTCACTGCATGACTTGTTTTCACTAGCAAGAGACATGAGCTTGCTTCTGTCCACTAAAACCTCCCTCATTTTCTTAATGTCAATTTCAATGTATTCACTGCATGACTTGTTTTCACTAGCAATGACATGGGTTTGCTTCTGTCCACTATAACCTCCCTCAATTTCTTAATGTCAATTTCAATGTATTCACTGCATGACTTGTTTTCACTAGCAAGAGACATGGGCTTGCTTCTGTCCACTATTATGTCCCTCATTTTCTTAATGTCAATTTCAATGTATTCACTGCATGATTTCTTTTCACTAGCATTGAAATGGGCTTGCTTCTGTCCACTATAACCACCCTCATTTTCTTAATGTCAATTTCAATGTATTCACTGCCTGACTTGTTTCCACTAGCAATGACATGGTTTTGCTACTTTCCACTATAACCTCCCTCATTCTCTTAATGTCAATTTCACTGTATTCACTGCATGACGTGTTTACACTAGCAATGACATGGGCTTGCTTCTGTCCACTATAACCTCCCTCATTTTCTAATGTCGATTTCAATGTATTCACTGCATGACTTGTTTTCACTAGCAATGACATGGGTTTGCTTGTGTCCACTATAACCTCCCTCATTTTCTTAATGTCAATTTCAATGTATTCACTGCATGACTTGTTTTCACTAGCAATGACATGGGCTTGCTTCTGTCCACTATAACCTCCTCATTTTCTTAATGTCAATTTCAATGTATTCACTGCCTGACTTGTTTTCTCTAGCAATGACATGGGTTTGCTCCTGTCCACTATAACCACCCTCATTTTCTTAATGTCTATTTCACTGTATTCACTGCATGACTTGTTTTCACTAGCAATGACATGGGCTTGCTTCTGTCCACTATAACCTCCCTCATTTTCTTAAGGTCAATTTTATCGTATTCACTTTATGACTTGTTTTCACTAGCAATGACATGGGCTTGCTTCTGTCCACTATAACCTCCCTCATTTTCTTAATGTCTTTTTCAATGTGTTCACTGCATGACATGTTTTCCCTAGCAATGACATGGGCTTGCTTCTGTCCACTATAACCTCCCTCATTTTCTTAATGTCTTTTTCAATGTGTTCACTGCATGACTTGTTTTCACTAGCAATGACATGGGCTTGCTTATGTCCACTATAACTTCCCTCATTTTCTTAATGTCAATTTCAATCTATTCACTGCCTGACTTGTTTTCACTAGCAATGACTTGGGCTTGCTTCTGTCTACTATAACCTCCCTCATTTTCTTAATGTCAATTTCAATGTATTCACTGCATGACTTGTTTTCACTAGCAATGACATGGGCTTGCTTCTGTCCACTATAACCTCCCTCATTTTCTTAATGTCAATTTCAATGTATTCACTGCCTGACGTGTTTTCACTAGCAATGACATGGGTTTGCTTCTGTCCACTATTACCACCCTCATTATCTTAATGTCAATTTCAATGTATTCACTGCATGACTTGTTTTCACTAGCAAGAGACATGAGCTTGCTTCTGTCCACTAAAACCTCCCTCATTTTCTTAATGTCAATTTCAATGTATTCACTGCATGACTTGTTTTCACTAGCAATGACATGGGCTTGCTTCTGTCCACTATATTCTCCCTCATTTTCTTAATGTCAATTTCAATGTATTCACTGCCTGGCTTGTTTTCACTAGCAAAGACATGGGCTTGCTTCTGTCCACTAACCCCTCCCTCATTTTCTTAATGTCAATTTCAATGTATTCACTGCATGACTTGTTTTCACTAGCAATGACATGGGCTTGCTTCTGTCCACTATAACCTTAATCATTTTCTTAAGGTCAATTTTAATGTTGTCACTGCATGACTTGTTTTCACTAGCAATGACATGGGCTTGCTTCTGACCACTATAACCTCCCTCATTTTCTTAATGTCAATTTCAATGTATTCACTGCATGACTTGTTTTCACTAGCAATGACATGGGCTTGCTTCTGTCCACTATAATCTTCCTCATTTTCTTAATGTCAATTTCAATGTATTCACTGCCTGACTTGTTTTCACTAGCAAAGACATGGGCTTGCTTCTGTCCACTATAACCTCCCTCATTTTCTTAATGTCAATTTCAATGTATTCACTGCATGACTTGTTTTCACTAGCAATGACATGGGCTTGCTTCTGTCCACTATAACCTCCCTCATTTTCTTAAGGTCAATTTCAATGTTGTCACTGCATGACTTGTTTTCACTAGCAATGACATGGGCTTGCTTCTGTCCACTATAACCTCCCTCATTTTCTTAATGTCAATTTCAATATATTCACTGCATGACTTGTTTTCACTAACAATGACATGGGCTTGCTTCTGTCCACTATAATCTTCCTAATTTTCTTAATGTCAATTTCAATGTATTCACTTCGTGACTTGTTTTCACTAGCAATGACATGGGCTTGCTTCTGTCCACTAACCCCTCCCTCATTTTCCTAATGTCAATTTGAATGTATTCACTGTAAGACTTGTTTACACTAGAAATGACATGGGCTTGCTTCTGTCCACTATAACCTCCCTCATTTTCTTAATGTCAATTTCAATGTATTCACTGCATGACTTGTTTTAACTAGGAATTCCATGGGCTTGCTTCTGTCCACTATAACCTTCCTCATTTTCTTAATGTCAATTTCAATGTATTCACTGCATGACTTGTTTTAACTAGGAATTCCATGGGCTTTCTTCTGTCCACTATAACCTCCCTCATTTTCTTAATGTCAATTTAATATATTCACTGCATGACTTGTTTTCACTAGCAATGACATGGGCTTACTTCTGTCCACTATAATCTCACTCATTTTCTTAATGTCAATTTCAATGTATTCACTGCATGTCTTGTTTTCACTAGCAATGACATGGGCTTGCTTCTTTCCACTATAACCTCCCTCATTTTCTTAATGTCAGTTTTAATGTATTCACTGCATGACTTGTTTTCACTAGCAATGACATGGGCTTGCTTCTGTCCACTATAACCTCCCTCATTTTCTTAAAGTCAATTTCAATGTATTCACTGCATGACTTGTTTTCACTATCAAGAGACATGAGCTTGCTTCTGTCCACTAAAACCTCCCTCATTTTCTTAATGTCAATTTCAATGTATTCACTGCATGACTTGTTTTCACGAGCAATGACATGGGTTTGCTTCTGTCCACTATAACCTCCCTCATTTTCTTAATGTCAATTTCAATGTATTCACTGCATCACTTGTTTTCACTAGCAAGAGACATGGGCTTGCTTCTGTCCACTATTATCTCCCTCATTTTCTTAATGTCAATTTCAATGTATTCACTGCATGACTTGTTTTCACTAGCATTGAAATGGGCTTGCTTCTGTCCACTATAACCACCCTCATTTTCTTAATGTCAATTTCAATGTATTCACTGCCTGATTTGTTTCCACTAGCAATGACATGGGTTTGCTCCTGTCCACTATAACCTCCCTCATTTTCTTAATGTCACTTTCACTGTATTCACTGCATGACTTGTTTTCACTAGCAATGACATGGGCTTGCTTCTGTCCACTATAACCTCCCTCATTTTTTAATGTCAATTTCAATGTATTCACTGCATGACTTGTTTTCACTAGCAATGACATGGGTTTGCTTCTGTCCACTATAACCTCCCTCATTTTCTTAATGTCTATTTCAATGTATTCACTGCATGACTTGTTTTCACTAGCAATGACATGGGCTTGCTTCTGTCCACTATAACCTCCTCATTTTCTTAATGTCAATTTCAATGTATTCACTGCCTGACTTGTTTTCACTAGCAATGACATGGGTTTGCTCCTGTCCACTATAACCACCCTCATTTTCTTAATGTCTATTTCACTGTATTCACTGCATGACTTGTTTTCACTAGCAATGACATGGGCTTGCTTCTGTCCACTATAACCTCCTCATTTTCTTAATGTCAATTTCAATGTATTCACTGCCTGACTTGTTTTCACTAGCAATGACATGGGTTTGCTCCTGTCCACTATAACCACCCTCATTTTCTTAATGTCTATTTCACTGTATTCACTGCATGACTTGTTTTCACTAGCAATGACATGAGCTTGCTTCTGTCCACTATAACCTCCCTCATTTTCTTAAGGTCAATTTTATCGTATTCACTTTATAACTTGTTTTCACTAGCAATGACATGGGCTTGCTTCTGTCCACTATAACCTCCCTCATTTTCTTAATGTCAATTTCAATGTATTCATTGCATGACTTGTTTTCACTAGCAATGACATGGGCTTGCTTCTGTCCACTATAACCTCCCTCATTTTCTTAATGTTTTTTCAATGTGTTCACTGCATGACATGTATTTCCTAGCAATGACATGGGCTTGCTTCTGTCCACTATAACCTCATTCATTTTCTTAATGTCTTTTTCAATGTGTTCACTGCATCACTTGTTTTCACTGGCAATGACATGGGCTTGCTTCTGTCCACTACAACTTCCCTCATTTTCTTAATGTCAATTTAAATGTATTCACTGCCTTACTTGTTGTCACTAGCAATGACATGAGCTTGCTACTGTTCACTATAACCGCCCTCATTTTCTTAATGTCAATTCCAATGTATTCACTGCCTGACTTGTTTTCACTAGCAATGACATGGGCTTGCTTCTGTCTACTATAACCTCCCTTTTTTTCCTAATGTCAATTTCTATGTATTCACTGCATGACTTGTTTTCACTAGCAATTACATGGGCTTGCTTCTATCCACTATAACCTCCCTCATTTTCTTAATGTCAATTTTAATGTATTCACTGCATGACTTGTTTTCACTAGCAATGACATGGGTTTGCTTCTGTCCACTATAACCTCGCTCATGTTCTTAATGTCAATTTCAATGTATTCACTGCATGACTTGTTTTCACTAGCAATGACATGGGCTTGCTTCTGTCCACTATAACCTCCCTCATTTTCTTAATGTCTTTTTCAATGTGTTCACTGCATGACTTGTTTTCACTAGCAATGACATGGGCTTGCTTCTGTCCACTATAACTTCACTCATTTTCTTAATGTTAATTTCAATGTATTCACTGCCTTACTTGTTGTCACTAGCAATGACATGAGCTTGCTTCCGTTCACTATAACCTCCCTCATTTTCTTAATGTCAATTTCAATGTATTTACTGCATGACTTGTTTTCACTAGCAATGGCATGGGCTTGCTTCTGTCCACTATAACCTCCCTCATTTTTTTAATGTCAATTTCAATGTATTCACTGCAAGACTTGTTTTCACTAACAATGACATGGACATGCTTCTGTCCACTATAACCTCCCTCTTTTTCTTAATGTCAATTTAATATATTCACTGCATGACCTGTTTCACTAGCAATGACATGGGCTTACTTCTGTCAACTATAATCTCACTCAGTTTCTTAATGTCAATATCAATGTATTCACTGCATGACTTCTTTTCACTAGCTATTACATGGGCTTGGTTCTATCTACTATAACCTCCCTCATTTTCTTAATGTCAATTTCAATGTATTCACTGCCTGACTTGTTTTCACTAGCAATGACATGGGCTTGCTTCTGTCTACTATAACCTAACTCATTTTCTTAATGTCAATTTCAATGTATTCACTGCCTGACTTGTTTGCATAAGCAATGACATGGGTTTGCTCCTGTCCACTATAACCACCCTCATTTTCTTAATGTCTATTTCACTGTATTCACTGCATGACTTGTTTTCACTAGCAATGACATGGGCTTGCTTCTGTCCTCTATAACCTCCCTCATTTTCTTAATGTCAATTTCAATGTATTCACTGCATGACTTGTTTTCACTAGCAATGACATGGGCTTGCTTCTGTCCACTATAACCTCCCTCATTTCCTTAAGGTCAATTTTATCGTATTCATTTTATGACTTGTTTTCACTAGCAATGACATGGGCTTGCTTCTGTCCACTATAACCTCCCTCATTTTCTTAATGTCAATTTCAAAGTATTCACTGCATGACTTGTTTTCACTAGCAATGACATGGGCTTGCTTCCGTCCACTATAACCTCCCTCATTTTCTTAATGTCTTTTTCAATGTGTTCACTGCATGACTTGTTTTCCCTAGCAATGACATGGGCTTGCTTCTGTCCACTATAACCTCCCTCATTTTCTTAATGTCTTTTTCAATGTGTTCACTGCCTTACTTGTTGTCACTAGCGATGACATGAGCTTGCTTCTGTTAACTATAACCTCCCTCATTTTCTTAATGTCAATTTCAATGTATTCACTGTATAACTTGTTTTCACTAGCAATGACATGGGCTTGCTTCTGTCTACTATAACCTCCCTCATTTTCCTAATGTCAATTTCAATGTATTCACTGCATGACTTGTTTTCACTAGCAATTACATGGGCTTGCTTCTATCCACTATAACCTCCCTCATTTTCTTAATGTCAATTTTAATGTATTCACTGCATGACTTGTTTTCACTAGCAATGACATGGGCTTGCTTCTGTCCACTATAACCTCCCTCATTTTCTTAATGTCAATTTCAATGTATTCACTGCATGACTTGTTTTCACTAGCAATGACATGGGCTAGCTTCTGTCCACTATAATCTTCCTCATTTTCTTAAGGTCAATTTTATCGTATTCACTGCATGACTTGTTTTCACGAGCAATGACATGGGCTTGCTTCTGTCCACTATAACCTCGCTCATTTTCTTAATGTCAATTTCAATGTATTCACTGCATGACTTGTTTTCACTAGCAATGACATGGGCTTGCTTCTGTCCACTATAACCTCCCTCATTTTCTTAATGTCTTTTTCAATGTGTTCACTGCATGACTTGTTTTCACTAGCAATGACATGGGCGTGCTTCTGTCCACTATAACCTCCCTCATTTTCTTAATGCCAATTTCAATGTATTCACTGCATGACTTGTTTTCACTAGCAATGACATGGGCTTGCTTCTGTCTACTATAACCTACCTCATTTTCCTAATGTCAATTTCAATGTATTCACTGCATGACTTCTTTTCACTAGCAATTACATGGGCTTGCTTCTATCCACTATAACCTCCCTCATTTTCTTAATGTTAATTTCAATGTATTCACTGCCTGACTTGTTTTCAATAGCAATGACATGGGCTTGCTTCTGTCCACTATATCCTCAGTAATTTTCCTAATGTCAATTTCAATGTATTAACTGCATGACTTGTTTTCACTAGCAATGACATGGGCTTGCTTCTGTCCACTATAACCTCCCTCATTTTCTTAAGGTCAATTTTAATGTTGTCACTGCATGAGTTGCTTTCACTAGCAATGACATGGGCATGCTTCTGTCCACTAACCCCTCCCTCATTTTCCTAATGTCAATTTCAATTTATTCACTGTATGACTTGTTTTAACTAGGAATTCCATGGGCTTGCTTCTGTCCACTATAACCTCCCTCATTTTCTTAAGGTCAATTTTAATGTTGTCACTGCATGACTTGTTTTCACTAGCAATGACATGGGCTTGCTTCTGTCCACTATAACCTCCCTCATTTTCTTAATGTCAATTTCAATGTATTCACTGCATGACTTGTTTTCACTAGCAATGACATGGGCTTGCTTCTGTCCACTATAATCTTCCTAATTTTCTTAATGTCAATTTCAATGTATTCACTGCGTGACTTGTTTTCACTAGCAATGACATGGGCTTGCTTCTGTCCACTAACCCTTCCCTCATTTTCCTAATGTCAATTTGAATGTATTCACTGTAAGACTTGTTTTCACTAGAAATGACATGGGCTTGCTTCTGTCCACTATAACCTCCCTCATTTTCTTAATGTCAATTTCAATGTATTCACTGCATGACTTGTTTTAACTAGGAATTCCATGGGCTTGCTTCTGTCCACTATAACCTTCCTCATTTTCTTAATGTCAATTTCAATGTATTCACTGCATGACTTGTTTTCACTAGCAATGACATGGGCTTACTTCTGTCCACTATAATCTCACTCATTTTCTTAATGTCAATTTCAATGTATTCACTGCATGTCTTGTTTTCACTAGCAATGACATGGGCTTGCTTCTTTCCACTATAACCTCCCTCATTTTCTTAATGTCAGTTTTAATGTATTCACTGCATGACTTGTTTTCACTAGCAATGACATGGACTTGCTTCTGTCCACTATAACCTCCCTCATTTTCTTAAAGTCAATTTCAATGTATTCACTGCATGACTTGTTTTCACTAGCAAGAGACATGAGCTTGCTTCTGTCCACTAAAACCTCCCTCATTCTCTTAATGTCAATTTCAATGTATTCACTGCATGACTTGTTTTCACGAGCAATGACATGGGTTTGCTTCTGTCCACTATAACCTCCCTCATTTTCTTAATGTCAATTTCAATGTATTCACTGCATCACTTGTTTTCACTAGCAAGAGACATGAGCTTGCTTCTGTCCACTATTATCTCCCTCATTTTCTTAATGTCAATTTCAATGTATTCACTGCATGACTTGTTTTCACTAGCATTGAAATGGGCTTGCTTCTGTCCACTATAACCACCCTCATTTTCTTAATGTCAATTTCAATGTATTCACTGCCTGACTTGTTTCCACTAGCAATGACATGGGTTTGCTCCTGTCCACTATAACCTCCCTCATTTTCTTAATGTCACTTTCACTGTATTCACTGCATGACTTGTTTTCACTAGCAATGACATGGGCTTGCTTCTGTCCACTATAACCTCCCTCATTTTTTAATGTCAATTTCAATGTATTCACTGCATCACTTGTTTTCACTAGCAATGACATGGGTTTGCTTCTGTCCACTATAACCTCCCTCATTTTCTTAATGTCAATTTCAATGTATTCACTGAATGACTTGTTTTCACTAGCAATGACATGGGCTTGCTTCTGTCCACTATAACCTCCTCATTTTCTTAATGTCAATTTCAATGTATTCACTGCCTGACTTGTTTTCACTAGCAATGACATGGGTTTGCTCCTGTCCACTATAACCACCCTCATTTTCTTAATGTCTATTTCACTGTATTCACTGCATGACTTGTTTTCACTAGCAATGACATGGGCTTGCTTCTGTCCACTATAACCTCCTCATTTTCTTAATGTCAATTTCAATGTATTCACTGCCTGACTTGTTTTCACTAGCAATGACATGGGTTTGCTCCTGTCCACTATAACCACCCTCATTTTCTTAATGTCTATTTCACTGTATTCACTGCATGACTTGTTTTCACTAGCAATGACATGAGCTTGCTTCTGTCCACTATAACCTCCCTCATTTTCTTAAGGTCAATTTTATCGTATTCACTTTATAACTTGTTTTCACTAGCAATGACATGGGCTTGCTTCTGTCCACTATAACCTCCCTCATTTTCTTAATGTCAATTTCAATGTATTCATTGCATGACTTGTTTTCACTAGCAATGACATGGGCTTGCTTCTGTCCACTATAACCTCCATCATTTTCTTAATGTTTTTTCAATGTGTTCACTGCATGACATGTTTTTCCTAGCAATGACATGGGCTTGCTTCTGTCCATTATAACCTCCCTCATTTTCTTAATGTCTTTTTCAATGTGTTCACTGCATGACTTGTTTTCACTGGCAATGACATGGGCTTGCTTCTGTCCACTATAACTTCCCTCATTTTCTTAATGTCAATTTAAATGTATTCACTGCCTGACTTGTTTTCAATAGCAATGACATGGGCTTGCTTCTGTCCACTATAACCTCAGTAATTTTCCTAATGTCAATTTCAATGTATTCACTGCATGACTTGTTTTCACTAGCAATGACATGGGCTTGCTTCTGTCCACTATAACCTCCCTCATTTTCTTAAGGTCAATTTTAATGTTGTCACTGCATGAGTTGCTTTCACTAGCAATGACATGGGCTTGCTTCTGTCCACTAACCCCTCCCTCATTTTCCTAATGTCAATTTCAATTTATTCACTGTATGACTTGTTTTAACTAGGAATTCCATGGGCTTGCTTCTGTCCACTATAACCTTCCTCATTTTCTTAATGTCAATTTAATATATTCACTGCATGACTTGTTTTCACTAGCAATGACATGGGCTTGCTTCTGTCCACTATAATCTCACTCATTTTCTTAATGTCAATTTCAATGTATTCACTGCATGTCTTGTTTTCACTAGCAATGACATGGGCTTGCCTCTTTCCACTATAACCTCCCTCATTTTCTTAATGTCAATTATAATGTATTCACTGCATAACTTGTTTTCACTAGCAATGACATGGGCTTGCTTCTGTCCACTATAACCTCCCTCATTTTCTTAATGTCAATTTCAATGTATTCACTGCATGACTTGTTTTCACTAGCAAGAGACATGAGCTTGCTTCTGTCCACTAAAACCTCCCTCATTTTCTTAATGTCAATTTCAATGTATTCACTGCATGACTTGTTTTCACTAGCAATGACATGGGTTTGCTTCTGTCCACTATATCCTCCCTCATTTTCTTAATGTCAATTTCAATGTATTCACTGCATGACTTGTTTTCACTAGCAAGAGACATGGGCTTGCTTCTGTCCACTATTATGTCCCTCATTTTCTTAATGTCAATTTCAATGTATTCACTGCATGATTTCTTTTCACTAGCATTGAAATGGGCTTGCTTCTGTCCACTATAACCACCCTCATTTTCTTAATGTCAATTTCAATGTATTCACTGCCTGACTTGTTTCCACTAGCAATGACATGGGTTTGCTACTTTCCACTATAACCTCCCTCATTCTCTTAATGTCAATTTCACTGTATTCACTGCATGACGTGTTTACACTAGCAATGACATGGGCTTGCTTCTGTCCACTATAACCTCCCTCATTTTCTAATGTCGATTTCAATGTATTCACTGCATGACTTGTTTTCACTAGCAATGACATGGGTTTGCTTCTGTCCACTATAACCTCCCTCATTTTCTTAATGTCAATTTCAATGTATTCACTGCATGACTTGTTTTCACTAGCAATGACATGGGCTTGCTTCTGTCCACTATAACCTCCTCATTTTCTTAATGTCAATTTCAATGTATTCACTGCCTGACTTGTTTTCACTAGCAATGACATGGGTTTGCTCCTGTCCACTATAACCACCCTCATTTTCTTAATGTCTATTTCACTGTATTCACTGCATGACTTGTTTTCACTAGCAATGACATGGGCTTGCTTCTGTCCACTATAACCTCCCTCAGTTTCTTAAGGTCAATTTTATCGTATTCACTTTATGACTTGTTTTCACTAGCAATGACATGGGCTTGCTTCTGTCCACTATAACCTCCCTCATTTTCTTAATGTCTTTTTCAATGTGTTCACTGCATGACATGTTTTCCCTAGCAATGACATGGGCTTGCTTCTGTCCACTATAACCTCCCTCATTTTCTTAATGTCTTTTTCAAAGTGTTCACTGCATGACTTGTTTTCACTAGCAATGACATGGGCTTGCTTATGTCCACTATAACTTCCCTCATTTTCTTAAAGTCAATATCAATCTATTCACTGCCTGACTTGTTTTCACTAGCAATGACTTGGGCTTGCTTCTGTCTACTATAACCTCCCTCATTTTCTTAATGTCAATTTCAATGTATTCACTGCATGACTTGTTTTCACTAGCAATTACATGGGCTTGCTTCTATCCACTATAACCTCCCTCATTTTCTTAATGTCAATTTCAATGTATTCACTGCCTGACGTGTTTTCACTAGCAATGACATGGGTTTGCTTCTGTCCACTATTACCACCCTCATTATCTTAATGTCAATTTCAATGTATTCACTGCATGACTTGTTTTCACTAGCAATGACATGGGCTTGCTTCTGTCCACTATAACCTCCCTCATTTTCTTAATGTCAATTTAATATATTCACTGCATGACTTGTTTTCACTAGCAATGACATGGGCTTGCTTCTGACTACTATAACCTCCCTCATTTTCTTAATGTCAATTTCAATGTATTCACTGCATGACTTGTTTTCACTAGCAATGACATGGGCTTGCTTCTGTCCACTATATTCTCCCTCATTTTCTTAATGTCAATTTCAATGTATTCACTGCCTGACTTGTTTTCACTAGCAAAGACATGGGCTTGCTTCTGTCCACTATAACCTCCCTCATTTTCTTAATGTCAATTTCAATGTATTCTCTGCATGACTTGTTTTCACTAGCAATGACATGGGCTTGCTTCTGTCCACTATAACCTCAATCATTTTCTTAAGGTCAATTTTAATGTTGTCACTGCATGACTTGTTTTCACTAGCAATGACATGGGCTTGCTTCTGTCCACTATAACCTCCCTCATTTTCTTAATGTCAATTTCAATGTATTCACTGCATGACTTGTTTTCACTAGCAATGACATGGGCTTGCTTCTGTCCACTATAATCTTCCTAATTTTCTTAATGTCAATTTCAATGTATTCACTGCGTGACTTGTTTTCACTAGCAATGACATGGGCTTGCTTCTGTCCACTAACCCCTCCCTCATTTTCCTAATGTCAATTTGAATGTATTCACTGTAAGACTTGTTTTCACTAGAAATGACATGGGCTTGCTTCTGTCCACTATAACCTCCCTCATTTTCTTAATGTCAATTTCAATGTATTCACTGCATGACTTGTTTTAACTAGGAATTCCATGGGCTTGCTTCTGTCCACTATAACCTTCCTCATTTTCTTAATGTCAATTTCAATGTATTCACTGCATGACTTGTTTTCACTAGCAATGACATGGGCTTACTTCTGTCCACTATAATCTCACTCATTTTCTTAATGTCAATTTCAATGTATTCACTGCATGTCTTGTTTTCACTAGCAATGACATGGGCTTGCTTCTTTCCACTATAACCTCCCTCATTTTCTTAATGTCAGTTTTAATGTATTCACTGCATGACTTGTTTTCACTAGCAATGACATGGGCTTGCTTCTGTCCACTATAACCTCCCTCATTTTCTTAAAGTCAATTTCAATGTATTCACTGCATGACTTGTTTTCACTAGCAAGAGACATGAGCTTGCTTCTGTCCACTAAAACCTCCCTCATTTTCTTAATGTCAATTTCAATGTATTCACTGCATGACTTGTTTTCACGAGCAATGACATGGGTTTGCTTCTGTCCACTATAACCTCCCTCATTTTCTTAATGTCAATTTCAATGTATTCACTGCATCACTTGTTTTCACTAGCAAGAGACATGAGCTTGCTTCTGTCCACTATTATCTCCCTCATTTTCTTAATGTCAATTTCAATGTATTCACTGCATGACTTGTTTCCACTAGCAATGACATGGGTTTGCTCCTGTCCACTATAACCTCCCTCATTTTCTTAATGTCACTTTCACTGTATACACTGCATGACTTGTTTTCACTAGCAATGACATGGGCTTGCTTCTGTCCACTATAACCTCCCTCATTTTTTAATGTCAATTTCAATGTATTCACTGCATGACTTGTTTTCACTAGCAATGACATGGGTTTGCTTCTGTCCACTATAACCTCCCTCATTTTCTTAATGTCAATTTCAATGTATTCACTGCATGACTTGTTTTCACTAGCAATGACATGGGCTTGCTTCTGTCCACTATAACCTCCTCATTTTCTTAATGTCAATTTCAATGTATTCACTGCCTGACTTGTTTTCACTAGCAATGACATGGGTTTGCTCCTGTCCACTATAACCACCCTCATTTTCTTAATGTCTATTTCACTGTATTCACTGCATGACTTGTTTTCACTAGCAATGACATGGGCTTGCTTCTGTCCACTATAACCTCCTCATTTTCTTAATGTCAATTTCAATGTATTCACTGCCTGACTTGTTTTCACTAGCAATGACATGGGTTTGCTCCTGTCCACTATAACCACCCTCATTTTCTTAATGTCTATTTCACTGTATTCACTGCATGACTTGTTTTCACTAGCAATGACATGAGCTTGCTTCTGTCCACTATAACCTCCCTCATTTTCTTAAGGTCAATTTTATCGTATTCACTTTATAACTTGTTTTCACTAGCAATGACATGGGCTTGCTTCTGTCCACTATAACCTCCCTCATTTTCTTAATGTCAATTTCAATGTATTCATTGCATGACTTGTTTTCACTAGCAATGACATGGGCTTGCTTCTGTCCACTATAACCTCCCTCATTTTCTTAATGTTTTTTCAATGTGTTCACTGCATGACATGTTTTTCCTAGCAATGACATGGGCTTGCTTCTGTCCACTATAACCTCCCTCATTTTCTTAATGTCTTTTTCAATGTGTTCAATGCATGACTTGTTTTCACTGGCAATGACATGGGCTTGCTTCTGTCCACTATAACTTCCCTCATTTTCTTAATGTCAATTTAAATGTATTCACTGCCTTACTTGTTGTCACCAGCAATGACATGAGCTTGCTTCTGTTCACTATAACCGCCCTCATTTTCTTAATGTCAATTCCAATGTATTCACTGCCTGACTTGTTTTCACTAGCAATGACATGGGCTTGCTTCTGTCTACTATAACCTCCCTTTTTTTCCTAATGTCAATTTCAATGTATTCACTGCATGACTTGTTTTCACTAGCAATTACATGGGCTTGCTTCTATCCACTATAACCTCCCTCATTTTCTTAATGTCAATTTTAATGTATTCACTGCATGACTTGTTTTCACTAGCAATGACATGGGTTTGCTTCTGTCCACTATAACCTCGCTCATTTTCTTAATGTCAATTTCAATGTATTCACTGCATGACTTGTTTTCACTAGCAATGACATGGGCTTGCTTCTGTCCACTATAACCTCCCTCATTTTCTTAATGTCTTTTTCAATGTGTTCACTGCCATACTTGTTGTCACTAGCAATGACATGAGCTTGCTTCCGTTCACTATAACCTCCCTCATTTTCTTAATCAATTTCAATGAATTTAATTCATGACTTGTTTTCACTAGCAATGGCATGGGCTTGCTTCTGTCCACTATAACCTCCCTCATTTTTTTAATGTCAATTTCAATGTATTCACTGCATGACTTGTTTTCACTAACAATGACATGGGCATGCTTCTGTCCACTATAACCTCCCTCTTTTTCTTAATGTCAATTTAATATATTCACTGCATGACCTGTTTCACTAGCAATGACATGGGCTTACTTCTGTCAACTATAATCTCACTCAGTTTCTTAATGTCAATTTCAATGTATTCACTGCATGACTTCTTTTCACTAGCTATTACATGGGCTTGCTTCTATCTACTATAACCTCCCTCATTTTCTTAATGTCAATTTCAATGTATTCACTGCCTGACTTGTTTTCACTAGCAATGACATGGGCTTGCTTCTGTCTACTATAACCTCCCTCATTTTCTTAATGTCAATTTCAATGTATTCACTGCATGACTTCTTTTCACTAGCAATGATATGGGCTTGCTTCTATCCACTATAACCTCCCTCATTTTCTTAATGTCAATTTCAATGTATTCACTGCCTGACTTGTTTTCACTAGCAATGACATGGGCTTGCTTCTGTCCACTATAACCTTCCTCATTTTCTTAATGCCAATTTCAATGTATTCACTGATAACTTGTTTTCACTAGCAATGACATGGGCTTGCTTCTGTCCACTATAATCTCCCTCATTTTCTTAATGTCAATTTCAATGTATTCACTGCCTGACTTGTTTTCACTAGCAAAGACATGGGCTTGCTTCTGTCCACTATAACCTCCCTCATTTTCTTAATGTCAACTTCAATGTATTCACTGCATGACTTGTTTTCACTAGCGATGACATGGGCTTGCTTCTGTCCACTATAACCTCTCTCATTTTCTTAAGGTCAATTTTAATGTTGTCACTGCATGAGTTGCTTTCACTAGCAATGAATTGGGCTTGCTTCTGTCCACTATAACCTCCCTCTTTTTCTTAATGTCAATTTCAATGTATTCACTGCATGACTTGTTTTCACTAGCAATGACATGGGCTTGCTTCTGTCCACTATAACCTCCCTCATTTTCTTAATGTCAATTTCAATGTATTCACTGCATGACTTGTTTTCACTAGCAATGACATGGGCTTGCTTCTGTCCACTATAATCTTCCTAATTTTCTTAATGTCAATTTCAATGTATTCACTGCGTGACTTGTTTTCACTAGCTATGACATGGGCTTGCTTCTGTCCATTAACCCCTCCCTCATTTTCCTAATGTCAATTTCAATGTATTCACTGTATGACTTGTTTTCACTAGAAATGACATGGGCTTGCTTCTGTCCACTATAACCTCCCTCATTTTCTTCATGTCAATTTCAATGTATTCACTGCATGTCTTGTTTTCACTAGCAATGACATGGGCTTGCTTCTTTCCACTATAACCTCCCTCATTTTCTTAATGTCACTTTTAATGTATTCACTGCATGACTTGTTTTCACTAGCAATGACATGGGCTTGCTTCTGTCCACTATAACCTCCCTCATTTTCTTAATGTCAATTTCAATGTATTCACTGCATGACTTGTTTTCACTAGCATTGAAATGGGCTTGCTTCTGTCCACTATAACCACCCTCATTTTCTTAATGTCAATTTCAATGTATTCACTGCCTGACTTGTTTTCACTAGCAATGACATGGGTTTGCTCCTGTCCACTATAACCACCCTCATTTTCTTAATGTCTATTTCACTGTATTCACTGCATGACTTGTTTTCACTAGCAATGACATGGGCTTGCTTCTGTCCACTATAACCTCCTCATTTTCGTAATGTCAATTTCAATGTATTCACTGCCTGACTTGTTTTCACTAGCAATGACATGGGTTTGCTCCTGTCCACTATAACCACCCTCATTTTCTTAATGTCTATTTCACTGTATTCACTGCATGACTTGTTTTCACTAGCAATGACATGAGCTTGCTTCTGTCCACTATAACCTCCCTCATTTTCTTAAGGTCAATTTTATCGTATTCACTTTATAACTTGTTTTCACTAGCAATGACATGGGCTTGCTTCTGTCCACTATAACCTCCCTCATTTTCTTAATGTTTTTTCAATGTGTTCACTGCATGACATGTTTTTCCTAGCAATGACATGGGCTTGCTTCTGTCCACTATAACCTCCCTCATTTTCTTAATGTCTTTTTCAATGTGTTCACTGCATGACTTGTTTTCACTGGCAATGACATGGGCTTGCTTCTGTCCACTATAACTTCCCTCATTTTCTTAATGTCAATTTAAATGTATTCACTGCCTTACTTGTTGTCACTAGCAATGACATGAGCTTGCTTCTGTTCACTATAACCGCCCTCATTTTCTTAATGTCAATTCCAATGTATTCACTGCCTGACTTGTTTTCACTAGCAATGACATGGGCTTGCTTCTGTCTACTATAACCTCCCTTTTTTTCCTAATGTCAATTTCAATGTATTCACTGCATGACCTGTTTTCACTAGCAATTACATGGGCTTGCTTCTATCCACTATAACCTCCCTCATTTTCTTAATGTCAATTTTAATGTATTCACTGCATGACTTGTTTTCACTAGCAATGACATGGGTTTGCTTCTGTCCACTATAACCTCGCTCATTTTCTTAATGTCAATTTCAATGTATTCACTGCATGACTTGTTTTCACTAGCAATGACATGGGCTTGCTTCTGTCCACTATAACCTCCCTCATTTTCTTAATGTCTTTTTCAATGTGTTCACTGCATGACTTGTTTTCACTAGCAATGACATGGGCTTGCTTCTGTCCACTATATCTTCCCTCATTTTCTTAATGTTAATTTCAATGTATTCACTGCCATACTTGTTGTCACTAGCAATGACATGAGCTTGCTTCCGTTCACTATAACCTCCCTCATTTTCTTAATCAATTTCAATGAATTTACTGCATGACTTGTTTTCACTAGCAATGGCATGGGCTTGCTTCTGTCCACTATAACCTCCCTCATTTTCTTAATGTCAATTTCAATGTATTCACTGCATGACATGTTTTCACTAGCAATGACATGGGCTTGCTTCTGTCCACTATAATCTCCCTCATATTCTTAATGTAAATTTCAATGTATTCACTGCATGACTTGTTTTCACTAGCAATGACATGGGCTTGCTTCTGTCCACTATAATCTCCCTCATTTCCTTAATGTCATTTTCAATGTATTCACTGCATAACTTGTTTTCACTAGCAATGACATGGGCTTGCTTCTGTGCACTATAACTACCCTCATTTTCTTAATGTCAATTTCAATGTATTCACTGCATGACTTGTTTTCACTAGCAATGACATGGGTTTGCTTCTGTCCACTATAATCTCCCTCATATTCTTAATGTCCATTTCAATGTATTCACTTCATGACATGTTTTCACTAGCAATGACATGGGCTCGCTTCTGTCCACTATAACCTCCCTCAATTTCTTAATGTCAATTTCAATGTATTCACTGCATGACTTGTTTTCACTAGCAATGACATGGGCTTGCTTCTGTCCACTATAACCTCCCTCATTTTCTTACTGTCAATATCAGTGTATTCACTGCATGGCTTGTTTTCACTAGCAATGACATGGGCTTGCTTCTGTCCACTATAATCTCACTCATATTCTTAATGTCAATTTTAATGTATTCACTGCATGACTTGTTTTCACTAGCAATGACATGGGCTCGCTTCTGTCCACTATAACCTCCCTCAATTTCTTAATGTCAATTTCAATGTATTCACTGCATGACTTGTTTTCAGTATCAATGACATGGGCTTGCTTCTGTCCACTATAACCTCCCTCATTTTCTTAATGTCAATATGAATGTATTCACTGCATGACTTGTTTTCACTAGCAATGACATGGGCTTGCTTCTGTTCACTATAACCTCCCTCATTTTCGTAATGTCAATTTTAATGTATTCACTGCAAGACTTGTTTTCAGTAGCAATGACATGGGCTTGTTTCTGTCCACTACAACCATCCTCATTTTCCTAATGTCAATTTCAATGTATTCATTGCATGACTTGTTTTCACTAGCAATGACATGGGCTTGCTTCTGTCCACAATAACCTCCCTCAATTTCTTAATGTCAATTTCAATGTATTCACTGCATGACTTGTTTTAACTAGCAATGATATGGGCTTGCTTCTTTCCACTATAATCTCCCTCATTTCCTTAATGTCAATTTCAATGTATTCACTGCATGACTTGTTTTCACTAGCAATGACATGGGCTTGCTTCTGTCTACTATAACCTCCCTAATTTTCCTAATGTCAATTTCAATGTATTCCCTGCATGACTTGTTTTCACTAGCAATTACATGGGCTTGCTTCTATCCACTATAACCTCCCTCATTTTCTTAATGTCAATTTTAATGTATTCACTGCATGACTTGTTTTCACTAGCAATGACATGGGCTTGCTTCTGTCCACTATAACCTCCCTCATTTTCTTAATGTCAATTTCAATGTATTCACTGCATGACTTGTTTTCACTAGCAAGAGACATGAGCTTGCTTCTGTCCACTAAAACCTCCCTCATTTTCTTAATGTCAATTTCAATGTATTCACTGCATGACTTGTTTTCACTAGCAAGAGACATGGGCTTGCTTCTGTCCACTATTATCTCCCTCATTTTCTTAATGTATATTTCAATGTATTCACTGCATGACTTGTTTTCACTAGCAAGAGACATGGGCTTGCTTCTGTCCACTATTATCTCCCTCAATTTCTTAATGTCAATTTCAGTGTATTCACTGCATGACTTGTTTTCACTAGCATTGAAATGGGCTTGCTTCTGTCCACTATAACCACCCTCATTTTCTTAATGTCAATTTCAATGTATTCACTGCATGACTTGTTTCCACTAGCAATGACATGGGTTTGCTCCTGTCCACTGTAACCTCCCTCATTTTCTTAATGTCAATTTCACTCTATTCACTGCATTACTTGTTTTCACTAGCAATGACATGGGCTTGCTTCTGTACACTATAACCTCCCTCATTTTCTTAATGTCAATTTCAATGTATTCACTGCATGACTTGTTTTCACTAGCAATGACATTGGTTTTCTTCTGTCCACTATAACCTCCCTCATTTTCTTAATGTCAATTTCAATGTATTCACTGCATGACTTGTTTTCACTAGCAATGACATGGGCTAGCTTCTGTCCACTATAACCTCCTCATTTTCTTAATGTCAATTTCAATGTATTCACTGCCTGACTTGTTTTCACTAGCAATGACATGGGCTTGCTTCTGTCCACTATAACCTCCCTCATTTTCTTAATGTCAATTTCAATGTATTCACTGCATGACTTGTTTTCACTAGCAATGACATGGGCTTGCTTCTGTCCACTATAACCTCCCTCATTTTCTTAATGTCTTTTTCAATGTGTTCACTGCATGACTTGTTTTCACTAGCAATGACATGGGCTGGCTTCTGTCCACTATAACTTCGCTCATTTTCTTAATGTCAATTTAAATGTATTCACTGCGTTACTTGTTGTCACTAGCAATGACATGAGCTTGCTTCTGTTCACTATAACCTCCCTCATTTTCTTAATGTCAATTTCAATGTATTCACTGCCTGACTTGTTTTCACTAGCAATGACATGGGCTTGCTTCTGTCCACTATAACCTCCCTCATTTTCTTAATGTCAATTTCAATGTATTCACTGCATGACTTGTTTTCACCAGCAATGACATGGGCTTGCTTCTGTCCACTATAACCTCGCTCATTTTCTTAATGTCAATTTCAATGTATTCACTGCATGCCTTGTTTTCACTAGCAATGGTTCAATGTGTTCACTGCATGACTTGTTTTCACTAGCAATGACATGGGCTTGCTTCTGTCTATTATAACCTCCCTCATTTTCCTAATGTCAATTTTAATGTATTCACTGCATGACTTGTTTTCACTAGCAATTACATGGGCTTTCTTCTGTCCACTATAACTTCCCTCATTTTCTTAATGTCAATTTCAATGTATTCACTGCCTTAATTGTCACTAGCAATGACATTAGCTTGCTTCTGTTCACTATAACCTCCCTCATTTTCTTAATGTCAATTTCAATGTATGCACTGCCTGACTTGTTTTCACTAGCAATGACATGGGGTTGCTTCTGTCCACTATAACCTCCCTTATTTTCTTAATGTCAATTTCAATGTATTCACTGCATGACTTGTTTTCACTAGCAATGACAGGGGCTTGCTTCTGTCCACTATAACCTCCCTCATTTTCTTAATGTCAATTTCAATGTATTCACTGCATGACTTGTTTTCACTAGCAATGACATGGGCTTGCTTCTGTCCACTATAATCTTCCTAATTTTCTTAATGTCAATTTCAATGTATTCACTGCGTCACTTGTTTTCACTAGCAATGACATGGGCTTGCTTCTGTCCACTATAACCTCCCTCATTTTCATAATGTCAATTTAATATATTCACTGCATGACTTGTTTTCACTAGCAATGACATGGGCTTGCTTCTGTCCATTATAACCTCCCTCATTTTCTTAATGTCAATTTCAATGTATTCACTGCATGACTTGTTTACACTAGCAATGACATGTGCTTGCTTCTGTCCACTATAATCTTCCTAATTTTCTTAATGTCAATTTCAATGTATTCACTGCGTGACTTGTTTTCACTAGCAATGACATGGGCTTGCTTCTGTATAATAACCCCTCCCTCATTTTCCTAATGTCAATTTAAATGTATTCACTGTATGACTTGTTGTCACTAGCAATGACATGGGCTTACTTCTGTCCACTATAATCTCACTCGTTTTCTTAATGTCAATTTCAATGTATTCACTGCATGTCTTGATTTCACTAGCAATGACATGGGCTTGTTTCTTTCCACTATAACCTCCCTCATTTTCTTAATGTCAATTTTAATGTATTCACTGCATGACTTGTTTTCACTAGCAATGACATGGGCTTGCTTCTGTCAACTATAACCTCCCTCATTTTCTTAATGTCAATTTCAATGTATTCACTGCATGGCTTGTTTTCACTAGCAAGAGACATGAGCTTGCTTCTGTCCACTAAAACCTCCCTCATTTTCTTAATGTCAATTTCAATGTATTCACTGCATGACTTGTTTTCACTAGCAAGAGACATGGGCTTGCTTCTGTCCACTATTATCTCCCACATTTTCTTAATGTCAATTTCAATTTATTCACTGCCTGACTTGTTTCCACTAGCAATGACATGGGTTTGCTCCTGTCCACTATAACCTCCCTCATTTTCTTAATGTCAATTTCACTGTATTCACTGCATGACTTGTTTTCACTAGCAATGACATGGGCTTGCTTCTGTCCCATATAACCTCCCTCATTTCCTAATGTCAATTTCAATGTATTCACTGCATGACTTGTTTTCACTAGCAATGACATGGGTTTGCTTCTGTCCACTATAACCTCCCTCATTTTCTTAATGTCAATTTCAATGTATTCACTGCATGACTTGTTTTAGCTAGGAATTAAATGGGGTTGCTTCTGTCCACTATAACCTCCCTCATTTTCTTAATGTCAATTTAATATATTCACTGCATGACTTGTTTTCACTAGCAATGACATGGGCTTACTTCTGTCCACTATAATCTCACTCATTTTCTTAATGTCAATTTCAATGTATTCACTGCCTGACTTGTTTCCACTAGCAATGACATGGGTTTGCTCCTGTCCACTATAACCTCCCTCATTTTCCTAATGTCAATTTCACTGTATTCACTGCATGACTTGTTTTCACTAGCAATGACATGGGCTTGCTTCTGTCCACTATAACCTCCCTCAATTTCTTAATGTCAATTTCAATGTATTCACTGCATGACTTGTTTTCACTAGCAATGACATGGGTTTGCTTCTGTCCACTATAACCTCCCTCATTTTCTTAATGTCAATTTCAATGTATTCACTGCATGACTTGTTTTCACTAGCAATGACATGGGCTTGCTTCTGTCCACTATAACCTCCTCATTTTCTGAATGTCAATTTCAATGTATTCACTGCCTGACTTGTTTGCATAAGCAATGACATGGGTTTGCTCCTGTCCACTATAACCACCCTCATTTTCTTAATGTCTATTTCACTGTATTCACTGCATGACTTGTTTTCACTAGCAATGACATGGGCTTGCTTCTGTCCTCTATAACCTCCCTCATTTTCTTAATGTCAATTTCAATGTATTCACTGCATGACTTGTTTTCACTAGCAATGACATGGGCTTGCTTCTGTCCACTATAACCTCCCTCATTTCCTTAAGGTCAATTTTATCGTATTCATTTTATGACTTGTTTTCACTAGCAATGACATGGGCTTGCTTCTGTCCACTATAACCTCCCTCATTTTCTTAATGTCAATTTCAATGTATTCACTGCATGACTTGTTTTCACTAGCAATGACATGGGCTTGCTTCCGTCCACTATAACCTCCCTCATTTTCTTAATGTCTTTTTCAATGTGTTCACTGCATGACTTGTTTTCCCTAGCAATGACATGGGCTTGCTTCTGTCCACTATAACCTCCCTCATTTTCTTAATGTCTTTTTCAATGTGTTCACTGCCTTACTTGTTGTCACTAGCGATGACATGAGCTTGCTTCTGTTCACTATAACCTCACTCATTTTCTTAATGTCAATTTCAATGTATTCACTGCCTAACTTGTTTTCACTAGCAATGACATGGGCTTGCTTCTGTCTACTATAACCTCCCTCATTTTCCTAATGTCAATTTCAATGTATTCACTGCATGACTTGTTTTCACTAGCAATTACATGGGCTTGCTTCTATCCACTATAACCTCCCTCATTTTCTTAATGTCAATTTTAATGTATTCACTGCATGACTTGTTTTCACTAGCAATGACATGGGCTTGCTTCTGTCCACTATAACCTCCCTCATTTTCTTAATGTCAATTTCAATGTATTCACTGCATGACTTGTTTTCACTAGCAATGACATGGGCTAGCTTCTGTCCACTATAATCTTCCTCATTTTCTTAAGGTCAATTTTATCGTATTCACTGCATGACTTGTTTTCACGAGCAATGACATGGGCTTGCTTCTGTCCACTATAACCTCGCTCATTTTCTTAATGTCAATTTCAATGTATTCACTGCATGACTTGTTTTCACTAGCAATGACATGGGCTTGCTTCTGTCCACTATAACCTCCCTCATTTTCTTAATGTCTTTTTCAATGTGTTCACTGCATGACTTGTTTTCACTAGCAATGACATGGGCTTGCTTCTGTCCACTATAACCTCCCTCATTTTCTTAATGCCAATTTCAATGTATTCACTGCATGAGTTGTTTTCACTAGCAATGACATGGGCTTGCTTCTGTCTACTATAACCTCCTTCATTATCTTAATGTCAATTTCAATGTATTCACTGCATGACTTCTTTTCACTAGCAATTACATGGGCTTGCTTCTATCCACTATAACCTCCCTCATTTTCTTAATGTTAATTTCAATGTATTCACTGCCTGACTTGTTTTCAATAGCAATGACATGGGCTTGCTTCTGTCCACTATAACCTCAGTAATTTTCCTAATGTCAATTTCAATGTATTCACTGCATGACTTGTTTTCACTAGCAATGACATGGGCTTGCTTCTGTCCACTATAACCTCCCTCATTTTCTTAAGGTCAATTTTAATGTTGTCACTGCATGAGTTGCTTTCACTAGCAATGACATGGGCTTGCTTCTGTTTACTAACCCCTCCCTCATTTTCCTAATGTCAATTTCAATTTATTCACTGTATGACTTGTTTTAACTAGGAATTCCATGGGCTTGCTTCTGTCCACTATAACCTTCCTCATTTTCTTAATGTCAATTTAATATATTCACTGCATGACTTGTTTTCACTAGCAATGACATGGGCTTGCTTCTGTCCACTATAATCTCACTCATTTTCTTAATGTCAATTTCAATGTATTCACTGCATGTCTTGTTTTCACTAGCAATAACATGGGCTTGCCTCTTTCCACTATAACCTCCCTCATTTTCTTAATGTCAATTATAATGTATTCACTGCATGACTTGTTTTCACTAGCAATGACATGGGCTTGCTTCTGTCCACTATAACCTCCCTCATTTTCTTAATGTCAATTTCAATGTATTCACTGCATGACTTGTTTTCACTAGCAAGAGACATGAGCTTGCTTCTGTCCACTAAAACCTCCCTCATTTTCTTAATGTCAATTTCAATGTATTCACTGCATGACTTGTTTTCACTAGCAATGACATGGGTTTGCTTCTGTCCACTATAACCTCCCTCATTTTCTTAATGTCAATTTCAATGTATTCACTGCATGACTTGTTTTCACTAGCAAGAGACATGGGCTTGCTTCTGTCCACTATTATGTCCCTCATTTTCTTAATGTCAATTTCAATGTATTCACTGCATGATTTCTTTTCACTAGCATTGAAATGGGCTTGCTTCTGTCCACTATAACCACCCTCATTTTCTTAATGTCAATTTCAATGTATTCACTGCCTGACTTGTTTCCACTAGCAATGACATGGTTTTGCTACTTTCCACTATAACCTCCCTCATTCTCTTAATGTCAATTTCACTGTATTCACTGCATGACGTGTTTACACTAGCAATGACATGGGCTTGCTTCTGTCCACTATAACCTCCCTCATTTTCTAATGTCGATTTCAATGTATTCACTGCATGACTTGTTTTCACTAGCAATGACATGGGTTTGCTTGTGTCCACTATAACCTCCCTCATTTTCTTAATGTCAATTTCAATGTATTCACTGCATGACTTGTTTTCACTAGCAATGACATGGGCTTGCTTCTGTCCACTATAACCTCCTCATTTTCTTAATGTCAATTTCAATGTATTCACTGCCTGACTTGTTTTCTCTAGCAATGACATGGGTTTGCTCCTGTCCACTATAACCACCCTCATTTTCTTAATGTCTATTTCACTGTATTCACTGCATGACTTGTTTTCACTAGCAATGACATGGGCTTGCTTCTGTCCACTATAACCTCCCTCATTTTCTTAAGGTCAATTTTATCGTATTCACTTTATGACTTGTTTTCACTAGCAATGACATGGGCTTGCTTCTGTCCACTATAACCTCCCTCATTTTCTTAATGTCTTTTTCAATGTGTTCACTGCATGACATGTTTTCCCTAGCAATGACATGGGCTTGCTTCTGTCCACTATAACCTCCCTCATTTTCTTAATGTCTTTTTCAATGTGTTCACTGCATGACTTGTTTTCACTAGCAATGACATGGGCTTGCTTATGTCCACTATAACTTCCCTCATTTTCTTAATGTCAATTTCAATCTATTCACTGCCTGACTTGTTTTCACTAGCAATGACTTGGGCTTGCTTCTGTCTACTATAACCTCCCTCATTTTCTTAATGTCAATTTCAATGTATTCACTGCATGACTTGTTTTCACTAGCAATGACATGGGCTTGCTTCTGTCCACTATAACCTCCCTCATTTTCTTAATGTCAATTTCAATGTATTCACTGCCTGACGTGTTTTCACTAGCAATGACATGGGTTTGCTTCTGTCCACTATTACCACCCTCATTATCTTAATGTCAATTTCAATGTATTCACTGCATGACTTGTTTTCACTAGCAAGAGACATGAGCTTGCTTCTGTCCACTAAAACCTCCCTCATTTTCTTAATGTCAATTTCAATGTATTCACTGCATGACTTGTTTTCACTAGCAATGACATGGGCTTGCTTCTGTCCACTATATTCTCCCTCATTTTCTTAATGTCAATTTCAATGTATTCACTGCCTGGCTTGTTTTCACTAGCAAAGACATGGGCTTGCTTCTGTCCACTAACCCCTCCCTCATTTTCTTAATGTCAATTTCAATGTATTCACTGCATGACTTGTTTTCACTAGCAATGACATGGGCTTGCTTCTGTCCACTATAACCTTAATCATTTTCTTAAGGTCAATTTTAATGTTGTCACTGCATGACTTGTTTTCACTAGCAATGACATGGGCTTGCTTCTGACCACTATAACCTCCCTCATTTTCTTAATGTCAATTTCAATGTATTCACTGCATGACTTGTTTTCACTAGCAATGACATGGGCTTGCTTCTGTCCACTATAATCTTCCTCATTTTCTTAATGTCAATTTCAATGTATTCACTGCCTGACTTGTTTTCACTAGCAAAGACATGGGCTTGCTTCTGTCCACTATAACCTCCCTCATTTTCTTAATGTCAATTTCAATGTATTCACTGCCTGACTTGTTTTCACTAGCAATGACATGGGCTTGCTTCTGTCCACTATAACCTCCCTCATTTTCTTAAGGTCAATTTCAATGTTGTCACTGCATGACTTGTTTTCACTAGCAATGACATGGGCTTGCTTCTGTCCACTATAACCTCCCTCATTTTCTTAATGTCAATTTCAATATATTCACTGCATGACTTGTTTTCACTAACAATGACATGGGCTTGCTTCTGTCCACTATAATCTTCCTAATTTTCTTAATGTCAATTTCAATGTATTCACTTCGTGACTTGTTTTCACTAGCAATGACATGGGCTTGCTTCTGTCCACTAACCCCTCCCTCATTTTCCTAATGTCAATTTGAATGTATTCACTGTAAGACTTGTTTACACTAGAAATGACATGGGCTTGCTTCTGTCCACTATAACCTCCCTCATTTTCTTAATGTCAATTTCAATGTATTCACTGCATGACTTGTTTTAACTAGGAATTCCATGGGCTTGCTTCTGTCCACTATAACCTTCCTCATTTTCTTAATGTCAATTTCAATGTATTCACTGCATGACTTGTTTTAACTAGGAATTCCATGGGCTTTCTTCTGTCCACTATAACCTCCCTCATTTTCTTAATGTCAATTTAATATATTCACTGCATGACTTGTTTTCACTAGCAATGACATGGGCTTACTTCTGTCCACTATAATCTCACTCATTTTCTTAATGTCAATTTCAATGTATTCACTGCATGTCTTGTTTTCACTAGCAATGACATGGGCTTGCTTCTTTCCACTATAACCTCCCTCATTTTCTTAATGTCAGTTTTAATGTATTCACTGCATGACTTGTTTTCACTAGCAATGACATGGGCTTGCTTCTGTCCACTATAACCTCCCTCATTTTCTTAAAGTCAATTTCAATGTATTCACTGCATGACTTGTTTTCACTATCAAGAGACATGAGCTTGCTTCTGTCCACTAAAACCTCCCTCATTTTCTTAATGTCAATTTCAATGTATTCACTGCATGACTTGTTTTCACGAGCAATGACATGGGTTTGCTTCTGTCCACTATAACCTCCCTCATTTTCTTAATGTCAATTTCAATGTATTCACTGCATCACTTGTTTTCACTAGCAAGAGACATGGGCTTGCTTCTGTCCACTATTATCTCCCTCATTTTCTTAATGTCAATTTCAATGTATTCACTGCATGACTTGTTTTCACTAGCATTGAAATGGGCTTGCTTCTGTCCACTATAACCACCCTCATTTTCTTAATGTCAATTTCAATGTATTCACTGCCTGATTTGTTTCCACTAGCAATGACATGGGTTTGCTCCTGTCCACTATAACCTCCCTCATTTTCTTAATGTCACTTTCACTGTATTCACTGCATGACTTGTTTTCACTAGCAATGACATGGGCTTGCTTCTGTCCACTATAACCTCCCTCATTTTTTAATGTCAATTTCAATGTATTCACTGCATGACTTGTTTTCACTAGCAATGACATGGGTTTGCTTCTGTCCACTATAACCTCCCTCATTTTCTTAATGTCAATTTCAATGTATTCACTGCATGACTTGTTTTCACTAGCAATGACATGGGCTTGCTTCTGTCCACTATAACCTCCTCATTTTCTTAATGTCAATTTCAATGTATTCACTGCCTGACTTGTTTTCACTAGCAATGACATGGGTTTGCTCCTGTCCACTATAACCACCCTCATTTTCTTAATGTCTATTTCACTGTATTCACTGCATGACTTGTTTTCACTAGCAATGACATGGGCTTGCTTCTGTCCACTATAACCTCCTCATTTTCTTAATGTCAATTTCAATGTATTCACTGCCTGACTTGTTTTCACTAGCAATGACATGGGTTTGCTCCTGTCCACTATAACCACCCTCATTTTCTTAATGTCTATTTCACTGTATTCACTGCATGACTTGTTTTCACTAGCAATGACATGAGCTTGCTTCTGTCCACTATAACCTCCCTCATTTTCTTAAGGTCAATTTTATCGTATTCACTTTATAACTTGTTTTCACTAGCAATGACATGGGCTTGCTTCTGTCCACTATAACCTCCCTCATTTTCTTAATGTCAATTTCAATGTATTCATTGCATGACTTGTTTTCACTAGCAATGACATGGGCTTGCTTCTGTCCACTATAACCTCCCTCATTTTCTTAATGTTTTTTCAATGTGTTCACTGCATGACATGTATTTCCTAGCAATGACATGGGCTTGCTTCTGTCCACTATAACCTCATTCATTTTCTTAATGTCTTTTTCAATGTGTTCACTGCATGACTTGTTTTCACTGGCAATGACATGGGCTTGCTTCTGTCCACTACAACTTCCCTCATTTTCTTAATGTCAATTTAAATGTATTCACTGCCTTACTTGTTGTCACTAGCAATGACATGAGCTTGCTACTGTTCACTATAACCGCCCTCATTTTCTTAATGTCAATTCCAATGTATTCACTGCCTGACTTGTTTTCACTAGCAATGACATGGGCTTGCTTCTGTCTACTATAACCTCCCTTTTTTTCCTAATGTCAATTTCTATGTATTCACTGCATGACTTGTTTTCACTAGCAATTACATGGGCTTGCTTCTATCCACTATAACCTCCCTCATTTTCTTAATGTCAATTTTAATGTATTCACTGCATGACTTGTTTTCACTAGCAATGACATGGGTTTGCTTCTGTCCACTATAACCTCGCTCATGTTCTTAATGTCAATTTCAATGTATTCACTGCATGACTTGTTTTCACTAGCAATGACATGGGCTTGCTTCTGTCCACTATAACCTCCCTCATTTTCTTAATGTCTTTTTCAATGTGTTCACTGCATGACTTGTTTTCACTAGCAATGACATGGGCTTGCTTCTGTCCACTATAACTTCACTCATTTTCTTAATGTTAATTTCAATGTATTCACTGCCTTACTTGTTGTCACTAGCAATGACATGAGCTTGCTTCCGTTCACTATAACCTCCCTCATTTTCTTAATGTCAATTTCAATGTATTTACTGCATGACTTGTTTTCACTAGCAATGGCATGGGCTTGCTTCTGTCCACTATAACCTCCCTCATTTTTTTAATGTCAATTTCAATGTATTCACTGCAAGACTTGTTTTCACTAACAATGACATGGACATGCTTCTGTCCACTATAACCTCCCTCTTTTTCTTAATGTCAATTTAATATATTCACTGCATGACCTGTTTCACTAGCAATGACATGGGCTTACTTCTGTCAACTATAATCTCACTCAGTTTCTTAATGTCAATATCAATGTATTCACTGCATGACTTCTTTTCACTAGCTATTACATGGGCTTGGTTCTATCTACTATAACCTCCCTCATTTTCTTAATGTCAATTTCAATGTATTCACTGCCTGACTTGTTTTCACTAGCAATGACATGGGCTTGCTTCTGTCTACTATAACCTAACTCATTTTCTTAATGTCAATTTCAATGTATTCACTGCCTGACTTGTTTGCATAAGCAATGACATGGGTTTGCTCCTGTCCACTATAACCACCCTCATTTTCTAAATGTCTATTTCACTGTATTCACTGCATGACTTGTTTTCACTAGCAATGACATGGGCTTGCTTCTGTCCTCTATAACCTCCCTCATTTTCTTAATGTCAATTTCAATGTATTCACTGCATGACTTGTTTTCACTAGCAATGACATGGGCTTGCTTCTGTCCACTATAACCTCCCTCATTTTCTTAATGTCTTTTTCAATGTGTTCACTGCATGACTTGTTTTCACTAGCAATGACATGGGCTTGCTTCTGTCCACTATAACTTCCCTCATTTTCTTAATGTTAATTTCAATGTATTCACTGCCTTACTTGTTGTCACTAGCAATGACATGAGCTTGCTTCCGTTCACTATAACCTCCCTCATTTTCTTAATGTCAATTTCAATGTATTTACTGCATGACTTGTTTTCACTAGCAATGGCATGGGCTTGCTTCTGTCCACTATAACCTCCCTCATTTTTTTAATGTCAATTTCAATGTATTCACTGCATGACTTGTTTTCACTAACAATGACATGGACATGCTTCTGTCCACTATAACCTCCCTCTTTTTCTTAATGTCAATTTAATATATTCACTGCATGACCTGTTTCACTAGCAATGACATGGGCTTACTTCTGTCAACTATAATCTCACTCAGTTTCTTAATGTCAATATCAATGTATTCACTGCATGACTTCTTTTCACTAGCTATTACATGGGCTTGCTTCTATCTACTATAACCTCCCTCATTTTCTTAATGTCAATTTCAATGTATTCACTGCCTGACTTGTTTTCACTAGCAATGACATGGGCTTGCTTCTGTCTACTATAACCTAACTCATTTTCTTAATGTCAATTTCAATGTATTCACTGCCTGACTTGTTTGCATAAGCAATGACATGGGTTTGCTCCTGTCCACTATAACCACCCTCATTTTCTTAATGTCTATTTCACTGTATTCACTGCATGACTTGTTTTCACTAGCAATGACATGGGCTTGCTTCTGTCCTCTATAACCTCCCTCATTTTCTTAATGTCAATTTCAATGTATTCACTGCATGACTTGTTTTCACTAGCAATGACATGGGCTTGCTTCTGTCCACTATAACCTCCCTCATTTCCTTAAGGTCAATTTTATCGTATTCATTTTATGACTTGTTTTCACTAGCAATGACATGGGCTTGCTTCTGTCCACTATAACCTCCCTCATTTTCTTAATGTCAATTTCAAAGTATTCACTGCATGACTTGTTTTCACTAGCAATGACATGGGCTTGCTTCCGTCCACTATAACCTCCCTCATTTTCTTAATGTCTTTTTCAATGTGTTCACTGCATGACTTGTTTTCCCTAGCAATGACATGGGCTTGCTTCTGTCCACTATAACCTCCCTCATTTTCTTAATGTCTTTTTCAATGTGTTCACTGCCTTACTTGTTGTCACTAGCGATGACATGAGCTTGCTTCTGTTAACTATAACCTCCCTCATTTTCTTAATGTCAATTTCAATGTATTCACTGTATAACTTGTTTTCACTAGCAATGACATGGGCTTGCTTCTGTCTACTATAACCTCCCTCATTTTCCTAATGTCAATTTCAATGTATTCACTGCATGACTTGTTTTCACTAGCAATTACATGGGCTTGCTTCTATCCACTATAACCTCCCTCATTTTCTTAATGTCAATTTTAATGTATTCACTGCATGACTTGTTTTCACTAGCAATGACATGGGCTTGCTTCTGTCCACTATAACCTCCCTCATTTTCTTAATGTCAATTTCAATGTATTCACTGCATGACTTGTTTTCACTAGCAATGACATGGGCTAGCTTCTGTCCACTATAATCTTCCTCATTTTCTTAAGGTCAATTTTATCGTATTCACTGCATGACTTGTTTTCACGAGCAATGACATGGGCTTGCTTCTGTCCACTATAACCTCGCTCATTTTCTTAATGTCAATTTCAATGTATTCACTGCATGACTTGTTTTCACTAGCAATGACATGGGCTTGCTTCTGTCCACTATAACCTCCCTCATTTTCTTAATGTCTTTTTCAATGTGTTCACTGCATGACTTGTTTTCACTAGCAATGACATGGGCGTGCTTCTGTCCACTATAACCTCCCTCATTTTCTTAATGCCAATTTCAATGTATTCACTGCATGACTTGTTTTCACTAGCAATGACATGGGCTTGCTTCTGTCTACTATAACCTACCTCATTTTCCTAATGTCAATTTCAATGTATTCACTGCATGACTTCTTTTCACTAGCAATTACATGGGCTTGCTTCTATCCACTATAACCTCCCTCATTTTCTTAATGTTAATTTCAATGTATTCACTGCCTGACTTGTTTTCAATAGCAATGACATGGGCTTGCTTCTGTCCACTATATCCTCAGTAATTTTCCTAATGTCAATTTCAATGTATTAACTGCATGACTTGTTTTCACTAGCAATGACATGGGCTTGCTTCTGTCCACTATAACCTCCCTCATTTTCTTAAGGTCAATTTTAATGTTGTCACTGCATGAGTTGCTTTCACTAGCAATGACATGGGCATGCTTCTGTCCACTAACCCCTCCCTCATTTTCCTAATGTCAATTTCAATTTATTCACTGTATGACTTGTTTTAACTAGGAATTCCATGGGCTTGCTTCTGTCCACTATAACCTTCCTCATTTTCTTAATGTCAATTTAATATATTCACTGCATGACTTGTTTTCACTAGCAATGACATGGGCTTGCTTCTGTCCACTATAATCTCACTCATTTTCTTAATGTCAATTTCAATGTATTCACTGCATGTCTTGTTTTCACTAGCAATGACATGGGCTTGCCTCTTTCCACTATAACCTCCCTCATTTTCTTAATGTCAATTATAATGTATTCACTGCATAGCTTGTTTTCACTAGCAATGACATGGGCTTGCTTCTGTCCACTATAACCTCCCTCATTTTCTTAATGTCAATTTCAATGTATTCACTGCATGACTTGTTTTCACTAGCAAGAGACATGAGCTTGCTTCTGTCCACTAAAACCTCCCTCATTTTCTTAATGTCAATTTCAATGTATTCACTGCATGACTTGTTTTCACTAGCAATGACATGGGTTTGCTTCTGTCCACTATATCCTCCCTCATTTTCTTAATGTCAATTTCAATGTATTCACTGCATGACTTGTTTTCACTAGCAAGAGACATGGGCTTGCTTCTGTCCACTATTATGTCCCTCATTTTCTTAATGTCAATTTCAATGTATTCACTGCATGATTTCTTTTCACTAGCATTGAAATGGGCTTGCTTCTGTCCACTATAACCACCCTCATTTTCTTAATGTCAATTTCAATGTATTCACTGCCTGACTTGTTTCCACTAGCAATGACATGGGTTTGCTACTTTCCACTATAACCTCCCTCATTCTCTTAATGTCAATTTCACTGTATTCACTGCATGACTTGTTTTCACTAGCAATGACATGGGCTTGCTTCTGTCCACTATAACCTCCTCATTTTCTTAATGTCAATTTCAATGTATTCACTGCCTGACTTGTTTTCACTAGCAATGACATGGGTTTGCTCCTGTCCACTATAACCACCCTCATTTTCTTAATGTCTAATTCACTGTATTCACTGCATGACTTGTTTTCACTAGCAATGACATGGGCTTGCTTCTGTCCACTATAACCTCCCTCATTTTCTAATGTCGATTTCAATGTATTCACTGCATGACTTGTTTTCACTAGCAATGACATGGGTTTGCTTCTGTCCACTATAACCTCCCTCATTTTCTTAATGTCAATTTCAATGTATTCACTGCATGACTTGTTTTCACTAGCAATGACATGGGCTTGCTTCTGTCCACTATAACCTCCTCATTTTCTTAATGTCAATTTCAATGTATTCACTGCCTGACTTGTTTTCACTAGCAATGACATGGGTTTGCTCCTGTCCACTATAACCACCCTCATTTTCTTAATGTCTAATTCACTGTATTCACTGCATGACTTGTTTTCACTAGCAATGACATGGGCTTGCTTCTGTCCACTATAACCTCCCTCATTTTCTTAATGTCTTTTTCAATGTGTTCACTGCATGACATGTTTTCCCTAGCAATGACATGGGCTTGCTTCTGTCCACTATAACCTCCCTCATTTTCTTAATGTCTTTTTCAAAGTGTTCACTGCATGACTTGTTTTCACTAGCAATGACATGGGCTTGCTTATGTCCACTATAACTTCCCTCATTTTCTTAATGTCAATTTCAATCTATTCACTGCCTGACTTGTTTTCACTAGCAATGACTTGGGCTTGCTTCTGTCTACTATAACCTCCCTCATTTTCTTAATGTCAATTTCAATGTATTCACTGCCTGACGTGTTTTCACTAGCAATGACATGGGTTTGCTTCTGTCCACTATTACCACCCTCATTATCTTAATGTCAATTTCAATGTATTCACTGCATGACTTGTTTTCACTAGCAATGACATGGGCTTGCTTCTGTCCACTATAACCTCCCTCATTTTCTTAATGTCAATTTAATATATTCACTGCATGCCTTGTTTTCACTAGCAATGACATGGGCTTGCTTCTGACTACTATAACCTCCCTCATTTTCTTAATGTCAATTTCAATGTATTCACTGCATGACTTGTTTTCACTAGCAATGACATGGGCTTGCTTCTGTCCACTATATTCTCCCTCATTTTCTTAATGTCAATTTCAATGTATTCACTGCCTGACTTGTTTTCACTAGCAAAGACATGGGCTTGCTTCTGTCCACTATAACCTCCCTCATTTTCTTAATGTCAATTTCAATGTATTCTCTGCATGACTTGTTTTCACTAGCAATGACATGGGCTTGCTTCTGTCCACTATAACCTCAATCATTTTCTTAAGGTCAATTTTAATGTTGTCACTGCATGACTTGTTTTCACTAGCAATGACATGGGCTTACTTCTGTCCACTATAACCTCCCTCATTTTCTTAATGTCAATTTCAATGTATTCACTGCATGACTTGTTTTCACTAGCAATGACATGGGCTTGCTTCTGTCCACTATAATCTTCCTCATTTTCTTAATGTCAATTTCAATGTATTCACTGCCTGACTTGTTTTCACTAGCAAAGACATGGGCTTGCTTCTGTCCACTATAACCTCCCTCATTTTCTTAATGTCAATTTCAATGTATTCACTGCATGACTTGTTTTCACTAGCAATGACATGGGCTTGCTTCTGTCCACTATAACCTCCCTCATTTTCTTAAGGTCAATTTTAATGTTGTCACTGCATGACTTGTTTTCACTAGCAATGACATGGGCTTGCTTCTGTCCACTATAACCTCCCTCATTTTCTTAATGTCAATTTCAATGTATTCACTGCATGACTTGTTTTCACTAGCAATGACATGGGCTTGCTTCTGTCCACTATAATCTTCCTAATTTTCTTAATGTCAATTTCAATGTATTCACTGCGTGACTTGTTTTCACTAGCAATGACATGGGCTTGCTTCTGTCCACTAACCCTTCCCTCATTTTCCTAATGTCAATTTGAATGTATTCACTGTAAGACTTGTTTTCACTAGAAATGACATGGGCTTGCTTCTGTCCACTATAACCTCCCTCATTTTCTTAATGTCAATTTCAATGTATTCACTGCATGACTTGTTTTAACTAGGAATTCCATGGGCTTGCTTCTGTCCACTATAACCTTCCTCATTTTCTTAATGTCAATTTCAATGTATTCACTGCATGACTTGTTTTCACTAGCAATGACATGGGCTTACTTCTGTCCACTATAATCTCACTCATTTTCTTAATGTCAATTTCAATGTATTCACTGCATGTCTTGTTTTCACTAGCAATGACATGGGCTTGCTTCTTTCCACTATAACCTCCCTCATTTTCTTAATGTCAGTTTTAATGTATTCACTGCATGACTTGTTTTCACTAGCAATGACATGGACTTGCTTCTGTCCACTATAACCTCCCTCATTTTCTTAAAGTCAATTTCAATGTATTCACTGCATGACTTGTTTTCACTAGCAAGAGACATGAGCTTGCTTCTGTCCACTAAAACCTCCCTCATTCTCTTAATGTCAATTTCAATGTATTCACTGCATGACTTGTTTTCACGAGCAATGACATGGGTTTGCTTCTGTCCACTATAACCTCCCTCATTTTCTTAATGTCAATTTCAATGTATTCACTGCATCACTTGTTTTCACTAGCAAGAGACATGAGCTTGCTTCTGTCCACTATTATCTCCCTCATTTTCTTAATGTCAATTTCAATGTATTCACTGCATGACTTGTTTTCACTAGCATTGAAATGGGCTTGCTTCTGTCCACTATAACCACCCTCATTTTCTTAATGTCAATTTCAATGTATTCACTGCCTGACTTGTTTCCACTAGCAATGACATGGGTTTGCTCCTGTCCACTATAACCTCCCTCATTTTCTTAATGTCACTTTCACTGTATTCACTGCATGACTTGTTTTCACTAGCAATGACATGGGCTTGCTTCTGTCCACTATAACCTCCCTCATTTTTTAATGTCAATTTCAATGTATTCACTGCATCACTTGTTTTCACTAGCAATGACATGGGTTTGCTTCTGTCCACTATAACCTCCCTCATTTTCTTAATGTCAATTTCAATGTATTCACTGAATGACTTGTTTTCACTAGCAATGACATGGGCTTGCTTCTGTCCACTATAACCTCCTCATTTTCTTAATGTCAATTTCAATGTATTCACTGCCTGACTTGTTTTCACTAGCAATGACATGGGTTTGCTCCTGTCCACTATAACCACCCTCATTTTCTTAATGTCTATTTCACTGTATTCACTGCATGACTTGTTTTCACTAGCAATGACATGGGCTTGCTTCTGTCCACTATAACCTCCTCATTTTCTTAATGTCAATTTCAATGTATTCACTGCCTGACTTGTTTTCACTAGCAATGACATGGGTTTGCTCCTGTCCACTATAACCACCCTCATTTTCTTAATGTCTATTTCACTGTATTCACTGCATGACTTGTTTTCACTAGCAATGACATGAGCTTGCTTCTGTCCACTATAACCTCCCTCATTTTCTTAAGGTCAATTTTATCGTATTCACTTTATAACTTGTTTTCACTAGCAATGACATGGGCTTGCTTCTGTCCACTATAACCTCCCTCATTTTCTTAATGTCAATTTCAATGTATTCATTGCATGACTTGTTTTCACTAGCAATGACATGGGCTTGCTTCTGTCCACTATAACCTCCATCATTTTCTTAATGTTTTTTCAATGTGTTCACTGCATGACATGTTTTTCCTAGCAATGACATGGGCTTGCTTCTGTCCATTATAACCTCCCTCATTTTCTTAATGTCTTTTTCAATGTGTTCACTGCATGACTTGTTTTCACTGGCAATGACATGGGCTTGCTTCTGTCCACTATAACTTCCCTCATTTTCTTAATGTCAATTTAAATGTATTCACTGCCTGACTTGTTTTCAATAGCAATGACATGGGCTTGCTTCTGTCCACTATAACCTCAGTAATTTTCCTAATGTCAATTTCAATGTATTCACTGCATGACTTGTTTTCACTAGCAATGACATGGGCTTGCTTCTGTCCACTATAACCTCCCTCATTTTCTTAAGGTCAATTTTAATGTTGTCACTGCATGAGTTGCTTTCACTAGCAATGACATGGGCTTGCTTCTGTCCACTAACCCCTCCCTCATTTTCCTAATGTCAATTTCAATTTATTCACTGTATGACTTGTTTTAACTAGGAATTCCATGGGCTTGCTTCTGTCCACTATAACCTTCCTCATTTTCTTAATGTCAATTTAATATATTCACTGCATGACTTGTTTTCACTAGCAATGACATGGGCTTGCTTCTGTCCACTATAATCTCACTCATTTTCTTAATGTCAATTTCAATGTATTCACTGCATGTCTTGTTTTCACTAGCAATGACATGGGCTTGCCTCTTTCCACTATAACCTCCCTCATTTTCTTAATGTCAATTATAATGTATTCACTGCATAACTTGTTTTCACTAGCAATGACATGGGCTTGCTTCTGTCCACTATAACCTCCCTCATTTTCTTAATGTCAATTTCAATGTATTCACTGCATGACTTGTTTTCACTAGCAAGAGACATGAGCTTGCTTCTGTCCACTAAAACCTCCCTCATTTTCTTAATGTCAATTTCAATGTATTCACTGCATGACTTGTTTTCACTAGCAATGACATGGGTTTGCTTCTGTCCACTATATCCTCCCTCATTTTCTTAATGTCAATTTCAATGTATTCACTGCATGACTTGTTTTCACTAGCAAGAGACATGGGCTTGCTTCTGTCCACTATTATGTCCCTCATTTTCTTAATGTCAATTTCAATGTATTCACTGCATGATTTCTTTTCACTAGCATTGAAATGGGCTTGCTTCTGTCCACTATAACCACCCTCATTTTCTTAATGTCAATTTCAATGTATTCACTGCCTGACTTGTTTCCACTAGCAATGACATGGGTTTGCTACTTTCCACTATAACCTCCCTCATTCTCTTAATGTCAATTTCAATGTATTCACTGCCTGACTTGTTTTCACTAGCAATGACATGGGCTTGCTTCTGTCCACTATAACCTCCTCATTTTCTTAATGTCAATTTCAATGTATTCACTGCCTGACTTGTTTTCACTAGCAATGACATGGGTTTGCTCCTGTCCACTATAACCACCCTCATTTTCTTAATGTCTATTTCACTGTATTCACTGCATGACTTGTTTTCACTAGCAATGACATGGGCTTGCTTCTGTCCACTATAACCTCCCTCAGTTTCTTAAGGTCAATTTTATCGTATTCACTTTATGACTTGTTTTCACTAGCAATGACATGGGCTTGCTTCTGTCCACTATAACCTCCCTCATTTTCTTAATGTCTTTTTCAATGTGTTCACTGCATGACATGTTTTCCCTAGCAATGACATGGGCTTGCTTCTGTCCACTATAACCTCCCTCATTTTCTTAATGTCTTTTTCAAAGTGTTCACTGCATGACTTGTTTTCACTAGCAATGACATGGGCTTGCTTATGTCCACTATAACTTCCCTCATTTTCTTAAAGTCAATATCAATCTATTCACTGCCTGACTTGTTTTCACTAGCAATGACTTGGGCTTGCTTCTGTCTACTATAACCTCCCTCATTTTCTTAATGTCAATTTCAATGTATTCACTGCATGACTTGTTTTCACTAGCAATTACATGGGCTTGCTTCTATCCACTATAACCTCCCTCATTTTCTTAATGTCAATTTCAATGTATTCACTGCCTGACGTGTTTTCACTAGCAATGACATGGGTTTGCTTCTGTCCACTATTACCACCCTCATTATCTTAATGTCAATTTCAATGTATTCACTGCATGACTTGTTTTCACTAGCAATGACATGGGCTTGCTTCTGTCCACTATAACCTCCCTCATTTTCTTAATGTCAATTTAATATATTCACTGCATGACTTGTTTTCACTAGCAATGACATGGGCTTGCTTCTGACTACTATAACCTCCCTCATTTTCTTAATGTCAATTTCAATGTATTCACTGCATGACTTGTTTTCACTAGCAATGACATGGGCTTGCTTCTGTCCACTATATTCTCCCTCATTTTCTTAATGTCAATTTCAATGTATTCACTGCCTGACTTGTTTTCACTAGCAAAGACATGGGCTTGCTTCTGTCCACTATAACCTCCCTCATTTTCTTAATGTCAATTTCAATGTATTCTCTGCATGACTTGTTTTCACTAGCAATGACATGGGCTTGCTTCTGTCCACTATAACCTCAATCATTTTCTTAAGGTCAATTTTAATGTTGTCACTGCATGACTTGTTTTCACTAGCAATGACATGGGCTTGCTTCTGTCCACTATAACCTCCCTCATTTTCTTAATGTCAATTTCAATGTATTCACTGCATGACTTGTTTTCACTAGCAATGACATGGGCTTGCTTCTGTCCACTATAATCTTCCTAATTTTCTTAATGTCAATTTCAATGTATTCACTGCGTGACTTGTTTTCACTAGCAATGACATGGGCTTGCTTCTGTCCACTAACCCCTCCCTCATTTTCCTAATGTCAATTTGAATGTATTCACTGTAAGACTTGTTTTCACTAGAAATGACATGGGCTTGCTTCTGTCCACTATAACCTCCCTCATTTTCTTAATGTCAATTTCAATGTATTCACTGCATGACTTGTTTTAACTAGGAATTCCATGGGCTTGCTTCTGTCCACTATAACCTTCCTCATTTTCTTAATGTCAATTTCAATGTATTCACTGCATGACTTGTTTTCACTAGCAATGACATGGGCTTACTTCTGTCCACTATAATCTCACTCATTTTCTTAATGTCAATTTCAATGTATTCACTGCATGTCTTGTTTTCACTAGCAATGACATGGGCTTGCTTCTTTCCACTATAACCTCCCTCATTTTCTTAATGTCAGTTTTAATGTATTCACTGCATGACTTGTTTTCACTAGCAATGACATGGGCTTGCTTCTGTCCACTATAACCTCCCTCATTTTCTTAAAGTCAATTTCAATGTATTCACTGCATGACTTGTTTTCACTAGCAAGAGACATGAGCTTGCTTCTGTCCACTAAAACCTCCCTCATTTTCTTAATGTCAATTTCAATGTATTCACTGCATGACTTGTTTTCACGAGCAATGACATGGGTTTGCTTCTGTCCACTATAACCTCCCTCATTTTCTTAATGTCAATTTCAATGTATTCACTGCATCACTTGTTTTCACTAGCAAGAGACATGAGCTTGCTTCTGTCCACTATTATCTCCCTCATTTTCTTAATGTCAATTTCAATGTATTCACTGCATGACTTGTTTCCACTAGCAATGGCATGGGTTTGCTCCTGTCCACTATAACCTCCCTCATTTTCTTAATGTCACTTTCACTGTATACACTGCATGACTTGTTTTCACTAGCAATGACATGGGCTTGCTTCTGTCCACTATAACCTCCCTCATTTTTTAATGTCAATTTCAATGTATTCACTGCATGACTTGTTTTCACTAGCAATGACATGGGTTTGCTTCTGTCCACTATAACCTCCCTCATTTTCTTAATGTCAATTTCAATGTATTCACTGCATGACTTGTTTTCACTAGCAATGACATGGGCTTGCTTCTGTCCACTATAACCTCCTCATTTTCTTAATGTCAATTTCAATGTATTCACTGCCTGACTTGTTTTCACTAGCAATGACATGGGTTTGCTCCTGTCCACTATAACCACCCTCATTTTCTTAATGTCTATTTCACTGTATTCACTGCATGACTTGTTTTCACTAGCAATGACATGGGCTTGCTTCTGTCCACTATAACCTCCTCATTTTCTTAATGTCAATTTCAATGTATTCACTGCCTGACTTGTTTTCACTAGCAATGACATGGGTTTGCTCCTGTCCACTATAACCACCCTCATTTTCTTAATGTCTATTTCACTGTATTCACTGCATGACTTGTTTTCACTAGCAATGACATGAGCTTGCTTCTGTCCACTATAACCTCCCTCATTTTCTTAAGGTCATTTTTATCGTATTCACTTTATAACTTGTTTTCACTAGCAATGACATGGGCTTGCTTCTGTCCACTATAACCTCCCTCATTTTCTTAATGTCAATTTCAATGTATTCATTGCATGACTTGTTTTCACTAGCAATGACATGGGCTTGCTTCTGTCCACTATAACCTCCCTCATTTTCTTAATGTTTTTTCAATGTGTTCACTGCATGACATGTTTTTCCTAGCAATGACATGGGCTTGCTTCTGTCCACTATAACCTCCCTCATTTTCTTAATGTCTTTTTCAATGTGTTCAATGCATGACTTGTTTTCACTGGCAATGACATGGGCTTGCTTCTGTCCACTATAACTTCCCTCATTTTCTTAATGTCAATTTAAATGTATTCACTGCCTTACTTGTTGTCACCAGCAATGACATGAGCTTGCTTCTGTTCACTATAACCGCCCTCATTTTCTTAATGTCAATTCCAATGTATTCACTGCCTGACTTGTTTTCACTAGCAATGACATGGGCTTGCTTCTGTCTACTATAACCTCCCTTTTTTTCCTAATGTCAATTTCAATGTATTCACTGCATGACTTGTTTTCACTAGCAATTACATGGGCTTGCTTCTATCCACTATAACCTCCCTCATTTTCTTAATGTCAATTTTAATGTATTCACTGCATGACTTGTTTTCACTAGCAATGACATGGGTTTGCTTCTGTCCACTATAACCTCGCTCATTTTCTTAATGTCAATTTCAATGTATTCACTGCATGACTTGTTTTCACTAGCAATGACATGGGCTTGCTTCTGTCCACTATAACCTCCCTCATTTTCTTAATGTCTTTTTCAATGTGTTCACTGCCATACTTGTTGTCACTAGCAATGACATGAGCTTGCTTCCGTTCACTATAACCTCCCTCATTTTCTTAATCAATTTCAATGAATTTAATGCATGACTTGTTTTCACTAGCAATGGCATGGGCTTGCTTCTGTCCACTATAACCTCCCTCATTTTTTTAATGTCAATTTCAATGTATTCACTGCATGACTTGTTTTCACTAACAATGACATGGGCATGCTTCTGTCCACTATAACCTCCCTCTTTTTCTTAATGTCAATTTAATATATTCACTGCATGACCTGTTTCACTAGCAATGACATGGGCTTACTTCTGTCAACTATAATCTCACTCAGTTTCTTAATGTCAATTTCAATGTATTCACTGCATGACTTCTTTTCACTAGCTATTACATGGGCTTGCTTCTATCTACTATAACCTCCCTCATTTTCTTAATGTCAATTTCAATGTATTCACTGCCTGACTTGTTTTCACTAGCAATGACATGGGCTTGCTTCTGTCTACTATAACCTCCCTCATTTTCTTAATGTCAATTTCAATGTATTCACTGCATGACTTCTTTTCACTAGCAATGATATGGGCTTGCTTCTATCCACTATAACCTCCCTCATTTTCTTAATGTCAATTTCAATGTATTCACTGCCTGACTTGTTTTCACTAGCAATGACATGGGCTTGCTTCTGTCCACTATAACCTTCCTCATTTTCTTAATGCCAATTTCAATGTATTCACTGATAACTTGTTTTCACTAGCAATGACATGGGCTTGCTTCTGTCCACTATAATCTCCCTCATTTTCTTAATGTCAATTTCAATGTATTCACTGCCTGACTTGTTTTCACTAGCAAAGACATGGGCTTGCTTCTGTCCACTATAACCTCCCTCATTTTCTTAATGTCAACTTCAATGTATTCACTGCATGACTTGTTTTCACTAGCGATGACATGGGCTTGCTTCTGTCCACTATAACCTCTCTCATTTTCTTAAGGTCAATTTTAATGTTGTCACTGCATGAGTTGCTTTCACTAGCAATGAATTGGGCTTGCTTCTGTCCACTATAACCTCCCTCTTTTTCTTAATGTCAATTTCAATGTATTCACTGCATGACTTGTTTTCACTAGCAATGACATGGGCTTGCTTCTGTCCACTATAACCTCCCTCATTTTCTTAATGTCAATTTCAATGTATTCACTGCATGACTTGTTTTCACTAGCAATGACATGGGCTTGCTTCTGTCCACTATAATCTTCCTAATTTTCTTAATGTCAATTTCAATGTATTCACTGCGTGACTTGTTTTCACTAGCTATGACATGGGCTTGCTTCTGTCCATTAACCCCTCCCTCATTTTCCTAATGTCAATTTCAATGTATTCACTGTATGACTTGTTTTCACTAGAAATGACATGGGCTTGCTTCTGTCCACTATAACCTCCCTCATTTTCTTCATGTCAATTTCAATGTATTCACTGCATGTCTTGTTTTCACTAGCAATGACATGGGCTTGCTTCTTTCCACTATAACCTCCCTCATTTTCTTAATGTCACTTTTAATGTATTCACTGCATGACTTGTTTTCACTAGCAATGACATGGGCTTGCTTCTGTCCACTATAACCTCCCTCATTTTCTTAATGTCAATTTCAATGTATTCACTGCATGACTTGTTTTCACTAGCATTGAAATGGGCTTGCTTCTGTCCACTATAACCACCCTCATTTTCTTAATGTCAATTTCAATGTATTCACTGCCTGACTTGTTTTCACTAGCAATGACATGGGTTTGCTCCTGTCCACTATAACCACCCTCATTTTCTTAATGTCTATTTCACTGTATTCACTGCATGACTTGTTTTCACTAGCAATGACATGGGCTTGCTTCTGTCCACTATAACCTCCTCATTTTCGTAATGTCAATTTCAATGTATTCACTGCCTGACTTGTTTTCACTAGCAATGACATGGGTTTGCTCCTGTCCACTATAACCACCCTCATTTTCTTAATGTCTATTTCACTGTATTCACTGCATGACTTGTTTTCACTAGCAATGACATGAGCTTGCTTCTGTCCACTATAACCTCCCTCATTTTCTTAAGGTCAATTTTATCGTATTCACTTTATAACTTGTTTTCACTAGCAATGACATGGGCTTGCTTCTGTCCACTATAACCTCCCTCATTTTCTTAATGTCAATTTCAATGTATTCATTGCATGACTTGTTTTCACTAGCAATGACATGGGCTTGCTTCTGTCCACTATAACCTCCCTCATTTTCTTAATGTTTTTTCAATGTGTTCACTGCATGACATGTTTTTCCCAGCAATGACATGGGCTTGCTTCTGTCCACTATAACCTCCCTCATTTTCTTAATGTCTTTTTCAATGTGTTCACTGCATGACTTGTTTTCACTGGCAATGACATGGGCTTGCTTCTGTCCACTATAACTTCCCTCATTTTCTTAATGTCAATTTAAATGTATTCACTGCCTTACTTGTTGTCACTAGCAATGACATGAGCTTGCTTCTGTTCACTATAACCGCCCTCATTTTCTTAATGTCAATTCCAATGTATTCACTGCCTGACTTGTTTTCACTAGCAATGACATGGGCTTGCTTCTGTCTACTATAACCTCCCTTTTTTTCCTAATGTCAATTTCAATGTATTCACTGCATGACCTGTTTTCACTAGCAATTACATGGGCTTGCTTCTATCCACTATAACCTCCCTCATTTTCTTAATGTCAATTTTAATGTATTCACTGCATGACTTGTTTTCACTAGCAATGACATGGGTTTGCTTCTGTCCACTATAACCTCGCTCATTTTCTTAATGTCAATTTCAATGTATTCACTGCATGACTTGTTTTCACTAGCAATGACATGGGCTTGCTTCTGTCCACTATAACCTCCCTCATTTTCTTAATGTCTTTTTCAATGTGTTCACTGCATGACTTGTTTTCACTAGCAATGACATGGGCTTGCTTCTGTCCACTATATCTTCCCTCATTTTCTTAATGTTAATTTCAATGTATTCACTGCCATACTTGTTGTCACTAGCAATGACATGAGCTTGCTTCCGTTCACTATAACCTCCCTCATTTTCTTAATCAATTTCAATGAATTTACTGCATGACTTGTTTTCACTAGCAATGGCATGGGCTTGCTTCTGTCCACTATAACCTCCCTCATTTTTTTAATGTCAATTTCAATGTATTCACTGCATGACTTCTTTTCACTAGCTATTACATGGGCTTGCTTCTATCTACTATAACCTCCCTCATTTTCTTAATGTCAATTTCAATGTATTCACTGCCTGACTTGTTTTCACTAGCAATGACATGGGCTTGCTTCTGTCTACTATAACCTCCCTCATTTTCTTAATGTCAATTTCAATGTATTCACTGCATGACTTCTTTTCACTAGCAATGATATGGGCTTGCTTCTATCCACTATAACCTCCCTCATTTTCTTAATGTCAATTTCAATGTATTCACTGCCTGACTTGTTTTCACTAGCAATGACATGGGCTTGCTTCTGTCCACTATAACCTTCCTCATTTTCTTAATGCCAATTTCAATGTATTCACTGATAACTTGTTTTCACTAGCAATGACATGGGCTTGCTTCTGTCCACTATAATCTCCCTCATTTTCTTAATGTCAATTTCAATGTATTCACTGCCTGACTTGTTTTCACTAGCAAAGACATGGGCTTGCTTCTGTCCACTATAACCTCCCTCATTTTCTTAATGTCAACTTCAATGTATTCACTGCATCACTTGTTTTCACTAGCGATGACATGGGCTTGCTTCTGTCCACTATAACCTCTCTCATTTTCTTAAGGTCAATTTTAATGTTGTCACTGCATGAGTTGCTTTCACTAGCAATGAATTGGGCTTGCTTCTGTCCACTATAACCTCCCTCTTTTTCTTAATGTCAATTTCAATGTATTCACTGCATGACTTGTTTTCACTAGCAATGACATGGGCTTGCTTCTGTCCACTATAACCTCCCTCATTTTCTTAATGTCAATTTCAATGTATTCACTGCATGACTTGTTTTCACTAGCAATGACATGGGCTTGCTTCTGTCCACTATAATCTTCCTAATTTTCTTAATGTCAATTTCAATGTATTCACTGCGTGACTTGTTTTCACTAGCTATGACATGGGCTTGCTTCTGTCCATTAACCCCTCCCTCATTTTCCTAATGTCAATTTCAATGTATTCACTGTATGACTTGTTTTCACTAGAAATGACATGGGCTTGCTTCTGTCCACTATAACCTCCCTCATTTTCTTCATGTCAATTTCAATGTATTCACTGCATGTCTTGTTTTCACTAGCAATGACATGGGCTTGCTTCTTTCCACTATAACCTCCCTCATTTTCTTAATGTCACTTTTAATGTATTCACTGCATGACTTGTTTTCACTAGCAATGACATGGGCTTGCTTCTGTCCACTATAACCTCCCTCATTTTCTTAATGTCAATTTCAATGTATTCACTGCATGACTTGTTTTCACTAGCATTGAAATGGGCTTGCTTCTGTCCACTATAACCACCCTCATTTTCTTAATGTCAATTTCAATGTATTCACTGCCTGACTTGTTTCCACTAGCAATGACATGGGTTTGCTCCTGTCCAGTATAACCTCCCTCATTTTCTCAATGTCATTTTCACTGTATTCACTGCATGACTTGTTATCACTAGCAATGACATGGGATTGCTTCTGTCCACTATAACCTCCCTCATTTTTTAATGTCAATTTCAATGAATTCACTGCATGACTTGTTTTCACTAGCAATGACATGGGTTTGCTTCTGTCCACTATAACCTCCCTCATTTTCTTAATGTCAATTTCAATGTATTCACTGCATGACTTGTTTTCACTAGCAATGACATGGGCTTGCTTCTGTCCACTATAGCCTCCTCATTTTCTTAATGTCAATTTCAATGTATTCACTGCCTGACTTGTTTTCACTAGCAATGACATGGGTTTGCTCCTGTCCACTATAACCACCCTCATTTTCTTAATGTCTATTTCACTGTATTCACTGCATGACTTGTTTTCACTAGCAAGAGACATGGGCTTGCTTCTGTCCACTATTATCTCCCTCATTTTCTTAATGTCAATTTCAATGTATTCACTGCATGACTTGTTTTCACTAGCATTGAAATGGGCTTGCTTCTGTCCACTATAACCACCCTCATTTTCTTAATGTCAATTTCAATGTATTCACTGCCTGACTTGTTTCCACTAGCAATGACATGGGTTTGCTCCTGTCCAGTATAACCTCCCTCATTTTCTTAATGTCATTTTCACTGTATTCACTGCATGACTTGTTAAAACTAGCAATGACATGGGATTGCTTCTGTCCACTATAACCTCTCTCATTTTTTAATGTCAATTTCAATGTATTCACTGCATGACTTGTTTTCACTAGCAATGACATGGGTTTGCTTCTGTCCACTATAACCTCCCTCATTTTCTTAATGTCAATTTCATTGTATTCACTGCATGACTTGTTTTCACTAGCAATGACATGGGCTTGCTTCTGTCCACTATAGCCTCCTCATTTTCTTAATGTCAATTTCAATGTATTCACTGCCTGACTTGTTTTCACTAGCAATGACATGGGTTTGCTCCTGTCCACTATAACCACCCTCATTTTCTTAATGTCTATTTCACTGTATTCACTGCATGACTTGTTTTCACTAGCAATGACATGGGCTTGCTTCTGTCCACTATAACCTCCCTCATTTTCTTAATGTCAATTTCAATGTATTCACTGCATGACTTGTTTTCACTAGCAATGACATGGGCTAGCTTCTGTCCACTATAATCTTCCTTATTTTCTTAATGTCAATATCAATGTTTTCACTGCATAACTTGTTTTCACTAGCAATGATATGGGCTTGCTTTGTCCACTATAACCTCCCTCATTTTCTTAATGTCAATTTCAATGTATTCACTGCATGACTTGTTTCCACTAGCAATGACATGGGCTTGCTTCTGTCCACTATAATCTCCCTCATTTTTACTTAAGGTCAATTTTATCGTATTCACTGCATGACTTGTTTTCACGAGCAATGACATGGGCTTGCTTCTGTCCACTATAACCTCGCTCATTTTCTTAATGTCAATTTCAATGTATTCACTGCATGACTTGTTTACACTAGCAATGACATGGGCTTGTTTCTGTCCACTATAACCTCCCTCATTGTCTTAATGTCTTTTTCAATGTGTTCACTGCATGACTTGTTTTCACTAGCAATGACATGGGCTTGCTTCTGTCCACTATAACCTCCCTCATTTTCTTAATGTCTTTTTCAATGTGTTCACTGCATGACTTGTTTTCACTAGCAATGACATGGGCTTGCTTCTTTCCACTATAACCTCCCTCATTTTCTTAATGTCACTTTTAATGTATTCACTGCATGACTTGTTTTCACTAGCAATGACATGGGCTTGCTTCTGTCCACTATAACCTCCCTCATTTTCTTAATGTCAATTTCAATGTATTAACTGCATGACTTGTTTTCACTAGCAAGAGACATGAGCTTGCTTCTGTCCACTAAATCCTCCCTCATTTTCTTAATGTCAATTTCAATGTATTCACTGCATGACTTGTTTTCACTAGCAATGACATGGGCTTGCTTCTGTCCACTATAACCTCCCTCATTTTCTTAATGTCAATTTTAATGTATTCACTGCATGACTTGTTTTCACTAGCAATGACATGGGTTTGCTTCTGACCACTATAACCTCGCTCATTTTCTTAATGTCAATTTCAATGTATTCACTGCATGACTTGTTTTCACTAGCAATGACATGGTCTCGCTTCTGTCCACTATAACCTCCCTCATTTTCTTAATGTCTTTTTCAATGTGTTCACTGCATGACTTGTTTTCACTAGCAATGACATGGGCTTGCTTCTGTCCACTATAACTTCCCTCATTTTCTTAATGTTAATTTCAATGTATTCACTGCCATACTTGTTGTCACTAGCAATGACATGAGCTTGCTTCCGTTCACTATAACCTCCCTCATTTTCTTAATGTCAATTTCAATGAATTTACTGCATGACTTGTTTTCACTAGCAATGGCATGGGCTTGCTTCTGTCCACTATAACCTCCCTCATTTTTTTAATGTCAATTTCAATGTATTCACTGCATGACTTGTTTTCACTAACAATGACATGGGCATGCTTCTGTCCACTATAACCTCCCTCTTTTTCTTAATGTCAATTTAATATATTCACTGCATGACCTGTTTCACTAGCAATGACATGGGCTTACTTCTGACAACTATAATCTCACTCAGTTTCTTAATGTCAATTTCAATGTATTCACTGCATGACTTCTTTTCACTAGCTATTACATGGGCTTGCTTCTATCTACTATAACCTCCCTCATTTTCTTAATGTCAATTTCAATGTATTCACTGCCTGACTTGTTTTCACTAGCAATGACATGGGCTTGCTTCTGTCTACTATAACCTCCCTCATTTTCTTAATGTCAATTTCAATGTATTCACTGCATGACTTCTTTTCACTAGCAATGATATGGGCTTGCTTCTATCCACTATAACCTCCCTCATTTTCTTAATGTCAATTTCAATGTATTCACTGCCTGACTTGTTTTCACTAGCAATGACATGGGCTTGCTTCTGTCCACTATAACCTTCCTCATTTTCTTAATGCCAATTTCAATGTATTCACTGATAACTTGTTTTCACTAGCAATGACATGGGCTTGCTTCTGTCCACTATAATCTCCCTCATTTTCTTAATGTCAATTTCAATGTATTCACTGCCTGACTTGTTTTCACTAGCAAAGACATGGGCTTGCTTCTGTCCACTATAACCTCCCTCATTTTCTTAATGTCAACTTCAATGTATTCACTGCATGACTTGTTTTCACTAGCGATGACATGGGCTTGCTTCTGTCCACTATAACCTCTCTCATTTTCTTAAGGTCAATTTTAATGTGGTCACTGCATGAGTTGCTTTCACTAGCAATGAATTGGGCTTGCTTCTGTCCACTATAACCTCCCTCTTTTTCTTAATGTCAATTTCAATGTATTCACTGCATGACTTGTTTTCACTAGCAATGACATGGGCTTGCTTCTTTCCACTATAACCTCCCTCATTTTCTTAATGTCAATTTCAATGTATTCACTGCATGACTTGTTTTCACTAGCAATGACATGGGCTTGCTTCTGTCCACTATAATCTTCCTAATTTTCTTAATGTCAATTTCAATGTATTCACTGCGTGACTTGTTTTCACTAGCTATGACATGGGCTTGCTTCTGTCCATTAACCCCTCCCTCATTTTCCTAATGTCAATTTCAATGTATTCACTGTATGACTTGTTTTCACTAGAAATGACATGGGCTTGCTTCTGTCCACTATAACCTCCCTCATTTTCTTCATGTCAATTTCAATGTATTCACTGCATGTCTTGTTTTCACTAGCAATGACATGGGCTTGCTTCTTTCCACTATAACCTCCCTCATTTTCTTAATGTCACTTTTAATGTATTCACTGCATGACTTGTTTTCACTAGCAATGACATGGGCTTGCTTCTGTCCACTATAACCTCCCTCATTTTCTTAATGTCAATTTCAATGTATTCACTGCATGACTTGTTTTCACTAGCAAGAGACATGAGCTTGCTTCTGTCCACTAAATCCTCCCTCATTTTCTTAATGTCAATTTCAATGTATTCACTGCATGACTTGTTTTCACTAGCAATGACATGGGTTTGCTTCTGTCCACTATAACCTCCCTCATTTTCTTAATGTCAATTTCAATGTATTCACTGCATGACTTGTTTTCACTAGAAGGAGACATGGGCTTGCTTCTCTCCACTATTATCTCCCTCATTTTCTTAATGTCAATTTCAATGTATTCACTGCATGACTTGTTTCACTAGCATTGAAATGGGCTTGCTTCTGTCCACTATAACCACCCTCATTTTCTTAATGTCAATTTCAATGTATTCACTGCCTGACTTGTTTCCACTAGCAATGACATGGGTTTGCTCCTGTCCAGTATAACCTCCCTCATTTTCTTAATGTCATTTTCACTGTATTCACTGCATGACTTGTTATCACTAGCAATGACATGGGATTGCTTCTGTCCACTATAACCTCCCTCATTTTTTAATGTCAATTTCAATGTATTCACTGCATGACTTGTTTTCACTAGCAATGACATGGGCTTGCTTCTGTCCACTATAACCTCCCTCATTTTCTTAATGTCAATTTCAATGTATTTACTGCATGACTTGTTTTCACTAGCAATGACATGGGCTAGCTTCTGTCCACTATAATCTTCCTTATTTTCTTAATGTCAATATCAATGTATTCACTGCATAACTTTTTTTCACTAGCAATGATATGGGCTTGCTTTGTCCACTATAACCTCCCTCATTTTCTTAATGTCAATTTCAATGTATTCACTGCATGACTTGTTTCCACTAGCAATGACATGGGCTTGCTTCTGTCCACTATAATCTCCCTCATTTTTACTTAAGGTCAATTTTATCGTATTCACTGCATGACTTGTTTTCACGAGCAATGACATGGGCTTGCTTCTGTCCACTATAACCTCGCTCATTTTCTTAATGTCAATTTCAATGTATTCACTGCATGACTTGTTTACACTAGCAATGACATGGGCTTGTTTCTGTCCACTATAACCTCCCTCATTGTCTTAATGTCTTTTTCAATGTGTTCACTGCATGACTTGTTTTCACTAGCAATGACATGGGCTTGCTTCTGTCCACTATAACCTCCCTCATTTTCTTAATGTCTTTTTCAATGTGTTCACTGCATGACTTGTTTTCACTAGCAATGACATGGGCTTGCTTCTTTCCACTATAACCTCCCTCATTTTCTTAATGTCACTTTTAATGTATTCACTGCATGACTTGTTTTCACTAGCAATGACATGGGCTTGCTTCTGTCCACTATAACCTTCCTCATTTTCTTAATGTCAATTTCAATGTATTCACTGCATGACTTGTTTTCACTAGCAAGAGACATGAGCTTGCTTCTGTCCACTAAATCCTCCCTCATTTTCTTAATGTCAATTTCAATGTATTCACTGCATGACTTGTTTTCACTAGCAATGACATGGGTTTGCTTCTGTCCACTATAACCTCCCTCATTTTCTTAATGTCAATTTCAATGTATTCACTGCATGACTTGTTTTCACTAGCAAGAGACATGGGCTTGATTCTGTCCACTATTATCTCCCTCATTTTCTTAATGTCAATTTCAATGTATTCACTGCATGACTTGTTTTCACTAGCATTGAAATGGGCTTGCTTCTGTCCACTATAACCACCCTCATTTTCTTATTGTCAATTTCAATGTATTCACTGCCTGACTTGTTTCCAATAGCAATGACATGGGTTTGCTCCTGTCCAGTATAACCTCCCTCATTTTCTTAATGTCAATTTCAATGTATTCACTGCATGACTTGTTATCACTAGCAATGACATGGGATTGCTTCTGTCCACTATAACCTCCCTCATTTTTAATGTTAATTTCAATTTATTCACTGCATGACTTGTTTTCACTAGCAATGACATGGGCTTGCTTCTGTCCACTATAGCCTCCTCATTTTCTTAATGTCAATTTCAATGTATTCACTGCCTGACTTGTTTTCACTAGCAATGACATGGGTTTGCTCCTGTCCACTATAACCATCCTCATTTTCTTAATGTCTATTTCACTGTATTCACTGCATGACTTGTTTTCACTAGCAATGACATGGGCTTGCTTCTGTCTACTATAACCTCCCACATTTCCCTAATGTCAATTTCAATGTATTCACTTCATGACTTGGGTTTTCACTAGCAATTACATGGGCTTGCTTCTATCCACTATAACCTCCCTCATTTTCTTAATGTCAATTTTAATGTAATCACTGCATGACTTGTTTTTACTAGCAATGACATGGGCTTGCTTCTGTCCACTATAACCTCCCTCATTTTCTTAATGTCAATTTCAATGTATTCACTGCATGACTTGTTTTCACTAGCAATGACATGGGCTAGCTTCTGTCCACTATAATCTTCCTCATTTTCTTAATGTCAATATCAATGTATTCACTGCATAACTTGTTTTCACTAGCAATGATATGGGCTTGCTTTGTCCACTATAACCTCCCTCATTTTCTTAATGTCAATTTCAATGTATTCACTGCATGACTTGTTTCCACTAGCAATGACATGGGCTTGCTTCTGTCCACTATAATCTCCCTCATTTTTACTTAAGGTCAATTTTATCGTATTCACTGCATGACTTGTTTTCACGAGCAATGACATGGGCTTGCTTCTGTCCACTATAACCTCGCTCATTTTCTTAATGTCAATTTCAATGTATTCACTGCATGACTTGTTTACACTAGCAATGACATGGGCTTGCTTCTGTCCACTATAACCTCCCTCATTTTCTTAATGTCTTTTTCAATGTGTTCACTGCATGACTTGTTTTCACTAGCAATGACATGGGCTTGCTTCTGTCCACTATAACTTCCCTCATTTTCTTAATGTCAATTTCAATGTATTCACTGCTTTACTTGTTGTCACTAGCAATGACATGAGCTTGCTTCTGTTCACTATAACCTCCCTCATTTTCTTAATGTCAATTTCAATGTATTCACTGCATGACTTGTTTTCACTAGCAATGACATGGGCTTGCTTCTGTCTACTATAACCTCCCTCATTTTCTTAATGTCAATTTCAATGTATTTTCTGCATGACTTGTTTTCACTAGCAATGACATGGGTTTGCTCCTGTCCACTATTACCACCCTCATTATCTTAATGTCAATTTCACTGTATTCACTGCATGACTTGTTTTCACTAGCAATGACATGGGTTTGCTTCTGTCCACTATAACCTCCCTCATTTTCCTAATGTCAATTTCAATGTATTTACTGCATGACTTGGATTCACTAGGAATGACATGGGCTTACTTCTGTCCACTATAACCTCCCTCATTTTCTTAAGGTCAATTTTATCGTATTCACTTTATGACTTGTTTTCACTAGCAAAGATATGGGCTTGCTTTGTCCACTATAACCTCCCTCATTTTCTTAATATCAATTTCAATGTATTCACTGCATGACTTGTTTTCACTAGCAATGACATGGGCTTGCTTCTGTCCACTATAACCTCCCTCATTTTCTTAATGTCAATTTAATATATTCACTGCATGACTTGTTTTCACTAGCAATGACATGGGCTTACTTCTGTCAACTATAATCTCACTCATTTTCTTAATGTCAATTTAAATGTATTCACTGCATGTCTTGTTATCACTAGCAATGACATTAGCTTGCTTCTGTCCACTATAACCTCCCTCATTTTCTTAATGTCAATTTTAATGTATTCACTGTATGACTTGTTTTCACTAGCAATGACATGGGCTTGCTTCTGTCCACTATAACCTCTCTCATTTTCTTAATGTCAATTTCAATGTATTAATTGCATGACTTGTTTTCACTAGCAATGACATGGGCTTGCTTCTGTCTACTATAATCTCCCTCATTTTCCTAATGTCAATTTTAATGTATTCACTGCATGACTTGTTTTCACTAGCAATTACATGGGCTTGCTTCTATCCACTATAACCTCCCTCATTTTCTTAATGTCAATTTCAATGTATTCACTGCATGACTTGTTTTCACTAGCAATGACATGGGTTTGCTTCTATCCACTATAACCTCCCTCATTTTCTTAATGACAATTTCAATGTATTCACTGCATGACTTGTTTTCACTAGCAATGACATGGGCTTGCTTCTGTCCACTAATTTCTTCCTAATTTTCTTAATGTCAATTTCAATGTATTCACTGCGTGACTTGTTTTCTCTAGCAATGACATGGGCTTGCTTCTGTCCACTAACCCCTCCCTCATTTTCCTAATGTCAATTTCAATGTATTCACTGTATGACTTGTTTTCACTAGCAATGACGTGGGCTTGCTTCTGTCCACTATAACCTTCCTCATTTTCTTAATGTCAATTTCAATGTATTCACTGCATGACTTGTTTTCACTAGCAATGACATGGGCTTGCTTCTGTCCACTATAACCTCCCTCATTTTCTTAATGTCAATTCAATATAGTCACTGCATGACTTGTTTTCACTAGCAATGACATGGGCTTGCTTCTGTCCACTATCACCTCCCTCATTTTCTTAATGTCAATTTAATATATTCACTGCATGACTTGTTTTCACTAGCAATGACATGGGCTTACTTCTGTCCACTATAATCTCACTCATTTTCTTAATGTCAATTTCAATGTATTCACTGCATGTCTTGTTTTCACTAGCAATGACATGGGCTTGATTCTTTCCACTATAACCTCCCTCATTTTCTTAATGTCAATTTTAATGTATTCACTGCATGACTTGTTTTCACTAGCAATGACATGGGCTTGCTTCTGTCCTTTATACCCTCCCTCATTTTCTTAATGTCAATTTCAATGTATTCACTGCATGACTTATTTTCACTAGCAAGAGACATGAGCTTGATTCTGTCCACTAAAACCTCCCTCATTTTCTTAATGTCAATTTCAATGTATTCACTGCATGACTTGTTTTCACTAGCAATGACATGGGTTTGCTTCTGTCCACTATAACCTCCCTCATTTTCTTAATGTCAATTTCAATGTATTCACTGCATGACTTGTTTTCACTAGCAATGACATGGGCTTGCTTCTGTCCACTATAATCTCCCTCATTTTCTCAAGGTCAATTTTATCGTATTCACTGCATGACTTGTTTTCACGAGCAATGACATGGGCTTGCTTCTGTCCACTATAACCTCGCTCATTTTCTTAATGTCAATTTCAATGTATTCACTGCATGACTTGTTTTCACTAGCATAGACATGGGCTTGCTTCTGTCCACTATAACCTCCCTCATTTTCTTAATGTCTTTTTCAATGTGTTCACTGCATGACTTGTTTTCACTAGCAATGACATGGGTTTGCTCCTGTCCACTATAACCACCCTCATTATCTTAATGTCAATTTCACTGTATTCACTGCATGACTTGTTTTCACTAGCAATGACATGGGTTTGCTTCTGTCCACTATAACCTCCCTCATTTTCCTAATGTCAATTTCAATGTATTTACTGCATGGCTTGTTTTCACTAGCAATGACATGGGCTTGCTTCTGTCCACTATAACCTCCCTCATTTTTTAATGTCAATTTCAATGTATTCACTGCATGACTTGTTTTCACTAGCAATGACATGGGCTTGCTTCTGTCCACTATAACCTCCCTCATTTTCTTAAGGTCAATTTTATCGTATTCACTTTATGACTTGTTTTCACTAGCAATGACATGGGCTTGCTTCTGTCCACTATAACTTCCCTCATTTTCTTAATGTCAATTTAAATGTATTCACTTCCTTACTTGTTGTCACTAGCAATGACATGAGCTTGCTTCTGTTCACTATAACCTCCCTCATTTTCTTAATGTCAATTTCAATGTATTCACTGCCTGACTTGTTTTCACTAGCAATGACATGGGCTTGCTTCTGTCCACTAAAACCTCCCTCATATTCTTAATGTCAATTTCAATGTATTCACTGCATGACTTGTTTTCACTAGCAATGACATGGGTTTGCTTCTGTCCACTATAACCTCCCTCATTTTCTTAATGTCAATTTCAATGTATTCACTGCATGACTTGTTTTCACTAGCAATGACATGGGCTTGCTTCTGTCCACTATAACCTCCTCATTTTCTTAATGTCAATTTCAATGTATTCACTGCCTGACTTGTTTTCACTAGCAATGACATGGGCTTGCTTCTGTCCACTATAACCACCCTCATTTTCTTAATGTCTATTTCACTGTATTCACTGCATGACTTGTTTTCACTAGCAATGACATGGGCTTGCTTCTGTCCACTATAACCTCCCTCATTTTCTTAATGTCAATTTCAATGTATTCACTGCATGACTTGTTTTCACTAGCAATGACATGGGCTTGCTTCTGTCCACAATAACCTCCCTCATTTTCTTAAGGTCAATTTTATCGTATTCACTTTATGACTTGTTTTCACTAGCAATGACATGGGCTTGCTTCTGTCCACTATAACTTCCCTTATTTTCTTAATGTCAATTTAAATGTATTCACTGCCTTACTCTTTGTCACTAGCAATGACATGAGCTTGCTTCTGTTCACTATAACCTCCCTCATTTTCTTAATGTCAATTTCAATGTATTCACTGCATGACTTGTTTTCACTAGCAATGACATGGGCTTGCTTCTGTCTATTATAACTTCCCTCATTTTCCTAATGTCAATTTCAATGTATTCACTGCATGACTTGTTTTCACTAGCAATTACATGGGCTTGCTTCTATCCACTATAACCTCCCTCATTTTCTTAATGTCAATTTTAATGTATTCCCTGCATGACTTGTTTTCACTAGCAATGACATGGGCTTGCTTCTGTCCACTATAACCTCATCATTTTCTTAATGTCAATTTCAATGTATTCACTGCATGACTTGTTTTCACTAGCAATGACATGGGCTTTCTTCTGTCCATTATATTCTCCCTCATTTTCTTAATGTCAATTTCAATGTATTCATTGCCTGACTTCTTTTCACTAGCAATGACATGGGCTTGCTTCTGTCCACTATAACCTCCCTCATTTTCTTATGTCAATTTCAATGTATTCACTCATTGACTTGTTTTCACTAGAGATGACATGGGCTTGCTTCTGTCCACTATAACCTCATCATTTTCCTAATGTAAATTTCAATGTATTCACTGCATGACTTGTTTTCACTAGCAATGACATGGGCTTGTTTCTGTCCACTATAACCCCCTCATTTTCCTAATGTCAATTTCTATGTATTCACTGCATGACTTGTTTTCACTAGCAATGATATGGGCTTGCTTCTGTCCACTATAACCTCCCTCATTTTCTTAATGTCAATTTCAATGTATTCACTGCCTGACTTGTTTTCACTAGCAATGACATGGGCTTGCTTCTGTCCACTATAAACTCCCTCATTTTCTTAATGTCAATTTCAATGTATTCACTGCATGACTTGCTTTCACTAGCAATGACATGGGCTTGCTTGTGTCCACTATAACTTCCCTCATTTTCTTAATGTCAATTTCAATGTATTCGCTGCCTGACTTGTTTTCACTAGCAATGACATGGGCTTGCTTTTGTCCACTATAATCTCCCTCATTTTCTTAAGGTCAATTTGATCGTATTCACTGCATGACTTGTTTTCACTAGCAATGACATGGGCTTGCTTCTGTCCACTATAACCACCCTCATTATCTTAATGTCAATTTCAATGTATTTACTGCATGACTTGTTTTCACTAGCAATGACATGGGCTTGCTTCTGTCCACTATAACCTCCCTCATTTTCTTAATGTCAATTTCAATGTATTAACTGCCTCACTTGTTTTCACTAGCAATGACATGGGCTTGCTTCTGTCTACTATAACCTTCCTCATTTTCTTAATGTCAATTTCAATGTATTCACTGCATGACTTGTTTTCACTAGCAATGACATGGGCTTGCTTCTGTCCACTATAACCACCCTCATTATCTTAATGTCAATTTCAATGTATTCACTGCATGTCTTGTTTTCACTAGCAATGACATGGGCTTGATTCTTTCCACTATAACCTCCCTCATTTTCTTAATGTCAATTTTAATGTATTCACTGCATGACTTGTTTTCACTAGCAATGACATGGGCTTGCTTCTGTCCACTATACCCTCCCTCATTTTCTTAATGTCAATTTCAATGTATTCACTGCATGACTTGTTTTCACTAGCAAGAGACATGAGCTTGCTTCTGTCCACTAAAACCTCCCTCATTTTCTTAATGTCAATTTCAATGTATTCACTGCATGACTTGTTTTCACTAGCAATGACATGGGTTTGCTTCTGTCCACTATAACCTCCCTCATTTTCTTAATGTCAATTTCAATGTATTCACTGCATGACTTGTTTTCACTAGCAATGACATGGGCTTGCTTCTGTCCACTATAATCTCCCTCATTTTCTCAAGGTCAATTTTATCGTATTCACTGCATGACTTGTTTTCACGAGCAATGACATGGGCTTGCTTCTGTCCACTATAACCTCGCTCATTTTCTTAATGTCAATTTCAATGTATTCACTGCATGACTTGATTTCACTAGCAATGACATGGGCTTGCTTCTGTCCACTATAACCTCCCTCATTTTCTTAATGTCTTTTTCAATGTGTTCACTGCATGACTTGTTTTCACTAGCAATGACATGGGTTTGCTCCTGTCCACTATAACCACCCTCATTATCTTAATGTCAATTTCACTGTATTCACTGCATGACTTGTTTTCACTAGCAATGACATGGGTTTGCTTCTGTCCACTATAACCTCCCTCATTTTCCTAATGTCAATTTCAATGTATTTACTGCATGACTTGTTTTCACTAGCAATGACATGGGCTTGCTTCTGTCCACTATAACCTCCCTCATTTTTTAATGTCAATTTCAATGTATTCACTGCATGACTTGTTTTCACTAGCAATGACATGGGCTTGCTTCTGTCCACTATAATCTCCCTCATTTTCTCAAGGTCAATTTTATCGTATTCACTGCATGACTTGTTTTCACGAGCAATGACATGGGCTTGCTTCTGTCCACTATAACCTCGCTCATTTTCTTAATGTCAATTTCAATGTATTCACTGCATGACTTGTTTTCACTAGCATAGACATGGGCTTGCTTCTGTCCACTATAACCTCCCTCATTTTCTTAATGTCTTTTTCAATGTGTTCACTGCATGACTTGTTTTCACTAGCAATGACATGGGTTTTCTCCTGTCCACTATAATCACCCTCATTATCTTAATGTCAATTTCACTGTATTCACTGCATGACTTGTTTTCACTAGCAATGACATGGGTTTGCTTCTGTCCACTATAACCTCCCTCATTTTCCTAATGTCAATTTCAATGTATTTACTGCATGGCTTGTTTTCACTAGCAATGACATGGGCTTGCTTCTGTCCACTATAACCTCCCTCATTTTTTAATGTCAATTTCAATGTATTCACTGCATGACTTGTTTTCACTAGCAATGACATGGGCTTGCTTCTGTCCACTATAACCTCCCTCATTTTTTAATGTCAATTTCAATGTATTCACTGCATGACTTGTTTTCACTAGCAATGACATGGGCTTGCTTCTGTCCACTATAACTTCCCTCATTTTCTTAATGTCAATTTAAATGTATTCACTTCCTTACTTGTTGTCACTAGCAATGACATGAGCTTGCTTCTGTTCACTATAACCTCCCTCATTTTCTTAATGTCAATTTCAATGTATTCACTGCCTGACTTGTTTTCACTAGCAATGACATGGGCTTGCTTCTGTCCACTAAAACCTCCCTCATATTCTTAATGTCAATTTCAATGTATTCACTGCATGACTTGTTTTCACTAGCAATGACATGGGTTTGCTTCTGTCCACTATAACCTCCCTCATTTTCTTAATGTCAATTTCAATGTATTCACTGCATGACTTGTTTTCACTAGCAATGACATGGGCTTGCTTCTGTCCACTATAACCTCCTCATTTTCTTAATGTCAATTTCAATGTATTCACTGCCTGACTTGTTTTCACTAGCAATGACATGGGCTTGCTTCTGTCCACTATAACCACCCTCATTTTCTTAATGTCTATTTCACTGTATTCACTGCATGACTTGTTTTCACTAGCAATGACATGGGCTTGCTTCTGTCCACTATAACCTCCCTCATTTTCTTAATGTCAATTTCAATGTATTCACTGCATGACTTGTTTTCACTAGCAATGACATGGGCTTGCTTCTGTCCACAATAACCTCCCTCATTTTCTTAAGGTCAATTTTATCGTATTCACTTTATGACTTGTTTTCACTAGCAATGACATGGGCTTGCTTCTGTCCACTATAACTTCCCTTATTTTCTTAATGTCAATTTAAATGTATTCACTGCCTTACTCTTTGTCACTAGCAATGACATGAGCTTGCTTCTGTTCACTATAACCTCCCTCATTTTCTTAATGTCAATTTCAATGTATTCACTGCCTGACTTGTTTTCACTAGCAATGACATGGGCTTGCTTCTGTCTATTATAACTTCCCTCATTTTCCTAATGTCAATTTCAATGTATTCACTGCATGACTTGTTTTCACTAGCAATTACATGGGCTTGCTTCTATCCACTATAACCTCCCTCATTTTCTTAATGTCAATTTTAATGTATTCCCTGCATGACTTGTTTTCACTAGCAATGACATGGGCTTGCTTCTGTCCACTATAACCTCATCATTTTCTTAATGTCAATTTCAATGTATTCACTGCATGACTTGTTTTCACTAGCAATGACATGGGCTTTCTTCTGTCCATTATAATCTCCCTCATTTTCTTAATGTATATTTCAATGTATTCATTGCCTGACTTCTTTTCACTAGCAATGACATGGGCTTGCTTCTGTCCACTATAACCTCCCTCATTTTCTTATGTCAATTTCAATGTATTCACTCATTGACTTGTTTTCACTAGAGATGACATGGGCTTGCTTCTGTCCACTATAACCTCATCATTTTCCTAATGTAAATTTCAATGTATTCACTGCATGACTTGTTTTCACTAGCAATGACATGGGCTTGTTTCTGTCCACTATAACCCCCTCATTTTCCTAATGTCAATTTCTATGTATTCACTGCATGACTTGTTTTCACTAGCAATGATATGGGCTTGCTTCTGTCCACTATAACCTCCCTCATTTTCTTAATGTCAATTTCAATGTATTCACTGCCTGACTTGTTTTCACTAGCAATGACATGGGCTTGCTTCTGTCCACTATAAACTCCCTCATTTTCTTAATGTCAATTTCAATGTATTCACTGCATGACTTGCTTTCACTAGCAATGACATGGGCTTGCTTGTGTCCACTATAACTTCCCTCATTTTCTTAATGTCAATTTCAATGTATTCGCTGCCTGACTTGTTTTCACTAGCAATGACATGGGCTTGCTTTTGTCCACTATAATCTCCCTCATTTTCTTAAGGTCAATTTGATCGTATTCACTGCATGACTTGTTTTCACTAGCAATGACATGGGCTTGCTTCTGTCCACTATAACCACCCTCATTATCTTAATGTCAATTTCAATGTATTTACTGCATGACTTGTTTTCACTAGCAATGACATGGGCTTGCTTCTGTCCACTATAACCTCCCTCATTTTCTTAATGTCAATTTCAATGTATTAACTGCCTCACTTGTTTTCACTAGCAATGACATGGGCTTGCTTCTGTCTACTATAACCTTCCTCATTTTCTTAATGTCAATTTCAATGTATTCACTGCATGACTTGTTTTCACTAGCAATGACATGGGCTTGCTTCTGTCCACTATAACCACCCTCATTATCTTAATGTCAATTTCAATGTATTCACTGCATGTCTTGTTTTCACTAGCAATGACATGGGCTTGATTCTTTCCACTATAACCTCCCTCATTTTCTTAATGTCAATTTTAATGTATTCACTGCATGACTTGTTTTCACTAGCAATGACATGGGCTTGCTTCTGTCCACTATACCCTCCCTCATTTTCTTAATGTCAATTTCAATGTATTCACTGCATGACTTGTTTTCACTAGCAAGAGACATGAGCTTGCTTCTGTCCACTAAAACCTCCCTCATTTTCTTAATGTCAATTTCAATGTATTCACTGCATGACTTGTTTTCACTAGCAATGACATGGGTTTGCTTCTGTCCACTATAACCTCCCTCATTTTCTTAATGTCAATTTCAATGTATTCACTGCATGACTTGTTTTCACTAGCAATGACATGGGCTTGCTTCTGTCCACTATAATCTCCCTCATTTTCTCAAGGTCAATTTTATCGTATTCACTGCATGACTTGTTTTCACGAGCAATGACATGGGCTTGCTTCTGTCCACTATAACCTCGCTCATTTTCTTAATGTCAATTTCAATGTATTCACTGCATGACTTGTTTTCACTAGCAATGACATGGGCTTGCTTCTGTCCACTATAACCTCCCTCATTTTCTTAATGTCTTTTTCAATGTGTTCACTGCATGACTTGTTTTCACTAGCAATGACATGGGTTTGCTCCTGTCCACTATAACCACCCTCATTATCTTAATGTCAATTTCACTGTATTCACTGCATGACTTGTTTTCACTAGCAATGACATGGGTTTGCTTCTGTCCACTATAACCTCCCTCATTTTCCTAATGTCAATTTCAATGTATTTACTGCATGACTTGTTTTCACTAGCAATGACATGGGCTTGCTTCTGTCCACTATAACCTCCCTCATTTTTTAATGTCAATTTCAATGTATTCACTGCATGACTTGTTTTCACTAGCAATGACATGGGCTTGCTTCTGTCCACTATAACCTCCCTCATTTTCTTAAGGTCAATTTTATCGTATTCACTTTATGACTTGTTTCACTAGCAATGACATGGGCTTGCTTCTGTCCACTATAACTTCCCTCATTTTCTTAATGTCAATTTAAATGTATTCACTGCCTTACTTGTTGTCACTAGCAATGACATGAGCTTGCTTCTGTATACTATAACCTCCCTCATTTTCTTAATGTCAATTTCAATGTATTCACTGCCTGACTTGTTTTCACTAGCAATGACATGGGCTTGCTTCTGTCCACTAAAACCTCCCTCATTTTCTTAATGTAAATTTCAATGTATTCACTGCATGACTTGTTTTCACTAGCAATGACATGGGTTTGCTTCTGTCCACTATAACCTCCCTCATTTTCTTAATGTCAATTTCAATGTATTCACTGCATGACTTGTTTTCACTAGCAATGACATGGGCTTGCTTCTGTCCACTATAACCTCCTCATTTTCTTAATGTCAATTTCAATGTATTCACTGCCTGACCTGTTTTCACTAGCAATGACATGGGCTTGCTTCTGTCCACTATAACCTCATCATTTTCTTAATGTCAATTTCAATGTATTCACTGCATGACTTGTTTTCACTAGCAATGACATGGGCTTTCTTCTGTCCATTATAATCTCCCTCATTTTCTTAATGTCAATTTCAATGTATTCATTGCCTGACTTCTTTTCACTAGCAATGACATGGGCTTGCTTCTGTCCACTATAACCTCCCTCATTTTCTTATGTCAATTTCAATGTATTCACTCATTGACTTGTTTTCACTAGAGATGACATGGGCTTGCTTCTGTCCACTATAACCTCATCATTTTCCTAATGTAAATTTCAATGTATTCACTGCATGACTTGTTTTCACTAGCAATGACATGGGCTTGTTTCTGTCCACTATAACCCCCTCATTTTCCTAATGTCAATTTCTATGTATTCACTGCATGACTTGTTTTCACTAGCAATGATATGGGCTTGCTTCTGTCCACTATAACCTCCCTCATTTTCTTAATGTCAATTTCAATGTTTTCACTGCATGACTTGCTTTCACTAGCAATGACATGGGCTTGCTTGTGTCCACTATAACTTCCCTCATTTTCTTAATGTCAATTTCAATGTATTCGCTGCCTGACTTGTTTTCACTAGCAATGACATGGGCTTGCTTTTGTCCACTATAATCTCCCTCTTTTTCTTAAGGTCAATTTGATCGTATTCACTGCATGACTTGTTTTCACTAGCAATGACATGAGCTTGCTTCTGTCCACTATAACCACCCTCATTATCTTAATGTCAATTTCAATGTATTTACTGCATGACTTGTTTTCACTAGCAATGACATGGGCTTGCTTCTGTCCACTATAACCTCCCTCATTTTCTTAATGTCAATTTCAATGTATTAACTGCCTCACTTGTTTTCACTAGCAATGACATGGGCTTGCTTCTGTCTACTATAACCTTCCTCATTTTCTTAATGTCAATTTCAATGTATTCACTGCATGACTTGTTTTCACTAGCAATTACATGGGCTTGCTTCTATCCACTTTAACCTCCCTCATTATCTTAATGTCAATTTCAATGTATTCACTGCCTGACTTGTTTTCACTAGCAATGACATGGGCTTACTTCTGTCCACTATAATCTCACTCATTTTCTTAATGTCAATTTCAATGTATTCACTGCATGTCTTGTTTTCACTAGCAATGACATGGGTTTGATTCTTTCCACTATAACCTCCCTCATTTTCTTAATGTCAATTTTAATGTATTCACTGCATGACTTGTTTTCACTAGCAATGACATGGGCTTGCTTCTGTCCACTATACCCTCCCTCATTTTCTTAATGTCAATTTCAATGTATTCACTGCATGACTTGTTTTCACTAGCAAGAGACATGAGCTTGCTTCTGTCCACTAAAACCTCACTCATTTTCTTAATGTCAATTTCAATGTATTCACTGCATGACTTGTTTTCACTAGCAATGACATGGGTTTGCTTCTGTCCACTATAACCTCCCTCATTTTCTTAATGTCAATTTCAATGTATTCACTGCATGACTTGTTTTCACTAGCAATGACATGGGCTTGCTTCTGTCCACTATAATCTCCCTCATTTTCTCAAGGTCAATTTTATCGTATTCACTGCATGACTTGTTTTCACGAGCAATGACATGGGCTTGCTTCTGTCCACTATAACCTCGCTCATTTTCTTAATGTCAATTTCAATGTATTCACTGCATGACTTGTTTTCACTAGCAATGACATGGGCTTGCTTCTGTCCACTATAACCTCCCTCATTTTCTTAATGTCTTTTTCAATGTGTTCACTGCATGACTTGTTTTCACTAGCAATGACATGGGTTTGCTCCTGTCCACTATAACCACCCTCATTATCTTAATGTCAATTTCACTGTATTCACTGCATGACTTGTTTTCACTAGCAATGACATGGGTTTGCTTCTGTCCACTATAACCTCCCTCATTTTCCTAATGTCAATTTCAATGTATTTACTGCATGACTTGTTTTCACTAGCAATGACATGGGCTTGCTTCTGTCCACTATAACCTCCCTCATTTTTTAATGTCAATTTCAATGTATTCACTGCATGACTTGTTTTCACTAGCAATGACATGGGCTTGCTTCTGTCCACTATAACCTCCCTCATTTTCTTAAGGTCAATTTTATCGTATTCACTTTATGACTTGTTTCACTAGCAATGACATGGGCTTGCTTCTGTCCACTATAACTTCCCTCATTTTCTTAATGTCAATTTAAATGTATTCACTGCCTTACTTGTTGTCACTAGCAATGACATGAGCTTGCTTCTGTATACTATAACCTCCCTCATTTTCTTAATGTCAATTTCAATGTATTCACTGCCTGACTTGTTTTCACTAGCAATGACATGGGCTTGCTTCTGTCCACTAAAACCTCCCTCATTTTCTTAATGTCAATTTCAATGTATTCACTGCATGACTTGTTTTCACTAGCAATGACATGGGTTTGCTTCTGTCCACTATAACCTCCCTCATTTTCTTAATGTCAATTTCAATGTATTCACTGCATGACTTGTTTTCACTAGCAATGACATGGGCTTGCTTCTGTCCACTATAACCTCCTCATTTTCTTAATGTCAATTTCAATGTATTCACTGCCTGACTTGTTATCACTAGCAATGACATGGGCTTGCTTCTGTCCACTATAACCACCCTCATTTTCTTAATGTCTATTTCACTGTATTCACTGCATGACTTGTTTTCATTAGCAATGACATGGGCTTGCTTCTGTCCACTATAACCTCCCTCATTTTCTTAATGTCAATTTCAATGTATTCACTGCATGACTTGTTTTCACTAGCAATGACATGGGCTTGCTTCTGTCCACAATAACCTCCCTCATTTTCTTAAGGTCAATTTTATCGTATTCACTTTATGACTTGTTTTCACTAGCAATGACATGGGCTTGCTTCTGTCCACTATAATTTCCCTCATTTTCTTAATGTCAATTTAAATGTATTCACTGCCTTACTCTTTGTCACTAGCAATGACATGAGCTTGCTTCTGTTCACTATAACCTCCCTCATTTTCTTAATGTCAATTTCAATGTATTCACTGCCTCACTTGTTTTCACTAGCAATGACATGGGCTTGCTTCTGTCTACTATAACCTTCCTCATTTTCTTAATGTCAATTTCAATGTATTCACTGCATGACTTGTTTTCACTAGCAATTACATGGGCTTGCTTCTGTCCACTATACCCTCCCTCATTTTCTTAATGTCAATTTCAATGTATTCACTGCATGACTTGTTTTCACTAGCAAGAGACATGAGCTTGCTTCTGTCCACTAAAACCTCCCTCATTTTCTTAATGTCAATTTCAATGTATTCACTGCATGACTTGTTTTCACTAGCAATGACATGGGTTTGCTTCTGTCCACTATAACCTCCCTCATTTTCTTAATGTCAATTTCAATGTATTCACTGCATGACTTGTTTTCACTAGCAATGACATGGCCTTGCTTCTGTCCACTATAATCTCCCTCATTTTCTCAAGGTCAATTTTATCGTATTCACTGCATGACTTGTTTTCACGAGCAATGACATGGGCTTGCTTCTGTCCACTATAACCTCGCTCATTTTCTTAATGTCAATTTCAATATATTCACTGCATGACTTGTTTTCACTAGCAATGACATAGGCTTGCTTCTGTCCACTATAACCTCCCTCATTTTCTTAATGTCTTTTTCAATGTGTTCACTGCATGACTTGTTTTACTAGCAATGACATGGGTTTGCTCCTGTCCACTATAACCACCCTCATTATCTTAATGTCAATTTCACTGTATTCACTGCATGACTTGTTTTCACTAGCAATGACATGGGTTTGCTTCTGTCCACTATAACCTCCCTCATTTTCTTAATGTCAATTTCAATGTATTTACTGCATGACTTGTTTTCACTAGCAATGACATGGGCTTGCTTCTGTCCACTATAACCTCCCTCATTTTTTAATGTCAATTTCAATGTATTCACTGCATGGCTTGTTTTCACTAGCAATGACATGGGCTTGCTTCTGTCCACTATAACCTCCTCATTTTCTTAATGTCAATTTCAATGTATTCACTGCCTGACTTGTTTTCACTAGCAATGACATGGGCTTGCTTCTGTCCACTATAACCACCCTCATTTTCTTAATGTCTATTTCACTGTATTCACTGCATGACTTGTTTTCACTAGCAATGACATGGGCTTGCTTCTGTCCACTATAACCTCCCTCATTTTCTTAATGTCAATTTCAATGTATTCACTGCATGACTTGTTTTCACTAGCAATGACATGGGCTTGCTTCTGTCCACTATAACCTCCCTCATTTTCTTAATGTCAATTTAAATGTATTCACTGCCTTACTCTTTGTCACTAGCAATGACATGAGCTTGCTTCTGTTCACTATATCCTCCCTCATTTTCTTAATGTCAATTTCAATGTATTCACTGCCTGACTTATTTTCACTAGCAATGACATGGGCTTGCTTCTGTCTACTATAACCTCCCTCATTTTCCTAATGTCAATTTCAATGTATTCACTGCATGACTTGTTTTCACTAGCAATTACATGGGCTTGCTTCTATCCACTATAACCTCCCTCATTTTCTTAATGTCAATTTTAATGTAATCCCTGCATGACTGGTTTTCACTAGCAATGACATGGGCTTGCTTCTGTCCCCTATAACCTCATCATTTTCTTAATGTCAATTTCAATGTATTCACTGCATGACTTGTTTTCACTAGCAATGACATGGGCTTTCTTCTGTCCATTATAATCCCCCTCATTTTCTTAATGTCAATTTCAATGTATTCATTGCCTGACTTCTTTTCACTAGCAATGACATGGGCTTGCTTCTGTCCACTATAACCTCCCTCATTTTCTTATGTCAATTTCAATGTATTCACTCATTGACTTGTTTTCACTAGCAATGACATGGGCTTGCTTCTGTCCACTATAACCTCATCATTTTCTTAATGTAAATTTCAATGTATTCACTGCATGACTTGTTTTCACTAGCAATGACATGGGCTTGTTTCTGTCCACTATAACCCCCTCATTTTCCTAATGTCAATTTCTATGTATTCACTGCATGACTTGTTTTCACTAGCAATGATATGGGCTTGCTTCTGTCCACTATAACCTCCCTCATTTTCTTAATGTCAATTTCAATGTATTCACTACCTGACTTGTTTTCACTAGCAATGACATGGGCTTGCTTCTGTCCAGTATAAACTCCCTCATTTTCCTAATGTCAATTTCAATGTATTCCCTGCATGACTTGCTTTCACTAGCAATGACATTGGCTTGCTTCTGTCCACTATATCCTCCCTCATTATCTTAATGTAAATTTAATATATTCACTGCATGACTTGTTTTCACTAGCAATGACATGGGCTTGCTTCTGTCCACTATAACCACCCTCATTATCTTAATGTCAATTTCAATGTATTTACTGCATGACTTGTTTTCACTAGCAATGACATGGGCTTGCTTCTGTCCACTATAACCTCCCTCATTTTCTTAATGTCAATTTCAATGTATTCACTGCCTCACTTGTTTTCACTAGCAATGACATGGGCTTGCTTCTGTCTACTATAACCTTCCTCATTTTCTTAATGTCAATTTCAATGTATTCACTGCATGACTTGTTTTCACTAGCAATTACATGGGCTTGCTTCTATCCACTTTAACCTCCCTCATTATCTTAATGTCAATTTCAATGTATTCACTGCCTGACTTGTTTTCACTAGCAATGACATGGGTTTGCTCCTGTCCACTATAACCACCCTCATTATCTTAATGTCAATTTAATATATTCACTGCATGACTTGTTTTCACTAGCAATGACATGGGCTTGCTTCTGTCCACTATAACCTCCCTCATTTTCTTAATGTCAATTTAATATATTCACTGCATGACTTGTTTTCACTAGCAATGACATGGGCTTACTTCTGTCCACTATAATCTCACTCATTTTCTTAATGTCAATTTCAATGTATTCACTGCAAGTCTTGTTTTCTCTAGCAATGACATGGGCTTGATTCTTTCCACTATAACCTCCCTCATTTTCTTAATGTCAATTTTAATGTATTCACTCCATGACTTGTTTTCACTAGCAATGACATGGGTTTGCTTCTGTCCACTAAAACCTCCCTCATTTTCTTAATGTCAATTTCAATGTATTCACTGCATGACTTGTTTTCACTAGCAATGACATGGGTTTGCTTCTGTCCACTATAACCTCCCTCATTTCTTAATGTCAATTTCAATGTATTCACTGCATGACTTGTTTTCACTAGCAATGACATGGGCTTGCTTCTGTCCACTATAATCTCCCTCATTTTCTCAAGGTCAATTTTATCGTATTCACTGCATGACTTGTTTTCACGAGCAATGACATGGGCTTGCTTCTGTCCACTATAACCTCGCTCATTTTCCTAATGTCAATTTCAATGTATTCACTGCATGACTTGTTTTCACTAGCAATGACATGGGCTTGCTTCTGTCCACTATAACCTCCCGCATTTTCTTAATGTCTTTTTCAATGTGTTCACTGCATGACTTGTTTTCACTAGCAATGACATGGGCTTGCTTCTGTCTACTATAACCTTCCTCATTTTCTTAATGTCAATTTCAATGTATTCACTGCATGACTTGTTTTCACTAGCAATGACATGGGTTTGCTCCTATCCACTATAACCACCCTCATTATCTTAATGTCAATTTCACTGTATTCACTGCATGACTTGTTTTCACTAGCAATGACATGGGTTTGCTTCTGTCCACTATAACCTCCCTCATTTTCCTAATGTCAATTTCAATGTATTTACTGCATGACTTGTTTTCACTAGCAATGACATGGGCTTGCTTCTGTCCACTATAACCTCCCTCATTTTCTTAATGTCTTTTTCAATGTGTTCACTGCATGACTTGTTTTACTAGCAATGACATGGGTTTGCTCCTGTCCACTATAACCACCCTCATTATCTTAATGTCAATTTCACTGTATTCACTGCATGACTTGTTTTCACTAGCAATGACATGGGTTTGCTTCTGTCCACTATAACCTCCCTCATTTTCTTAATGTCAATTTCAATGTATTTACTGCATGACTTGTTTTCACTAGCAATGACATGGGCTTGCTTCTGTCCACTATAACCTCCCTCATTTTTTAATGTCAATTTCAATGTATTCACTGCATGGCTTGTTTTCACTAGCAATGACATGGGCTTGCTTCTGTCCACTATAACCTCCTCATTTTCTTAATGTCAATTTCAATGTATTCACTGCCTGACTTGTTTTCACTAGCAATGACATGGGCTTGCTTCTGTCCACTATAACCACCCTCATTTTCTTAATGTCTATTTCACTGTATTCACTGCATGACTTGTTTTCACTAGCAATGACATGGGCTTGCTTCTGTCCACTATAACCTCCCTCATTTTCTTAATGTCAATTTCAATGTATTCACTGCATGACTTGTTTTCACTAGCAATGACATGGGCTTGCTTCTGTCCACAATAACCTCCCTCATTTTCTTAAGGTCAATTTTATCGTATTCACTTTATGACTTGTTTTCACTAGCAATGACATGGGCTTGCTTCTGTCCACTATAACTTCCCTCATTTTCTTAATGTCAATTTAAATGTATTCACTGCCTTACTCTTTGTCACTAGCAATGACATCAGCTTGCTTCTGTTCACTATATCCTCCCTCATTTTCTTAATGTCAATTTCAATGTATTCACTGCCTGACTTATTTTCACTAGCAATGACATGGGCTTGCTTCTGTCTACTATAACCTCCCTCATTTTCCTAATGTCAATTTCAATGTATTCACTGCATGACTTGTTTTCACTAGCAATTACATGGGCTTGCTTCTATCCACTATAACCTCCCTCATTTTCTTAATGTCAATTTTAATGTAATCCCTGCATGACTTGTTTTCACTAGCAATGACATGGGCTTGCTTCTGTCCCCTATAACCTCATCATTTTCTTAATGTCAATTTCAATGTATTCACTGCATGACTTGTTTTCACTAGCAATGACATGGGCTTTCTTCTGTCCATTATAATCCCCCTCATTTTCTTAATGTCAATTTCAATGTATTCATTGCCTGACTTCTTTTCACTAGCAATGACATGGGCTTGCTTCTGTCCACTATAACCTCCCTCATTTTCTTATGTCAATTTCAATGTATTCACTCATTGACTTGTTTTCACTAGCAATGACATGGGCTTGCTTCTGTCCACTATAACCTCATCATTTTCTTAATGTAAATTTCAATGTATTCACTGCATGACTTGTTTTCACTAGCAATGACATGGGCTTGTTTCTGTCCACTATAACCCCCTCATTTTCCTAATGTCAATTTCTATGTATTCACTGCATGACTTGTTTTCACTAGCAATGATATGGGCTTGCTTCTGTCCACTATAACCTCCCTCATTTTCTTAATGTAAATTTCAATGTATTCACTGCATGACTTGTTTTCACTAGCAATGACATGGGCTTGTTTCTGTCCACTATAACCCCCTCATTTTCCTAATGTCAATTTCTATGTATTCACTGCATGACTTGTTTTCACTAGCAATGACATGGGCTTACTTCTGTCCACTATAACCACCCTCATTATCTTAATGTCAATTTCAATGTATTTACTGCATGACTTGTTTTCACTAGCAATGACATGGGCTTGCTTCTGTCCACTATAACCTCCCTCATTTTCTTAATGTCAATTTCAATGTATTCACTGCCTCACTTGTTTTCACTAGCAATGACATGGGCTTGCTTCTGTCTACTATAACCTTCCTCATTTTCTTAATGTCAATTTCAATGTATTCACTGCATGACTTGTTTTCACTAGCAATTACATGGGCTTGCTTCTATCCACTTTAACCTCCCTCATTATCTTAATGTCAATTTCAATGTATTCACTGCCTGACTTGTTTTCACTAGCAATGACATGGGTTTGCTCCTGTCCACTATAACCACCCTCATTATCTTAATGTCAATTTAATATATTCACTGCATGACTTGTTTTCACTAGCAATGACATGGGCTTGCTTCTGTCCACTATAACCTCCCTCATTTTCTTAATGTCAATTTAATATATTCCCTGCATGACTTGTTTTCACTAGCAATGACATGGGCTTACTTCTGTCCACTATAATCTCACTCATTTTAATAATGTCAGTTTCAATGTATTCACTGCAAGTCTTGTTTTCACTAGCAATGACATGGGCTTGATTCTTTCCACTATAACCTCCCTCATTTTCTTAATGTCAATTTTAATGTATTCACTCCATGACTTGTTTTCACTAGCAATGACATGGGTTTGCTTCTGTCCACTAAAACCTCCCTCATTTTCTTAATGTCAATTTCAATGTATTCACTGCATGACTTGTTTTCACTAGCAATGACATGGGTTTGCTTCTGTCTACTATAACCTCCCTCATTTCTTAATGTCAATTTCAATGTATTCACTGCATGACTTGTTTTCACTAGCAATGACATGGGCTTGCTTCTGTCCACTATAATCTCCCTCATTTTCTCAAGGTCAATTTTATCGTATTCACTGCATGACTTGTTTTCACGAGCAATGACATGGGCTTGCTTCTGTCCACTATAACCTCGCTCATTTTCCTAATGTCAATTTCAATGTATTCACTGCATGACTTGTTTTCACTAGCAATGACATGGGCTTGCTTCTGTCCACTATAACCTCCCGCATTTTCTTAATGTCTTTTTCAATGTGTTCACTGCATGACTTGTTTTCACTAGCAATGACATGGGCTTGCTTCTGTCTACTATAACCTTCCTCATTTTCTTAATGTCAATTTCAATGTATTCACTGCATGACTTGTTTTCACTAGCAATGACATGGGTTTGCTCCTATCCACTATAACCACCCTCATTATCTTAATGTCAATTTCACTGTATTCACTGCATGACTTGTTTTCACTAGCAATGACATGGGTTTGCTTCTGTCCACTATAACCTCCCTCATTTTCCTAATGTCAATTTCAATGTATTTACTGCATGACTTGTTTTCACTAGCAATGACATGGGCTTGCTTCTGTCCACTATAACCTCCCTCATTTTTTAATGTCAATTTCAATGTATTCACTGCAAGACTTGTTTTCACTAGCAATGACATGGGCTTGCTTCTGTCCACTATAACCTCCCTCATTTTCTTAAGGTCAATTTTAACGTATTCACTTTATGACTTGTTTTCACTAGCAATGACATGGGCTTGCTTCTGTCCACTATAACTTCCCTCATTTTCTTAATGTCAATTTAAATGTATTCACTGCCTTACTTGTTGTCACTAGCAATGACATGAGCTTGCTTCTGTTCACTATAACCTCCCTCATTTTCTTAATGTCAATTTCAATGTATTCACTGCCTCACTTGTTTTCACTAGCAATGACATGGGCTTGCTTCTGTCCACTAAAACCTCCCTCATTTTCTTAATGTCAATTTCAATGTATTCACTGCATGACTTGTTTTCACTAGCAATGACACGGGTTTGCTTCTGTCCACTATAACCTCCCTCATTTTCTTAATGTCAATTTCAATGTATTCACTGCATGACTTGTTTTCACTAGCAATGACATGGGCTTGCTTCTGTCCACTATAACCTCCTCATTTTCTTAATGTCAATTTCAATGTATTCACTGCCTGACTTGTTTTCACTAGCAATGACATGGGCTTGCTTCTGTCCACTATAACCACCCTCATTTTCTTAATGTCTATTTCACTGTATTCACTGCATGACTTGTTTTCACTAGCAATGACATGGGCTTGCTTCTGTCCACTATAACCTCCCTCATTTTCTTAATGTCAATTTCAATGTATTCACTGCATGACTTGTTTTCACTAGCAATGACATGGGCTTGCTTCTGTCCACAATAACCTCCCTCATTTTCTTAAGGTCAATTTTATCGTATTCACTTTATGACTTGTTTTCACTAGCAATGACATTGGCTTGCTTCTGTCCACTATAACTTCCCTCATTTTCTTAATGTCAATTTAAATGTATTCACTGCCTTACTCTTTGTCACTAGCAATGACATGAGCTTGCTTCTGTTCACTATAACCTCCCTCATTTTCTTAATGTCAATTTCAATGTATTCACTGCCTGACTTGTTTTCACTAGCAATGACATGGGCTTGCTTCTGTCTACTATAACCTCCCTCATTTTCCTAATGTCAATTTCAATGTATTCACTGCATAACTTGTTTTCACTAGCAATGATATGGGCTTGCTTTGTCCACTATAACCTCCCTCATTTTCTTAATGTCAATTTCAATGTATTCACTGCATGACTTGTTTTCACTAGCAATGACATGGGCTTGCTTCTGTCCACTATAATCTCCCTCATTTTCTTAAGGTCAATTTTATCGTATTCACTTTATGACTTGTTTTCACTAGCAATGACATGGGCTTGCTTGTGTCCACTATAACTTCCCTCATTTTCTTAATGTCAATTTAAATGTATTCACTGCCTTACTTGTTGTCACTAGCAATGACATGAGCTTGCTTCTGTCCACTATAACCACCCTCATTATCTTAATGTCAATTTCAATGTATTTACTGCATAACTTGTTTTCACTAGCAATGACATGGGCTTGCTTCTGTCCACTATAACCTCCCTCATTTTCTTAATGTCAATTTCAATGTATTCACTGCCTCACTTGTTTTCACTAGCAATGACTTGGGCTTGCTTCTGTCTGCTATAACCTTCCTTATTTTCTTAATGTCAATTTCAATGTATTCACTGCATGACTTGTTTTCACTAGCAATTACATGGGCTTGCTTCTATCCACTTTAACCTCCCTCATTATCTTAATGTCAATTTCAATGTATTCACTGCCTGACTTGTTTTCACTAGCAATGACATGGGTTTGCTCCTGTCCACTATAACCACCCTCATTATCTTAATGTCAATTTCACTGTATTCACTGCATGACTTGTTTTCACTAGCAATGACATGGGTTTGCTTCTGTCCACTATAACCTCCCTCATTTTCCTAATATCAATTTCAATGTATTTACTGCATGACTTGTTTTCACTAGCAATGACATGGGCTTGCTTCTGTCCACTATAACCTCCCTCATTTTTTAATGTCAATTTCAATGTATTCACTGCATGACTTGTTTTCACTAGCAATGACATGGGCTTGCTTCTGTCCACTATAACTTCCCTCATTTTCTTAATGTCAATTTAAATGTATTCACTGCCTTACTCTTTGTCACTAGCAATGACATGAGCTTGCTTCTGTTCACTATAACCTCCCTCATTTTCTTAATGTCAATTTCAATGTATTCACTGCCTGACTTGTTTTCACTAGCAATGACATGGGCTTGCTTCTGTCTACTATAACCTCCCTCATTTTCCTAATGTCAATTTCAATGTATTCACTGCATGACTTGTTTTCACTAGCAGCTACATGGGCTTGCTTCTATCCACTATAACCTCCCTCATTTTCTTAATGTCAATTTTAATGTATTCTCTGCATGACTTGTTTTCACTAGCAATGACATGGGCTTGCTTCTGTCCACTATAACCTCCCTCATTTTCTTAATGTCAATTTCAATGTATTCACTGCATGACTTGTTTTCACTAGCAATGACATGGGCTAGCTTCTGTCCACTATAATCTTCCTCATTTTCTTCATGTCAATTTCAATGTATTCACTGCATAACTTGTTTTCACTAGCAATAATATGGGCTTGCTTTGTCCACTATAACCTCCCTCATTTTTTTAATGTCAATTTCAATGTATTCACTGCATGACTTGTTTTCACTAGCTATGACATGGGCTTGCTTCTGTCCACTATAATCTCCCTCATTTTCGTAAGGTCAATTTTATCGTATTCACTGCATGACTTGTTTTCACGAGCAATGACATGGGCTTGCTTCTGTCCACTATAACCTCCCTCATTTTCTTAATGTCAATTTCAATGTATTCACTGCATGACTTGTTTTCACTAGCAATGACATGGGCTTGCTTCTGTCCACTATAACCACCCTCATTATCTTAATGTCAATTTCAATGTATTTACTGCATGACTTGTTTTCACTAGCAATGACATGGGCTTGCTTCTGTCCACTATAACCTCCCTCATTTTCTTAATGTCAATTTCAATGTATTCACTGCCTCATTTGTTTTCACTAGCAATGACATGGGCTTGCTTCTGTCTGCTATAACCTTCCTCATTTTCTTAATGTCAATTTCAATGTATTCACTGCATGACTTGTTTTCACTAGCAATTACATGGGCTTGCTTCTATCCACTTTAACCTCCCTCATTATCTTAATGTCAATTTCAATGTATTCACTGCCTGACTTGTTTTCACTAGCAATGACATGGGCTTGCTTCTGTCCACTATATACTCCCTCATTTTCTTAATGTCAATTTCAATGTATTCGCTGCCTGACTTGTTTTCACTAGCAATGACATTGGCTTGCTTCTGTCCACTATATCCTCCCTCATTTTCTTAATGTCAATTTCAATGTATTCACTGCATGACTTGTTTTCACTAGCAATGACATGGGCTTGCTTTTGTCCACTATAATCTCCGTCATTTTCTTAAGGTCAATTTGATCGTATTCACTGCATGACTTGTTTTCACTAGCAATGACATGGGCTTGCTTCTGTCCACTATAACCACCCTCATTATCTTAATGTCAATTTCAATGTATTTACTGCATGACTTGTTTTCACTAGCAATGACATGGGCTTGCTTCTGTCCACTATAACCTCCCTCATTTTCTTAATGTCAATTTCAATGTATTTACTGCCTCACGTGTTTTCACTAGCAATGACATGGGCTTGCTTCTGTCTACTATAACCTTCCTCATTTTCTTAATGTCAATTTCAATGTATTCACTGCATGACTTGTTTTCACTAGCAATTACATGGGCTTGCTTCTATCCACTTTAACCTCCCTCATTATCTTAATGTCAATTTCAATGTATTCACTGCCTGACTTGTTTTCACTAGCAATGACATGGGTTTGCTCCTGTCCACTATAACCACCCTCATTATCTTAATGTCAATTTAATATATTCACTGCATGACTTGTTTTCACTAGCAATGACATGGGCTTGCTTCTGTCCACTATAACCTCCCTCATTTTCTTAATGTCAATTAAATATATATTCACTGCATGACTTGTTTTCACTAGCAATGACATGGGCTTACTTCTGTCCACTATAATCTCACTCATTTTCTTAATGTCAATTTCAATGTATTCACTGCAAGTCTTGCTTTCACTAGCAATGACATGGGCTTGATTCTTTCCACTATAACCTCCCTCATTTTCTTAATGTCAATTTTAATGTATTCACTGCATGACTTGTTTTCACTAGCAATGACATGGGTTTGCTTCTGTCCACTAAAACCTCCCTCATTTTCTTAATGTCAATTTCAATGTATTCACTGCATGACTTGTTTTCACTAGCAATGACATGGGTTTGCTTCTGTCCACTATAACCTCCCTCATTTCTTAATGTCAATTTCAATGTATTCACTGCATGACTTGTTTTCACTAGCAATGACATGGGCTTGCTTCTGTCCACTATAATCTCCCTCATTTTCTCAAGGTCAATTTTATCGTATTCACTGCATGACTTGTTTTCACGAGCAATGACATGGGCTTGCTTCTGTCCACTATAACCTCGCTCATTTTCCTAATGTCAATTTCAATGTATTCACTGCATGACTTGTTTTCACTAGCAATGACATGGGCTTGCTTCTGTCCACTATAACCTCCCTCATTTTCTTAATGTCTTTTTCAATGTGTTCACTGCATGACTTGTTTTCACTAGCAATGACATGGGCTTGCTTCTGTCTACTATAACCTTCCTCATTTTCTTAATGTCAATTTCAATGTATTCACTGCATGACTTGTTTTCACTAGCAATGACATGGGTTTGCTCCTGTCCACTATAACCACCCTCATTATCTTAATGTCAATTTCACTGTATTCACTGCATGACTTGTTTTCACTAGCAATGACATGGGTTTGCTTCTGTCCACTATAACCTCCCTCATTTTCCTAATGTCAATTTCAATGTATTTACTGCATGACTTGTTTTCACTAGCAATGACATGGGCTTGCTTCTGTCCACTATAACCTCCCTCATTTTTTAATGTCAATTTCAATGTATTCACTGCATGACTTGTTTTCACTAGCAATGACATGGGCTTGCTTCTGTCCACTATAACCTCCCTCATTTTCTTAAGGTCAATTTTATCGTATTCACTTTATGACTTGTTTTCACTAGCAATGACATGGGCTTGCTTCTGTCCACTATAACTTCCCTCATTTTCTTAATGTCAGTTTAAATGTATTCACTGCCTTACTTGTTGTCACTAGCAATGACATGAGCTTGCTTCTGTTCACTATAACCTCCCTCATTTTCTTAATGTCAATTTCAATGTATTCACTGCCTCACTTGTTTTCACTAGCAATGACATGGGCTTGCTTCTGTCCACTAAAACCTCCCTCATTTTCTTAATGTCAATTTCAATGTATTCACTGCATGACTTGTTTTCACTAGCAATGACATGGGTTTGCTTCTGTCCACTATAACCTCCCTCATTTTCTTAATGTCAATTTCAATGTATTCACTGCATGACTTGTTTTCACTAGCAATGACATGGGCTTGCTTCTGTCCACTATAACCTCCTCATTTTCTTAATGTCAATTTCAATGTATTCACTGCCTGACTTGTTTTCACTAGCAATGACATGGGCTTGCTTCTGTCCACTATAACCACCCTCATTTTCTAATTGTCTATTTCACTGTATTCACTGCATGGCTTGTTTTCACTAGCAATGACATGGGCTTGCTTCTGTCCACTATAACCTCCCTCATTTTCTTAATGTCAATTTCAATGTATTCACTGCATGACTTGTTTTCACTAGCAATGACATGGGCTTGCTTCTGTCCACAATAACCTCCCTCATTTTCTTAAGGTCAATTTTATCGTATTCACTTTATGACTTGTTTTCACTAGCAATGACATTGGCTTGCTTCTGTCCACTATAACTTCCTCATTTTCTTAATGTCAATTTAAATGTATTCACTGCCTTACTCTTTGTCACTAGCAATGACATGAGCTTGCTTCTGTTCACTATAACCTCCCTCATTTTCTTAATGTCAATTTCAATGTATTCACTGCCTGACTTGTTTTCACTAGCAATGACATGGGCTTGCTTCTGTCTACTATAACCTCCCTCATTTTCCTAATGTCAATTTCAATGTATTCACTGCATGACTTGTTTTCACTAGCAAATTCATGGGCTTGCTTCTATCCACTATAACCTCCCTCATTTTCTTAATGTCAATTTTAATGTATTCTCTGCATGACTTGTTTTCACTAGCAATGACATGGGCTTGCTTCTGTCCACTATAACCTCCCTCATTTTCTTAATGTCAATTTCAATGTATTCACTGCATGACTTGTTTTCACTAGCAATGACATGGGCTAGCTTCTGTCCACTATAATCTTCCTCATTTTCTTCATGTCAATTTCAATGTATTCACTGCATAACTTGTTTTCACTAGCAATGATATGGGCTTGCTTTGTCCACTATAACCTCCCTCATTTTCTTAATGTCAATTTCAATGTATTCACTGCATGACTTGTTTTCACTAGCAATGACATGGGCTTGCTTCTGTCCACTATAATCTCCCTCATTTTCTTAAGGTCAATTTTATCGTATTCACTTTATGACTTGTTTTCACTAGCAATGACATGGGCTTGCTTCTGTCCACTATAACTTCCCTCATTTTCTTAATGTCAATTTAAATGTATTCACTGCCTTACTTGTTGTCACTAGCAATGACATGAGCTTGCTTCTGTCCACTATAACCACCCTCATTATCTTAATGTCAATTTCAATGTATTTACTGCATAACTTGTTTTCACTAGCAATGACATGGGCTTGCTTCTGTCCACTATAACCTCCCTCAATTTCTTAATGTCAATTTCAATGTATTCACTGCCTCACTTGTTTTCACTAGCAATGACATGGGCTTGCTTCTGTCTGCTATAACCTTCCTTATTTTCTTAATGTCAATTTCAATGTATTCACTGCATGACTTGTTTTCACTAGCAATTACATGGGCTTGCTTCTATCCACTTTAACCTCCCTCATTATCTTAATGTCAATTTCAATGTATTCACTGCCTGACTTGTTTTCACTAGCAATGACATGGGTTTGCTCCTGTCCACTATAACCACCCTCATTATCTTAATGTCAATTTCACTGTATTCACTGCATGACTTGTTTTCACTAGCAATGACATGGGTTTGCTTCTGTCCACTATAACCTCCCTCATTTTCCTAATGTCAATTTCAATGTATTTACTGCATGACTTGTTTTCACTAGCAATGACATGGGCTTGCTTCTGTCCACTATAACCTCCCTCATTTTTTAATGTCAATTTCAATGTATTCACTGCATGACTTGTTTTCACTAGCAATGACATGGGCTTGCTTCTGTCCACTATAACTTCCCTCATTTTCTTAATGTCAATTTAAATGTATTCACTGCCTTACTCTTTGTCACTAGCAATGACATGAGTTTGCTTCTGTTCACTATAACCTCCCTCATTTTCTTAATGTCAATTTCAATGTATTCACTGCCTGACTTGTTTTCACTAGCAATGACATGGGCTTGCTTCTGTCTACTATAACCTCCCTCATTTTCCTAATGTCAATTTCAATGTATTCACTGCATGACTTGTTTTCACTAGCAATTACATGGGCTTGCTTCTATCCACTATAACCTCCCTCATTTTCTTAATGTCAATTTTAATGTATTCTCTGCATGACTTGTTTTCACTAGCAATGACATGGGCTTGCTTCTGTCCACTATAACCTGGCTCATTTTCTTAATGTCAATTTCAATGTATTCACTGCATGACTTGTTTTCACTAGCAATGACATGGGCTTGCTTCTGTCCACTATAACCACCCTCATTATCTTAATGTCAATTTCAATGTATTTACTGCATGACTTGTTTTCACTAGCAATGACATGGGCTTGCTTCTGTCCACTATAACCTCCCTCATTTTCTTAATGTCAATTTCAATGTATTCACTGCCTCACTTGTTTTCACTAGCAATGACATGGGCTTGCTTCTGTCTGCTATAACCTTCCTCATTTTCTTAATGTCAATTTCAATGTATTCACTGCATGACTTGTTTTCACTAGCAATTACATGGGCTTGCTTCTATCCACTTTAACCTCCCTCATTATCTTAATGTCAATTTCAATGTATTCACTGCCTGACTTGTTTTCACTAGCAATGACATGGGTTTGCTCCTGTCCACTATAACCACCCTCATTATCTTAATGTCAATTTCACTGTATTCACTGCATGACTTGTTTTCACTAGCAATGACATGGGTTTGCTTCTGTCCACTATAACCTCCCTCATTTTCCTAATGTCAATTTCAATGTATTTACTGCATGACTTGTTTTCACTAGCAATGACATGGGCTTGCTTCTGTCCACTATAACCTCCCTCATTTTTTAATGTCAATTTCAATGTATTCACTGCATGACTTGTTTTCACTAGCAATGACATGGGCTTGCTTCTGTCCACTATAACCTCCCTCATTTTCTTAAGGTCAATTTTATCGTATTCACTTTATGACTTGTTTTCACTAGCAATGACATGGGCTTGCTTCTGTCTACTATAACCTCCCTTATTTTCCTAATGTCAATTTCAATGTATTCACTGCATGACTTGTTTTCACTAGCAATTACATGGGCTTGCTTCTGTCCAATATAACCTCCCTCATTTTCTTAATGTCAATTTCAATGTATTCACTGCATGACTTGTTTTCACTAGCAATGACATGGGCTTGCTTCTGTCCACTATAACCTCCCTCATTTTCTTAATGTCAATTTCAATGTATTCACTGCATGACTTGTTTTCACTAGCAATTACATGGGCTTGCTTCTATCCACTATAACCACCCTCATTTTCTTAATGTCAATTTCACTGTATTCACTGCATGACTTGTTTTCACTAGCAATGACATGGGTTTGCTTCTGTCCACTATAACCTCCCTCATTTTCCTAATGTCAATTTCAATGTATTCACTGCATGACTTGTTTTCACTAGCAATGACATGGGCTTGCTTCTGTCCACTATAACCTCCCTCATTTTCTTAATGTCTTTTTTAATGTGTTCACTGCATGACTTGTTTTCACTAGCAATGACATGGGTTTGCATCTGTCCACTATAACTTACCTCATTTTCTTAATGTCAATTTCAATGTATTCACTGCCTTACTTGTTGTCACTAGCAATGACCTGAGCTTGCTTCTGTTCACTATAACCTCCCTTATTTTCTTAATGTCAATTTCAATGTATTCACTGCATGACTTGTTTTCACTAGCAATGACGTGGGCTTGCTTCTGTCTACTATAACATCCCTCATTTTTCTAATGTCAATTTCAATGTATTCACTGCATGACTTGTTTTCACTAGCAATTACATGGGCTTGCTTCTGTCCACTATATTCTCTCTCATTTTCTTAATGTCAATTTCAATGTATTCACTGCATGACTTGTTTTCACTAGCAATGACATGGGCTTGCTTTTGTCCACTATAATCTCCCTCATTTTCTTAAGGTCAAGTTGATCGTATTCACTGCATGACTTGTTTTCACTAGCAAAAGACATGAGCTTGCTTCTGTCCACTATAACCTCCCTCATTTTCTTAATGTCAATTTCAATGTATTCACTGCATGACTTGTTTTCACTAGCAATGACATGGGTTTGCTTCTGTCCACTATAACCTCCCTCATTTTCTTAAGGTCAATTTCAATGTATTCACTGCATGACTTGTTTTCACTAGCAAGAGACATGGGCTTGCTTCTGTCCACTATATTCTCCCTCATTTTCTTAATGTCAATTTCAATGTATTCACTGCATGACTTGTTTTCACTAGCAATGACATGGACTTGCTGCTGTCCACTATAACCTCCCTTATTTTTTAATGTCAATTTCAATGTATTCACTGCATGACTTGTTTTCACTAGCAATGACATGGGCTTGCTTCTGTCCACTATAACCTCCCTTATTTTCTTAATGTCAATTTCAATGTATTCACTACATGTCTTGTTTTCACTAGCAATGATATGGGCTTGCTTCTGTCCACTATAACCTCCCTCATTTTCTTAATGACAATTTTAATGTATTCACTGCATGACTTGTTTTCACTAGCAATGACATGGACTTGCTTCTGTCCACTATAACATTCCTCATTTTCTTAATGTCAATTTCAATGTATTCACTGCATGACTTGTTTTCACTAGCAATGACATGGGCTTCCTTCAGTCCACTATAACATTCCTCATTTTCTTAATGTCAATTTCAATGTATTCACTGCATGACTTGTTTTCACTAGCAATGACATGGGCTTCCTTCTGTCCACTATAACATTCCTCATTTTCTTAATGTCAATTTCAATGTATTCACTGTATGACTTGTTTTCAATAGCAATGACATGCTCTTGCAACTGTCCACTATTACCTCCCTCATTTTCTTAATGTCAATTTTACGGTATTCACTCCATGACTTGTTTTCACTAGCAAGAGACATGAGCTTGCTTCTGTCCACTATAACCTCCCTCATTTTCTTAATGTCAATTTCAATGTATTCACTGCCTGACTTGTTTTCACTAGCAATGACATGGGCTTGCTTCTGTCTACTATAACCTCCCTCATTTTCCTAATGTCAATTTCAATGTATTCACTGCATGACTTGTTTTCACTAGCAATTACATGGGCTTGCTTCTATCCACTATAACCTCCCTCATTTTCTTAATGTCAATTTTAATGTATTCCCTGCATGACTTGTTTTCACTAGCAATGACATGGGCTTGCTTCTGTCCACTATAACCTCCCTCATTTTCTTAATGTCAATTTCAATGTATTCACTGCATGACTTGTTTACACTAGCAATGACATGGGCTAGCTTCTGTCCACTATAATCTTCCTCATTTTCTTCATGTCAATTTCAATGTATTCACTGCATAACTTGTTTTCACTAGCAATGATATGGGCTTGCTTTGTCCACTATAACCTCCCTCATTTTCTTAATGTCAATTTCAATGTATTCACTGCATGACTTGTTTTCATTAGCAATGACATGGGCTTGCTTCTGTCCACTATAATCTCCCTCATTTTCTTAAGGTCAATTTTATCGTATTCACTGCATGACTTGTTTTCACGAGCAATGACATGGGCTTGCTTCTGTCCACTATAACCTCGCTCATTTTCTTAATGTCAATTTCAATGTATTCACTGCATGACTTGTTTTCACTAGCAATGACATGGGCTTGCTTCTGTCCACTATAACCACCCTCATTATCTTAATGTCAATTTCAATGTATTTACTGCATGACTTGTTTTCACTAGCAATGACATGGGCTTGCTTCTGTCCACTATACCCTCCCTCATTTTCTTAATGTCAATTTCAATGTATTCACTGCCTGACTTGTTTTCACTAGCAATGACATGGGTTTGCTCCTGTCCACTATAACCACCCTCATTATCTTAATGTCAATTTCACTGTATTCACTGCATGACTTGTTTTCACTAGCAATGACATGGTTTGCTTCTGTCCACTATAACCTCCCTCATTTTCCTAATGTCAATTTCAATGTATTTACTGCATGACTTGTTTTCACTAGCAATGACATGGGCTTGCTTCTGTCCACTATAACCTCCCTCATTTATTAATGTCAATTTCAATGTATTCACTGCATGACTTGTTTTCACTAGCAATGACATGGGCTTGCTTCTGTCCACTATAACTTCCCTCATTTTCTTAAGGTCAATTTTATCGTATTCACTTTATGACTTGTTTTCACTAGCAATGACATGGGCTTGCTTCTGTCCACTATAACTTCCCTCATTTTCATAATGTCAATTTCAATGTATTCACTGCCTTACTTGTTTTCACTAGCAATTACATGGGCTTGCTTCTGTCCACTATAACCTCCCTCATTTTCTTAATGTCAATTTCTATGTATTCACTGCATGACTTGTTTTCACTAGCAATGACATGGGCTTGCTTCTGTCCACTATAACCTCCCTCATTTTCTTAATGTCAATTTCAATGTATTCACTGCATGACTTGTTTTCACTAGCAATGACATGGGCTTGCTTCTGTCCACTATACCCTACCTCATTTTCTTAATGTCAATTTCAATGTATTCACTGCATGACTTGTTTTCACTAGCAATGACATGGGCTTGCTTCTGTCCACTATAACTTCCCTCATTTTATTAATGTCAATTTCAATGTATTCACTGCCTTACTTGTTGTCACTAGCAATGACCTGAGCTTGCTTCTGTTCACTATAACCTCCCTTATTTTCTTAATGTCAATTTCAATGTATTCACTGCCTGACTTGTTTTCACTAGCAATGACGTGGGCTTGCTTCTGTCTACTATAACATCCCTCATTTTTCTAATGTCAATTTCAATGTATTCACTGCATGACTTGTTATCACTAGCAATTACATGGGCTTGCTTCTATCCACTATAACCTCCCTCATTTTCTTAATGTCAATTTCAATGTATTCACTGCATGACTTGTTTTCACTAGCAATGACATGGGCTTGCTTCTGTCCACTATAACCTCCCTCATTTTCTTAATGTCAATTTCAATGTATTCACTGCATGACTTGTTTTCACTAGCAATGACATGGGCTAGCTTCTGTCCACTATAAGCTTCCTCATTTTCTTAATGTCAATTTCAAAGTATTCACAGCATAACTTATTTTCACTAGCAATGATATGGGCTTGCTTCTGTCCACTATAACCTCCCTCATTTTCTTAATGTCAATTTCAATGTATTCACTGCATGACTTGTTTTCACTAGCAATGACATGGGCTTGCTTTTGTCCACTATAATCTCCCTCATTTTCCTAATGTCAATTTCAATGTATTCACTGCATGACTTGTTTTCACTAGCAAAAGACATGAGCTTGCTTCTGTCCACTATAACCTCCCTCATTTTCCTAATGTCAATTTCAATGTATTCACTGCATGACTTGTTTTCACTAGCAATGACATGGGTTTGCTTCTGTCCACTATAACCTCCCTCATTTTCTTAAGGTCAATTTCAATGTATTCACTGCATGACTTGTTTTCACTAGCAAGAGACATGGGCTTGCTTCTGTCCACTATATTCTCCCTCATTTTCTTAATGTCAATTTCAATGTATTCACTGCATGACTTGTTTTCACTAGCAATGACATGGACTTGCTGCTGTCCACTATAACCTCCCTTATTTTTTTAATGTCAATTTCAGTGTATTCACTGCATGACTTGTTTTCACTAGCAATGACATGGGCTTGCTTCTGTCCACTATAACCTCCCTTATTTTCTTAATGTCAATTTCAATGTATTCACTGCATGTCTTGTTTTCACTAGCAATGATATGGGCTTGCTTCTGTCCACTATAACCTCCCTCATTTTCTTAATGACAATTTTAATGTATTCACTGCATGACTTGTTTTCACTAGCAATGACATGGGCTTCCTTCTGTCCACTATAACCTCCCTCATTTTCTTAATGTCAATTTCAATGTATTCACTGTATGACTTGTTTTCAATAGCAATGACATGCTCTTGCAACTGTCCACTATTACCTCCCTCATTTTCTTAATGTCAATTTTACGGTATTCACTCCATGACTTGTTTTCACTAGCAAGAGACATGAGCTTGCTTCTGTCCACTATAACCTCCCTCATTTTCTTAATGTCAATTTCAATGTATTCACTGCATGACTTGTTTTCACTAGCAATGACATGGGCTTGCTTCTGTCCACTATAATCTCCCTCATTTTCTTAATGTCAATTTCAATGTACTCACTGCCTGACTTGTTTCCACTAGCAATGACATGGGTTTGCTCCTGTCCACTATCACCTCTCTCATTTCCTTAATGTCAATTTCACTGTATTCACTGCATGACTTGTTTTCACTAGCAATGACATGGGCTTGCTTCTGTCCACTATAACCTCCCTCATTTTCTTAATGTCAATTTCAATGTATTCACTGCATGACTTGTTCTCACTAACAATGACATGGGCTTGCTTCTGTCCACTATAACCTCCCTCATTTTCTTAATGTCAATTTCAATGTATTCACTGCATGACTTGTTTTCACTAGCAATGACATGGGCTAGCTTCTGTCCACTATAATCTTCCTCATTTTCTTAATGTCAATTTCAATGTATTCACTGCGTAAATTGTTTTCACTAGCCATGACATGGGCTTGCCTCTGTCCACTATAACCTCCCTCATTTTTCTAATGTCAATTTCAATGTATTCACTGTATGACTTGTTTTCACTAGCAATGACATGGGCTTGCTTCTGTTGACTATAACCTCCCTCAATTTCTTAATGTCATTTTCAATGTATTCACTGCATGACTTGTTTTAACTAGGAATTCCATGGGCTTGCTTCTGTCCACTATAATCTCCCTCATTTTCGTAATGTCAATTTCAATGTATTTACTGCATGACTTGTTTTAACTAGCAATGACATGGGCTTGCTTCTGCCCACTATAATCTCCCTCATTTTCGTAATTTCAATTTCAATGTATTCACTGCATTACTTGTTTTCACTAGCAATGACATGGGCTTGCTTCTGTCCACTATAACCTCCCTCATTTTCTTAATGTCAATTTCAATGTATTCACTGCATGACTTGTTTTCACTAGCAATGACATGGGCTTGCTTCTGTCCACTAACACCTCCCTCATTTTCTTAATGTCAATTTAATGTATTCACTGCATGACTTGTTTTCACTAGCAATGACATGGGCTTGCTTCTGTCCACTATTATCTCCCTCATTTTCTTAATGTCAATTTCAATGTTTTCACTGCATGATTTGTTTTCACTAGCAATGACATGGGCTTGCTTCTGTCCACAAAAACCTCTGTCATTTTCTTAATGTCAATTTCAATGTATTTACTGCATGACTTGTTTTCACTAGCAATGACATGGGCTTGCTTCTGTCCACTATAACCTCCCTCATTTTCTTAATGTCAATTTCAATGTATTCACTGCCTCACTTGTTTTCACTAGCAATGACATGGGCTTGCTTCTGTCTGCTATAACCTTCCTCATTTTCTTAATGTCAATTTCAATGTATTCACTGCATGACTTGTTTTCACTAGCAATTACATGGGCTTGCTTCTATCCACTTTAACCTCCCTCATTATCTTAATGTCAATTTCAATGTATTCACTGCATGACTTGTTTTCACTAGCAATGACATGGGTTTGCTTCTGTCCACTATAACCTCCCTCATTTTCTTAAGGTCAATTTCAATTTATTCACTGCATGACTTGTTTTCACTAGCAAGAGACATGGGCTTGCTTCTGTCCACTATATTCTCCCTCATTTTCTTAATGTCAATTTCAATGTATTCACTGCATGACTTGTTTTCACTAGCAATGACATGGACTTGCTGCTGTCCACTATAACCTCCCTTATTTTTTAATGTCAATTTCAATGTATTCACTGCATGACTTGTTTTCACTAGCAATGACATGGGCTTGCTTCTGTCCACTATAACCTCCCTTATTTTCTTAATGTCAATTTCAATGTATTCACTACATGTCTTGTTTTCACTAGCAATGATATGGGCTTGCTTCTGTCCACTATAACCTCCCTCATTTTCTTAATGACAATTTTAATGTATTCACTGCATGACTTGTTTTCACTAGCAATGACATGGACTTGCTTCTGTCCACTATAACATTCCTCATTTTCTTAATGTCAATTTCAATGTATTCACTGCATGACTTGTTTTCACTAGCAATGACATGGGCTTCCTTCAGTCCACTATAACATTCCTCATTTTCTTAATGTCAATTTCAATGTATTCACTGCATGACTTGTTTTCACTAGCAATGACATGGGCTTCCTTCTGTCCACTATAACATTCCTCATTTTCTTAATGTCAATTTCAATGTATTCACTGTATGACTTGTTTTCAATAGCAATGACATGCTCTTGCAACTGTCCACTATTACCTCCCTCATTTTCTTAATGTCAATTTTACGGTATTCACTCCATGACTTGTTTTCACTAGCAAGAGACATGAGCTTGCTTCTGTCCACTATAACCTCCCTCATTTTCTTAATGTCAATTTCAATGTATTCACTGCCTGACTTGTTTTCACTAGCAATGACATGGGCTTGCTTCTGTCTACTATAACCTCCCTCATTTTCCTAATGTCAATTTCAATGTATTCACTGCATGACTTGTTTTCACTAGCAATTACATGGGCTTGCTTCTATCCACTATAACCTCCCTCATTTTCTTAATGTCAATTTTAATGTATTCCCTGCATGACTTGTTTTCACTAGCAATGACATGGGCTTGCTTCTGTCCACTATAACCTCCCTCATTTTCTTAATGTCAATTTCAATGTATTCACTGCATGACTTGTTTACACTAGCAATGACATGGGCTAGCTTCTGTCCACTATAATCTTCCTCATTTTCTTCATGTCAATTTCAATGTATTCACTGCATAACTTGTTTTCACTAGCAATGATATGGGCTTGCTTTGTCCACTATAACCTCCCTCATTTTCTTAATGTCAATTTCAATGTATTCACTGCATGACTTGTTTTCATTAGCAATGACATGGGCTTGCTTCTGTCCACTATAATCTCCCTCATTTTCTTAAGGTCAATTTTATCGTATTCACTGCATGACTTGTTTTCACGAGCAATGACATGGGCTTGCTTCTGTCCACTATAACCTCGCTCATTTTCTTAATGTCAATTTCAATGTATTCACTGCATGACTTGTTTTCACTAGCAATGACATGGGCTTGCTTCTGTCCACTATAACCACCCTCATTATCTTAATGTCAATTTCAATGTATTTACTGCATGACTTGTTTTCACTAGCAATGACATGGGCTTGCTTCTGTCCACTATACCCTCCCTCATTTTCTTAATGTCAATTTCAATGTATTCACTGCCTGACTTGTTTTCACTAGCAATGACATGGGTTTGCTCCTGTCCACTATAACCACCCTCATTATCTTAATGTCAATTTCACTGTATTCACTGCATGACTTGTTTTCACTAGCAATGACATGGTTTGCTTCTGTCCACTATAACCTCCCTCATTTTCCTAATGTCAATTTCAATGTATTTACTGCATGACTTGTTTTCACTAGCAATGACATGGGCTTGCTTCTGTCCACTATAACCTCCCTCATTTTTTAATGTCAATTTCAATGTATTCACTGCATGACTTGTTTTCACTAGCAATGACATGGGCTTGCTTCTGTCCACTATAACTTCCCTCATTTTCTTAAGGTCAATTTTATCGTATTCACTTTATGACTTGTTTTCACTAGCAATGACATGGGCTTGCTTCTGTCCACTATAACTTCCCTCATTTTCATAATGTCAATTTCAATGTATTCACTGCCTTACTTGTTTTCACTAGCAATTACATGGGCTTGCTTCTGTCCACTATAACCTCCCTCATTTTCTTAATGTCAATTTCTATGTATTCACTGCATGACTTGTTTTCACTAGCAATGACATGGGCTTGCTTCTGTCCACTATAACCTCCCTCATTTTCTTAATGTCAATTTCAATGTATTCACTGCATTACTTGTTTTCACTAGCAATGACATGGGCTTGCTTCTGTCCACTATACCCTACCTCATTTTCTTAATGTCAATTTCAATGTATTCACTGCATGACTTGTTTTCACTAGCAATGACATGGGCTTGCTTCTGTCCACTATAACTTCCCTCATTTTCTTAATGTCAATTTCAATGTATTCACTGCATGACTTGTTTTCACTAGCAATGACATGGACTTGCTGCTGTCCACTATAACCTCCCTTATTTTTTAATGTCAATTTCAATGTATTCACTGCATGACTTGTTTTCACTAGCAATGACATGGGCTTGCTTCTGTCCACTATAACCTCCCTTATTTTCTTAATGTCAATTTCAATGTATTCACTACATGTCTTGTTTTCACTAGCAATGATATGGGCTTGCTTCTGTCCACTATAACCTCCCTCATTTTCTTAATGACAATTTTAATGTATTCACTGCATGACTTGTTTTCACTAGCAATGACATGGACTTGCTTCTGTCCACTATAACATTCCTCATTTTCTTAATGTCAATTTCAATGTATTCACTGCATGACTTGTTTTCACTAGCAATGACATGGGCTTCCTTCAGTCCACTATAACATTCCTCATTTTCTTAATGTCAATTTCAATGTATTCACTGCATGACTTGTTTTCACTAGCAATGACATGGGCTTCCTTCTGTCCACTATAACATTCCTCATTTTCTTAATGTCAATTTCAATGTATTCACTGTATGACTTGTTTTCAATAGCAATGACATGCTCTTGCAACTGTCCACTATTACCTCCCTCATTTTCTTAATGTCAATTTTACGGTATTCACTCCATGACTTGTTTTCACTAGCAAGAGACATGAGCTTGCTTCTGTCCACTATAACCTCCCTCATTTTCTTAATGTCAATTTCAATGTATTCACTGCCTGACTTGTTTTCACTAGCAATGACATGGGCTTGCTTCTGTCTACTATAACCTCCCTCATTTTCCTAATGTCAATTTCAATGTATTCACTGCATGACTTGTTTTCACTAGCAATTACATGGGCTTGCTTCTATCCACTATAACCTCCCTCATTTTCTTAATGTCAATTTTAATGTATTCCCTGCATGACTTGTTTTCACTAGCAATGACATGGGCTTGCTTCTGTCCACTATAACCTCCCTCATTTTCTTAATGTCAATTTCAATGTATTCACTGCATGACTTGTTTACACTAGCAATGACATGGGCTAGCTTCTGTCCACTATAATCTTCCTCATTTTCTTCATGTCAATTTCAATGTATTCACTGCATAACTTGTTTTCACTAGCAATGATATGGGCTTGCTTTGTCCACTATAACCTCCCTCATTTTCTTAATGTCAATTTCAATGTATTCACTGCATGACTTGTTTTCATTAGCAATGACATGGGCTTGCTTCTGTCCACTATAATCTCCCTCATTTTCTTAAGGTCAATTTTATCGTATTCACTGCATGACTTGTTTTCACGAGCAATGACATGGGCTTGCTTCTGTCCACTATAACCTCGCTCATTTTCTTAATGTCAATTTCAATGTATTCACTGCATGACTTGTTTTCACTAGCAATGACATGGGCTTGCTTCTGTCCACTATAACCACCCTCATTATCTTAATGTCAATTTCAATGTATTTACTGCATGACTTGTTTTCACTAGCAATGACATGGGCTTGCTTCTGTCCACTATACCCTCCCTCATTTTCTTAATGTCAATTTCAATGTATTCACTGCCTGACTTGTTTTCACTAGCAATGACATGGGTTTGCTCCTGTCCACTATAACCACCCTCATTATCTTAATGTCAATTTCACTGTATTCACTGCATGACTTGTTTTCACTAGCAATGACATGGTTTGCTTCTGTCCACTATAACCTCCCTCATTTTCCTAATGTCAATTTCAATGTATTTACTGCATGACTTGTTTTCACTAGCAATGACATGGGCTTGCTTCTGTCCACTATAACCTCCCTCATTTTTTAATGTCAATTTCAATGTATTCACTGCATGACTTGTTTTCACTAGCAATGACATGGGCTTGCTTCTGTCCACTATAACTTCCCTCATTTTCTTAAGGTCAATTTTATCGTATTCACTTTATGACTTGTTTTCACTAGCAATGACATGGGCTTGCTTCTGTCCACTATAACTTCCCTCATTTTCATAATGTCAATTTCAATGTATTCACTGCCTTACTTGTTTTCACTAGCAATTACATGGGCTTGCTTCTGTCCACTATAACCTCCCTCATTTTCTTAATGTCAATTTCTATGTATTCACTGCATGACTTGTTTTCACTAGCAATGACATGGGCTTGCTTCTGTCCACTATAACCTCCCTCATTTTCTTAATGTCAATTTCAATGTATTCACTGCATGACTTGTTTTCACTAGCAATGACATGGGCTTGCTTCTGTCCACTATACCCTACCTCATTTTCTTAATGTCAATTTCAATGTATTCACTGCATGACTTGTTTTCACTAGCAATGACATGGGCTTGCTTCTGTCCACTATAACTTCCCTCATTTTATTAATGTCAATTTCAATGTATTCACTGCCTTACTTGTTGTCACTAGCAATGACCTGAGCTTGCTTCTGTTCACTATAACCTCCCTTATTTTCTTAATGTCAATTTCAATGTATTCACTGCCTGACTTGTTTTCACTAGCAATGACGTGGGCTTGCTTCTGTCTACTATAACATCCCTCATTTTTCTAATGTCAATTTCAATGTATTCACTGCATGACTTGTTATCACTAGCAATTACATGGGCTTGCTTCTATCCACTATAACCTCCCTCATTTTCTTAATGTCAATTTCAATGTATTCACTGCATGACTTGTTTTCACTAGCAATGACATGGGCTTGCTTCTGTCCACTATAACCTCCCTCATTTTCTTAATGTCAATTTCAATGTATTCACTGCATGACTTGTTTTCACTAGCAATGACATGGGCTAGCTTCTGTCCACTATAAGCTTCCTCATTTTCTTAATGTCAATTTCAAAGTATTCACAGCATAACTTATTTTCACTAGCAATGATATGGGCTTGCTTCTGTCCACTATAACCTCCCTCATTTTCTTAATGTCAATTTCAATGTATTCACTGCATGACTTGTTTTCACTAGCAATGACATGGGCTTGCTTTTGTCCACTATAATCTCCCTCATTTTCCTAATGTCAATTTCAATGTATTCACTGCATGACTTGTTTTCACTAGCAAAAGACATGAGCTTGCTTCTGTCCACTATAACCTCCCTCATTTTCTTAATGTCAATTTCAATGTATTCACTGCATGACTTGTTTTCACTAGCAATGACATGGGTTTGCTTCTGTCCACTATAACCTCCCTCATTTTCTTAAGGTCAATTTCAATGTATTCACTGCATGACTTGTTTTCACTAGCAAGAGACATGGGCTTGCTTCTGTCCACTATATTCTCCCTCATTTTCTTAATGTCAATTTCAATGTATTCACTGCATGACTTGTTTTCACTAGCAATGACATGGACTTGCTGCTGTCCACTATAACCTCCCTTATTTTTTTAATGTCAATTTCAGTGTATTCACTGCATGACTTGTTTTCACTAGCAATGACATGGGCTTGCTTCTGTCCACTATAACCTCCCTTATTTTCTTAATGTCAATTTCAATGTATTCACTGCATGTCTTGTTTTCACTAGCAATGATATGGGCTTGCTTCTGTCCACTATAACCTCCCTCATTTTCTTAATGACAATTTTAATGTATTCACTGCATGACTTGTTTTCACTAGCAATGACATGGGCTTCCTTCTGTCCACTATAACCTCCCTCATTTTCTTAATGTCAATTTCAATGTATTCACTGTATGACTTGTTTTCAATAGCAATGACATGCTCTTGCAACTGTCCACTATTACCTCCCTCATTTTCTTAATGTCAATTTTACGGTATTCACTCCATGACTTGTTTTCACTAGCAAGAGACATGGGCTTGCTTCTGTCCACTATATTCTCCCTCATTTTCTTAATGTCAATTTCAATGTATTCACTGCATGACTTGTTTTCACTAGCAATGACATGGGCTTGCTTCTGTCCATTATATTCTCCCTCATTTTCTTAATGTCAATTTCAATGTATTCACTGCATGACTTGTTTTCACTAGCAATGACATGGACTTGCTGCTGTCCACTATAACCTCCCTTATTTTTTTAATGTCAATTTCAGTGTATTCACTGCATGACTTGTTTTCACTAGCAATGACATGGGCTTGCTTCTGTCCACTATAACCTCCCTCATTTTCTTAATGTCAATTTCAATGTATTCACTGCATGACTTGTTCTCACTAACAATGACATGGGCTTGCTTCTGTCCACTATAACCTCCCTCATTTTCTTAATGTCAATTTCAATGTATTCACTGCATGACTTGTTTTCACTAGCAATGACATGGGCTAGCTTCTGTCCACTATAATCTTCCTCATTTTCTTAATGTCAATTTCAATGTATTCACTGCGTAAATTGTTTTCACTAGCCATGACATGGGCTTGCCTCTGTCCACTATAACCTCCCTCATTTTTCTAATGTCAATTTCAATGTATTCACTGTATGACTTGTTTTCACTAGCAATGACATGGGCTTGCTTCTGTTGACTATAACCTCCCTCAATTTCTTAATGTCATTTTCAATGTATTCACTGCATGACTTGTTTTAACTAGGAATTCCATGGGCTTGCTTCTGTCCACTATAATCTCCCTCATTTTCGTAATGTCAATTTCAATGTATTTACTGCATGACTTGTTTTAACTAGCAATGACATGGGCTTGCTTCTGCCCACTATAATCTCCCTCATTTTCGTAATTTCAATTTCAATGTATTCACTGCATTACTTGTTTTCACTAGCAATGACATGGGCTTGCTTCTGTCCACTATAACCTCCCTCATTTTCTTAATGTCAATTTCAATGTATTCACTGCATGACTTGTTTTCACTAGCAATGACATGGGCTTGCTTCTGTCCACTAACACCTCCCTCATTTTCTTAATGTCAATTTAATGTATTCACTGCATGACTTGTTTTCACTAGCAATGACATGGGCTTGCTTCTGTCCACTATTATCTCCCTCATTTTCTTAATGTCAATTTCAATGTTTTCACTGCATGATTTGTTTTCACTAGCAATGACATGGGCTTGCTTCTGTCCACAAAAACCTCTGTCATTTTCTTAATGTCAATTTCAATGTATTTACTGCATGACTTGTTTTCACTAGCAATGACATGGGCTTGCTTCTGTCCACTATAACCTCCCTCATTTTCTTAATGTCAATTTCAATGTATTCACTGCCTCACTTGTTTTCACTAGCAATGACATGGGCTTGCTTCTGTCTGCTATAACCTTCCTCATTTTCTTAATGTCAATTTCAATGTATTCACTGCATGACTTGTTTTCACTAGCAATTACATGGGCTTGCTTCTATCCACTTTAACCTCCCTCATTATCTTAATGTCAATTTCAATGTATTCACTGCCTGACTTGTTTTCACTAGCAATGACATGGGTTTGCTCCTGTCCACTATAACCACCCTCATTATCTTAATGTCAATTTCACTGTATTCACTGCATGACTTGTTTTCACTAGCAATGACATGGGTTTGCTTCTGTCTACTATAACCTCCCTCATTTTCCTAATGTCAATTTCAATGTATTTACTGCATGACTTGTTTTCACTAGCAATGACATGGGCTTGCTTCTGTCCACTATAACCTCCCTCATTTTTTAATGTCAATTTCAATGTATTCACTGCATGACTTGTTTTCACTAGCAATGACATGGGCTTGCTTCTGTCCACTATAACCTCCCTCATTTTCTTAAGGTCAATTTTATCATATTCACTTTATGACTTGTTTTCACTAGCAATGACATGGGCTTGCTTCTGTCCACTATAACTTCCCTCATTTTCTTAATGTCAATTTCAATGTATTCACTGCCTTACTTGTTGTCACTAGCAATGACATGAGCTTGCTTCTGTTCACTATATCCTCCCTCATTTTCTTAATGTCAATTTCAATGTATTCACTGCCTGACTTGTTTTCACTAGCAATGACGTGGGCTTGCTTCTTTCTACTATAACCTCCCTTATTTTCCTAATGTCAATTTCAATGTATTCACTGCATGACTTGTTTTCACTAGCAATTACATGGGCTTGCTTCTGTCCAATGTAACCTCCCTCATTTTCTTAATGTCAATTTCAATGTATTCACTGCATGACTTGTTTTCACTAGCAATGACACGGGCTTGCTTCTGTCCACTATAACCTCCCTCATTTTCTTAATGTCAATTTCAATGTATTCACTGCATGACTTGTTTTCACTAGCAATTACATGGGCTTGCTTCTATCCACTATAACCACCCTCATTTTCTTAATGTCAATTTCACTGTATTCACTGCATGACTTGTTTTCACTAGCAATGACATGGGTTTGCTTCTGTCCACTATAACCTCCCTCATTTTCCTAATGTCAATTTCAATGTATTCACTGCTTGACTTGTTTTCACTAGCAATGACATGGGCTTGCTTCTGTCCACTATAACCTCCCTCATTTTCTTAATGTCTTTTTTAATGTGTTCACTGCATGACTTGTTTTCACTAGCAATGACATGGGTTTGCATCTGTCCACTATAACTTACCTCATTTTCTTAATGTCAATTTCAATGTATTCACTGCCTTACTTGTTGTCACTAGCAATGACCTGAGCTTGCTTCTGTTCACTATAACCTCCCTTATTTTCTTAATGTCAATTTCAATGTATTCACTGCCTGACTTGTTTTCACTAGCAATGACGTGGGCTTGCTTCTGTCTACTATAACATCCCTCATTTTTCTAATGTCAATTTCAATGTATTCACTGCATGACTTGTTTTCACTAGCAATGACATGGGCTTGCTTCTGTCCACTATAACCTCCCTCATTTTCTTAATGTCAATTTCAATGTATTCACAGCATAACTTATTTTCACTAGCAATGATATGGGCTTGCTTCTGTCCACTATAACCTCCCTCATTTTCTTAATGTCAATTTCAATGTATTCACTGCATGACTTGTTTTCACTAGCAATGACATGGGCTTGCTTTTGTCCACTATAATCTCCCTCATTTTCTTAAGGTCAAGTTGATCGTATTCACTGCATGACTTGTTTTCACTAGCAAAAGACATGAGCTTGCTTCTGTCCACTATAACCTCCCTCATTTTCTTAATGTCAATTTCAATGTATTCACTGCATGACTTGTTTTCACTAGCAAGAGACATGGGCTTGCTTCTGTCCACTATATTCTCCCTCATTTTCTTAATGTCAATTTCAATGTATTCACTGCATGACTTGTTTTCACTAGCAATGACATGGACTTGCTGCTGTCCACTATAACCTCCCTTATTTTTTAATGTCAATTTCAATGTATTCACTGCATGACTTGTTTTCACTAGCAATGACATGGGCTTGCTTCTGTCCACTATAACCTCCCTTATTTTCTTAATGTCAATTTCAATGTATTCACTACATGTCTTGTTTTCACTAGCAATGATATGGGCTTGCTTCTGTCCACTATAACCTCCCTCATTTTCTTAATGACAATTTTAATGTATTCACTGCATGACTTGTTTTCACTAGCAATGACATGGACTTGCTTCTGTCCACTATAACATTCCTCATTTTCTTAATGTCAATTTCAATGTATTCACTACATGACTTGTTTTCACTAGCAATGACATGGGCTTCCTTCAGTCCACTATAAGATTCCTCATTTTCTTAATGTCAATTTCAATGTATTCACTGCATGACTTGTTTTCACTAGCAATGACATGGGCTTCCTTCTGTCCACTATAACATTCCTCATTTTCTTAATGTCAATTTCAATGTATTCACTGTATGACTTGTTTTCAATAGCAATGACATGCTCTTGCAACTGTCCACTATTACCTCCCTCATTTTCTTAATGTCAATTTTACGGTATTCACTCCATGACTTGTTTTCACTAGCAAGAGACATGAGCTTGCTTCTGTCCACTATAACCTCCCTCATTTTCTTAATGTCAATTTCAATGTATTCACTGCCTGACTTGTTTTCACTAGCAATGACATGGGCTTGCTTCTGTCTACTATAACCTCCCTCATTTTCCTAATGTCAATTTCAATGTATTCACTGCATGACTTGTTTTCACTAGCAATTACATGGGCTTGCTTCTATCCACTATAACCTCCCTCATTTTCTTAATGTCAATTTTAATGTATTCCCTGCATGACTTGTTTTCACTAGCAATGACATGGGCTTGCTTCTGTCCACTATAACCTCCCTCATTTTCTTAATGTCAATTTCAATGTATTCACTGCATGACTTGTTTACACTAGCAATGACATGGGCTAGCTTCTGTCCACTATAATCTTCCTCATTTTCTTCATGTCAATTTCAATGTATTCACTGCATAACTTGTTTTCACTAGCAATGATATGGGCTTGCTTTGTCCACTATAACCTCCCTCATTTTCTTAATGTCAATTTCAATGTATTCACTGCATGACTTGTTTTCACTAGCAATGACATGGGCTTGCTTCTGTCCACTATAATCTCCCTCATTTTCTTAAGGTCAATTTTATCGTATTCACTGCATGACTTGTTTTCACGAGCAATGACATGGGCTTGCTTCTGTCCACTATACCCTCCCTCATTTTCTTAATGTCAATTTCAATGTATTCACTGCCTGACTTGTTTTCACTAGCAATGACATGGGTTTGCTCCTGTCCACTATAACCACCCTCATTATCTTAATGTCAATTTCACTGTATTCACTGCATGACTTGTTTTCACTAGCAATGACATGGTTTGCTTCTGTCCACTATAACCTCCCTCATTTTCCTAATGTCAATTTCAATGTATTTACTGCATGACTTGTTTTCACTAGCAATGACATGGGCTTGCTTCTGTCCACTATAACCTCCCTCATTTTTTAATGTCAATTTCAATGTATTCACTGCATGACTTGTTTTCACTAGCAATGACATGGGCTTGCTTCTGTCCACTATAACTTCCCTCATTTTCTTAAGGTCAATTTTATCGTATTCACTTTATGACTTGTTTTCACTAGCAATGACATGGGCTTGCTTCTGTCCACTATAACTTCCCTCATTTTCATAATGTCAATTTCAATGTATTCACTGCCTTACTTGTTTTCACTAGCAATTACATGGGCTTGCTTCTGTCCACTATAACCTCCCTCATTTTCTTAATGTCAATTTCTATGTATTCACTGCATGACTTGTTTTCACTAGCAATGACATGGGCTTGCTTCTGTCCACTATAACCTCCCTCATTTTCTTAATGTCAATTTCAATGTATTCACTGCATGACTTGTTTTCACTAGCAATGACATGGGCTTGCTTCTGTCCACTATACCCTACCTCATTTTCTTAATGTCAATTTCAATGTATTCACTGCATGACTTGTTTTCACTAGCAATGACATGGGCTTGCTTCTGTCCACTATAACTTCCCTCATTTTATTAATGTCAATTTCAATGTATTCACTGCCTTACTTGTTGTCACTAGCAATGACCTGAGCTTGCTTCTGTTCACTATAACCTCCCTTATTTTCTTAATGTCAATTTCAATGTATTCACTGCCTGACTTGTTTTCACTAGCAATGACGTGGGCTTGCTTCTGTCTACTATAACATCCCTCATTTTTCTAATGTCAATTTCAATGTATTCACTGCATGACTTGTTATCACTAGCAATTACATGGGCTTGCTTCTATCCACTATAACCTCCCTCATTTTTCTAATGTCAATTTCAATGTATTCACTGCATGACTTGTTTTCACTAGCAATGACATGGGCTTGCTTCTGTCCACTATAACCTCCCTCATTTTCTTAATGTCAATTTCAATGTATTCACTGCATGACTTGTTTTCACTAGCAATGACATGGGCTAGCTTCTGTCCACTATAAGCTTCCTCATTTTCTTAATGTCAATTTCAAAGTATTCACAGCATAACTTATTTTCACTAGCAATGATATGGGCTTGCTTCTGTCCACTATAACCTCCCTCATTTTCTTAATGTCAATTTCAATGTATTCACTGCATGACTTGTTTTCACTAGCAATGACATGGGCTTGCTTTTGTCCACTATAATCTCCCTCATTTTCCTAATGTCAATTTCAATGTATTCACTGCATGACTTGTTTTCACTAGCAAAAGACATGAGCTTGCTTCTGTCCACTATAACCTCCCTCATTTTCTTAATGTCAATTTCAATGTATTCACTGCATGACTTGTTTTCACTAGCAATGACATGGGTTTGCTTCTGTCCACTATAACCTCCCTCATTTTCTTAAGGTCAATTTCAATGTATTCACTGCATGACTTGTTTTCACTAGCAAGAGACATGGGCTTGCTTCTGTCCACTATATTCTCCCTCATTTTCTTAATGTCAATTTCAATGTATTCACTGCATGACTTGTTTTCACTAGCAATGACATGGGCTTGCTTCTGTCCACTATAACCTCCCTTATTTTCTTAATGTCAATTTCAATGTATTCACTGCATGTCTTGTTTTCACTAGCAATGATATGGGCTTGCTTCTGTCCACTATAACCTCCCTCATTTTCTTAATGACAATTTTAATGTATTCACTGCATGACTTGTTTTCACTAGCAATGACATGGGCTTCCTTCTGTCCACTATAACCTCCCTCATTTTCTTAATGTCAATTTCAATGTATTCACTGTATGACTTGTTTTCAATAGCAATGACATGCTCTTGCAACTGTCCACTATTACCTCCCTCATTTTCTTAATGTCAATTTTACGGTATTCACTCCATGACTTGTTTTCACTAGCAAGAGACATGAGCTTGCTTCTGTCCACTATAACCTCCCTCATTTTCTTAATGTCAATTTCAATGTATTCACTGCATGACTTGTTTCCACTAGCAATGACATGGGTTTGCTCCTGTCCACTATCACCTCTCTCATTTCCTTAATGTCAATTTCACTGTATTCACTGCATGACTTGTTTTCACTAGCAATGACATGGGCTTGCTTCTGTCCACTATAACCTCCCTCATTTTCTTAATGTCAATTTCAATGTATTCACTGCATGACTTGTTCTCACTAACAATGACATGGGCTTGCTTCTGTCCACTATAACCTCCCTCATTTTCTTAATGTCAATTTCAATGTATTCACTGCATGACTTGTTTTCACTAGCAATGACATGGGCTAGCTTCTGTCCACTATAATCTTCCTCATTTTCTTAATGTCAATTTCAATGTATTCACTGCGTAAATTGTTTTCACTAGCCATGACATGGGCTTGCCTCTGTCCACTATAACCTCCCTCATTTTTCTAATGTCAATTTCAATGTATTCACTGTATGACTTGTTTTCACTAGCAATGACATGGGCTTGCTTCTGTTGACTATAACCTCCCTCAATTTCTTAATGTCATTTTCAATGTATTCACTGCATGACTTGTTTTAACTAGGAATTCCATGGGCTTGCTTCTGTCCACTATAATCTCCCTCATTTTCGTAATGTCAATTTCAATGTATTTACTGCATGACTTGTTTTAACTAGCAATGACATGGGCTTGCTTCTGTCCACTATAATCTCCCTCATTTTCGTAATTTCAATTTCAATGTATTCACTGCATTACTTGTTTTCACTAGCAATGACATGGGCTTGCTTCTGTCCACTATAACCTCCCTCATTTTCTTAATGTCAATTTCAATGTATTCACTGCATGACTTGTTTTCACTAGCAATGACATGGGCTTGCTTCTGTCCACTAACACCTCCCTCATTTTCTTAATGTCAATTTAATGTATTCACTGCATGACTTGTTTTCACTAGCAATGACATGGGCTTGCTTCTGTCCACTATTATCTCCCTCATTTTCTTAATGTCAATTTCAATGTTTTCACTGCATGATTTGTTTTCACTAGCAATGACATGGGCTTGCTTCTGTCCACTATAACCTCCCTCATTTTCTTAATGTCAATTTCAATGTATTCACTGTATGACTTGTTTTCACTAGCAATGACATGGGCTTGCTTCTGTCCACAAAAACCTCTGTCATTTTCTTAATGTCAATTTCAATGTATTCACTGCATGACTTGTTTTCACTAGCAATGACATGGGTTTGCTCCTGTCCACTATAACCTCCCTCATTTTCTTAATGTCAGTTTCAATGTATTCACTGCATGACTTGTTTTCACTAGCAATGACATGCGCTTGCTTCTGTCCTCTATAACCTCCCTCATTTTCTTAATGTCAATTTCAATGTATTCACTGCATGACTTGTTTTCACTAGCAATGACATGGGTTTGCTTCTGTCCACTATAATCTCCCTCATTTTCTTAATGTCAATTTCAATGTATTCACTGCATGACTTGTTTTCACTAGGAATGACATGGGCTTGCTTTTGTCCACTATAACCTCCCTCATTTTCTTAACGTCAATTTCAATGTATTCACTGCCTGACTTGTTTTCACTAGCAATGACATGGGTTTGCTGCTGTCCACTATAACCACCCTCATTTTCTTAATGTCAATTTCACTGTATTCACTGCATGACTTGTTTTCACTAGCAATGACATGGACTTGCTTCTGTCCACTATAACCTCCCTCATTTTCTTAATGTCAATTTCAATGTATTCACTGCATGACTTGTTTTCACTAGCAATGACATGGGTTAGCTTCTGTCCACTATAATCTTCCTCATTTTCTTAATGTCAATTTCAATGTATTCACTGCGTGACTTGTTTTCACTAGCAATGACATGGGCTTGCCTCTGTCCACTATAACCTCCCTCATTTTCCTAATGTCAATTTCAATGTATTCACTGCATGACTTGTTTTCACTAACAATGGCATGGGCTTGCTTCTGTCCACTATAACCACCCTCATTTTCTTAAGGTCAATTTTATCGTATTCACTTAATGACTTGTTTTCACTACCAATGACATGGGCTTGCTTCTGTCCACAATAACCTCCCTCATTTTCTTAATGTCAATTTCAATGTATTCACTGCATGACTTGTTTTCACTAGCAATGACATGGGCTTGCTTCTGTCCACTATAACCTCCCTCATTTTCTTAATGTCTTTTTTAATGTGTTCACTGCATGACTTGTTTTCACTAGCAATGACATGGGCTTGCTTCTGTCCACTATAACCTCCCTCATTTTCTTAATGTCAATTTCAATGTATTCACTGCAGGATTTGTTTTCACTAGCATTGAAATGGGCTTGCTTCTGTCCACTATAACCACCCTCATTTTCTTAATGTCAATTTCAATGTATTCACTGCCTGACTTGTTTCCACTAGCAATGACATGGGTTTGCTCCTGTCCACTATAACCTCCCTCATTTCCTTAATGTCAATTTCACTGTATTCACTGCATGACTTATTTTCACTAGCAATGACATGGGCTTGCTTCTGTCCACTATAACCTCCCTCATTTTCTTAATTCAATTTCAATGTATTCACTGCATGACTTGTTCTCACTAACAATGACATGGGCTTGCTTCTGTCCACTATAACCTCCCTCATTTTCTTAATGTCAATTTCAATGTATTCACTGCCTGACTTGTTTTCACTAGCAATGACATGGGCTTGCTTCTGTCCACAATAACCTCCCTCATTTTCTTAATGTCAATTTCAATGTATTCACTGCATGACTTGTTTTCACTAGCAATGACATGGGCTTGCTTCTGTCCACTATAATCTCCCTCCTTTTCTTAATGTCAATTTCAATGTATTCACTGCATGACTTGTTTTCACTAGCAATAACATGGGCTTGCATCTGTCCACTATAACTTCCCTCATTTTCTTAATGTCAATTTCAATGTATTCACTGCATGTCTTGTTTTCACTAGCAATGATATGGGCTTGCTTCTGTCCACTATAACCTCCCTCATTTTCTTAATGACAATTTTAATGTATTCACTGCATGACTTGTTTTCACTAGCAATGACATGGGCTTCCTTCTGTCCACTATAACCTCCCTCATTTTCTTAATGTCAATTTCAATGTATTCACTGTATGACTTGTTTTCAATAGCAATGACATGCTCTTGCAACTGTCCACTATTACCTCCCTCATTTTCTTAATGTCAATTTTACGGTATTCACTCCATGACTTGTTTTCACTAGCAAGAGACATGAGCTTGCTTCTGTCCACTATAACCTCCCTCATTTTCTTAATGTCAATTTCAATGTATTCACTGCATGACTTGTTTTCACTAGCAATGACATGGGCTTGCTTCTGTCCACTATAATCTCCCTCATTTTCTTAATGTCAATTTCAATGTATTCACTGCCTGACTTGTTTCCACTAGCAATGACATGGGTTTGCTCCTGTCCACTATCACCTCTCTCATTTCCTTAATGTCAATTTCACTGTATTCACTGCATGACTTGTTTTCACTAGCAATGACATGGGCTTGCTTCTGTCCACTATAACCTCCCTCATTTTCTTAATGTCAATTTCAATGTATTCACTGCATGACTTGTTCTCACTAACAATGACATGGGCTTGCTTCTGTCCACTATAACCTCCCTCATTTTCTTAATGTCAATTTCAATGTATTCACTGCATGACTTGTTTTCACTAGCAATGACATGGGCTAGCTTCTGTCCACTATAATCTTCCTCATTTTCTTAATGTCAATTTCAATGTATTCACTGCGTAAATTGTTTTCACTAGCCATGACATGGGCTTGCCTCTGTCCACTATAACCTCCCTCATTTTTCTAATGTCAATTTCAATGTATTCACTGTATGACTTGTTTTCACTAGCAATGACATGGGCTTGCTTCTGTTGACTATAACCTCCCTCAATTTCTTAATGTCATTTTCAATGTATTCACTGCATGACTTGTTTTAACTAGGAATTCCATGGGCTTGCTTCTGTCCACTATAATCTCCCTCATTTTCGTAATGTCAATTTCAATGTATTTACTGCATGACTTGTTTTAACTAGCAATGACATGGGCTTGCTTCTGTCCACTATAATCTCCCTCATTTTCGTAATTTCAATTTCAATGTATTCACTGCATTACTTGTTTTCACTAGCAATGACATGGGCTTGCTTCTGTCCACTATAACCTCCCTCATTTTCTTAATGTCAATTTCAATGTATTCACTGCATGACTTGTTTTCACTAGCAATGACATGGGCTTGCTTCTGTCCACTAACACCTCCCTCATTTTCTTAATGTCAATTTAATGTATTCACTGCATGACTTGTTTTCACTAGCAATGACATGGGCTTGCTTCTGTCCACTATTATCTCCCTCATTTTCTTAATGTCAATTTCAATGTTTTCACTGCATGATTTGTTTTCACTAGCAATGACATGGGCTTGCTTCTGTCCACTATAACCTCCCTCATTTTCTTAATGTCAATTTCAATGTATTCACTGTATGACTTGTTTTCACTAGCAATGACATGGGCTTGCTTCTGTCCACAAAAACCTCTGTCATTTTCTTAATGTCAATTTCAATGTATTCACTGCATGACTTGTTTTCACTAGCAATGACATGGGTTTGCTCCTGTCCACTATAACCTCCCTCATTTTCTTAATGTCAAGTTCAATGTATTCACTGCATGACTTGTTTTCACTAGCAATGACATGCGCTTGCTTCTGTCCTCTATAACCTCCCTCATTTTCTTAATGTCAATTTCAATGTATTCACTGCATGACTTGTTTTCACTAGCAATGACATGGGTTTGCTTCTGTCCACTATAATCTCCCTCATTTTCTTAATGTCAATTTCAATGTATTCACTGCATGACTTGTTTTCACTAGGAATGACATGGGCTTGCTTTTGTCCACTATAACCTCCCTCATTTTCTTAACGTCAATTTCAATGTATTCACTGCGTGACTTGTTTTCACTAGCAATGACATGGGCTTGCCTCTGTCCACTATAACCTCCCTCATTTTCCTAATGTCAATTTCAATGTATTCACTGCATGACTTGTTTTCACTAACAATGGCATGGGCTTGCTTCTGTCCACTATAACCACCCTCATTTTCTTAAGGTCAATTTTATCGTATTCACTTAATGACTTGTTTTCACTACCAATGACATGGGCTTGCTTCTGTCCACTATAACCTCCCTCATTTTCTTAATGTCAATTTCAATGTATTCACTGTATGACTTGTTTTCACTAGCAATGACATGGGCTTGCTTCTGTCCACAAAAACCTCTGTCATTTTCTTAATGGCAATTTCAATGTATTCACTGCATGACTTGTTTTCACTAGCAATGACATGGGTTTGCTCCTGTCCACTATAACCTCCCTCATTTTCTTAATGTCAGTTTCAATGTATTCACTGCATGACTTGTTTTCACTAGCAATGACATGCGCTTGCTTCTGTCCTCTATAACCTCCCTCATTTTCTTAATGTCAATTTCAATGTATTCACTGCATGACTTGTTTTCACTAGCAATGACATGGGTTTGCTTCTGTCCACTATAATCTCCCTCATTTTCTTAATGTCAATTTCAATGTATTCACTGCATGACTTGTTTTCACTAGGAATGACATGGGCTTGCTTTTGTCCACTATAACCTCCCTCATTTTCTTAACGTCAATTTCAATGTATTCACTGCCTGACTTGTTTTCACTAGCAATGACATGGGTTTGCTGCTGTCCACTATAACCACCCTCATTTTCTTAATGTCAATTTCACTGTATTCACTGCATGACTTGTTTTCACTAGCAATGACATGGACTTGCTTCTGTCCACTATAACCTCCCTCATTTTCTTAATGTCAATTTCAATGTATTCACTGCATGACTTGTTTTCACTAGCAATGACATGGGTTAGCTTCTGTCCACTATAATCTTCCTCATTTTCTTAATGTCAATTTCAATGTATTCACTGCGTGACTTGTTTTCACTAGCAATGACATGGGCTTGCCTCTGTCCACTATAACCTCCCTCATTTTCCTAATGTCAATTTCAATGTATTCACTGCATGACTTGTTTTCACTAACAATGGCATGGGCTTGCTTCTGTCCACTATAACCACCCTCATTTTCTTAAGGTCAATTTTATCGTATTCATTTAATGACTTGTTTTCACTACCAATGACATGGGCTTGCTTCTGTCCACAATAACCTCCCTCATTTTCTTAATGTCAATTTCAATGTATTCACTGCATGACTTGTTTTCACTAGCAATGACATGGGCTTGCTTCTGTCCACTATAACCTCCCTCATTTTCTTAATGTCTTTTTTAATGTGTTCACTGCATGACTTGTTTTCACTAGCAATGACATGGGCTTGCTTCTGTCCACTATAACCTCCCTCATTTTCTTAATGTCAATTTCAATGTATTCACTGCATGATTTGTTTTCACTAGCATTGAAATGGGCTTGCTTCTGTCCACTATAACCACCCTCATTTTCTTAATGTCAATTTCAATGTATTCACTGCCTGACTTGTTTCCACTAGCAATGACATGGGTTTGCTCCTGTCCACTATAACCTCCCTCATTTCCTTAATGTCAATTTCACTGTATTCACTGCATGACTTATTTTCACTAGCAATGACATGGGCTTGCTTCTGTCCACTATAACCTCCCTCATTTTCTTAATTCAATTTCAATGTATTCACTGCATGACTTGTTCTCACTAACAATGACATGGGCTTGCTTCTGTCCACTATAACCTCCCTCATTTTCTTAATGTCAATTTCAATGTATTCACTGCCTGACTTGTTTTCACTAGCAATGACATGGGCTTGCTTCTGTCTACTATAACCTCCCTCATTTTCCTAATGTCAATTTCAATGTATTCAATGCATGACTTGTTTTCACTAGCAATTACATGGGCTTGCTTCTATCCACTATAACCTCCCTCATTTTCTTAATGTCAATTTCAATGTATTCACTCCATAACTTGTTTTCATTAGCAATGATATGGGCTTGCTTCTGTCCACAATAACCTCCCTCATTTTCTTAATGTCAATTTCAATGTATTCACTGCATGACTTGTTTTCACTAGCAATGACATGGGCTTGCTTCTGTCCACTATAATCTCCCTCCTTTTCTTAATGTCAATTTCAATGTATTCACTGCATGACTTGTTTTCACTAGCAATAACATGGGCTTGCATCTGTCCACTATAACTTCCCTCATTTTCTTAATGTCAATTTCAATGTATTCACTGCATGTCTTGTTTTCACTAGCAATGATATGGGCTTGCTTCTGTCCACTATAACCTCCCTCATTTTCTTAATGACAATTTTAATGTATTCACTGCATGACTTGTTTTCACTAGCAATGACATGGGCTTCCTTCTGTCCACTATAACCTCCCTCATTTTCTTAATGTCAATTTCAATGTATTCACTGTATGACTTGTTTTCAATAGCAATGACATGCTCTTGCAACTGTCCACTATTACCTCCCTCATTTTCTTAATGTCAATTTTACGGTATTCACTCCATGACTTGTTTTCACTAGCAAGAGACATGAGCTTGCTTCTGTCCATTATAACCTCCCTCATTTTCTTAATGTCAATTTCAATGTATTCACTGCATGACTTGTTTTCACTAGCAATGACATGGGCTTGCTTCTGTCCACAATAACCTCCCTCATTTTCTTAATGTCAATTTCAATGTATTCACTGCATGACTTGTTTTCACTAGCAATGACATGGGCTTGCTTCTGTCCACTATAATCTCCCTCCTTTTCTTAATGTCAATTTCAATGTATTCACTGCATGACTTGTTTTCACTAGCAATAACATGGGCTTGCATCTGTCCACTATAACTTCCCTCATTTTCTTAATGTCAATTTCAATGTATTCACTGCATGTCTTGTTTTCACTAGCAATGATATGGGCTTGCTTCTGTCCACTATAACCTCCCTCATTTTCTTAATGACAATTTTAATGTATTCACTGCATGACTTGTTTTCACTAGCAATGACATGGGCTTCCTTCTGTCCACTATAACCTCCCTCATTTTCTTAATGTCAATTTCAATGTATTCACTGTATGACTTGTTTTCAATAGCAATGACATGCTCTTGCAACTGTCCACTATTACCTCCCTCATTTTCTTAATGTCAATTTTACGGTATTCACTCCATGACTTGTTTTCACTAGCAAGAGACATGAGCTTGCTTCTGTCCACTATAACCTCCCTCATTTTCTTAATGTCAATTTCAATGTATTCACTGCATGACTTGTTTTCACTAGCAATGACATGGGCTTGCTTCTGTCCACTATAATCTCCCTCATTTTCTTAATGTCAATTTCAATGTATTCACTGCCTGACTTGTTTCCACTAGCAATGACATGGGTTTGCTCCTCTCCACTATCACCTCTCTCATTTCCTTAATGTCAATTTCACTGTATTCACTGCATGACTTGTTTTCACTAGCAATGACATGGGCTTGCTTCTGTCCACTATAACCTCCCTCATTTTCTTAATGTCAATTTCAATGTATTCACTGCATGACTTGTTCTCACTAACAATGACATGGGCTTGCTTCTGTCCACTATAACCTCCCTCATTTTCTTAATGTCAATTTCAATGTATTCACTGCATGACTTGTTTTCACTAGCAATGACATGGGCTAGCTTCTGTCCACTATAATCTTCCTCATTTTCTTAATGTCAATTTCAATGTATTCACTGCGTAAATTGTTTTCACTAGCCATGACATGGGCTTGCCTCTGTCCACTATAACCTCCCTCATTTTTCTAATGTCAATTTCAATGTATTCACTGTATGACTTGTTTTCACTAGCAATGACATGGGCTTGCTTCTGTTGACTATAACCTCCCTCAATTTCTTAATGTCATTTTCAATGTATTCACTGCATGACTTGTTTTAACTAGGAATTCCATGGGCTTGCTTCTGTCCACTATAATCTCCCTCATTTTCGTAATGTCAATTTCAATGTATTTACTGCATGACTTGTTTTAACTAGCAATGACATGGGCTTGCTTCTGTCCACTATAATCTCCCTCATTTTCGTAATTTCAATTTCAATGTATTCACTGCATTACTTGTTTTCACTAGCAATGACATGGGCTTGCTTCTGTCCACTATAACCTCCCTCATTTTCTTAATGTCAATTTCAATGTATTCACTGCATGACTTGTTTTCACTAGCAATGACATGGGCTTGCTTCTGTCCACTAACACCTCCCTCATTTTCTTAATGTCAATTTAATGTATTCACTGCATGACTTGTTTTCACTAGCAATGACATGGGCTTGCTTCTGTCCACTATTATCTCCCTCATTTTCTTAATGTCAATTTCAATGTTTTCACTGCATGATTTGTTTTCACTAGCAATGACATGGGCTTGCTTCTGTCCACTATAACCTCCCTCATTTTCTTAATGTCAATTTCAATGTATTCACTGTATGACTTGTTTTCACTAGCAATGACATGGGCTTGCTTCTGTCCACAAAAACCTCTGTCATTTTCTTAATGTCAATTTCAATGTATTCACTGCATGACTTGTTTTCACTAGCAATGACATGGGTTTGCTCCTGTCCACTATAACCTCCCTCATTTTCTTAATGTCAAGTTCAATGTATTCACTGCATGACTTGTTTTCACTAGCAATGACATGCGCTTGCTTCTGTCCTCTATAACCTCCCTCATTTTCTTAATGTCAATTTCAATGTATTCACTGCATGACTTGTTTTCACTAGCAATGACATGGGTTTGCTTCTGTCCACTATAATCTCCCTCATTTTCTTAATGTCAATTTCAATGTATTCACTGCATGACTTGTTTTCACTAGGAATGACATGGGCTTGCTTTTGTCCACTATAACCTCCCTCATTTTCTTAACGTCAATTTCAATGTATTCACTGCGTGACTTGTTTTCACTAGCAATGACATGGGCTTGCCTCTGTCCACTATAACCTCCCTCATTTTCCTAATGTCAATTTCAATGTATTCACTGCATGACTTGTTTTCACTAACAATGGCATGGGCTTGCTTCTGTCCACTATAACCACCCTCATTTTCTTAAGGTCAATTTTATCGTATTCACTTAATGACTTGTTTTCACTACCAATGACATGGGCTTGCTTCTGTCCACTATAACCTCCCTCATTTTCTTAATGTCAATTTCAATGTATTCACTGTATGACTTGTTTTCACTAGCAATGACATGGGCTTGCTTCTGTCCACAAAAACCTCTGTCATTTTCTTAATGTCAATTTCAATGTATTCACTGCATGACTTGTTTTCACTAGCAATGACATGGGTTTGCTCCTGTCCACTATAACCTCCCTCATTTTCTTAATGTCAGTTTCAATGTATTCACTGCATGACTTGTTTTCACTAGCAATGACATGCGCTTGCTTCTGTCCTCTATAACCTCCCTCATTTTCTTAATGTCAATTTCAATGTATTCACTGCATGACTTGTTTTCACTAGCAATGACATGGGTTTGCTTCTGTCCACTATAATCTCCCTCATTTTCTTAATGTCAATTTCAATGTATTCACTGCATGACTTGTTTTCACTAGGAATGACATGGGCTTGCTTTTGTCCACTATAACCTCCCTCATTTTCTTAACGTCAATTTCAATGTATTCACTGCCTGACTTGTTTTCACTAGCAATGACATGGGTTTGCTGCTGTCCACTATAACCACCCTCATTTTCTTAATGTCAATTTCACTGTATTCACTGCATGACTTGTTTTCACTAGCAATGACATGGACTTGCTTCTGTCCACTATAACCTCCCTCATTTTCTTAATGTCAATTTCAATGTATTCACTGCATGACTTGTTTTCACTAGCAATGACATGGGTTAGCTTCTGTCCACTATAATCTTCCTCATTTTCTTAATGTCAATTTCAATGTATTCACTGCGTGACTTGTTTTCACTAGCAATGACATGGGCTTGCCTCTGTCCACTATAACCTCCCTCATTTTCCTAATGTCAATTTCAATGTATTCACTGCATGACTTGTTTTCACTAACAATGGCATGGGCTTGCTTCTGTCCACTATAACCACCCTCATTTTCTTAAGGTCAATTTTATCGTATTCATTTAATGACTTGTTTTCACTACCAATGACATGGGCTTGCTTCTGTCCACAATAACCTCCCTCATTTTCTTAATGTCAATTTCAATGTATTCACTGCATGACTTGTTTTCACTAGCAATGACATGGGCTTGCTTCTGTCCACTATAACCTCCCTCATTTTCTTAATGTCTTTTTTAATGTGTTCACTGCATGACTTGTTTTCACTAGCAATGACATGGGCTTGCTTCTGTCCACTATAACCTCCCTCATTTTCTTAATGTCAATTTCAATGTATTCACTGCATGATTTGTTTTCACTAGCATTGAAATGGGCTTGCTTCTGTCCACTATAACCACCCTCATTTTCTTAATGTCAATTTCAATGTATTCACTGCCTGACTTGTTTCCACTAGCAATGACATGGGTTTGCTCCTGTCCACTATAACCTCCCTCATTTCCTTAATGTCAATTTCACTGTATTCACTGCATGACTTATTTTCACTAGCAATGACATGGGCTTGCTTCTGTCCACTATAACCTCCCTCATTTTCTTAATTCAATTTCAATGTATTCACTGCATGACTTGTTCTCACTAACAATGACATGGGCTTGCTTCTGTCCACTATAACCTCCCTCATTTTCTTAATGTCAATTTCAATGTATTCACTGCCTGACTTGTTTTCACTAGCAATGACATGGGCTTGCTTCTGTCTACTATAACCTCCCTCATTTTCCTAATGTCAATTTCAATGTATTCAATGCATGACTTGTTTTCACTAGCAATTACATGGGCTTGCTTCTATCCACTATAACCTCCCTCATTTTCTTAATGTCAATTTCAATGTATTCACTCCATAACTTGTTTTCATTAGCAATGATATGGGCTTGCTTCTGTCCACAATAACCTCCCTCATTTTCTTAATGTCAATTTCAATGTATTCACTGCATGACTTGTTTTCACTAGCAATGACATGGGCTTGCTTCTGTCCACTATAATCTCCCTCCTTTTCTTAATGTCAATTTCAATGTATTCACTGCATGACTTGTTTTCACTAGCAATAACATGGGCTTGCATCTGTCCACTATAACTTCCCTCATTTTCTTAATGTCAATTTCAATGTATTCACTGCATGTCTTGTTTTCACTAGCAATGATATGGGCTTGCTTCTGTCCACTATAACCTCCCTCATTTTCTTAATGACAATTTTAATGTATTCACTGCATGACTTGTTTTCACTAGCAATGACATGGGCTTCCTTCTGTCCACTATAACCTCCCTCATTTTCTTAATGTCAATTTCAATGTATTCACTGTATGACTTGTTTTCAATAGCAATGACATGCTCTTGCAACTGTCCACTATTACCTCCCTCATTTTCTTAATGTCAATTTTACGGTATTCACTCCATGACTTGTTTTCACTAGCAAGAGACATGAGCTTGCTTCTGTCCATTATAACCTCCCTCATTTTCTTAATGTCAATTTCAATGTATTCACTGCATGACTTGTTTTCACTAGCAATGACATGGGCTTGCTTCTGTCCACTATAATCTCCCTCATTTTCTTAATGTCAATTTCAATGTATTCACTGCCTGACTTGTTTCCACTAGCAATGACATGGGTTTGCTCCTGTCCACTATCACCTCTCTCATTTCCTTAATGTCAATTTCACTGTATTCACTGCATGACTTGTTTTCACTAGCAATGACATGGGCTTGCTTCTGTCCACTATAACCTCCCTCATTTTCTTAATGTCAATTTCAATGTATTCACTGCATGACTTGTTCTCACTAACAATGACATGGGCTTGCTTCTGTCCACTATAACCTCCCTCATTTTCTTAATGTCAATTTCAATGTATTCACTGCATGACTTGTTTTCACTAGCAATGACATGGGCTAGCTTCTGTCCACTATAATCTTCCTCATTTTCTTAATGTCAATTTCAATGTATTCACTGCGTAAATTGTTTTCACTAGCCATGACATGGGCTTGCCTCTGTCCACTATAACCTCCCTCATTTTTCTAATGTCAATTTCAATGTATTCACTGTATGACTTGTTTTCACTAGCAATGACATGGGTTTGCTTCTGTCCACTATAACCTCCCTCATTTTCTTAAGGTCAATTTCAATGTATTCACTGCATGACTTGTTTTCACTAGCAAGAGACATGGGCTTGCTTCTGTCCACTATATTCTCCCTCATTTTCTTAATGTCAATTTCAATGTATTCACTGCGTAAATTGTTTTCACTAGCCATGACATGGGCTTGCCTCTGTCCACTATAACCTCCCTCATTTTTCTAATGTCAATTTCAATGTATTCACTGTATGACTTGTTTTCACTAGCAATGACATGGGCTTGCTTCTGTCCACTATAACCTCCCTCATTTTCTTAATGTCAATTTCAATGTATTCACTGCATGACTTGTTTTCACTAGCAATGACATGGGCTTGCTTCCGTCCACTAACACCTCCCTCATTTTCTTAATGTCAATTTAATGTATTCACTGCATGACTTGTTTTCACTAGCAATGACATGGGCTTGCTTCTGTCCACTATTATCTCCCTCATTTTCTTAATGTCAATTTCAATGTTTTCACTGCATGATTTGTTTTCACTAGCAATGACATGGGCTTGCTTCTGTCCACTATAACCTCCCTCATTTTCTTAATGTCAATTTCAATGTATTCACTGTATGACTTGTTTTCACTAGCAATGACATGGGCTTGCTTCTGTCCACAAAAACCTCTGTCATTTTCTTAATGTCAATTTCAATGTATTCACTGCATGACTTGTTTTCACTAGCAATGACATGGGTTTGCTCCTGTCCACTATAACCTCCCTCATTTTCTTAATGTCAAGTTCAATGTATTCACTGCATGACTTGTTTTCACTAGCAATGACATGCGCTTGCTTCTGTCCTCTATAACCTCCCTCATTTTCTTAATGTCAATTTCAATGTATTCACTGCATGACTTGTTTTCACTAGCAATGACATGGGTTTGCTTCTGTCCACTATAATCTCCCTCATTTTCTTAATGTCAATTTCAATGTATTCACTGCATGACTTGTTTTCACTAGGAATGACATGGGCTTGCTTTTGTCCACTATAACCTCCCTCATTTTCTTAACGTCAATTTCAATGTATTCACTGCCTGACTTGTTTTCACTAGCAATGACATGGGTTTGCTGCTGTCCACTATAACCACCCTCATTTTCTTAATGTCAATTTCACTGTATTCACTGCATGACTTGTTTTCACTAGCAATGACATGGGCTTGCTTCTGTCCACTATAACCTCCCTCATTTTCTTAATGTCAATTTCAATGTATTCACTGCATGACTTGTTTTCACTAGCAATGACATGGGCTTGCTTCTGTCCACTATAACCTACCTCATTTTCTTAATGTCAATTTCAATGTATTCACTGCAAGACTTGTTGTCACTAACAATGACATGGGCTTGCTTCTGTCCACTATAACCTCCCTCATTTTCTAAATGTCAATTTCAATGTATTCACTGCATGACTTGTTTTCACTAGCAATGACATGGGCTAGCTTCTGTCCACTATAATCTTCCTCATTTTCTTAATGTCAATTTCAATGTATTCACTGCGTGACTTGTTTTCACTAGCAATGACATGGGCTTGCTTCTGTCCACTATAACCTCCCTCATTTTCCTAATGTCAATTTCAATGTATTCACTGCATCACTTGTTTTCACTAACAATGGCATGGGCTTGCTTCTGTCCACTATAACCACCCTCATTTTCTTAAGGTCAATTTTATCGTATTCACTTAATGACTTGTTTTCACTACCAATGACATGGGCTTGCTTCTGTCCACAATAACCTCCCTCATTTTCTTAATGTCAATTTCAATGTATTCACTGCATGACTTGTTTTCACTAGCAATGACATGGGCTTGCTTCTGTCCACTATAACCTCCCTCATTTTCTTAATGTCTTTTTTAATGTGTTCACTGCATGACTTGTTTTCACTAGCAATGACATGGGCTTGCTTCTGTCCACTATAACCTCCCTCATTTTCTTAATGTCAATTTCAATGTATTCACTGCATGATTTGTTTTCACTAGCATTGAAATGGGCTTGCTTCTGTCCACTATAACCACCCTCATTTTCTTAATGTCAATTTCAATGTATTCACTGCCTGACTTGTTTCCACTAGACATGACATGGGTTTGCTCCTGTCCACTATAACCTCCCTCATTTCCTTAATGTCAATTTCACTGTATTCACTGCATGACTTGTTTTCACTAGCAATGACATGGGCTTGCTTCTGTCCACTATAACCTCCCTCATTTTCTTAATTCAATTTCAATGTATTCACTGCATGACTTGTTCTCACTAACAATGACATGGGCTTGCTTCTGTCCACTATAACCTCCCTCATTTTCTTAATGTCAATTTCAATGTATTCACTGCCTGACTTGTTTTCACTAGCAATGACATGGGCTTGCTTCTGTCTACTATAACCTCCCTCATTTTCCTAATGTCAATTTCAATGTATTCAATGCATGACTTGTTTTCACTAGCAATTACATGGGCTTGCTTCTATCCACTATAACCTCCCTCATTTTCTTAATGTCAATTTCAATGTATTCACTCCATAACTTGTTTTCATTAGCAATGATATGGGCTTGCTTCTGTCCACAATAACCTCCCTCATTTTCTTAATGTCAATTTCAATGTATTCACTGCATGACTTGTTTTCACTAGCAATGACATGGGCTTGCTTCTGTCCACTATAATCTCCCTCCTTTTCTTAATGTCAATTTCAATGTATTCACTGCATGACTTGTTTTCACTAGCAATAACATGGGCTTGCATCTGTCCACTATAACTTCCCTCATTTTCTTAATGTCAATTTCAATGTATTCACTGCATGTCTTGTTTTCACTAGCAATGATATGGGCTTGCTTCTGTCCACTATAACCTCCCTCATTTTCTTAATGACAATTTTAATGTATTCACTGCATGACTTGTTTTCACTAGCAATGACATGGGCTTCCTTCTGTCCACTATAACCTCCCTCATTTTCTTAATGTCAATTTCAATGTATTCACTGTATGACTTGTTTTCACTAGCAATGACATGGGCTTGCTTCTGTCCACAAAAACCTCTGTCATTTTCTTAATGTCAATTTCAATGTATTCACTGCATGACTTGTTTTCACTAGCAATGACATGGGTTTGCTCCTGTCCACTATAACCTCCCTCATTTTCTTAATGTCAGATTCAATGTATACACTGCATGACTTGTTTTCACTAGCAATGACATGCGCTTGCTTCTGTCCTCTATAACCTCCCTCATTTTCTTAATGTCAATTTCAATGTATTCACTGCATGACTTGTTTTCACTAGCAATGACATGGGTTTGCTTCTGTCCACTATAATCTCCCTCATTTTCTTAATGTCAATTTCAATGTATTCACTGCATGACTTGTTTTCACTAGGAATGACATGGGCTTGCTTTTGTCCACTATAACCTCCCTCATTTTCTTAACGTCAATTTCAATGTATTCACTGCCTGACTTGTTTTCACTAGCAATGACATGGGTTTGCTGCTGTCCACTATAACCACCCTCATTTTCTTAATGTCAATTTCACTGTATTCACTGCATGACTTGTTTTCACTAGCAATGACATGGGCTAGCTTCTGTCCACTATAATCTTCCTCATTTTCTTAATGTCAATTTCAATGTATTCACTGCGTAAATTGTTTTCACTAGCCATGACATGAGCTTGCCTCTGTCCACTATAACCTCCCTCATTTTTCTAATGTCAATTTCAATGTATTCACTGTATGACTTGTTTTCACTAGCAATGACATGGGCTTGCTTCTGTTGACTATAACCTCCCTCAATTTCTTAATGTCATTTTCAATGTATTCACTGCATGACTTGTTTTAACTAGGAATTCCATGGGCTTGCTTCTGTCCACTATAATCTCCCTCATTTTCGTAATGTCAATTTCAATGTATTTACTGCATGACTTGTTTTAACTAGCAATGACATGGGCTTGCTTCTGTCCACTATAATCTCCCTCATTTTCGTAATTTCAATTTCAATGTATTCACTGCATTACTTGTTTTCACTAGCAATGACATGGGCTTCCTTCTGTCCACTATAACCTCCCTCATTTTCTTAATGTCAATTTCAATGTATTCACTGCATGACTTGTTTTCACTAGCAATGACATGGGCTTGCTTCTGTCCACTAACACCTCCCTCATTTTCTTAATGTCAATTTAATGTATTCACTGCATGACTTGTTTTCACTAGCAATGACATGGGCTTGCTTCTGTCCACTATTATCTCCCTCATTTTCTTAATGTCAATTTCAATGTTTTCACTGCATGATTTGTTTTCACTAGCAATGACATGGGCTTGCTTCTGTCCACTATAACCTCCCTCATTTTCTTAATGTCAATTTCAATGTATTCACTGTATGACTTGTTTTCACTAGCAATGACATGGGCTTGCTTCTGTCCACAAAAACCTCTGTCATTTTCTTAATGTCAATTTCAATGTATTCACTGCATGACTTGTTTTCACTAGCAATGACATGGGTTTGCTCCTGTCCACTATAACCTCCCTCATTTTCTTAATGTCAGTTTCAATGTATTCACTGCATGACTTGTTTTCACTAGCAATGACATGCGCTTGCTTCTGTCCTCTATAACCTCCCTTATTTTCTTAATGTCAATTTCAATGTATTCACTGCATGACTTGTTTTCACTAGCAATGACATGGGTTTGTTTCTGTCCACTATAATCTCCCTCATTTTCTTAATGTCAATTTCAATGTATTCACTGCATGACTTGTTTTCACTAGGAATGACATGGGCTTGCTTTTGTCCACTATAACCTCCCTCATTTTCTTAACGTCAATTTCAATGTATTCACTGCCTGACTTTTTTTAACTAGCAATGACATGGGTTTGCTGCTGTCCACTATAACCACCCTCATTTTCTTAATGTCATTTCACTGTATTCACTGCATGACTTGTTTTCACTAGCAATGACATGGGCTTGCTTCTGTCCACTATAACCTCCCTCATTTTCTTAATGTCAATTTCAATGTATTCATTGCATGACTTGTTTTCACTAGCAATGACATGGGCTTGCTTCTGTCCACTATAACCTACCTCATTTTCTTAATGTCAATTTCAATGTATTCACTGCAAGACTTGTTGTCACTAACAATGACATGGGCTTGCTTCTGTCCACTATAACCTCCCTCATTTTCTAAATGTCAATTTCAATGTATTCACTGCATGACTTGTTTTCACTAGCAATGACATGGGCTAGCTTCTGTCCACTATAATCTTCCTCATTTTCTTAATGTCAATTTCAATGTATTCACTGCGTGACTTGTTTTCACTAGCAATGACATGGGCTTCCTCTGTCCAATATAACCTCCCTCATTTTCCTAATGTCAATTTCAATGTATTCACTGCATGACTTGTTTTCACTAACAATGGCATGGGCTTGCTTCTGTCCACTATAACCACCCTCATTTTCTTAAGGTCAATTTTATCGTATTCACTTAATGACTTGTTTTCACTACCAATGACATGGGCTTGCTTCTGTCCACAATAACCTCCCTCATTTTCTTAATGTCAATTTCAATGTATTCACTGCATGACTTGTTTTCACTAGCAATGACATGGGCTTGCTTCTGTCCACTATAACCTCCCTCATTTTCTTAATGTCTTTTTTAATGTGTTCACTGCATGACTTGTTTTCACTAGCAATGACATGGGCTTGCTTCTGTCCACTATAACCTCCCTCATTTTCTTAATGTCAATTTCAATGTATTCACTGCATGATTTGTTTGCACTAGCATTGAAATGGGCTTGCTTCTGTCCACTATAACCACCCTCATTTTCTTAATGTCAATTTCAATGTATTCACTGCCTGACTTGTTTCCACTAGCAATGACATGGGTTTGCTCCTGTCCACTATAACCTCCCTCATTTCCTTAATGTCAATTTCACTGTATTCACTGCATGACTTGTTTTCACTAGCAATGACATGGGCTTGTTCTGTCCACTATACCCTCCCTCATTTTCTTAATTCAATTTCAATGTATTCACTGCATGACTTGTTCTCACTAACAATGACATGGGCTTGCTTCTGTCCACTATAACCTCCCTCATTTTCTTAATGTCAATTTCAATGTATTCACTGCCTGACTTGTTTTCACTAGCAATGACATGGGCTTGCTTCTGTCTACTATAACCTCCCTCATTTTCCTAATGTCAATTTCAATGTATTCAATGCATGACTTGTTTTCACTAGCAATTACATGGGCTTGCTTCTATCCACTATAACCTTCCTCATTTTCTTAATGTCAATTTCAATGTATTCACTCCATAACTTGTTTTCATTAGCAATGATATGGGCTTGCTTCTGTCCACAATAACCTCCCTCATTTTCTTAATGTCAATTTCAATGTATTCACTGCATGACTTGTTTTCACTAGCAATGACATGGGCTTGCTTCTGTCCACTATAATCTCCCTCCTTTTCTTAATGTCAATTTCAATGTATTCACTGCATGACTTGTTTTCACTAGCAATAACATGGGCTTGCTTCTGTCCACTATAACTTCCCTCATTTTCTTAATGTCAATTTCAATGTATTCACTGCATGACTTGTTTTCACTAGCAATGACATGGGCTAGCTTCTGTCCACTATAAGCTTCCTCATTTTCTTAATGTCAATTTCAAAGTATTCACAGCATAACTTATTTTCACTAGCAATGATATGGGCTTGCTTCTGTCCACTATAACCTCCCTCATTTTCTTAATGTCAATTTCAATGTATTCACTGCATGACTTGTTTTCACTAGCAATGACATGGGCTTGCTTTTGTCCACTATAATCTCCCTCATTTTCTTAAGGTCAAGTTGTTCGTATTCACTGCATGACTTGTTTTCACTAGCAAAAGACATGAGCTTGCTTCTGTCCACTATAACCTCCCTCATTTTCTTAATGTCAATTTCAATGTATTCACTGCATGACTTGTTTTCACTAGCAATGACATGGGTTTGCTTCTGTCCACTATAACCTCCCTCATTTTCTTAAGGTCAATTTCAATGTATTCACTGCATGACTTGTTTTCACTAGCAAGAGACATGGGCTTGCTTCTGTCCACTATATTCTCCCTCATTTTCTTAATGTCAATTTCAATGTATTCACTGCGTAAATTGTTTTCACTAGCCATGACATGGGCTTGCCTCTGTCCACTATAACCTCCCTCATTTTTCTAATGTCAATTTCAATGTATTCACTGTATGACTTGTTTTCACTAGCAATGACATGGGCTTGCTTCTGTTGACTATAACCTCCCTCAATTTCTTAATGTCATTTTCAATGTATTCACTGCATGACTTGTTTTAACTAGGAATTCCATGGGCTTGCTTCTGTCCACTATAATCTCCCTCATTTTCGTAATGTCAATTTCAATGTATTTACTGCATGACTTGTTTTAACTAGCAATGACATGGGCTTGCTTCTGTCCACTATAATCTCCCTCATTTTCGTAATTTCAATTTCAATGTATTCACTGCATTACTTGTTTTCACTAGCAATGACATGGGCTTGCTTCTGTCCACTATAACCTCCCTCATTTTCTTAATGTCAATTTCAATGTATTCACTGCATGACTTGTTTTCACTAGCAATGACATGGGCTTGCTTCTGTCCACTAACACCTCCCTCATTTTCTTAATGTCAATTTAATGTATTCACTGCATGACTTGTTTTCACTAGCAATGACATGGGCTTGCTTCTGTCCACTATTATCTCCCTCATTTTCTTAATGTCAATTTCAATGTTTTCACTGCATGATTTGTTTTCACTAGCAATGACATGGGCTTGCTTCTGTCCACTATAACCTCCCTCATTTTCTTAATGTCAATTTCAATGTATTCACTGTATGACTTGTTTTCACTAGCAATGACATGGGCTTGCTTCTGTCCACAAAAACCTCTGTCATTTTCTTAATGTCAATTTCAATGTATTCACTGCATGACTTGTTTTCACTAGCAATGACATGGGTTTGCTCCTGTCCACTATAACCTCCCTCATTTTCTTAATGTCAAGTTCAATGTATTCACTGCATGACTTGTTTTCACTAGCAATGACATGCGCTTGCTTCTGTCCTCTATAACCTCCCTCATTTTCTTAATGTCAATTTCAATGTATTCACTGCATGACTTGTTTTCACTAGCAATGACATGGGTTTGCTTCTGTCCACTATAATCTCCCTCATTTTCTTAATGTCAATTTCAATGTATTCACTGCATGACTTGTTTTCACTAGGAATGACATGGGCTTGCTTTGGTCCACTATAACCTCCCTCATTTTCTTAACGTCAATTTCAATGTATTCACTGCCTGACTTGTTTTCACTAGCAATGACATGGGTTTGCTGCTGTCCACTATAACCACCCTCATTTTCTTAATGTCAATTTCACTGTATTCACTGCATGACTTGTTTTCACTAGCAATGACATGGGCTTGCTTCTGTCCACTATAACCTCCCTCATTTTCTTAATGTCAATTTCAATGTATTCACTGCATGACTTGTTTTCACTAGCAATGACATGGGCTAGCTTCTGTCCACTATAATCTTCCTCATTTTCTTAATGTCAATTTCAATGTATTCACTGCGTGACTTGTTTTCACTAGCAATGACATGGGCTTGCCTCTGTCCACTATAACCTCCCTCATTTTCCTAATGTCAATTTCAATGTATTCACTGCATGACTTGTTTTCACTAACAATGGCATGGGCTTGCTTCTGTCCACTATAACCACCCTCATTTTCTTAAGGTCAATTTTATCGTATTCACTTAATGACTTGTTTTCACTACCAATGACATGGGCTTGCTTCTGTCCACAATAACCTCCCTCATTTTCTTAATGTCAATTTCAATGTATTCACTGCATGACTTGTTTTCACTAGCAATGACATGGGCTTGCTTCTGTCCACTATAACCTCCCTCATTTTCTTAATGTCTTTTTTAATGTGTTCACTGCATGACTTGTTTTCACTAGCAATGACATGGGCTTGCTTCTGTCCACTATAACCTCCCTCATTTTCTTCATGTCAATTTCAATGTATTCACTGCATGATTTGTTTTCACTAGCATTGAAATGGGCTTGCTTCTGTCCACTATAACCACCCTCATTTTCTTAATGTCAATTTCAATGTATTCACTGCCTGACTTGTTTCCACTAGCAATGACATGGGTTTGCTCCTGTCCACTATAACCTCCCTCATTTCCTTAATGTCAATTTCACTGTATTCACTGCATGACTTGTTTTCACTAGCAATGACATGGGCTTGCTTCTGTCCACTATAACCTCCCTCATTTTCTTAATTCAATTTCAATGTATTCACTGCATGACTTGTTCTCACTAACAATGACATGGGCTTGCTTCTGTCCACTATAACCTCCCTCATTTTCTTAATGTCAATTTCAATGTATTCACTGCCTGACTTGTTTTCACTAGCAATGACATGGGCTTGCTTCTGTCTACTATAACCTCCCTCATTTTCCTAATGTCAATTTCAATGTATTCAATGCATGACTTGTTTTCACTAGCAATTACATGGGCTTGCTTCTATCCACTATAACCTCCCTCATTTTCTTAATGTCAATTTCAATGTATTCACTCCATAACTTGTTTTCATTAGCAATGATATGGGCTTGCTTCTGTCCACAATAACCTCCCTCATTTTCTTAATGTCAATTTCAATGTATTCACTGCATGACTTGTTTTCACTAGCAATGACATGGGCTTGCTTCTGTCCACTATAATCTCCCTCCTTTTCTTAATGTCAATTTCAATGTATTCACTGCATGACTTGTTTTCACTAGCAATAACATGGGCTTGCATCTGTCCACTATAACTTCCCTCATTTTCTTAATGTCAATTTCAATGTATTCACTGCATGTCTTGTTTTCACTAGCAATGATATGGGCTTGCTTCTGTCCACTATAACCTCCCTCATTTTCTTAATGACAATTTTAATGTATTCACTGCATGACTTGTTTTCACTAGCAATGACATGGGCTTCCTTCTGTCCACTATAACCTCCCTCATTTTCTTAATGTCAATTTCAATGTATTCACTGTATGACTTGTTTTCAATAGCAATGACATGCTCTTGCAACTGTCCACTATTACCTCCCTCATTTTCTTAATGTCAATTTTACGGTATTCACTCCATGACTTGTTTTCACTAGCAAGAGACATGAGCTTCCTTCTGTCCACTATAACCTCCCTCATTTTCTTAATGTCAATTTCAATGTATTCACTGCATGACTTGTTTTCACTAGCAATGACATGGGCTTGCTTCTGTCCACTATAATCTCCCTCATTTTCTTAATGTCAATTTCAATGTATTCACTGCCTGACTTGTTTCCACTAGCAATGACATGGGTTTGCTCCTGTCCACTATCACCTCTCTCATTTCCTTAATGTCAATTTCACTGTATTCACTGCATGACTTGTTTTCACTAGCAATGACATGGGCTTGCTTCTGTCCACTATAACCTCCCTCATTTTCTTAATGTCAATTTCATTGTATTCACTGCATGACTTGTTCTCACTAACAATGACATGGGCTTGCTTCTGTCCACTATAACCTCCCTCATTTTCTTAATGTCAATTTCAATGTATTCACTGCATGACTTGTTTTCACTAGCAATGACATGGGCTAGCTTCTGTCCACTATAATCTTCCTCATTTTCTTAATGTCAATTTCAATGTATTCACTGCGTAAATTGTTTTCACTAGCCATGACATGGGCTTGCCTCTGTCCACTATAACCTCCCTCATTTTTCTAATGTCAATTTCAATGTATTCACTGTATGACTTGTTTTCACTAGCAATGACATGGGCTTGCTTCTGTTGACTATAACCTCCCTCAATTTCTTAATGTCATTTTCAATGTATTCACTGCATGACTTGTTTTAACTAGGAATTCCATGGGCTTGCTTCTGTCCACTATAATCTCCCTCATTTTCGTAATGTCAATTTCAATGTATTTACTGCATGACTTGTTTTAACTAGCAATGACATGGGCTTGCTTCTGTCCACTATAATCTCCCTCATTTTCGTAATTTCAATTTCAATGTATTCACTGCATTACTTGTTTTCACTAGCAATGACATGGGCTTCCTTCTGTCCACTATAACCTCCCTCATTTTCTTAATGTCAATTTCAATGTATTCACTGCATGACTCTTTTTCACTAGCAATGACATGGGCTTGCTTCTGTCCACTAACACCTCCCTCATTTTCTTAATGTCAATTTAATGTATTCACTGCATGACTTGTTTTCACTAGCAATGACATGGGCTTGCTTCTGTCCACTATTATCTCCCTCATTTTCTTAATGTCAATTTCAATGTTTTCACTGCATGATTTGTTTTCACTAGCAATGACATGGGCTTGCTTCTGTCCACTATAACCTCCCTCATTTTCTTAATGTCAATTTCAATGTATTCACTGTATGACTTGTTTTCACTAGCAATGACATGGGCTTGCTTCTGTCCACAAAAACCTCTGTCATTTTCTTAATGTCAATTTCAATGTATTCACTGCATGACTTGTTTTCACTAGCAATGACATGGGTTTGCTCCTGTCCACTATAACCTCCCTCATTTTCTTAATGTCAGTTTCAATGTATTCACTGCATGACTTGTTTTCACTAGCAATGACATGCGCTTGCTTCTGTCCTCTATAACCTCCCTCATTTTCTTAATGTCAATTTCAATGTATTCACTGCATGGCTTGTTTTCACTAGCAATGACATGGGTTTGCTTCTGTCCACTATAATCTCCCTCATTTTCTTAATGTCAATTTCAATGTATTCACTGCATGACTTGTTTTCACTAGGAATGACATGGGCTTGCTTTTGTCCACTATAACCTCCCTCATTTTCTTAACGTCAATTTCAATGTATTCACTGCCTGACTTTTTTTAACTAGCAATGACATGGGTTTGCTGCTGTCCACTATAACCACCCTCATTTTCTTAATGTCAATTTCACTGTATTCACTGCATGACTTGTTTTCACTAGCAATGACATGGGCTTGCTTCTGTCCACTATAACCTCCCTCATTTTCTTAATGTCAATTTCAATGTATTCACTGCATGACTTGTTTTCACTAGCGATGACATGGGCTTGCTTCTGTCCACTATAACCTACCTCATTTTCTTAATGTCAATTTCAATGTATTCACTGCAAGACTTGTTGTCACTAACAATGACATGGGCTTGCTTCTGTCCACTATAACCTCCCTCATTTTCTAAATGTCAATTTCAATGTATTCACTGCATGACTTGTTTTCACTAGCAATGACATGGGCTAGCTTCTGTCCACTATAATCTTCCTCATTTTCTTAATGTCAATTTCAATGTATTCACTGCGTGACTTGTTTTCACTAGCAATGACATGGGCTTGCCTCTGTCCACTATAACCTCCCTCATTTTCCTAATGTCAATTTCAGTGTATTCACTGCATGACTTGTTTTCACTAACAATGGCATGGGCTTGCTTCTGTCCACTATAACCACCCTCATTTTCTTAAGGTCAATTTTATCGTATTCACTTAATGACTTGTTTTCACTACCAATGACATGGGCTTGCTTCTGTCCACAATAACCTCCCTCATTTTCTTAATGTCAATTTCAATGTATTCACTGCATGACTTGTTTTCACTAGCAATGACATGGGCTTGCTTCTGTCCACTATAACCTCCCTCATTTTCTTAATGTCTTTTTTAATGTGTTCACTGCATGACTTGTTTTCACTAGCAATGACATGGGCTTGCTTCTGTCCACTATAACCTCCCTCATTTTCTTAATGTCAATTTCAATGTATTCACTGCATGATTTGTTTTCACTAGCATTGAAATGGGCTTGCTTCTGTCCACTATAACCACCCTCATTTTCTTAATGTCAATTTCAATGTATTCACTGCCTGACTTGTTTCCACTAGCAATGACATGGGTTTGCTCCTGTCCACTATAACCTCCCTCATTTCCTTAATGTCAATTTCACTGTATTCACTGCATGACTTGTTTTCACTAGCAATGACATGGGCTTGCTTCTGTCCACTATAACCTCCCTCATTTTCTTAATTTAATTTCAATGTATTCACTGCATGACTTGTTCTCACTAACAATGATATGGGCTTGCTTCTGTCCACTATAACCTCCCTCATTTTCTTAATGTCAATTTCAATGTATTCACTGCCTGACTTGTTTTCACTAGCAATGACATGGGCTTGCTTCTGTCTACTATAACCTCCCTCATTTTCCTAATGTCAATTTCAATGTATTCAATGCATGACTTGTTTTCACTAGCAATTACATGGGCTTGCTTCTATCCACTATAACCTCCCTCATTTTCTTAATGTCAATTTCAATGTATTCACTCCATAACTTGTTTTCATTAGCAATGATATGGGCTTGCTTCTGTCCACAATAACCTCCCTCATTTTCTTAATGTCAATTTAATGTATTCACTGCATGACTTGTTTTCACTAGCAATGACATGGGCTTGCTTCTGTCCACTATTATCTCCCTCATTTTCTTAATGTCAATTTCAATGTTTTCACTGCATGATTTGTTTTCACTAGCAATGACATGGGCTTGCTTCTGTCCACTATAACCTCCCTCATTTTCTTAATGTCAATTTCAATGTATTCACTGTATGACTTGTTTTCACTAGCAATGACATGGGCTTGCTTCTGTCCACAAAAACCTCTGTCATTTTCTTAATGTCAATTTCAATGTATTCACTGCATGACTTGTTTTCACTAGCAATGACATGGGTTTGCTCCTGTCCACTATAACCTCCCTCATTTTCTTAATGTCAGTTTCAATGTATTCACTGCATGACTTGTTTTCACTAGCAATGACATGCGCTTGCTTCTGTCCTCTATAACCTCCCTCATTTTCTTAATGTCAATTTCAATGTATTCACTGCATGGCTTGTTTTCACTAGCAATGACATGGGTTTGCTTCTGTCCACTATAATCTCCCTCATTTTCTTAATGTCAATTTCAATGTATTCACTGCATGACTTGTTTTCACTAGGAATGACATGGGCTTGCTTTTGTCCACTATAACCTCCCTCATTTTCTTAACGTCAATTTCAATGTATTCACTGCCTGACTTTTTTTAACTAGCAATGACATGGGTTTGCTGCTGTCCACTATAACCACCCTCATTTTCTTAATGTCAATTTCACTGTATTCACTGCATGACTTGTTTTCACTAGCAATGACATGGGCTTGCTTCTGTCCACTATAACCTCCCTCATTATCTTAATGTCAATTTCAATGTATTCACTGCATGACTTGTTTTCACTAGCAATGACATGGGCTTGCTTCTGTCCACTATAACCTACCTCATTTTCTTAATGTCAATTTCAATGTATTCACTGCAAGACTTGTTGTCACTAACAATGACATGGGCTTGCTTCTGTCCACTATAACCTCCCTCATTTTCTAAATGTCAATTTCAATGTATTCACTGCATGACTTGTTTTCACTAGCAATGACATGGGCTAGCTTCTGTCCACTATAATCTTCCTCATTTTCTTAATGTCAATTTCAATGTATTCACTGCGTGACTTGTTTTCACTAGCAATGACATGGGCTTGCCTCTGTCCACTATAACCTCCCTCATTTTCCTAATGTCAATTTCAATGTATTCACTGCATGACTTGTTTTCACTAACAATGGCATGGGCTTGCTTCTGTCCACTATAACCACCCTCATTTTCTTAAGGTCAATTTTATCGTATTCACTTAATGACTTGTTTTCACTACCAATGACATGGGCTTGCTTCTGTCCACTATAACCTCCCTCATTTTCTTAATGTCTTTTTTAATGTGTTCACTGCATGACTTGTTTTCACTAGCAATGACATGGGCTTGCTTCTGTCCACTATAACCTCCCTCATTTTCTTAATGTCAATTTCAATGTATTCACTGCATGATTTGTTTTCACTAGCATTGAAATGGGCTTGCTTCTGTCCACTATAACCACCCTCATTTTCTTAATGTCAATTTCAATGTATTCACTGCCTGACTTGTTTCCACTAGCAATGACATGGGTTTGCTCCTGTCCACTATAACCTCCCTCATTTCCTTAATGTCAATTTCACTGTATTCACTGCATGACTTGTTTTCACTAGCAATGACATGGGCTTGCTTCTGTCCACTATAACCTCCCTCATTTTCTTAATTCAATTTCAATGTATTCACTGCATGACTTGTTCTCACTAACAATGATATGGGCTTGCTTCTGTCCACTATAACCTCCCTCATTTTCTTAATGTCAATTTCAATGTATTCACTGCCTGACTTGTTTTCACTAGCAATGACATGGGCTTGCTTCTGTCTACTATAACCTCCCTCATTTTCCTAATGTCAATTTCAATGTATTCAATGCATGACTTGTTTTCACTAGCAATTACATGGGCTTGCTTCTATCCACTATAACCTCCCTCATTTTCTTAATGTCAATTTCAATGTATTCACTCCATAACTTGTTTTCATTAGCAATGATATGGGCTTGCTTCTGTCCACAATAACCTCCCTCATTTTCTTAATGTCAATTTCAATGTATTCACTGCATGACTTGTTTTCACTAGCAATAACATGGGCTTGCTTCTGTCCACTATAATCTCCCTCCTTTTCTTAATGTCAATTTTAATGTATTCACTGCATGACTTGTTTTCACTAGCAATAACATGGGCTTGCTTCTGTCCACTATAACTTCCCTCATTTTCTTAATGTCAATTTCAATGTATTCACTGCATGACTTGTTTTCACTAGCAATGACATGGGCTAGCTTCTGTCCACTATAAGCTTCCTCATTTTCTTAATGTCAATTTCAAAGTATTCACAGCATAACTTATTTTCACTAGCAATGATATGGGCTTGCTTCTGTCCACTATAACCTCCATCATTTTCTTAATGTCAATTTCAATGTATTCACTGCATGACTTGTTTTCACTAGCAATGACATGGGCTTGCTTTTGTCCACTATAATCTCCCTCATTTTCTTAAGGTCAAGTTGATCGTATTCACTGCATGACTTGTTTTCACTAGCAAAAGACATGAGCTTGCTTCTGTCCACTATAACCTCCCTCATTTTCTTAATGTCAATTTCAATGTATTCACTGCATGACTTGTTTTCACTAGCAATGACATGGGTTTGCTTCTGTCCACTATAACCTCCCTCATTTTCTTAAGGTCAATTTCAATGTATTCACTGCATGACTTGTTTTCACTAGCAAGAGACATGGGCTTGCTTCTGTCCACTATATTCTCCCTCATTTTCTTAATGTCAATTTCAATGTATTCACTGCATGACTTGTTTTCACTAGCAATGACATGGACTTGCTGCTGTCCACTATAACCTCCCTTATTTTTTTAATGTCAATTTCAATGTATTCACTGCATGACTTGTTTTCACTAGCAATGACATGGGCTTGCTTCTGTCCACTATAACCTCCCTTATTTTCTTAATGTCAATTTCAATGTATTCACTGCATGTCTTGTTTTCACTAGCAATGATATGGGCTTGCTTCTGTCCACTAACCCCTCCCTCATTTTCTTAATGACAATTTTAATGTATTCACTGCATGACTTGTTTTCACTAGCAATGACATGGGCTAGCTTCTGTCCACTATAAGCTTCCTCATTTTCTTAATGTCAATTTCAAAGTATTCACAGCATAACTTATTTTCACTAGCAATGATATGGGCTTGCTTCTGTCCACTATAACCTCCCTCATTTTCTTAATGTCAATTTCAATGTATTCACTGCATGACTTGTTTTCACTAGCAATGACATGGGCTTGCTTTTGTCCACTATAATCTCCCTCATTTTCTTAAGGTCAAGTTGATCGTATTCACTGCATGACTTGTTTTCACTAGCAAAAGACATGAGCTTGCTTCTGTCCACTATAACCTCCCTCATTTTCTCAATGTCAATTTCAATGTATTCACTGCATGACTTGTTTTCACTAGCAATGACATGGGTTTGCTTCTGTCCACTATAACCTCCCTCATTTTCTTAAGGTCAATTTCAATGTATTCACTGCATGACTTGTTTTCACTAGCAAGAGACATGGGCTTGCTTCTGTCCACTATATTCTCCCTCATTTTCTTAATGTCAATTTCAATGTATTCACTGCATGACTTGTTTTCACTAGCAATGACATGGGCTTGCTTCTGTCCACTATAACCTCCCTTATTTTCTTAATGTCAATTTCAATGTATTCACTGTATGACTTGTTTTCAATAGCAATGACATGCTCTTGCAACTGTCCACTATTACCTCCCTCATTTTCTTAATGTCAATTTTACGGTATTCACTCCATGACTTGTTTTCACTAGCAATGACATGGGTTTGCTCCTGTCCACTATCACCTCCCTCATTTCCTTAGTGTCAATTTCACTGTATTCACTGCATGACTTGTTTTCACTAGCAATGACATGGGCTTGCTTCTGTCCACTATAACCTCCCTCATTTTCTTAATGTCAATTTCAATGTATTCACTGCATGACTTGTTCTCACTAACAATGACATGGGCTTGCTTCTGTCCACTATAACCCCCCTCATTTTCTTAATGTCAATTTCAATGTATTCACTGCATGACTTGTTTTCACTAGCAATGACATGGGCTAGCTTCTGTCCACTATAATCTTCCTCATTTTCTTAATGTCAATTTCAATGTATTCACTGCGTAAATTGTTTTCACTAGCCATGACATGGGCTTGCCTCTGTCCACTATAACCTCCCTCATTTTTCTAATGTCAATTTCAATGTATTCACTGTATGACTTGTTTTCACTAGCAATGACATGGGCTTGCTTCTGTTGACTATAACCTCCCTCAATTTCTTAATGTCATTTTCAATGTATTCACTGCATGACTTGTTTTAACTAGGAATTCCATGGGCTTGCTTCTGTCCACTATAATCTCCCTCATTTTCGTAATGTCAATTTCAATATATTTACTGCATGACTTGTTTTAACTAGATATGACATGGGCTTGCTTCTGTCCACTATAATCTCCCTCATTTTCGTAATTTCAATTTCAATGTATTCACTGCATTACTTGTTTTCACTAGCAATGACATGGGCTTGCTTCTGTCCACTATAACCTCCCTCATTTTCTTAATGTCAATTTCAATGTATTCACTGCATGACTTGTTTTCACTAGCAATGACATGAGCTTGCTTCTGTCCACTAACACCTCCCTCATTTTCTTAATGTCAATTTAATGTATTCACTGCATGACTTGTTTTCACTAGCAATGACATGGGCTTGCTTCTGTCCACTATTATCTCCCTCATTTTCTTAATGTCAATTTCAATGTTTTCACTGCATGATTTGTTTTCACTAGCAATGACATGGGCTTGCTTCTGTCCACTATAACCTCCCTCATTTTCTTAATGTCAATTTCAATGTATTCACTGTATGACTTGTTTTCACTAGCAATGACATGGGCTTGCTTCTGTCCACAAAAACCTCTGTCATTTTCTTAATGTCAATTTCAATGTATTCACTGCATGACTTGTTTTCACTAGCAATGACATGGGTTTGCTCCTGTCCACTATAACCTCCCTCATTTTCTTAATGTCAATTTCAATGTATTCACTGCATGACTTGTTTTCACTAGCAAGAGACATGAGCTTGCTTCTGTCCACTATAACCTCCCTCATTTTCTTAATGTCAGTTTCAATGTATTCACTGCATGACTTGTTTTCACTAGCAATGACATGCGCTTGCTTCTGTCCTCTATAACCTCCCTCATTTTCTTAATGTCAATTTCAATGTATTCACTGCATGACTTGTTTTCACTAGCAATGACATGGGTTTGCTTCTGTCCACTATAATCTCCCTCATTTTCTTAATGTCAATTTCAATGTATTCACTGCATGACTTGTTTTCACTAGGAATGACATGGGCTTGCTTTTGTCCACTATAACCTCCCTGATTTTCTTAACGTCAATTTTACGGTATTCACTCCATGACTTGTTTTCACTAGCAAGAGACATGAGCTTGCTTCTGTCCACTATAACCTCCCTCATTTTCTTAATGTCAATTTCAATGTATTCACTGCATGACTTGTTTTCACTAGCAATGACATGGGTTTGCTTCTGTCCACTATAACCTCCCTCATTTTCTTAAGGTCAATTTCAATGTATTCACTGCATGATTTGTTTTCACTAGCAATGACATGGGCTTGCTTCTGTCCACTATAACCTCCCTCATTTTCTTAATGTCAATTTCAATGTATTCACTGTATGACTTGTTTTCACTAGCAATGACATGGGCTTGCTTCTGTCCACAAAAACCTCTGTCATTTTCTTAATGTCAATTTCAATGTATTCACTGCATGACTTGTTTTCACTAGCAATGACATGGGTTTGCTCCTGTCCACTATAACCTCCCTCATTTTCTTAATGTCAGTTTCAATGTATTCACTGCATGACTTGTTTTCACTAGCAATGACATGCGCTTGCTTCTGTCCTCTATAACCTCCCTCATTTTCTTAATGTCAATTTCAATGTATTCACTGCATGGCTTGTTTTCACTAGCAATGACATGGGTTTGCTTCTGTCCACTATAATCTCCCTCATTTTCTTAATGTCAATTTCAATGTATTCACTGCATGACTTGTTTTCACTAGGAATGACATGGGCTTGCTTTTGTCCACTATAACCTCCCTCATTTTCTTAACGTCAATTTCAATGTATTCACTGCCTGACTTTTTTTAACTAGCAATGACATGGGTTTGCTGCTGTCCACTATAACCACCCTCATTTTCTTAATGTCAATTTCACTGTATTCACTGCATGACTTGTTTTCACTAGCAATGACATGGGCTTGCTTCTGTCCACTATAACCTCCCTCATTTTCTTAATGTCAATTTCAATGTATTCACTGTATGACTTGTTTTCACTAGCAATGACATGGGCTTGCTTCTGTCCACAAAAACCTCTGTCATTTTCTTAATGTCAATTTCAATGTATTCACTGCATGACTTGTTTTCACTAGCAATGACATGGGTTTGCTTCTGTCCACTATAATCTTCCTCATTTTCTTAATGTCAATTTCAATGTATTCACTGCGTGACTTGTTTTCACTAGCAATGACATGGGCTTGCCTCTGTCCACTATAACCTCCCTCATTTTCTTAATGTCAATTTCAATGTATTCACTGCCTGACTTGTTTTCACTAGCAATGACATGGGCTTGCTTCTGTCTACTATAACCTCCCTCATTTTCCTAATGTCAATTTCAATGTATTCAATGCATGACTTGTTTTCACTAGCAATTACATGGGCTTGCTTCTATCCACTATAACCTCCCTCATTTTCTTAATGTCAATTTCAATGTATTCACTCCATAACTTGTTTTCATTAGCAATGATATGGGCTTGCTTCTGTCCACAATAACCTCCCTCATTTTCTTAATGTCAATTTCAATGTATTCACTGCATGACTTGTTTTCACTAGCAATAACATGGGCTTGCTTCTGTCCACTATAATCTCCCTCCTTTTCTTAATGTCAATTTCAATGTATTCACTGCATGACTTGTTTTCACTAGCAATAACATGGGCTTGCTTCTGTCCACTATAACTTCCCTCATTTTCTTAATGTCAATTTCAATGTATTCACTGCATGACTTGTTTTCACTAGCAATGACATGGGCTAGCTTCTGTCCACTATAAGCTTCCTCATTTTCTTAATGTCAATTTCAAAGTATTCACAGCATAACTTATTTTCACTAGCAATGATATGGGCTTGCTTCTGTCCACTATAACCTCCCTCATTTTCTTAATGTCAATTTCAATGTATTCACTGCATGACTTGTTTTCACTAGCAATGACATGGGCTTGCTTTTGTCCACTATAATCTCCCTCATTTTCTTAAGGTCAAGTTGATCGTATTCACTGCATGACTTGTTTTCACTAGCAAAAGACATGAGCTTGCTTCTGTCCACTATAACCTCCCTCATTTTCTTAATGTCAATTTCAATGTATTCACTGCATGACTTGTTTTCACTAGCAATGACATGGGTTTGCTTCTGTCCACTATAACCTCCCTCATTTTCTTAAGGTCAATTTCAATGTATTCACTGCATGACTTGTTTTCACTAGCAAGAGACATGGGCTTGCTTCTGTCCACTATATTCTCCCTCATTTTCTTAATGTCAATTTCAATGTATTCACTGCATGACTTGTTTTCACTAGCAATGACATGGACTTGCTGCTGTCCACTATAACCTCCCTTATTTTTTTAATGTCAATTTCAATGTATTCACTGCATGACTTGTTTTCACTAGCAATGACATGGGCTTGCTTCTGTCCACTATAACCTCCCTTATTTTCTTAATGTCAATTTCAATGTATTCACTGCATGTCTTGTTTTCACTAGCAATGATATGGGCTTGCTTCTGTCCACTAACCCCTCCCTCATTTTCTTAATGACAATTTTAATGTATTCACTGCATGACTTGTTTTCACTAGCAATGACATGGGCTAGCTTCTGTCCACTATAAGCTTCCTCATTTTCTTAATGTCAATTTCAAAGTATTCACAGCATAACTTATTTTCACTAGCAATGATATGGGCTTGCTTCTGTCCACTATAACCTCCCTCATTTTCTTAATGTCAATTTCAATGTATTCACTGCATGACTTGTTTTCACTAGCAATGACATGGGCTTGCTTTTGTCCACTATAATCTCCCTCATTTTCTTAAGGTCAAGTTGATCGTATTCACTGCATGACTTGTTTTCACTAGCAAAAGACATGAGCTTGCTTCTGTCCACTATAACCTCCCTCATTTTCTTAATGTCAATTTCAATGTATTCACTGCATGACTTGTTTTCACTAGCAATGACATGGGTTTGCTTCTGTCCACTATAACCTCCCTCATTTTCTTAAGGTCAATTTCAATGTATTCACTGCATGACTTGTTTTCACTAGCAAGAGACATGGGCTTGCTTCTGTCCACTATATTCTCCCTCATTTTCTTAATGTCAATTTCAATGTATTCACTGCATGACTTGTTTTCACTAGCAATGACATGGGCTTGCTTCTGTCCACTATAACCTCCCTTATTTTCTTAATGTCAATTTCAATGTATTCACTGTATGACTTGTTTTCAATAGCAATGACATGCTCTTGCAACTGTCCACTATTACCTCCCTCATTTTCTTAATGTCAATTTTACGGTATTCACTCCATGACTTGTTTTCACTAGCAAGAGACATGAGCTTGCTTCTGTCCACTATAACCTCCCTCATTTTCTTAATGTCAATTTCAATGTATTCACTGCATGACTTGTTTTCACTAGCAATGACATGGGCTTGCTTCTGTCCACTATAATCTCCCTCATTTTCTTAATGTCAATTTCAATGTATTCACTGCCTGACTTGTTTCCACTAGCAATGACATGGGTTTGCTCCTGTCCACTATCACCTCCCTCATTTCCTTAGTGTCAATTTCACTGTATTCACTGCATGACTTGTTTTCACTAGCAATGACATGGGCTTGCTTCTGTCCACTATAACCTCCCTCATTTTCTTAATGTCAATTTCAATGTATTCACTGCATGACTTGTTCTCACTAACAATGACATGGGCTTGATTCTGTCCACTATAACCCCCCTCATTTTCTTAATGTCAATTTCAATGTATTCACTGCATGACTTGTTTTCACTAGCAATGACATGGGCTAGCTTCTGTCCACTATAATCTTCCTCATTTTCTTAATGTCAATTTCAATGTATTCACTGCGTAAATTGTTTTCACTAGCCATGACATGGGCTTGCCTCTGTCCACTATAACCTCCCTCATTTTTCTAATGTCAATTTCAATGTATTCACTGTATGACTTGTTTTCACTAGCAATGACATGGGCTTGCTTCTGTTGACTATAACCTCCCTCAATTTCTTAATGTCATTTTCAATGTATTCACTGCATGACTTGTTTTAACTAGGAATTCCATGGGCTTGCTTCTGTCCACTATAATCTCCCTCATTTTCGTAATGTCAATTTCAATATATTTACTGCATGACTTGTTTTAACTAGATATGACATGGGCTTGCTTCTGTCCACTATAATCTCCCTCATTTTCGTAATTTCAATTTCAATGTATTCACTGCATTACTTGTTTTCACTAGCAATGACATGGGCTTGCTTCTGTCCACTATAACCTCCCTCATTTTCTTAATGTCAATTTCAATGTATTCACTGCATGACTTGTTTTCACTAGCAATGACATGAGCTTGCTTCTGTCCACTAACACCTCCCTCATTTTCTTAATGTCAATTTAATGTATTCACTGCATGACTTGTTTTCACTAGCAATGACATGGGCTTGCTTCTGTCCACTATTATCTCCCTCATTTTCTTAATGTCAATTTCAATGTTTTCACTGCATGATTTGTTTTCACTAGCAATGACATGGGCTTGCTTCTGTCCACTATAACCTCCCTCATTTTCTTAATGTCAATTTCAATGTATTCACTGTATGACTTGTTTTCACTAGCAATGACATGGGCTTGCTTCTGTCCACAAAAACCTCTGTCATTTTCTTAATGTCAATTTCAATGTATTCACTGCATGACTTGTTTTCACTAGCAATGACATGGGTTTGCTCCTGTCCACTATAACCTCCCTCATTTTCTTAATGTCAATTTCAATGTATTCACTGCATGACTTGTTTTCACTAGCAAGAGACATGAGCTTGCTTCTGTCCACTATAACCTCCCTCATTTTCTTAATGTCAGTTTCAATGTATTCACTGCATGACTTGTTTTCACTAGCAATGACATGCGCTTGCTTCTGTCCTCTATAACCTCCCTCATTTTCTTAATGTCAATTTCAATGTATTCACTGCATGACTTGTTTTCACTAGCAATGACATGGGTTTGCTTCTGTCCACTATAATCTCCCTCATTTTCTTAATGTCAATTTCAATGTATTCACTGCATGACTTGTTTTCACTAGGAATGACATGGGCTTGCTTTTGTCCACTATAACCTCCCTGATTTTCTTAACGTCAATTTCAATGTATTCACTGCCTGACTTGTTTTCACTAGCAATGACATGGGTTTGCTGCTGTCCACTATAACCACCCTCATTTTCTTAATGTCAATTTCACTGTATTCACTGCATGACTTGTTTTCACTAGCAATGACATGGGCTTGCTTCTGTCCACTATAACCTCCCTCATTTTCTTAATGTCAATTTCAATGTATTCGCTGCATGACTTGTTTTCACTAGCAATGACATGGGCTTGCTTCTGTCCACTATAACCTACCTCATTTTCTTAATGTCAATTTCAATGTATTCACTGCAAGACTTGTTCTCACTAACAATGACATGGGCTTGCTTCTGTCCACTATAACCTCCCTCATTTTCTAAATGTCAATTTCAATGTATTCACTGCGTGACTTGTTTTCACTAGCAATGACATGGGCTTGCCTCTGTCCACTATAACCTCCCTCATTTTCCTAATGTCAATTTCAATGTATTCACTGCATGACTTGTTTTCACTAACAATGGCATGGGCTTGCTCCTGTCCACTATAACCTCCCTCATTTTCTAAATGTCAATTTCAATGTATTCACTGCGTGACTTGTTTTCACTAGCAATGACATGGGCTTGCCTCTGTCCACTATAACCTCCCTCATTTTCCTAATGTCAATTTCAATGTATTCACTGCATGACTTGTTTTCACTAACAATGGCATGGGCTTGCTTCTGTCCACTATAACCACCCTCATTTTCTTAAGGTCAATTTTATCGTATTCACTTAATGACTTGTTTTCACTAACAATGACATGGGCTTGCTTCTGTCCACTATAACCTCCCTCATTTTCTAAATGTCAATTTCAATGTATTCACTGCGTGACTTGTTTTCACTAGCAATGACATGGGCTTGCCTCTGTCCACTATAACCTCCGTCATTTTCTTAATGTCAATTTCAATGTATTCACTGCCTGACTTGTTTTCACTAGCAATGACATGGGCTTACTTCTGTCTACTATAACCTCCCTCATTTTCCTAATGTCAATTTCAATGTATTCACTGCATGACTTGTTTTCACTAGCAATTACATGGGCTTGCTTCTATCCACTATAACCTCCCTCATTTTCTTAATGTCAATTTTAATGTATTCACTGCATGACTTGTTTTCACTAGCAATGACATGGGCTTGCTTCTGTCCACTATAACCTCCCTCTTTTTCTTAATGTCAATTTCAATGTATTCACTGCATGACTTGCTTTCACTAGCAATGACATGGGCTTGCTTCTGTCCACTATAACTTCCCTCATTTTCTTAATTTCAATTTCAATGTATATACTGCATGACTTGTTTTCACTAGCAATGACATGGGCTAGCTTCTGTCCACTATAATCTTCCTCATTTTCTTAATGTCAATTTCAAAGTATTCACAGCATAACTTGTTTTCACTAGCAATGATATGGGCTTGCTTCTGTCCACTATAACCTCCCTCATTTTCTTAATGTCAATTTCAATGTATTCACTGCATGACTTGTTTTCACTAGCAATGACATGGGCTTGCTTTTGTCCACTATAATCTCCCTCATTTTCTTAAGGTCAATTTGATCGTATTCACTGCATGACTTGTTTTCACTAGCACGAGACATGAGCTTGCTTCTGTCCACTATAACCTCCCTCATTTTCTTAATGTCAATTTCAATGTAATCACTGCATGACTTGTTTTCACTAGCAAGAGACATGGACTTGCTTCTGTCCACTATATTCTCCCTCATTTTCTTAATGTCAATTTCAATGTATTCACTGCATGACTTGTTTTCACTAGCAATGACATGGGCTTGCTTCTGTCCACTATAACCTCCCTTATTTTCTTAATGTCAATTTCAATGTATTCACTGCATGACTTGTTTTCACTAGCAATGACATGGGCTTGCTTCTGTCCACTATAACCTCCCTCATTTTCTTAATGTCAATTTTAATGAATTCACTGCATGACTTGTTTTCACTAGCAATGACATGGGCTTGCTTCTGTCCACTATAACCCCCCTCATTTTCTTAATGTCAATTTCAATGTATTCACTGCATGACTTGTTTTCACTAGCAATGACATGGGTTTGCTTCTGTCCACTATAACCTCCCTCATTTTCTTAATGTCAATTTCAATGTATTCACTGCATGACTTGTTTTCACTAGCAAGAGACATGGGCTTGCTTCTGTCCACTATAATCTCCCTCATTTTCTTAATGTCAATTTCAATGTATTCACTGCATGACTTGTTTTCACTAGCAATTACATGGGCTTGCTTCTATCCACCATAACCTCCCTCATTTTCTTAATGTCAATTTTAATATATTCACTGCATGACTTGTTTTCACTAGCAATGACAAGGGCTTGCTTCTGTCCACTATAACCTCCCTCATTTTCTTAATGTCAATTTCAATGTATTCACTGCATGACTTGTTTTCACTAGCAATGACATGGGCTTGCTTCTGTCCACTATAACTTCCCTCATTTTCATAATGTCAATTTCAATGTATTCACTGCATGAATTGTTTTCACTAGCAATGACATGGGCTAGCTTCTGTCCACTATAATCTTCCTCATTTTCTTAATGTCAATTTCAAAGTATTCACAGCATAACTTGTTTTCACTAGCAATGATATGGGCTTGCTTCTGTCCACTATAACCTCCCTCATTTTCTTAATGTCAATTTCAATGTATTCACTGCATGACTTGTTTTCACTAGCAATGACATGGGCTTGCTTTTGTCCACTATAATCTCCCTCATTTTCTTAAGGTCAATTTGATCGTATTCACTGCATGACATGTTTTCACTAGCACGAGACATGAGCTTGCTTCTGTCCACTATAACCTCCCTCATTTTCTTAATGTCAATTTCAATGTAATCACTGCATGACTTGTTTTCACTAGCAAGAGACATGGGCTTGCTTCTGTCCACTATAACCTCCCTCATTTTCTTAATGTCAATTTTAATGAATTCACTGCATGACTTGTTTTCACTAGCAATGACATGGGCTTGCTTCTGTCCACTATAACCCCCCTCATTTTCTTAATGTCAATTTCAATGTATTCACTGCATGACTTGTTTTCACTAGCAATGACATGGGTTTGCTTCTGTCCACTATAACCTCCGTCATTTTCTTAATGTCAATTTCAATGTATTCACTGCCTGACTTGTTTTCACTAGCAATGACATGGGCTTACTTCTGTCTACTATAACCTCCCTCATTTTCCTAATGTCAATTTCAATGTATTCACTGCATGACTTGTTTTCACTAGCAATGACATGGGCTTGCTTCTGTCCACTATAACCTCCCTCTTTTTCTTAATGTCAATTTCAATGTATTCACTGCATGACTTGCTTTCACTAGCAATGACATGGGCTTGCTTCTGTCCACTATAACTTCCCTCATTTTCTTAATGTCAATTTCAATGTATTCACTGCATGACTTGTTTTCACTAGCAATGACATGGGCTAGCTTCTGTCCACTATAATCTTCCTCATTTTCTTAATGTCAATTTCAAAGTATTCACAGCATAACTTGTTTTCACTAGCAATGATATGGGCTTGCTTCTGTCCACTATAACCTCCCTCATTTTCTTAATGTCAATTTCAATGTATTCACTGCATGACTTGTTTTCACTAGCAATGACATGGGCTTGCTTTTGTCCACTATAATCTCCCTCATTTTCTTAAGGTCAATTTGATCGTATTCACTGCATGACTTGTTTTCACTAGCACGAGACATGAGCTTGCTTCTGTCCACTATAACCTCCCTCATTTTCTTAATGTCAATTTCAATGTAATCACTGCATGACTTGTTTTCACTAGCAAGAGACATGGGCTTGCTTCTGTCCACTATATTCTCCCTCATTTTCTTAATGTCAATTTCAATGTATTCACTGCATGACTTGTTTTCACTAGCAATGACATGGGCTTGCTTCTGTCCACTATAACCTCCCTTATTTTCTTAATGGCAATTTCAATGTATTCACTGCATGACTTGTTTTCACTAGCAATGACATGGGCTTGCTTCTGTCCACTATAACCTCCCTCATTTTCTTAATGTCAATTTTAATGAATTCACTGCATGACTTGTTTTCACTAGCAATGACATGGGCTTGCTTCTGTCCACTATAACCCCCCTCATTTTCTTAATGTCAATTTCAATGTATTCACTGCATGACTTGTTTTCACTAGCAATGACATGGGTTTGCTTCTGTCCACTATAACCTCCCTCATTTTCTTAATGTCAATTTCAATGTATTCACTGCATGACTTGTTTTCACTAGCAAGAGACATGGGCTTGCTTCTGTCCACTATAATCTCCCTCATTTTCTTAATGTCAATTTCAATGTATTCACTGCATGACTTGTTTTCACTAGCAATGACATGGGCTTGCTTCTGTCCACTATAACCTCCCTTATTTTCTTAATGGCAATTTCAATGTATTCACTGCATGACTTGTTTTCACTAGCAATGACATGGGCTTGCTTCTGTCCACTATAACCTCCCTTATTTTCTTAATGGCAATTTCAATGTATTCACTGCATGACTTGTTTTCACTGGCAATGACATGGGCTTGCTTCTGTCCACTATAACCTCCCTTATTTTCTTAATGTTAATTTCAATGTATTCACTGCATGACTTGTTTTCACTAGCAATGACATGGGCTTGCTTCTGTCCACTATAACCTCCCTCATTTTCTTAATGTCAATTTTAATGAATTCACTGCATGACTTGTTTTCACTAGCAATGACATGGGCTTGCTTCTGTCCACTATAACCCCCCTCATTTTCTTAATGTCAATTTCAATGTATTCACTGCATGACTTGTTTTCACTAGCAATGACATGGGTTTGCTTCTGTCCACTATAACCTCCCTCATTTTCTTAATGTCAATTTCAATGTATTCACTGCATGACTTGTTTTCACTAGCAAGAGACATGGGCTTGCTTCTGTCCACTATAATCTCCCTCATTTTCTTAATGTCAATTTCAATGTATTCACTGCATGACTTGTTTTCACTAGCATTGAAATGGGCTTGCTTCTGTCCACTATAACCTTCCTCATTTTCTTAATGTCAATTTCAATGTATTCACTGCATGACTTGTTTTCACTAGCAATGACATGGGCTAGCTTCTGTCCACTATAATCTTCCTCATTTTCTTAATGTCAATTTCAATGTATTCACTGCGTGACTTGTTTTCACTAGCAATGACATGGGCTTGCCTCTGTCCACTATAACCTCCCTCATTTTCCTAATGTCAATTTCAATGTATTCACTGCATGACTTGTTTGCACTAGCAATGACATGGGCTTGCCTCTGTCCACTATAACCTCCCTCATTTTCCTAATGTCAATTTCAATGTATTCACTGCATGACTTGTTTTAACTAGCAATGACATGGGCTTGCTTCTGTCCACTATAACCTCCCTCATTTTCTTAATGTCTTTTTCAATGTGTTCACTGCATGACTTGTTTTCACTAGCAATGACATGGGCTTGCTTCTGTCCACTATAACTTCCCTCATTTTCTTAATGTCAATTTCAATGTATTCACTGCCTTACTTGTTGTCACTAGCAATGACATGAGCTTGCTTCTGTTCACTATAACCTCCCTCATTTTCTTAATGTCAATTTCAATGTATTCACTGCCTGACTTGTTTTCACTAGTAATGACATGGGCTTGCTTCTGTCTACTATAACCTCCCTTATTTTCCTAATGTCAATTTCAATGTATTCACTGCTTGACTGTGGTTCAATTAAGATATTATTAGACTCAAGACTGAACAATTTTTAATGAGTTTGATTTTCTCTTTTACCGCTGAAATTAAGATATCTGGCGAGGTATCAATTTCAATTAAAGAACATATACTTTATTTTATGAATTTCAATATCGTAAATAGATTGATGTTTTTAAAACATATTCATTTTAGCGCTATTAAAGTTCAATTATATAGGTAGTCAGCAAGTTTTTTGTTAATACTAGGGATTCCAAGAATCCTTTATGAAATAATCCGTTAAAATACAATAAGTATTAAATTCATTAATAATAATAAAAACCGATCAAATAATTAATTAAAATACAAATTGACTAGATTTTGTACTAAATTACCTTGACACTTTTTTTAAAACGAATTTATTTTTTAACATCCATTCAAAGTTCTTCTATTAGCAAAAGCAGTATATGTTATATAGAAATTTGATCACACCTTCATATTATATGTCTTAGATATGTCACCCTTTCATATTATAGAATTTTTGTATATAAATTTAATTTAAATATTATAATTTCTATACCTGTTTATATCTATATTGTTTTCAAATTATACTTCTATTAATGATTACTGCGTTTTTCAATTTTTTATTTAAATGACTGGTTCTCACAAAATCATAAAATTTTATGATACAACTATATTTCCATAAATTATAAATGTCTTAATTCTGTTTAAAATTTACAACTTTCAACTTGTTAAAAAAATTAGATCAATTAGATTAAAAATCAATCACAGTGTGAACCAGTTGTCAGAAGAATCCAGTGTTTGTAAAAAAAAGTGACAAATTTTATCAAGAAAAAATATTTACTTAATGATTATTATCATTACCCAAAAGATTAGATTTGAAACAACTCTTGTTATGTATCTATGGTATAACTTAATCAGCAATCAAATGAAATTACTCATGCCAAAAGCTGTACTCCCATTATTAATGGTTCTTCTAACCCTTTAAAATCAATTTTGATTTCCCTTGATAGTTTTGCTTTATCCTAATGTAATACCTTTGATCTAACCTATAGAGCGAGACTTTATATCCAGTGCTAAAAAGATAAAACAACAGTTAACACAACTAGAAATGTCATGTTAAATGCAGTTAGCATCAGCAGTCTATAAAGCGTCAAAAGATAAATCAGATCTGTTACATCTTACTTTAAACAATTGTTTGGTCTCTGAAGTAATGATTTGGCATTTTTCAGTTTTCAGATATATTAAAAAAATCTATACTCCCTGAAAGGTTACAGAAATTTTGCTTATAAAAGGAGAGATATTGATGAACATCTAAGAAATCATGAGCTCTAAGATTCAAGAAATGCAACCACAAACAGCCAATGTCATATCTTTGATCTAAATTTAGAGAAATTTTGCTTATAAAAGGAGAGATATTGATGAACATCTAAGAAATCATGAGCTCTAAGATTCAAGAAATGCAACCACAAACAGCCAATGCCATATCTTTGATCTAAATTTAGAGAAATTTTGCTTACAAAAGGAGAGATATTGATGAACATCTAAGAAATCATAAGCCCTAAGATTCAAGAAATTCAACCACAAACAGCCAATGTCATATCTTTGATCTAAATTTAAAGAAATTTTGCTTATAAAAAGGATAGATATTGATGAACATCTAAGAAATCATGAGCTCTAAGATTCAAGAAATGCAACCACAAACAGCCAATGTCATATCTTTGATCTAAATTTAGAGAAATTTTGCTTATAAAAGGAGAGATATTGATGAACATCTAAGAAATCATGAGCTCTAAGATTCAAGAAATGCAACTACAAACAGCCAATGCCATATCTTTGATCTAAATTTAGAGAAATTTTGCTTATAAAAGGAGAGATATTGATGAACATCTAAGAAATCATGAGCTCTAAGTTCAAGAAATGCAACCACAAACAGCCAATGCCATATCTTTGAGCTAAATTTAGAGAAATTTTGCTTATAAAAGGAGAGATATTGATGAACACCTAAGAAATCATGAGCTCTAAGATTCAAGAAATGCAACCACAAACAGCCAATGTCATATCTTTGATCTAAATTTAGACAAATTTTGCTTATAAAAGGAGAGATATTGATGAACATCTAAGAAATCATGAGCTCTAAGATTCAAGAAATGCAACCACAAACAGCCAATGTCATATCTTTGATCTAAATTTAGAGAAATTTTGCTTACAAAAGGAGAGATATTGATGAACATCTAAGAAATCATGAGCTCTAAGATTCAAGAAATGCAACCACAAACAGCCAATGTCATATCTTTGATCTAAATTTAGAGAAATTTTGCTTATAAAAGGAGAGATATTGATGAACATCTAAGAAATCATGAGCTCTAAGATTCAAGAAATGCAACCACAAACAGCCAATGGTATATCTTTGATCTAAATTTAGAGAAATTTTGCTTATAACAGGAGAGATATTGATGAACATCTAAGAAATCATGAGCTCTAAGATTCAAGAAATGCAACCACAAACAGCCAATGTCATATCTTTGATCTAAATTTAGAGAAATTTTGCTTATAAAAGGAGAGATATTGATGAACACCTAAGAAATCATGAGCTCTAAGATTCAAGAAATGCAACCACAAACAGCCAATGCCATATCTTTGATCTAAATTTAGAGAAATTTTGCTTACAAAAGGAGAGATATTGATGAACATCTAAGAAATCATAAGCCCTAAGATTCAAGAAATTCAACCACAAACAGCCAATGTCATATCTTTGATCTAAATTTAAAGAAATTTTGCTTATAAAAAGGATAGATATTGATGAACATCTAAGAAATCATGAGCTCTAAGATTCAAGAAATGCAACCACAAACAGCCAATGTCATATCTTTGATCTAAATTTAGAGAAATTTTGCTTATAAAAGGAGAGATATTGATGAACATCTAAGAAATCATGAGCTCTAAGATTCAAGAAATGCAACTACAAACAGCCAATGCCATATCTTTGATCTAAATTTAGAGAAATTTTGCTTATAAAAGGAGAGATATTGATGAACATCTAAGAAATCATGAGCTCTAAGTTCAAGAAATGCAACCACAAACAGCCAATGCCATATCTTTGAGCTAAATTTAGAGAAATTTTGCTTATAAAAGGAGAGATATTGATGAACACCTAAGAAATCATGAGCTCTAAGATTCAAGAAATGCAACCACAAACAGCCAATGTCATATCTTTGATCTAAATTTAGACAAATTTTGCTTATAAAAGGAGAGATATTGATGAACATCTAAGAAATCATGAGCTCTAAGATTCAAGAAATGCAACCACAAACAGCCAATGTCATATCTTTGATCTAAATTTAGAGAAATTTTGCTTAGAAAAGGAGAGATATTGATGAACATCTAAGAAATCATGAGCTCTAAGATTCAAGAAATGCAACCACAAACAGCCAATGTCATATCTTTGATCTAAATTTAGAGAAATTTTGCTTATAAAAGGAGAGATATTGATGAACATCTAAGAAATCATGAGCTCTAAGATTCAAGAAATGCAACCACAAACAGCCAATGGTATATCTTTGATCTAAATTTAGAGAAATTTTGCTTATAACAGGAGAGATATTGATGAACATCTAAGAAATCATGAGCTCTAAGATTCAAGAAATGCAACCACAAACAGCCAATGTCATATCTTTGATCTAAATTTAGAGAAATTTTGCTTATAAAAGGAGAGATATTGATGAACATCTAAGAAATCATGAGCTCTAAGATTCAAGAAATGCAACCACAAACAGCCAATGCCATATCTTTGATCTAAATTTAGAGAAATTTTGCTTACAAAAGGAGAGATATTGATGAACATCTAAGAAATCATAAGCCCTAAGATTCAAGAAATTCAACCACAAACAGCCAATGTCATATCTTTGATCTAAATTTAGAGAAATTTTGCTTATAAAAGGAGAGATATTGATGAACATCTAAGAAATCATGAGCTCTAAGATTCAAGAAATGCAACCACAAACAGCCAATGGTATATCTTTGATCTAAATTTAGAGAAATTTTGCTTATAACAGGAGAGATATTGATGAACATCTAAGAAATCATGAGCTCTAAGATTCATGAAATGCAACCACAAACAGCCAATGTCATATCTTTGATCTAAATTTAGAGAAATTTTGCTTATAAAAGGAGAGATATTGATGAACATCTAAGAAATCATGAGCTCTAAGATTCAAGAAATGCAACCACAAACAGCCAATGCCATATCTTTGATCTAAATTTAGAGAAATTTTGCTTACAAAAGGAGAGATATTGATGAACATCTAAGAAATCATAAGCCCTAAGATTCAAGAAATTCAACCACAAACAGCCAATGTCATATCTTTGATCTAAATTTAGAGAAATTTTGCTTATAAAAGGAAAGATATTGATGAACATCTAAGAAATCATGAGCTCTAAGATTCAAGAAATGCAACCACAAACAGCCAATGCCATATCTTTGATCTAAATTTAGAGAAATTTTGCTTATAAAAGGAGAGATATTGATGAACATCTAAGAAATCATGAGCTCTAAGATTCAAGAAATGCAACCACAAACAGCCAATGTCATATTTTTTATCTAAATTTAAAGAAATTTTGCTTATAAAAGGATAGATATTGATGAACATCTAAGAAATCATGAGCTCTAAGATTCAAGAAATGCAACCACAAACAGCCAATGTCATATCTTTGATCTAAATTTAGAGAAATTTTGCTTATAAAAGGAGAGATATTGATGAACATCTAAGAAATCATGAGCTCTAAGATTCAAGAAATGCAACCACAAACAGCCAATGGTATATCTTTGATCTAAATTTAGAGAAATTTTGCTTATAACAGGAGAGATATTGATGAACATCTAAGAAATCATGAGCTCTAAGATTCATGAAATGCAACCACAAACAGCCAATGTCATATCTTTGATCTAAATTTAGAGAAATTTTGCTTATAAAAGGAGAGATATTGATGAACATCTAAGAAATCATGAGCTCTAAGATTCAAGAAATGCAACCACAAACAGCCAATGCCATATCTTTGATCTAAATTTAGAGAAATTTTGCTTACAAAAGGAGAGATATTGATGAACATCTAAGAAATCATAAGCCCTAAGATTCAAGAAATTCAACCACAAACAGCCAATGTCATATCTTTGATCTAAATTTAAAGAAATTTTGCTTATAAAAGGATAGATATTGATGAACATCTAAGAAATCATGAGCTCTAAGATTCAAGAAATGCAACCACAAACAGCCAATGTCATATATTTGATCTAAATTTAGAGAAATTTTGCTTATAAAAGGAGAGATATTGATGAACATCTAAGAAATCATGAGCTCTAAGATTCAAGAAATGCAACCACAAACAGCCATTGTCATATCTTTGATCTAAATTTAGAGAAATTTTGAAAATTTAAGCTTAGTAAGTAACAAAACTAATGATAATTTAATCCGTGTAAACCATTATTTTTTTTCTGATTTAAATCAAGATACACGAAAAATATTTTAGTCTGTATTTCAATTTACTGCTAACTTTATTTATAGTAAATATATAATATTCTACTGAAATTAATACATTTTATAACATATCCTGATCAACAAACAGGTAACTTTTTTGATGAATAAAATTATAAGAATGATTTTTAAATACAAATTTTATTTTACTACACATATACAGTATTAAAAAAAACTTCAATGTAAAATCACACTTAAACTTTAAGATGCTTAGTCTTTAAAAACTTAAGGTTTTCTCCAATCAAAAATAATATGCTTCTATTAGTTTTGAAATTATGGTTGAAGGTTCAGCTTTGCTGCTTCCTGCCTGATGACACTGATCAAATCTTGGTTTACAAGGAAAATAAATCGAAGGTTTGCAATCTGTAAAAATAGTTCCATGAATTTACAGTTACTTGCCTGTTACAAAAATATCTATTATTACAGATAGTGCTCTAGAATAGTTCTATAATAAATCTGGTAACTCAAAGTAACATGCAATTATCCATTATGAAGCAAAAAACATTTTATAAATATTGCATGAGGTTTTACAACTAAGTTTATAATAATGCCACCACATTATATGCATGTCCAACACAGTAAAAATCAATTAATGTTTTTTTATAATATTGTTTATAACCTTTCATTCTTCTGTTCAGAAGAAAATTCAACATGTTTGATACACAGAGTTTATTCTAGTTGCAATGTTTTATGAGCTGACAAAAAAATTTTAAAAATCAACAAATACAACATTATATATATATATATATATATATATATATATATATATATATATATATATATATATAGATTTTTTGGACTAGGAGACTGACAGACTTACCTTGGTAAGAGTCCACTCTGTAGTCTTGAAATAGAAACACATAAAACATCAACAAAAAAAAGGCCTGACCACGGATGGTCTGAATATCAGAATGAATGGCCACAGACATGATGTTAAAATTATGAATATGGATAGACGAACAGCTCAACATGCTGCGAGTCACAACATCACAACTTTTGATGACTGCTACACCACAAAAATAATTAAATCACTTCCCCCTGATTGCAATCCCTCAGAACTGAGAAGGTGGGAACTATCATACCAGTGGTATACAGAGTCCAGAGAATCCCCTAACCTCAACATCAAATAAATCCATTTTCTTTTTTTTTTTTTTTCTCCTAATAGCCTTATCTCTTTTCCCCTGACAGACTTATATAAACTATAATCACTCATATGCTCATGGAAACAATATATATATATATATATATATATATATATATATATATATATATATATATATATATCTTTAATCTGTGCATCTGTGACATCTGATTTCTACTCTACACAATCTGTGATTACAATTATTTTATTTCATTCTCTCATATTTCTTTTTGTGTTTTCTCTTCGATTGACAAAGACCACTGTGTGGTTGAAATATATGATTGTTTAAGTGCTTTTATGTGTTTCTATTTCAAGACTACAGAGTGGACTCTTACCAAGGTAAGTCTGTCAGTCTCCTAGTCCAAAAAATATATATATATATTGTAACATTTTGGAATAGCAAGTAGGAAAGGCACTATGTATAATATAATATAAATATGTGTAAGTAAATTCAAACTATAAAATAACCAAATTATGAATGATTCTACAATATTAACTTAAATACTAATTTACAAATTTTCCTTAATTTGGTATTTAGCTGAGATTTATTGTTCTTGTTCAAATTTATAGCCTTTAAATTTATTTTATAACAAAAATTCTTTCACCACTATATTTTTTATACTTTCCCTAACATTAGCTTCTATTAACTTTTATTTAGGCTAGCTTTCTTAATATTCAAATTCTTCTTCTTCAAATAAAATTTCTGGACCAACTAGGTTTTTGCTTCTAGTACCAAGGCTTTTTTTTAATAATAAATTTTTCTATTGAGACTCTAGAAAAAAAGAATAAAACTCTTTTTTTCCATTGTTGAAACATCTGTTAAATAACACAATGATTATTTGATTTTTCATCTCCTTTCATGAACAGTTAAGTTTTGATACTATATTCAATAATTTTATGTCTTGTAAATTTCTTTCTTAATCTTGTGTTGCTTTATTTATAATTGAGTGCTGTTTCTTCTTTAAATGTGGTTTTAATATTGTATCATAACCTTTTTTAGGTTATGGCTCTTGTGTTTACATTTTCTGTTTATCCATTTCTAATTCACTTATAATATATTCCGAATTCTTGTTTGCTATTTATTGTTTCAGTGGTTTATATAAAAAACGTTACAATATATATATATATATATATCACTCGAGTGATTCGACAATGGTCAAGTGACCGAAAGGTGCCTCATCACAACAAGGTAAAATTATTGCACTTAGTGGTGGATAAAAGAATTTACAATAGTAATATATCAACTTCATAAAGTCAGTGCAACGGAAAAATAATGGACAACATAATATATATATATATATATATATATATATATATATATATATATATATATATATATATAATGAACATGTTAGAATGTTAATTACAATTTTACATTATTATTAGATATTTCTGGAATATCAAATATAACTACAGTTGATTGAACTGTCTTTAACAAAGGCAGCTGCTATTTGTTGGTTCTAATACCTGTATAGAAATGTAAATTTAGCTTGAAGATATGAAAATGTGTAAAATTTTCTGAAAATAATATTAAGTTAAATTGTTAATTTATAGATAATTAACTCACCTCAACAACAGAGTTATTATTTAGTCTGTATTTATTTCCAGCTAAAATAGGTCTACCATCAACATAAATAGCACGTTTCCCTTCACTTGCCAAGTAAAAATCTCCATTATTTCGTAAACGTATTGTGCCTTGCCTTCTGGACACTTTCCAAGCAGGTCCTTCTAAAGTAAGGTCTACATCTACTGTATGATCTCTTGTAGAACGACCTATAGTTATCTAATAAGCAAAAGAATTGATATAAGACCAATGTTAAATAAAGCACTGAAATACTTTCATGTTTACCAATAAAAATTATCTAAGTTGCTTGATGTAATCATCTTGGATCCACTGATTACAAAAATATGAGACATACAAACACTATGCAACAGATAATGAAAACATATTAAATGATCACACACATTTTGAATCCAACAACCTTTTCCATTACATAGCACACAACCAAAATAACCCACTTCTTCCACAGTCAAATCCATCCCGACAACCTTTGTACCTAACGCCATGCCGGCGATAAAGGCTTTGCTTCGTAAAAGGAACGATTGTTTCGAACAACGTCAGCAAGTAAACCCTTATGTATTCACTTAGTTAAGCATCTTTTAATTATAGAAAAATAATCTGCTGAAGAAATAATTTTCTATTAACCCTAAAACTTTGATTACTGCAGTTTGCTGTGAGTTTATTTGTAGATCAGAAATATATGTACTATGTATAACAATCTAGGATTGTATAATAATAATTTGGATTGTTTCTCATAAATAGACCAAATATGTTTAAACTATGAAAATTTTATATTTTTTATAAGTATGAAAATTAATAAATATAGAGCTTTTTCTCTAGTTTGACCATCTTGGGACCAGACCCCAATCTCAGACTAAAAAATAGCTGAAAAACCAACGATGTATTACAAATGCTGAAATTTAGCCTAAATAATTGTTTAAAAAACCAGTGGTGTAGAAAATGTTTTTACCCCTAATCCTGTATATGGACATTTCAAATTTTCCCAAAAACTATGGATACATATAGATAAAGGCATGGCAGCTTACTTAAATTCTATATTATTACCAATGTAGTGATAATTTTTCAACTTAAATATCAAAATATTTCTCATCAAAAAACATCCAATTCAGTTGTGATTCTAATTTTATATTAAAATTGTCAAGGGCAAGATTTGATTTTTTTCGAAAGGGCTTCACCGTTATGAGAAGTGCCACATGGGGATATGCAATCATAATACATGTCTGAACACCATCAACTAAAGTAATCAGACAAGTAATTTGGAAAGTCCTGCGTAGTTTTGTTATTTTGTCTGCTGTAATAGACACTTAAGTTAGTTGATTTGTCTTACTTAAAAAAATTATAATTTTTGACTTCTTTGTAAAAAATGTTTTTTCTGAATTCTGTATAAAATTTCCTGGAATGGTTGATTTCACCAATATCAACATTATTTAAATTATTTAGACTCAACAGTCTTTCAAAAAACTCGCCCTTTTTACCTTCTTTAATGGAAGTTAGCTGTCCTGACAACCCTAAGTCCAATTTTTTCATGTTTTTCGTTGGTTTCTTTTTCTTAAATTGTTAATGATTCCAAGAAGTTTCAACAACATTTATGAGCACTAGATTTCAGATGATTAATTAAATGTCCTTTAACATAACCAAATTGTTTGCTCTGGTTTTCCTGAAGTAATAATTGCTCTTATGGCAGAGAAAACTGACTAAATGAACCTGTTTTCAAAACTACTACATTTTTAGGCACAATTTTTTAATTTGTAACACACAGAACACACTTTATCATTCTTGATTCTTCAGTAAGGCAAACATCAGACTACATATTTGTGTTACTGATCTGCTAACTCTAATAAGTTTGAGTTTTGCTACAATTTCTCTATTTCTGGAGTGGTTGGGCAAGAAGCGGTTTCAGTATGCTTAGTTGTTTTCTCTGACGGCTTGGTTTGATTTTTTGTAAAATTTCAGTAAATCTTTTGTTTGGGCTTAAAATTGCCTGATTTATGGATGGTAGTTGAGTTTTGATATCTGTATTACTAAACTTGAACAGACATATTAGGTAGAGATATCAACAGGAAACATGAGACTATAAACTTGAACAGACACATTAGGTATATCAATATGGATCCTAGGATAATCACTACTAGTACAAGGTGAAGCTTCATTATGAAATTTTAATTCAAATTTAGGCCTATCTTGATTTTTAACCCTTATAATTTTATTAGAGGGCTCGTTTGTTCATTTGTCAATTCATCTAAAGTCCTATTAGAAGTCAAATCAGTACCTTTAGAAACGAATAATCCTGATATACCGAGTTGATTTTTTTCTTAAATGGGTCGTTCAACCCCATGTTTAGTTGATTTATGTGAGGCTAGGTTATCCCCGGAAATCACAGGAAGTATAACCAACCTCTCTCTCTCTTGTTTGCTTTAAAATGCTGACATCATATAATTTCATTATTAAATAAATTAATAAAAACTAATATTATTATAATAAGTAGGGATGGGCAGATTCCTAAAATTTTCGATTCCGATTCTAAAAGTTTCCGTTCGATTCTCGATTCTTTAGTCGATTCTCGATTCTTTCAAGTTATATTAGCTTACAAGGTAGTTCTCTAATAATTAATTTAGTTAACATCTTGGTCATATGGCAAAACCTTTTAAAAGTTCGGTTTTAATGTAATAGGCTACAAAAAACCTTCAACTTTGATTTATCAATAGGAATTTTTAAAAGCATAAAAACATATCAGATAAAAGTAATGACTTATTTTAAAGTTAAAAATGTGAACTTTACTTATTTTATGATGTTTGAAAAAATACCTAAGCCTATTTGCATTGTCTCTCAAAACAAAACAAACGAACAACATAAAAAGTAAAAAATTAATACAAATAGGATAGTTTTTAATATTTAAAAGTCTATATATTATAGACTTAATAATATTATAGTAATATTTAGTTCTATATTCAAAATATTTATAAACTCACAAATCAATCACATGTGACACGTTTACGTGTCTTGGTTATAAGGCGCCAAAACACTTTTATCACCAGTCAGTTTATTATTTGGGTAACCGGGACATGAAATTATGGTTTTGTTGTTTCTTGCTAACACAAAACACAAAAAATATCAAAACAGTGTTGCACAGATAATAAAATTTAATTAAATCAAAAACAATGACGGGTCAATTGGTCTGACGGAGTTTATTTACGTTTCATTTAAGGTAGGAAAAAACTATGTTGGCCCAGTTGGTCCGACACGTATTTTTATAAATATTATAAGAAACGTATATTCATACTTAGATATGATAGGGAAATAAAGTATAAGAACACATTTAAAAATGAGCTTAAAATATTTTGGCAATTCTCTATGAAAACGCCGATATTGTGGCCGGCAGCTAAAGTATTAAGGTACAGTGACGCGTTCGCTTTGTGTGTTAAACTACACGAACTATTTCACCTGTAAGTTTATATTACTGTACATTATTTTGCTACATTTGTAGCTACTGTGCGGATCTGTTTATCATGTAATAAATAGTTTCATTTGCTATTACAATCGTGTTTATTTTCTTTTCGCTCCCAAATATATTACATTACTGTGAGAGTGATATCTGTCTATAGTATAATTTATTGAGGTTAAGTTTCGGAGGAATAATACAGTGTTTCTGTTATCCGTCTATTCGCTCAACCATCATGGCCACGGTTAATCGAGTATTTACTGTACTTTTTTTGTGTTTTGTTCTGACATCTACAAATCAGTGGCAGTAAGACACGTGGGGGAGAGAGAGAGAGAGAGACGAGCGATGTCGAACGACCGGAAATGGTTACGATCTTGATTGCTGTTGCTTCATAAATAATAATATTTTCGTTTACTTTTATCATTTAATTCATTCAAAGCAACTAATACATAAATAAGACATAGTTGGTAATTAATTATTTTTCCAATAAATTACTCCACACACATATTTTAATAGTTAACAAAATAGGAATCGGAATCGACACTTTTATGATGAAGAATCGAGTATCGACGATTCCTCGATACCACCTAGAATCGACGATTCCTGGAATCGAGAATCGGAATCGGCCCATCCCTAATAATAAGTATTCACTTTTGTTATGAAACAAAACATGGGAAACTGTAGTAATGTTGACAGGAGGAGATAGAAAACAAAACACTTCAAGCTTTACAACTTCTTGTTTTAAAAAAATATTCACATATAGTTTCAATAATCACTACTACACAAACAAATAAAAACTAATATGATTAATATGTACTAAATCTCTTATTTTATTTCGATACAAAACACCCGCAATACATCCCCGAATGTGAGAAGCCCATTAGTTTTTGCTGCGTCGAGTGTAATCTTGTGTTAGAGTGGAGCCACGCTGCTGAATCGAGAACATGATAAGCTACTGTACTTGCAAGAAAGAATAACAGACAATTAGATATGAATTCTAACCTGTTAGTACATTTGTTATATGAGTTTTGGTATAATTTTTATTTTCTTTTATTCAGAAGCAGTTTATAAATTCTTCTCATTTGGGGAACAAATTATTTTTAAAAGTGTGTAAACTATTTAACCCACAATTTCCCGAGAAACCCAAGAATTTCCCTGACATTTCCCCTGATCCTACATCGCCGGATCGGACATATTCTGTACCCCTATCAAAAACTACAATCCATTATATAATATTAATTTTATCACATAATAATTATTTGATCAAAATAATTATTAAAATGTTCATTTAGCAATATGTTTGCAAATCCAACCAATTTGGCAATCTGCATATGACTGTTACCATTGTGACTGGAGAGATATTGTTCATGTACAATAACATTCTTCTGCCTTCCCTAACATCAAAACACCTTGAAACCTTTCGAATCAACTCCATTATATTTCCGTCCTATCCTTAACCTCCTTTTCAAATGTTGTTTTCAATATAAACTCTTCAGTTTTACAAAATCTTCCTATTAATTATAACAGTAGTGTTTCCTTCGTCGGCTTTTGTAACCATAACCTCTTCTTCTTTTCAAGTCAAAACACTACTTTTTTAATTAAGAAGGAAGTATATGTAAACAAACTGAAGAGTTTATATTGAAAACAATATGTAAAAAAGGAAGTTAAAGATAGGGTGGAGATATACCAAAGAAAAATTAAAGAAACAGTTAAGAGTTCCAAATAAATAATTCAAAAAGATAAATACAAATGTTTGAATATGAATCCGAGAATGCCAATAATGAGATCGCAGGTTAAAATTCACAAGAAATATTACCTTTTTAGGCCAGTAAATAAATATAGAACAGCAACAGCATATGCATTAGCAAAATATCTAGAAAAATGTTTGAAAGGAATGGATCCTCTAAAAAAATATATCCATGAAAAAATCAATCAAGGTTGTTAATCGAATAATGTTTTTTGTTGGCAATGTTTCAAAGTTTATACCTAACTCATCAGCGTTGTATACTTGCTGAGGTGAGGCGTTTTCTAATACAATTAATTTTGCAAATTCATTTACAAATTTACCTGCAGCGGAAAAATCGACATATAATTTTTCACTACAAATAAAAACTATATACATCTGGTTTATATTGAAGATTCAGAATTTTTTTTGGTAATTTCATTATATATTAGTTGATTTCCCAGAAAATTCAAACGGTCCCAATTAGTTCGGATTTCTGGTGTTCTACTGTATTAGGTAATTTCAGATTTTCAAGATTTCTTTTTTAATTTTGCTTTTTTAATCAAACAAATAATTTAGAAATTAATGAACCCATAGCTATAATCTTTTATAAATTGTAATGAATGTTGAGAAACCCTGTAATGGAGAACTAGATAATTAATTATAAAAGGAAATTAAGTTTTTTTCACTTAACAGAGTAATTATTTATCACAAATACATTTCCCACAATTTATAGTATTTAAGTCGCTGACATCTCCAAACTCATTGCCAAAAAAATGGCCCTATAGTTTTGAAACCCTAATAATTGGTTTTTCATAAATACAGGAACTCGTTTCTCTGAGAGATTTGAGCTACAAAAAATAGATTCTGAACCAGGGTTCAGACTAACTCCATGGACCATTATGCTTCCAATTGTTAGGCTGATGACGACCAAGTTAAAATGATCTGTATGAGTCTCCATGAGGATAATCTAACCATTATAATGAACCATTCTTTTTCTGAAGCACATGATCTAATCATCACCTCTGATCAGTCATGTAAGATCAACATGTCTTTGTTCATGTTTCCCATTTTCTATAATTAGTGTTTAGTCAAACTCATCAAGCTGAAAACGTAGATCCGTGCTGGAATAAACACAATTCCTTTGGTTTTTTATAACATTTATCATATTTACAGTAATTTAACACTAAATAAATATACTTATGATAAACACAATGAAAAGGCTCAAAACCATGATTGATTACCTCTCTAGAGCGCATTAAGTATCGAACAAGGCGGCCTCTTAACACTGCTAGAGTCTGGTTATCAAAATCTGGAGGACTAACTCCTGTTACTGAATCAACTAACACTTGCCAACGACCTAGTTCATTTTCCAAGGTACGTATTTCTTTTTTGGAGCGACTGAAACCAAATTATCATTTATCATTAAAAATTATTATTTTAATTATCAACATACATTTTCTTAACTTGTGATGGTAATGTATTGTAAAATTCAAAATGGAATACATGAGCAACAAATACAGAAGCCGAGAATTGTAAATAGTTTTTCAAAGAAATTAAGAAGACCCAACAATAACCTGATTTGAAAGTTTCCAAATTTTAATTAATAATTAAAGATGTCAAAAAATGTTTTTTATTTTACATGTATAATTTTTAAAATTTTACATCCTTAGAAAATGTAATTTATTTTTTAACTGGATTTTACAATTAATTATGATATCCAAATATAGAAGATTCAGTTGTATCTTAAGATTGATGTGCACATAAAACAGACAAGGGCTATTTTCTCTGGCTACTTTAAAGTGGTTTAAAGCCTTTAAAAATTAAAATCCCAGAAGTGATTGATTACTTGAATGATGTATTATTAAAGTATATGGTTCAAAATAAAATTTGTGTCCTTAAATTTTGTTAAACATTTTAATAACTAATTATATATTTTATGAAAGTGAAGGATAATTGCTAATACTTTTATTTATAAGCAGCACTCAACTTTAAATTACAGTACCCCAATTATTTGTAATTGGGAATAATTAACAGGAATGTAGAACGTACAATAGTTTATTGGGATAGCAATAATTCATTCTGATAACTATCCAAATAATTGACTTAAACCATAACTGTAACAAAAAACATAAGAGAGCACAGTAGCGTAATTATAATTAATAAACAATTATAAATCCTGGCTACAAATATTTACACAACTTTACGTACGTTTTGCTAACACAGTTAGCATCATCAGAATGTTACGGAAGGTCTTCTGATAAAGTTAACTGTGTAGACGAAATCTACATAAAGATTGTATAAATATTTTTTAGACAGGGTTTATAAGTATAATTAATTATAAGTATAACACTGGCATAATCTTTAATTAATAAGTTGAAGAAATAATTTCAATTATAATATTCATAATTGCTGCTTGTGGTTTTTGTAAGGTTTCAACATACTGTGGTGTTTCTAGAATAATCAAAATATTATTACCGATCAGCTAAACTGAGTTCTTGTTCTAAAGCAGCATCTCTCATTTCTCCCAATTCAGCATCATTTAGCATTTCCTCTGCATCAGTAAAGTTAATGACATGTTCTCCTCTAGGAAGACTTTGTACTGCATAACAAATAATCATATATTTAAAAATAATTATTTGCATATTGCCCAAAATACAAAAACATGTCAAAACATAATAAGAAAACAAAATTATTAAAACTTAAAGAACTGCTGTAACAATTATTTTGAACTATAAAAACCATTTACAATAATAGTGTTTAAAGAAAAAAAAAAAGTAATACAAAACAAGAATTTTTAAGTAAATTCCTACTGAGGTTAACAACAAAAATTTTTATTTTAGTTTCCCCATTTATGATATTTTGTGGTAACCATGGCAACAGTTTAATGTTGTACAATGGAGGTTTCGACGATAACCAGATGGGGAAAAAAATTCATACACATCTACGAGAAATATTTCTAGGAATTGGAAAGTTGGCGCAGTGCCAAGGCGTACTAGACTTCGAACATGAAGATTCTCAGTTCAAATCTGGCTGGACCCTACAAATTTTATAATTTAATTATTGAATAAATATTTGAAAAACTGTAATAAAATCAATTGCCATCCACTATAGGTTAAACAAAATTTATTTCAACTTGATTAGATGAGCATAAACGTATTTTATTAAAAATTGAAAATTTGTACAAGATATATGGCAGGAGAGTATGGGCTAATAAAAGGAATTTAATAAAGTATCTTCTTACTTTTTTTTATTTCTAGTCATACACAAGTGTGTATTGTATATATGAACAATGTGTAAGTTATTGAATATTATTTTTATTTATTGATCAAATTTATTTATTTTATTTACAAAAATTCCATTATTCAAATTTAGATTAAATGTTGGAAGTGGTCACCAACTTTTAGTACAAGTTTTTCAATCCTATCTACAACGTTTCTTGTAATTATTTTTAAAGTATGTGGCTGGATATTTAATACAGCTTGTTCAATATGAGCTTTAGCTGTTCAAGTGTTTGTGGTTTGCTGATATAGGGTTTTTCTTTGTAGTAGCCACAAAGAAAAAATCCTCCATAGTCAGATCCAGAGATCTTCACCAAAACATGAGTACCACAGAATTCCTCAAACAAATCAGCAGAAGTTAGATATGTGTAGTATGATGTTGTAATGTTATCTTATACAAGCAGTGTCTATTATCCTCTTCCCAAAGTGCAATGAACTAAAATAAAATATTCTGCATATCCTTCTGCATTAACAGTGTATTCAAAAAAAATAAGACTGATGATTTTTTTTCTGCATATCATGCACCACATGTGCCGACGTTTACAGGTGTAGTTGTTTTTTATGATAGACGTGGGGATTCTGCACTCCAAAATCTTCTGTTTTGACTGTTTTCGTAGCCGTTCAAATGAAACCATCCTTCATCTGTGAAAAAAATGTACCTATAATATTAATTTTATCACACAGGAATCGATTGGCAGTATTGTAGCAGTTTTTCCATGTTAGGCTCAAGAAGTTGATGAACTGTTTGAATGTGATAAGGTAATAATAATTGTTTGGTTACCCGATGAGTTGATTTAGACAGATGAATTTCAGCTGACATTTTTTTGGTAAGGTGAGAAATCAGCTAACTCAAGCACGCATCTTGAAGGACAACTCAGACACAAACGATGATTGCACAGTTCTGAGGAAAATTTTTTGTGTCAGGAAGATTTTACAAATTTATTTCTAGTATATCTTTGTGCAAATTGTAAAATTATTACATTTCAAAATATAGTATAAAACTTATGAAAGGTTTCACGATTTATTTTCTATTCTAGCAGCATTTTTTTCTCATATGTAAGCATTCTCGGACTACAAACTAAATAAATTAAATAACAACACTTGTAAATATGTTACACTTGCCTATAGTAGCACTTACTTTTATAATTTTTGAGGACGGCCGTTTCAGGATATATGTCCCATTGTCAGACCATAACTGACCTCATGGTTTTTTGTAGGTTCAGGTGGGGGTTGGCTATTAGGGTGGAAATGTAGGTGTTTTTGGCGAGTATTGTGGGTAATGATGTCAAAAAGTGTATCGGAGTTATACTATAATGTAGTTGGGTGTTGAGTATGTGTGTAGGGTGAGGTTTGAAATGTTTGTAAATCTCATATGGTTCGGTTGGGTATCGTTGGTTATTTTTGTTTTGTTTGTGAAGAATTTTTAGGTTAGATGTTATAGTTTGTGGATATGAGATGTTCGGGGAAGTTTGATTGGGTGTTTTTGTTTGTGAATGCTTTTACAAGTTTTTGGTAGTGTGTGTAAAATGACCTCCCTTTCTGGCCTATGTAAAAATGGAGAAACAACTGTAAGTTAGTTTGTAAACATCAGCGGAGTTGTATATACCACTGTTTATGTTGGGTTTAAATTGTTTATTGAGGGTGTTGTGTATAGAGCAGGCTATTTTGTAATTGTATTTACGAAGTGTGTTGGTTAGTTTATGGGTTTTGGGTGATCTGTATGGTATTGATTATTTTATGGGTTTGTCGTGTTGCATATTTGTATTTGGGTTACTGAGTTTATTTTTTAGTCGTATAGTCTGTCAATCATTGTTGTGTTGTATCCATTAGTTTGTGCTATATGTTTTATGGTGTTTAATTGTTGGTAGTGTTCTTCTTTGTCTAACTGTGTTTTTAATAGGCAATATATCATGGTGTTGTAAGCGGCTAGTTTAAGTTAGTGCAGGTGGTTTGAAGTGTTATGATTCGCAATATTGGTGTTAGTGGCTTTTTGGTATATGTTGAATTTATGTGTATTTGTCTGTACATGTAATTGTAAGGTCCAAGAAATTAAGGGAGTTGTTTTGTTCTGTTTCAATGGTGTATGTTAGTTTTAGGTGTATGGAATTAAGAGGTTTTAAAAATATGTGTGCTTGGGGTTTATTCACTTTGTATAGTATGATAATGTTGTTGACGTACCTATACTAGTACATGATGTCTGAGTATTTACTGTTATGTAAAATGTGGTTTTGTTAAATGTGGTGAATAAATATTTCCACTACAATGCTAGCTATCGAGGATCCCATAGGTACGGTATCTTTTTGGGTGTAGTAACTGTCATTGTAGGTAAAGTAATTTTATGAAGTGATTAATTTTGTTAGGTTGTTGATTTCATCTGCTAGTACGTGCTACTATAGGCAAGTGTAACATATTTACAAGTGTTTTTAGTTAAAAACTAGTAACCTCACATGAAGATGGAAACAATTAATACTAAATCAAATCTTTTATACAACCATTTCTATAGCCATTATATTGTTATTAAAGATGTTTTTATTAAGTTAAATAGTTTAAAGTAACGTAAATAATGCTTTCATTCATTACAAAGACCAGATTATTAGACAGATTTACGAGTATTTCAGATGCAAAAACTAAAAGTAATTTTTAAGTGTTAGTAAATAATCAATTCCTAATTCCTTATTGCTTGGACTAGTTAAACCGAGATTTTATTCAGTTTACAGAAATGGTAAATTACTTACTTATTCTACATTATTATATAGTTACTACGATGTACGTAGTTGGCATTTTAGGTGTTACTGCCAAGAATGAGAAAGTAATGCCAGTATACTTAATGGAATAAGTAGGACTTTGACATCTTAAGCTACTTGGAACATGTCAAAAGGGTGCCCTGAATTCTAACCTTTCCCAAATGACATAGATTTAGTAATAAGTTACCTTTTGATGATAAAAGCACAGCTATAAACATTAATCATATTATAAATAATATTCGAGCTGGCTTGTGAGTGAAAGTTATAATTAAAGAATAAAAATATGGCACAACTCACAAATATAAAAATTTTTATTTCATACGCGTTTCAACGACTAATTTGTCGTCATCCTCAGTGAAGATACACAAATCAAATTAACTAAAATAATATTAAACATAACCTATAAAGTTTTAACAAAAGTAAAAACAAAAGTGTATATTTGTAAAAACAAACCTTTTGTTTTTACTTTTGTTAAAACTTTATAGGTTATGTTTAATATTTTTTTAGTTATTTTGATTTGTGTATCTTCACTGAGGATGGCGACAAATTAGTCGTTGAAACGCGTATGAAATAAAAAAATTTATATTTGTGAGTTGTACCATATTTTTATTCTTTAATTAATCATATTAATTGGATTTTTAACTCGAGTAATAAAACTGGTCACTAACATTATCTTTATGACCTTTAAGGCCAAAAAGTAATTTTTTAACTAGTATATTTTCCCCACAATTCTCTAAAAGCAAATTATTTTATTTAAAAATTGTGTATGTAATATTGAATATTCACACATTTCAAATTTATATACTGAATTTTCTAAACTAGTATAAATCTTAAGAATAATATATTATCAGTTTACCAGTTTGATCAGGTAAAAGATGATATTGTTTCATCAGATGCCAGTGTGTCATAAGAGACTTTGGTGTTCGTGTATGGTAAAATACTTGAGGGTTCTTTTGCAGTAACTCTTGGAAAGTGTCCACAGTGGGTTGAGAAGTCTGTAACCATTCAATTAATGTTCATTATATGAAATTCAATTTCTAAGACCTCAACTAAAAATACTAAATAGCTAAAATTTACAAAACTAAATTAAAACAAGAAAAACGTAAATTATAGATCTAGTCATAATTATCAATGAGTAAAATACATGAGATGTTTTGTGTGAAGTGAAAATAATTGGTTTTTGTGAATAACTAAAAAAAATAGCTTGTTTCTCGAATTTTATGAAATTAGCAATATGTAGACCTTGTTAGAGTATTAAGATACAAGTTTATAAATGCCAGGTATATAAGAAGTTCTATCTAGGTTTTTAAGTCAATTTACACATAAGATAAAGTCAGGAACAATGTTGAAGTTTATCCTATACAAGTTATCAAACCTGAATTATTAATTAATTCGCTAATGTACGCCTCAAAATGAAAGCAAGTGCATATTCCAAAGATCAGAAACCATTCTCATTTACAATTCCCTAATAAAGTTAATACAGTGTCTAGGATAGATGTGACATTCAGGTTAGTACAGTATATGTCGACTGACCTATAATAACAATGGTCAACGTGTCAACTGCTGTAATTTATTCTTTACAGAATCATCATGGTTTTATTTTCCTTGTCATTTAATATCTGTTTTTAAATTGACTATTTTTATTGGGATTGATGAGTACACGATCTCATGGCTGACATTATCTGGAGTGTTTCAACAGGAAATAACATTACAATGTTAGGAAGCAAAAGCTTATGTTAATCAACAGATTTAGTATATTTCCTTTAACACATAGTGTGAGCATAAATTGGATCTGATGCATTGGCATTCTAGCTCCAGGAACAAATGAATCAAAACCCAATATATTGTGCAATGTAAAACATAACCTTCAGTACAAGCATAGCTCTTGATGCAAGTGGACTGTCTTATTACCTATCAGATTTTTGTACTAGATTTCCTCTTTACAGGTCATTTTTCCTACCTTAATTTTTGTGAATTCTGATGGCATTTATATGTTTGATTATCATTTTACTAATGGTATTTTTTATTTCTTTTTTCTCCAAAGGTAAAACAACACAATCACGTGCTCAGACTACCAAAATAATAATGTTACTTTATCAAGAAAAATTTTTCCTTATATAAAGGTATGTAAACATGTCAAAGTGATTAAATAATCGGTTTGGTTTGTAAATATTTTGTATATAGAATATGTAATGTTTAACATATTCTATCTATTATTTAACAATATTTATAGTGTGAACAGACATGATTGTGACTGTAAAAATGACTTTTCCAATGTAGTAATGCCTCAGTTCCAATAAACGATACACAGACAACTAATCCGGCAACTAATCCGGATGCTAGTTTCTCGAGTCTAATGGAACATTTATGTCATCAATGGCAACCATTACGGATAGAACCTAACAATCTTCATCATTATTTAGATTATTGTCTATAATGTTAATTAAATTTTCAAACATTATAATTTGTTTACTAGGGACAGAACTCATCATATCTATATCACACACAAGTTAATATCAATTTAGGTATTTCTTTGTCCAAGTAATAATATTTACATATTTTTTAAACCTGATCTGTTCCTACATTTTCATAAATGGTTTGAGTGGTTTTAGAACATAATTGTCATTTTATAATACTGTTGACAATTTACTTTTGTTGGTGTCCCACCAAATATGTAAGAAGAAAATTTTGAGCTTCTTGTTCTATAATGCAGATTTTTTTAGCAAAGCCACTTTTCCCCCAAAGCTTGATAATTTTTTTTATTTAGATTACTTTACTAATGTAATTTTTTTAAAACATTTAAAGAAAAGAGTAAATGTATGCTTGTATGCTTAGACATACAAATTATGAATAGAGATATCACTGGGGAACTGTTCTGCAAAAGGCAATGTAGGATATGTTTATAGATTATAAAAGTAATTAACACATAATCCTTAACTACTGAAAGGATAGGTCCTGACTAAACGCTCCAAACATTTCATGCCATTATACCTTCAGGTATTTTTTTTAGATCGATATTCACTTATTAACTGTATTTGGTATTTCATTCCTTTGTCTAATACATCCATAAGGGTTTCAAGAGTATTTTGAAACCTAGATTATTATTTCTTATCAAAGAGTTGTGTACATTTTATAGTTCCATTGATGTTGAATATATAAAAATTATTTTCAGTTATAAAAATTGTACACGAAAAAAGAGATTGTGATTTATAGACAAAACTCTATAAATAAACACTTTTCATACACTCAAAACACTTATGTTTTTTTTTTTATTTTATCCACTCAAAATCGTTAGATTATTTAATTAATAAAGACATTTGTAACTCATATACATTTTCCCCAAGTTTAAAATATATATGTATATTCAAATAAGTAAGTATATTTTTAGTAATATATATATATATATATATATATATATATATATATATATATATATATATATATATATTTTGAAAAATTTGAAGAAAGAAAAGAAATGTATTGCTAAAAACCTTTTTTGTTGATACAACATTAAAGTAAAACATTCACCAGTACACTCAACTATATAAAGACTAACGTTTTAATGATTTTTTTTTAAATACTGTGTCTGCCTTATACGCGATGACTGTTTCAACAAATTTTGAATGAAGCTGCCAAACGTCCTGAGCCGAGTAGCATTTTTCACCTTCAACAAACGTTAACAACAGTCTAAAAAGAGCTGCAAGATTACTCCCTGAAATGTTTACGTTTTCTTGAACAATTTCTTGGTTAGGTCAGTTAATAGAAATCGGGTTGTACTGTATTTCCAATGAGTTACTTCTTATAACAACAAATAAGGGTACTGTATAGATTTGTTTAAATGGCTTTAACCATGTGTGCGTGTGTGTATGTGTTTTCATGAGTGTGTGTATGTTTTGTTTGGAATTTCTTATAAAACAAATGGCATAAAGACTGTTTTACGTACAATTCCTTACAACTGATTTGTACTTTCTTCTGAAAGTAAGTGAAACTTACCACTTTGATAGTTGCAAGTAATTCCTCTTCAGCTTTACTATATAGCGCTTTACTCTCCACATTAGCAATGACCTCAGGATGTAAGTTACGCATTGATTGCACAGCCAACCTAGAAATGGCAGGATCATATAGTAAAGCATACCACCGTTGCTGCACTTCTTGTATTGTGAATTTGCAAGAAAACTTCACACCTCGATGTACCATTCTGAGGTCATTTGTCTGAAATAAAAAATTAAGAGTTTAAAAAGTAGGTACATATTTAGTATAACTATTTGAAATTTAAGAGTAAATTGACATTAAAAATGCTTTTGTGATTACGTTATATATTAAACTCATAGGAATATTTTTTTTATTATTTTTTTAAAACCTCTTATGATACACTCAAAGAAATTGAATGTTTAGAGTTGTATCTGCAGAACTTTATTGTTCAGTTTAGTATCTATCCCCTCCGACAATACACCCTAACATTCTTCGTCTTCTGTTGCATCACACCATCTGACTATTAATGTCACAGTTAGTGTTCGGTAGACTACACTGTACCAACTTCGGTCAACCAACAATCCCTTGCAAAGATTCTTACCACTATATTGCCTCCTTCTTGTTTCAGTCTCTTACAGTATGTTCGTAAAGTAACAGCTATTTTTTTTTTACAGTGTTTTCATTCCACGATAACTACAACACTGGGTGGGCTATTTTCATGTATTTACATGCAAGAGGTAACTCAACAATTTCAATTCAGTTATGTTAAACCGTAATTAAATAAACCACCACATTAGATTAATCAAAAGGGTGTTAAATGTTAATCACCACGTGTTTCATTGAGCAACCATAAGTGGTTATTTTGTGTCATAGCCTTTGTTAATGTAAAGTAAGTTTCAGATAGTTTATTATTAATCCCGCCTAGCGCGAATGTAAAAGTGAGACTAATCACAAGAACCTATACGAGGTCTGTTAAAAAAATACGCGGACTGTTTGAATTTCACGGCTCTAGTTAGTTTTAGGAGAATCCGCTTAGTGTCGCTATGTTCGTATAAATCAGCTGATTAAAACGCGGTATTTCAGTCACAGATACCTTCATTACACGCAGTTTAGTAAAGTGTTTTTTTCGTTTGTCAGATTTTAAAATGGACAGCCTGAAGGAGCAACGAATTGCTGTGAAATTTTTTGTAAAACTAGGGAAATCTGCAACAGAAACATTTGCCATGCTTAACACGGCCTACGGCGATGTTGCCATGAAGGGTACTGCATGTTTCAAGTGGCATGAACGTTTCAAGGGTGGCCGACAGTCGATTAATGATGATGAGCGTCCTGGATGTCCTTCAACATCAACTGACGACCCACACTTTGACAAAATCAACACCCTGGTGCGCAAAAATCGACGTCTGACCATTAGGGAGCTTTCCGAAGAGTGTGGGATATCAGTTGGATCTTGTTAAGAGATTTTGACCAAAAAATTGAAGATGCATTGCATCGCTGCAAAATTTGTGCCACGCCTGATGACCGACGACCAAAAAGCCAATCGCGTCCGGGTTTGTCGGGAACTGCTTAGTCGTTCAAATGAAGATGAGAACTTTTTGTCAAGAATTATAACCGGTGATGAATCATGGGTGTATGGTTACGACAATGAAACGAAGGTCCAATCATCCCAATGGGTGAGTCAAACGTCCTCAAGACCCAAAAAAGCTCGCCAAGTTCAGTTGAACGTGAAGGTAATGCTGACAGTTTTTTTTGATGCTATGGGTGTTGTTCACTACGAGTACCTCCCTGAAGGCTCTACAGTCAACTAGATTACCTACATTGAAGTACTGCAACGTCTGAGGGACGCCGTCCGACGCAAAAGGCCAGAACTGTGGAGAAGTGATAACTGGTTTTTTTATCACGACAACGCTCCAGCTCACTCAACACTCAGAACTCATGAGTTTTTGGCCAAACACTCGATCACTGTTCTTCCCCCCCCCCCCGTCCTACTCACCTGACCTTGCTCCTTGTGACTTTTTCTTATTCCCAAAACTCAAAAAACCAATACGTTGCTCCTTCAGGCTGTCCATTTTACAATCCGACAAACAAAAAAACACACTCTATACTAAGTGTTTTAGTGCAACATTGATCATACATGAGACAGTGCTTGATTGTCAACTCATATTGCCCAACATATACATTTTTTCAATATAGACATTTTGAACTCTGTGCTAACTGCTACATTCCTCATGCATTACAGCTGGTGGTCCTCCTACCAGATGCTATAGTGTTTAGTAATTAATTTAACGTTTGTAGCTTCAGTCTAAAGCTTTGGGGCTAACCTCAACAATTGTTAAGAAGTTTGTAGAACATAAGTAATGATTGGCACAGAATAGTAACGTCTGAGAGTTCTAATCAACTCAACATTGAAAATCTGGGTTCCTTAAGCTATAAAGCTAGTTTTTAGTAAATAAAGTTCTTAAAGTTAGATATTTACACAAAAATTTATTAAACGGCCATAGCCAGTTGATAAAATACCAACTGTGAAAAAAATATTTGAAATAATAACAAATAAAGTTAATAATACAGCTAAACAACGGTTTTAATAAAACAGAGCTAAGTTGTCAAGGGTCCACTCACAAAAACAATTTGCAAATAATTACGAATTAAATGTTAAAAATAGACGATCTTAGAAAAATATGATCCCATATTTTTTTCACCTATAACAAGTCTTTGTGAAAAATAACTATTTCACTAATATTGTAACACTAAAATAATGCAGCAAAGTTATCTGGATCACAAGAAGAAGCATAAAATTTCTAAGGGGGAAAAATCAAGTCAACAAATAATATAAACATCAAATTACAGTTATATGTACAATTTTATTAGCTGGAACTTGGCTCTTAGGTAGAAATTGTGTATTCATCATCTAGAAAACATCAGTCACTTGTCATCATCCCTCTGGTGCCATAAATCGTGAACTACCCATTCAAACCTTTAGACAATCCAATTGGCATGCTTCCGTGATGCCCAATTTACATTTGTTGTTGTTTATACTATACATTAAAAAGAATTAATAAGTAATAAAATAATGAGATCACCATATAAGTTTGCAGAAGTCCAACGGTCAATATTTTTGAAAATGACTTGCGAGTACCACCACCCTCCCCTAGGCTCACAGCCCCCAAGTGCCAGCTTATAAAATTTAAACTATACAAATATGTCAGAAATAAAAATTTAAAAACTACAAATAAACTCTAGAGTTTGAGATATTGTATTCCATTATTTACCTCTGCAGAGTTCATGTAGGTCAAGGCCTACGTATATCATCAGAACACTCTCACTCTATATTGAAGAATCTTATTTACGGATTTTTGGTATTTACATATTTATACAGTTACCTTATTACTGTTCTAATCTTCTTTACTTCAATGTAAGAAATAACTGAACTATACTCCTAATGTTATCTTTTTGCGTTTTTCTATGTCCAATGTTAAAAAGAGTTACGTCACTTGAACGTGTTTGTACTATAGTGTTTCTTAGCCCATTGGCATGCCAGTTTTTCAGTTCCTGGTGTCACCTGAGAATTCCTATTACATTGGCACTTTTCAAGACTTTTAAAAACGACTATAACTTTTTTGTTTATCTTTATATTATCTTGAAACTTTTAGGACTTATTACTTGAAATGTATGTTTCATAAAACTACTATTAAAAAGTTAATTATTTAATTGAATGTGTTTTGACTATGACTAAAATTGTTTTCAGGCTTGAGAAGGGCAACAAGTTAGTTGCTGAAACGTTGTACTAAGTAAATAAAGTTTTGAGTAAATATTCAACTGTCTTATTATTTATTCAATAGTTATCTCGAGTGTTCACCTATACATGAATATAAATAAATCTGTCTATTTCATATTATTGTAAACCCGGATGCGACATTGTTTACACCAACACAGAACCTCAAAACTTCATGTGATGTTAAGTTAATATAATCGTATTTCCAGAAAGGTTAGAAAAAAAACAAATATTTTCCTTCTAAAAAAACAAATATTTATAGAAAAAATATTGCTGATTCACCTAGTAACAATAATCGTCCCGGCAAATGCTGTAATACAGCAGAAAAACGTGAAACTACTAGGAGCTACACCGAACGGAAATGTTCGGAAATTTTATTTTCCATTATTTACAATTTGATGTTATCTCCTTCAATGTACTCTCCTCCTCGGTCTATACACCGCTCCATACGAATTTTCCACTGTTCATAGCAATGCTGCAGATCATTTTCGGTAAGTCCATACATTACTTCCGTTGCTTTTTCTTTTACTGCTTCAACACTCTCAAATCTAGTTCCTTTCAAAGCTGACTTGACTTTAGGGAAAAGAAAAAAATCACAGGGGGCCAAATCAGGTGAGTAGGGTGAATGGTCTAAGATGAGAATGTTGTGATTGGCTAAAAACGTCTTCACTGACAACGCATTGTGTGCTGGGACATTGTCTTGGTGCAGGATCCATATCTTTTTTTTCCACAAATCGTTCCGTTTTCTCCGTACTCGCTCACGTAGGGTAGTCAGGACGCTAATGTAGTAATGCTGATTCACTGTTTGTCCCTCTGGTACCCAATCAATGTGTACAATCCCTTTGACATAAAAAAAACAATCATCATTGCCTTGAATTTCGATTTTGACATTCGTGCTTTTTTTGTCATGGAGAATCAGGAGATATCCAATGCATCGATTGGCGTTTGGTTTCGGGATCGTAAGTAAAAAACCACGATTCATCACAAGTAATAACATTTTGTAAAAAGGTGGGATCACTTTCAATGTTTTGTAGGATGTCAGAACAAATCATTCTTCGGCGTTCCTTCTGTTCAATTGTGAGACACTTTGGAACCATTTTTGCACACACTTTGTTCATGTTGAAACTTTCATGAAGAATCTGCCTAACACTTTCCTTGTCAATTCCTGTCAACTCACACATTGCTCTGATTGTTAAACGGCGATCTTCTCGAACAAGTTTACCGATTTCTTTAATGTTTATCGTTTAAACCACTCAAACACTTGTGTTCGCGATAAACAATCATCGCCGTACACTTGTTGCAACATTACAAACGTTTCATTTGCAGATTTTCCAAGTTTGAAAAGAAATTTGATGTTAACACGCTGTTCTTTCTGTACACTCAACATTTTTCCGACGCACAGACAACACGTCAACTACTTAGAACAGACGCCACGGGCAGACTGAGTGCAGGAGGCAGATGAAACTCGAGCTGTAGGCGGAGCAAGAGTCATGTGACAGGCCAGGCGAATTTCAGCCTTATTGCATTCGTTTTATTGTTTCACCTGTGCTAGTTTGGTTTTTTTCTAGCCTCACCTCATATCTGTGCTGTTGTGAAGGAAAGGGTCAAGTGAAGTTGTAAAGTATCGGTCAGATCTGGGAAGCCACATACAAGGCAAAACCTTTGTTCAACAAGTAAACTCATTTCTTCCTTAATGTTTTTATTTTGCTTATTTCATTCATCAATAATGTCCTAAAACATATTACCTAGTCAAGGAGTGAATTTCAGAGGTCAGCTGGATGTTTATATTATTTTACATTGCTGTATCATACCCTCTGCTATTGAATATCCAATGCTATTGAATTTAGATAATTAGTACTGTAGCTACTAGATATTAACCCTGGGTGTTACAACGGGTTAAAAAGGTCACATTAAACCGTTGCAAGTGAAATTAAAAAATTCCATATATTTTAAGAGGTTTTGCAGGCAAAATAGCGAAGCCATAACAAAATAAAAGTGCCATAGGCAAAATGTAAGTTTAGTTTACCGAGTTTAAGGGATAAAAATAAAGCCATTTTCGGGATATGGGAATTTTTTCCAGATCTGAAAGAGGGAAAATTCTAAAATCCACCTAGAGAGACCATGAACATTCATGGGGACGCAAAATGAGAAAAGAAGGACAAAGTGAAGAGACGAAAAACCAGATGCGGAGCCTCCCGAAGGAGTTAAAGTAAAATTTACAAATTAGTAGATATTTCGACAACCGACGGACATAACGTGAGAAGATCTAGCAAGAAGGAAGTATACTGTGAAGAACATGGTAAAAATGCAGGGCTAAGAGGGAGATAGACTGTTGAAATTTGGTGCTGTGTGTTTTAAAACCCTTTTGGGGAGGAAACTCTCCAAAAGGGGTTTGCAGTGTGAAACAGCAATGTCGTAGTGTCCTCAAGGAAATTGTTGCAGAAAATTAGGTTGAATAATAGTTTTGGGTCAGTGCTAATATAGAAAAAAAATAAACAGTGCTTAAAATTAAAATGGTTAAACAATTTAGGCTAAAAAGTTATGAAATTCACCTATAAAATTTAAATTGGAACAGTGAAATGAAACAAAAACAAGTAGATCAAAACCGGGAGTGAAATTAAGTTCGATAATTATAAAAACAGTGTTCAAGACGGGTTAAAAGACTAAACGACGCGAGTTTTGGGCGGGTTCTACATCCAAGATGGCCAGCCACAAAAGTAGAGAGATGACATCACGCCAACGATGGATCAGAGAGGAAGTGACGCAGAAAAGGTCAGATTTTAACTTTTCTCTCTCTCTCTTTCAAATAAATTAAAAATTTTATTTTGAATTTTTGGGGAACTTTTTGAGATTTTAAAGTTTAAATGTAAATAAATTTTGCAAAAGTTGAAAATGAGTTTAAAAGGAGTGGCTTCATTAGGTTGTGGTAATTACCTCAAACTAAAATGGTGAAACCTCCCTTTGTAAATTGAAAATGCACAAATGAAAATATTTAAAAATAAATTTTTGAAAGTTAAAATTAAAAAGTAAAATTTTGGAAAAATAATATATGGATCCTAAGAAGTAAATTTAAGTCATAAGAAGTGTAAATAAATTTTAAGAAATAGAATAAGCTATGTTACAGATAAAGACTGTGAAAAAATTTAAATTCTTCTCATGAGGGTTTAAAATTAAAAGTTGTTGAATTTTAGTGAAGATATAAAATATTTCAAAATGTTTGTAGAAAGAATTTTGTTTTGTAAATGTTTGTTGTTTTTTATAGTTGGTTTAAGATACCAAAGTCAAATGAAAGGGTTGTGAAAATAAGTTAAATTGTAATGAAGTATTAGAAAACAAAGTAAAATCTTGTACAGAAAAGTAAACTAGATTTTTTTCAAGTAAATTTAAAGTTTTAATTTGAAGAAACCGTTAAATAATAAAGTTTGAGTTTTAAATATTAACGAAGAAAGGATTCATTTTGACTTTAAATTAAATGTAAAATTTTAGAAAAGAATAATGGTAATACAAGGTGATATAAAACTTGTTTGTTTACAAAAGAAGTTAGAAAGTTTATAATGAAGGAAAAGAACTTTGTTTTGTAAATGTTTGTTGTCATTTATAATTAGTTTCAGATACCAAAGTCAAATGAAAGGATTGACTAAATAAATAAATTATAATGAGGTTTGGAAAATAATTTAAAATCTAATACAGGAATTTGAAGACATTTTTGCGATTAAACAAGAAGTTTTAAATTGAATAAACAATTTTAAAATCAATTTTGAGAATTTAAATAATTAACCTAGAAAGGGTTAATCTTGATTTCAAAGTAACTGTAAACTATACTAAGTTTTTAAAAAAGAATTAAGAATAAAAGAAGTTGATATAAAAATTATTTGTATAATAAAGAACTTATACAACAGGTTTATATAATTATATTCAAAAGGTTAAAGAAATGTTAGATGATTAAGTAGAGTTTAAAAGATATAAAAATGTTTACAAACTGTGCTGTAATGTAACTTAATTTTAAACGAATAAAAACCGAAGGTTTTTTACTAACTTGCGACAAAACAGTGGTTATATTTATTTAAACAAATTTCTTACACAATCCTAATCCAAAATGGTCAGTTAATCATAATATGCCTTCCAATGAACTCTTTCTCCAGGAATGAATACCCACAGGGTTAAATCTCAGCAAGTTAGATTTTTTAAATTAAAGTCCAGGGACTGGTGAGCAGATTTTGGCGAGCATTGCACAGTGTTCTAGCCGTTGGCTAGGAACGGCTTGTTTAAAAATTTTTTACTTAGCAACAGAAAAGGTGGAGGCGGCGACGCTCAGTCACTTGGCAACAAAGAGGTGGCTGGCTGGGTGTAAGGGTGTTGGTGTGCCGTCCGTTGCAGTGTATGACTTAGTTATTTATCAATGTTTATTATTAAAATTCTTATTGTAAAATGTATTAAATTTTATTTCTATAAAAACAAATATTATAATAAAATTATGGAAATGGATTTCAATTTACCTGTTGAACTGCAGTAATTAGTGCTAAGTCATCAGTAGGCTTCCACCTGCCCAAATCTTTGGTAGCAGCACCATGAGTTTGTTTCACTTTGCGATTACGGCGACTGTTAGAACCTGCTTTACCTGTGCTACGACGTGGTTTGTTATCTACTGGATTGGATGGAGAAGAAGCTGATATAACTGGTGTGGCAACATTAATACTGCTGATTTCAGGCCCTTAAATAGAAACAGGTTATTTACTACTATATTTTAACCCTTTGCTTGTTACATAAGGATTTGGAAATTTCACTGAAGTCCTTTAATTAATTGGACAATTTTTATTACAAAATAAATTTAACTTATAATTTTTTTAGTTATATAGGATTGGTATTAGTCAAAAACACTTGAGTTTAGAGAAAACCCGATATTAGAGACCATTAACATAACTTTAGAAAATCTTAAAATTACAGTCAAAACAAGTAAGAAATGTTTATTATTTACAGGAATATTTATAATAAAAATCAATTAAGGTTTTAAATTAATAAAATACACTTAAGCAAAAATCAACTGTCTGCCAATAGCTGAAATAAGTATTATAAATTACAAGAGGATTTTCAAAAGATACATTATAACATTCTATTGACATTTTCCTGAACTAAACTTAATATAATACTTTCTTTTAAGCAATAGTGAAATACCCCCTTTAGCAACGTGTAGTGATATTTACGAAAGCGGAATATTCCTCTTATCGCATATTAAGGGATAAAGAGAAGTTTAAGGGACCTGTTTACTTATAGCAAATTCATTAGCTTATTTCATAATTAATGAAAACAGTGTATAATATATTAACAAAAAAACTTTGACTTAGAATAGCAACCCAGGAATAGCTTCTTTGTTACGTTATTTGCAACCCAGGTAGCAATATACTCGTATAACTTTAAAAGATGGTTATTTATTAAGAAATAGTCACAAATATAGTAGATCCTTGTTTATCCAAGCTCTGACTAACCGAGTTACAATTTAACAGAATTACAAAATAATATACAGTGTGTACATAAGTACATAAGTTTTGGCTTTACACATATGCAACTTGGTGAAAAGTTCTGATCTTAACAAGTCAAGGAAGAAGATAGTACACATCAAAGAAAATCTACAAAATTTTGTCGAGAGAACATGATGATGCATAACAAGCTGAAAGATTGACACATGAAACAATCCCTAAATATTATGAAGTCCAGTTGATCCACACAGATGAACTGGAAATAACTGATGAAATGATAGTAGAGCCAGTAAACAAAGAGGCGGAAAAAAGTGAGTGACAATGAAGACATAAAAATGGAGAATAAGAAAATCAGCTGCAGCCAAGGATTAAAGTGAGAGGAAAGCAATTATCTAGAACTACAACTAGATCTATCTGTTAGAGATAACTTCAACAGACATTCTTCTGCTACTCCAATTGAATGGAATGGCGACGACAAAACATTCTAGTAAACAGAAAACTCTTATGAATTGGACTTCTTCAAGAAGCAACATATTAAACTAGAACATGTAATGTATGTATATAATATAATTTTGTATTTTTATTTTATTATTACATTTTTTACAATACATGTTTTTTTTTTACTTCTTTAAGCATCTTTTCATTCATTTTAAAAGTTTACCCTAGGTCTTACCTTATTTTGACAGAGTCTATGTTATTGAATTTTCGATTATCTACGGTCAATATAACCTCAGATAATTTAGGCTTTACTGTACTGAGAATACACTTACACAATGATGTAATGAATAGTTCTGCAAACTTTTGTTTCAACTGGTTTCTTTTGCAAGCCGTTGTAGTATGCAACGGTTCCTGCAAACTATTATCCTTTTTTATTTCTTTCTAGAACTATGTTTACTTTAGATTTATATAAGGAATAGATATTTTTTTTGTCATTTTTTAAAATATATTGGATTGAATATTATATACTTTTACCATCCCAGTCATGATTTCTGATATATTTGATGAATTATAAAAACTACTTTTGTCTATCCAAAGATGTGATGAGTAGGTTTTCCAGTTTAGAATTTACAAACTAATCAACATATAATAATTACTCTCCAATAAACTTTATAAATACTAATACATAGTTTAAAAATGTTTTAATTCTTTTTAAGACTAAATCATTATCAAATTATACAGTTCTCTAACCTGCAGAAGATGTAATTGAACCAGATGGTGTACGAGTCCGTGCTACCTTCGGTCCAAACCCACCTGTACTGCTCACATTGAGACTTGACTCTACCAATTCATCATCAAACTTTCTTCGCTTTATTGAACGTGAACTACTGCAATTGTAAAAATGTTAGAAAATTATTACAGATCAAAATAAACATTAACATGCATGTACAAATTATTTACGATCAGTTAGTTTTTAACGTGCATGTTATTGAAACACATATTAACATAGAGTAATAACTGAAAAGAGGAGTAACACGTCAGTTGAAGATTTTTCCAATATACCTCTATACTAATAAGTGTTACACTTGTGTCACATAAAGGGTATTGATACTTTTAATTCCAGGACGTTTTACATGGGTATCTGCTCTAGTTCCGGCCATGATTTATTGAAAATGTGGTGTTTTAACAAAACTTACACCAATTTTTTTTAACAATGGATTTTCATGTATTTTTTAAATTTACTTCTCTAAGACTCTACTATAACACACTCTTGCCTAGAATTATAATAAACATTTTTTTAAAATATGAGAAAAATGTTACTCAATAAAAAACTTTTCCCCGCACTTTTCTGTTTCCAATTTATATAGAGTATAAAAAATTAAGAATCAGTTCCTATTGTCCGATTTAAAATTATGGACTCCTGAGTTTAAAGTGTCATGGAATGTAAACAAAAAAAGATATCAATATGAGAGTTACATTGAAATTTTTGTAATTTAATTGGGCGTTTAGGCCTGTAAAAAATATTTTTTTCTAACTATAACTTCCTTTTTAAATTACAAAAATTTCAATGTAACTCTCATATTGATATCTTTTTTTGTTTACATTCCATGACACTTTAAACTCAGGGGTCCATAATTTTGAAAATAAATAAAAGAATTTTGTCTTTGTACATATAAAAATGAGTTTGTTTCCAAACTAAATTTTCATTTAGATATATTAACAAATAACAGACATATTAATAAAATGTTTTATATCTAAAAAGTGCACATTTAGTTCCTCAGCACATTTGCATGTGAAAAACACATGAAATACATAAAAATAAAAGTAATTCATTAAGTCAGTTGTCTGATTGTAGATATATGGCTATCAAATAAATATGTTAAATGATCGAATATGACGAGTATGATTAAAGTTATAGCAATGCACACTAGTTTAGATATAGCCTAACAGCCAATGAGCTGTCAGTATTTGTCTCATTGTCAAATTGTGCAAACTGTGAGATTGACAAAACGACTGAGCAATGACTCAACATTAAGTTTTTGGTGCAGCTCAGGGAAGTATCTTTAAGAAATTACCAATATATTGAGGTCTGTTTATGGTTATAATGCTTTACACACAACTTCTATTTTCAAGTGGATTAATACTATTTTTATTAATTAAAGATAGCTGAGAATATAACAAGGATGTTGTACGGTCAGGACTATCTTGATCGCAATGATTGCAATCTCTTGTCCTTACTATTTTGATATTTTTTCTGTTTTCCACTTTTGTGCTTCAAGAGAAAATTCTTGAAGAAAGTTAATTTTGTCTATGTCTTATAAACAAATAATATATGGAGGAAAACTGCAATTGTTTAATTTTTATAATAAAATACCGATAATATTTTTTTTAATATGTCTGATACTGTAATAGTTAAAAGCTTAAGTTCAATAGAAAATTTTCAGTTAAACTTTTTGAAAGTAAAAACATTTTTTCTCTAAATTCTAGCAAAAATTCTTAATGTATAAAATTTATGTTATAATAATTATGTTTCTAGTGGGAAAAGATTTTTCTCACATATTACATTACATGTATGTTTTTAAAAATGTAAACTGTAAAATTATATTTGTGTTTCACTAAAAACCTTTTAAATAGCATATAAATCTGATGCCAAAAATAAAATTAATTTTTATAATTAAAAGCAGTATTCTTAATATTTATTTATAATTTTATTTTAGGTGTATAACGGATGTCTGGGGATGAATCCCAAAAAATTAAAGGTTCTTATTTTTTTAAAGTATTTTTAATAAAAAAATTTAAATTATAAACAAAACAAAATAATAGGGCATAGAAAATTTATGTTAATTTCTAGACAATTTTTTATCATACTTCTAATACTGTATATTTCACTATCCTATGGAATTAAAATTGAATTTTTTACTTTAATTTATTGTATGTTTTAAATTTATGTATTATCTTAATGCCATTAATTTTAAAGAAACATTGGTAATAACATTTTTTACAAGAGTTGTCTATTACAGAAAAACAGTTAATTGTGTTTCCTGATAGTCTTTGACTATTATTCCGAAACGTTCTATTGAATTACTTTCAATTTCATAACTTTTAAACAGAATTTGAGTAATATTTGAATTTTTCTCTATAATGTACCAAGTTAAAAGTGTACATAACCTAGAAACTACCAATATATTAAACAATTTTTAAAATTAAAACAGTCATGCAAGGATGTAAAAGTTATGTCAATAATACCAATTTTATTAGTCAATTACTAACATCATGAAATCTTAATTAAGAAAGTGTACATTTTTTCTGGTAAACTTTTAGATAGCTACTGAGAAATACATTTGAAAATTATAATTAGTTGCTACATAAGATATAACTTCAGTGTTTCAAACTGTCATAACATTTTTGTTCCTGTCTTCTACTTGAGTTTACACTTACACTTGTTGTTTTGGGAGAAAAATCTCATTGTTAACTTAAACCATGACTTGCGTATTAAGTTGACTATCTCCCAAAACAATTGCCTTAACAAGTTGATATTTATAAACAAGGTACATATTTATATATCTATTTTGTAGGAAATTGTGTCTCTTGAAATCAAACTCCCTTTTTTAAAAACTTTCTAGGTTGAAGTGTGTAAGAATATTTTATCGTATTCTGCTTATAATTTTATCTCTACTTTATTTTCTAATTGTACAGCCCGGGGTCACCCGACACGATTTTCAAATGCCTATAACTCTTCTGCGGCGAAGCCCACGACATTCAATCTTTTACCGTTTAGTGCTACACTCTATTGAAAATAATCTGAACTAAGTTGAAAATGCCTAGGAATATGTGAGTCATCACAAAATCTAGTTTGCCACTACGTTTTAAGCTGCAAGTAGGTTACAGTTTTGCCGGTTATTTGTTACTCGTAGTTTGCCGTGGCTTCACGTGATTCTGAAATTCCTGATCTTTTACTTGATCCTGATTTATTAGAATGTAGTTCAGTTTCATAAACAAAATAACTTCTAAGGATTATGTAGTTTGCAGTAACAGGAAGATAAAAGGAGGTAGAAGGGAAACAGTTTTTCACTACAAAACATGCGGCAGAAAACCAGGACTTCATCCGGAAGACTGTTTTCAAAGATATACTCTGCAAAATTACAAATAAGATAATAAAATCATGTACATACAGTATTAATGAATAAAAATAGCTTAGTTCACTAAAATCATGTAAGAGAAAACAAAGTTTTCCATAAAGAATAATGCAACCTGCAGGTGAGGAATTTGTCCCAATTTAATTACAAGTGGGGAAGCAAAGCATGTTACAAAAATCCGAGCGCTAAGGGTTAAATGTGTGTACTTTAAATCATTCAACTTAGAAAATGTGTTGGCAGAATTGAATATTACTTATTTTTCCGCTTTCAAGACTTAATCTACAAGATCTTCATGCTTTACTGGTGAAAATTAGATCTACATTCAGTAAATACTGTCAAAAAGAACAAAAAATAAGTGAATTTTTATTAAAAAATAGAATTGTACTAAGTATTTACTAGTATAAATAAATCAAAAATATGTGTAACAGTATTCTTCTAATTATCCTCTAAAATATAAGAAACATATAGTTCTGATAGTGGATATTTGAAATATATATGTCAACTGCAAAAGAGATGGCATCAATAGAAAGGGAAAGAATATTTAGTCCGAGTTTTTACAGTAAAACCTCGATAATACAAACTTACTGGGTCCGAAACCGATCCAGATTACCGAAAATCTAAAAACCTGAGAATGCAAAAACAAGGAAATAAAACATAAATACGATGGGTAGATTCCAAAATTTTACCGATTCCGATACTGATGCCGATACCAAAAAATCGATTCCCGATTCCAAGTACCACAATTACCAACCCAATAAGTTGTTATAGTGCTGGCGTTACAACCAAGATTAGGCACTAACGCGACATTATGTTAGAGCAGATATTTTACCACCCAATATGTAAATGCGAGATTATGTTACAACTGCAACAAGTATTTTACCGCCCATTGTGTAAATGCCGGAAGTGCTGGAATTGAGGATTTTTGGAATGTCTGTACATTGACAGGTGGCAGTTACGTCAACCCACACATCTCGATACTGCATTGTATCGCATTTTACGGCCCCATTTACGAAATATAATATGAATAATGGCTAGCCAAGAATGGCTCTTAATATAGAATGTTTAAATTTTAATTCTAAGGTGACAATTTTGTGATAAATTGAAAAAATAAAACTGTTAAAGATAACATTAGAAAAATATTATAGTACCTTCTACGTTTCATGTGATCAAGTACTTGAACACTTTCCAGGGACGAACGAGAAAATGCATCCATTTCACTTTGTTGTCCTATCTGACTTAGAGAATCTCTACCCAAGTCCATCTTCTACTTTTCCATAACTTTTGATTAATGTTTACTACAAAGTACAAAAATTAAATATAAAAGTAGAAAAATAAAAAATATGATAACATAACAAATTTCACATGGTCAAGTATAATCGTACTTATAAATTATACTTCAAAATACATTCATTTTTAATTATTAAAAGTCATAAACTTCTGTGTGTTGTAGTCAATTGCTACTTTTTTAATTACATAAGAAAAAAAATTACATCAATGAGAACATTTCACGTTGAAAAGCTGTATTTACAAAACAGTAAATCATAAAAATCATATAATACAAGACTTTTTAAAGTTCTACAATTTTTAAGAAAGAATTGCTCTATTGTTTTTTATTTCAAATAAGTATAGCGCCTGACAACAGGATAATCAACCACTTTCGCTAATAACAGAGTGTGGCTAGACAGGGTTAATGTTTAGTGCAAAACATTTAACTCTCTATCCACACATATGAGTTACTGCTCATCCATAGAAAACAGAATATAGTTAGTGATCAAAATTAATTTGTCTGCCAAACAATTTCCTTGAAAATCCTCAAAAGAAAAAAAATTAGTCTCAAAAAAAAATATCACAAAAAATACTTCTATCCTTAAATAAAAAACATTCCTTCCATACACTTTGTTAATAACAAACAGAATTGCATGAATATCAAAAGGAAGTTTTCTAATCTAAACTGCTTATACGAACTTAAAATAAAGTATATTTTAAATAAAATTTACTATGAGATAGTTTTTAATTGTACTTGGTTGTACAATATAACATCAGTATCTAGATTGGCAATCAAGAAGAGTTGAATTACACAGTTGATGGTTGCTGATTAATAGAAACAAGTTGTTTAAATGAAAATGTTTCATTTTGAAAGATTCAGTGAATAACATGGACAATTAAATCAACAATCGTTATTATTTCAATTTTAAGAAAGAAAGTATGAAACCTGAAAACTGACACTTAGTTCTACTTTATTAACAAACTATAGGCTGTAAAATGCCTACTTGCAGGAAGATATTTACATATTATCTCTGACAAACATTTTTTTACCAATGAGTTATGTTGAATGAGAGTTGGGTTTATTACATGGAATTTCGGTTCATTAAATACAAAAATTATACTTTAGCTTGGTATGATTAGGAACGGCTAGTGATATAAATGCTCAAGGTATCTCAGAATGACAGCACTACCTCCTTCTCTTAAAACGTTTGATGTTTGCTTTTAATTTACACTATAAAAAATGAAAGCTTTACCATTTGTTAAATGCGTTTTTTAAATACTATTTAACCTAATATTTCACATGTTATTTTGAAAAATTTAGTGACATGAAAGGACTAATGTTAATAAATCAATACTGGTGAGATTGCTGCCTCTTCATTTTAATAACAAATGTCTTTAACAAAATCTTTAAAAACCGCTCTTTTGATTTAAGTAGCATATAGTCCAGGTCTGTATATGCAGCTAAGGTATCTGTACCATCTACCATATTTAATTAAAAAATACAAACTTTAAAAAAACTGTACAAAAATGTAAAAAACTAATAAGTAAAAGATAATTTTCAAGTTAAACAAATATAATTTATCAAAATGAGACAAAAAAAATGTTTGAAAGAGGCGCCAATTTTTTAACTATAATACAGGATGATTCTCAGAGATTTGGCAATACTTTGGAAGCACATTTTACATGAAAAAATAAAGAAACAGGCTTGTGTGAACATGGGTCTAAAATGCTTCGTTGGAGAGTTATGACTAGCTAAAGATTTTGCCCAAATCACGGCTCATCCTATGATATAAAAATTAAAAAATTTTTTAGCATGTTAATTAAGATTAAAATATTGTGGTTTCTTATGGTTTACTTGATAAAGCAGATAAAGTAGGTCCCAGGGTCATATCTTGAGAAATTTATTAGGGTTAAAACTGCTTATTTTTCATGTTTGTCATATAATAACTACATTAAATGGATAATAAACACATAGTTATTTGAAACATAACTTTTAGAACAATTAATTCTGCAGTGGATATCATGTACTGCTTTTTCAAGTCACTAGGGCTATCCTTTATCTGCATGAAATCATCAATAATCCAGACAAGTAACACATCACAGGAGTTTCCTTTAAGTTCTAAACATCTTTCATCCATCCCCATATGCAAAAAAATGAGTATCATAAGGTCTGGTGATCTGGGTAGTCAATTTAAAGGGCCTCTATTATTAACGCACTTTTTTGGGACTTATAATTTGAATAGGTGGTGTTGCACCATTGTGTTGGAAGGATATCCAACTCTGCATTGCAAAAGGAACATCGTCAGGATAGAAAATCTTTTTAAAATACCGTAAGTATGCCTGACCTGTAAAGTGTTCTTGAAAAACAAATGGTCCAATTAAGTGATTATAAATAAGACCATAACGCCATACAATATTACTGAAACTTTGTTAAAAGTTACATTCAACATTTTATCAGGACTCACTGCCCATTATTATTAATTTACTAAATAAAATATGTATTATAGATTTTTAACAGTTTATTCCTTAACTAAAAAGGTAGTTTCTCATTTTCCAAATATAAAAAATGTGAAATTTGGCGGTACACTATTTTAAATAAAAGTCGGTTTAATTTAACATTATACTATTTTATACATTAATACTATTTCTTTCAGAATTAATTTTTCTTGAAAAATTTTATTAAAATCTCTATGTTTTTAACTACTTATTTAATGAAATTATTTCATAATAAAAATTTTTTCTAAACATAGTAGTTAGGCCCTAATATTATTTTTATAGCAGATTTCTCAAAAACTACTCAAGAAATGATTTTGTGATCTACTTTATTTACTTTATCAGATGAAAAACAATAAGACACTACAATTTTGTATTCTTAATTTATACAATAAAAATATTTTAGGATTTTATTTCATTGGATGAGTTGAAATCTGGGTGAAATCTAGCTACCCATCACTCAATAACAAGGTTTCTCTGGACCTCTGTTTATATAAACTATTTTCTTTATTTTTACCCATAGAAAAAACTCTGAAGTATTGCAATATCTCTTTGAATCACCTTTTATATAAATAATACACAAAAACTTCAAACCACAAATATTTTTACTGTAGCCTGATATACATTTTGGTTACCACATAACTATCCTCAGAGGCATGATGTACCATGACTCAGTACATCATCCCTCAGGGGAGTTACTTTGTAACTGACATGTACATAGTATTATTAATCCCCAGTAAATTATTCCATATATTTAGTCCCCTTAAATACCCAAAAGTTACTCATTAAATATACACTTTCTACTCATATTTCAAGCAAATGCAATAATGTAATTTTAATATTTAATAATATTAAGTTATTGCAGTCTTTAAGACAAGTGGTTTGGTACATTACAATGTAACAATAGTTAATATAGTTGATATCAACAGTTGCACTAAATAAGTAGCTGGAGTGAACAGAGAATGAGTAGCAAGAGTGTTTGCAGAATTAGCCGCAATGTGGTGAATAACATTATACCATATATACATGCATTACTGATGTGCCCAATTTGAAACTATATAACATTCATACACTTAATCTGCCTTGCCCGCAAAGTAAATTCATGGAAACAGCACACATAATACTTATCAGTGGCATAGAAGCTGCAGATGGGTAGAATCAAGCATACCTATATATTGTAATGATGTTTCTTCAAGAAATATTGTGAATACATAATCCTAGTAGCTAGGCCACACATGCAGTTGTAAATCTGTAGAAAAAATTCATTACTGGCCACATTCTGGGCCAATCCTCTAATAATTTAAGAAAATATTTAGTTACCTTAGTCCAACAATCTTGGAATAATTACTGGAAAAGAATCACTGAAACTAAACCAATAATTGCTGGACTAATATTTTAAACAAATATAAAAGAAACAGCTTTTATTGAGAACTTTCCTTCTTTGAAGAAGGTAAACTCTCTTTCACGTAAGTATTTAACTACTCAACTAATAAAACAAATACTAAACCTGGTCTGAATAAAGTAACACGTCAGCAAGTAAGTTCATAAGTATTCACTCAGTTACGAAATAGTTACTTAAAATTTAATCAGTGAATTCAAGATGATTACAAGAAGCAACTACAAAAATAATATTTTGTATGGTAAAATAAAAATTGTCAGAATATTTATAGAATTATAGTATGATAAATAAGAAACTGTGAAAGACATTGAAGACATAGGGGATCATGTTGCTTCCTTTTTATCATGTTATCACAATCAACCAGAGAAACAAGTAAGGAAAGATTGTTTCTATCACTTAAAAATATCTGTTTCAAGTTAAAACTATTTAATGAATTTAAGAATGACAGATCACACACTAATTAATGCTATTACAAATACACTCTATGTTTCGATTTTCTATTTGAAAATCCTTATCAAAAGCTAAAAGTTTATCAATCTATTACTAAACTATAATTTACAGTTTTTAACATTTGTAAACAGTACTTTTAACATAATTAAAATCAAATATTTCATTATTTTTAATAAAATATTAACATTTACAAGTCAAATTGCATCACTAGAAAAGTAAAATTTTGATCAGTGGTATGAATGTTAAAAACTGTAAATTATGGTTTAATATTAGATTGATAAACTTTTAACTCCTGATAAATATTTTCGGATAGAAAATCGAAACGTAGCGTTTATTTGTAATAGCATGAATTGGTCCGTGGTCTGTCATTAACCTTAAACACGTTAAATAGATTAACAGACATTAAATAAACTTTAAGTAAAACTATTTAATTTCTAATAAATGTACAGACACATTAATTAGTTGTGTATTTCTTAAAATGTTATGTTTTATAAAGAAATGTTATCAGATTTCATTTCAAAACCAAAATTCTATTCTAAGTTTGCTAGTTTTCGCTTTAAAATTTGTTTTCTACACACATTTTGAGGCAAAGAGAGTATTTTGCATCTAATGAGTTTTAAAAAACATTCAGTACGTAATCAAATGATGCAATGATGACTCAGAACTTGTAAATGAAACTTCTATGGACAGATTTAAAACTTTTTTTTATATTAATGACTGAATTTGACATGCTTGTGTTTAGTTGAATTTAAAGTTTCAATTTGTGAATAGTGCAATTTTTAAGTTATTCTTGAATAAATCATGCTGTGACTAGATAATGGGTAATTAAATATAAATATTTGAGCACAATTGTTGTTTCCTCAAAAAAACCCTATTGTTGCTCTTGATATAAAACCATTAATAATTACAATAACAAGAACAAATCCATGAAAGTCAGTGAAACTTAAATATTTTTAATTTACTTATTAACTACTTGCCGAATTTATATATAAGTTTTTAAGTCGTTGATTAGTTTAATAAAAGTGTCAACTAATTATATATTGTTCTGCGCTCTTTGTCACAGTCGTGATTATATATACGAGTATAGGAACAAACAAAATGTCAGATTTATTATTATAATCCCCCACAAATAAAAATCAGATACCAAGACAAATAGTGAAGATGGCATTATATGTGTAGCTTTCTTGGCTGCTACATCTGCTTTTGTATTTTCACGAATTTCACTAATACCAGATAAAATGATACCCCAGCACTCCAAAATTGAGAGCGGTGAATTATAGATTACTGTAGAAACAAAATTGTCAATTGCTAGCAGATTGATGAAACTATTTTCTTTTGTCCTCTGTTTATTATATTTATAAGACAAACGAAACTTCACTAACAGCAGATGGTAAATTTCAGAAATGGTAGCAACAGTGGTGTTAGATACAGAAACCTATAACAATACCATTTATTTTTTTTACTGCTGAATTTAAAGCATTTCGCACATGTACGTCAAAATTGGATGAATTTTGTTCTAATAACAGTTACATTACTTCTAGAAAGATCCGAAACATTGAACCATGTTTTCTTTACCCGCAATTTCATTTCATTCTTTCCTGCCACCATTTTAATTTTTACACAAATGTAGTTTTAGTCCCATGTAGAATTCAATACAGTCAACTGCTCCGATTATACAACTTCCTTGGATTCAAGTTCCTTTTATCTCAATTTGGTGCCTCATTTTATGTATTTCTTGGTTAAAATGTCTCAAATGAGTATAGAAGAACGCAACAGTTCTTCTAACCAATTCACTCAAACATTAATGAAATTTGTGCCAACTTTAATCGCACTATTAATCAGTTAGACAATAGTTTATGACTATCCAAACTTTAAATTTAGTAAATTTGTTAAAACTTACTGAGACAAAACGTTTTTGATCGCTATGTGCCGATCTTCATCCGTGTCTTCTGCTTGGAGATGTTGGGTCAAGCGGTGACGGTTTTAAAGGTAGGTTTTCAATAGTATCAAAGAGTATGTGTGATTTGTATTGTGTTTGTTCGTTTAATATGTTTGTACTTTGTGTTTTTGTGTGTCTGTAAATTTCATATTGTCCTAGTGTGTTGAGATGTTGTCCTTTTTTGTTGATGTGTAGGATTTCTAGGTTATGGTAAATGTCTGTGTATTTGTGTCCTGTTTCGTTTATTGTGATTGTAAAATGTTGAGTTGATGTTCTGTTTGTGTTCCTCGACTCTTTGTTTAAAGCTGCGGCCTGTTTGTCCAATGAAGAATTTGTTATATTCGTCGCAGTTCAATTTATATACGCCTGGTGCTTGTAGTTTATCTTTGTTGTTGGTGTTGTGTTGTATTTTGTATTGTAACTTGTTATTAGTTTTGTATGCTATTTTGTATCTTATTTTTTGAAATTTGTGGACTATTTTGTTTGTTGTTTTGTATATGAATGGTAATGTGATGTATTTGTTTTCCCTGTCTGTAGTGTTAATTTTAGTGTTTTTTTGTATTTTGTACCATAGTTTGTCTATTATTGTGATGTTGTATCCATTTGTGTATGCTAAATATTTAATTGTGTCTAGTTCTTTGTTAATGTTTTCTATGATCATTGTAACTTTTTTAAGTCTATGGAGCATGGATCTGATGGCAGCGTGTTTGTGTTGCATAGGGTGGTTTGAGGTGTTGTGGATAAGTGTGTCTGTTATGGGTTTCCTGTAAATGTTCAAGCTGCGTCTTTGTGTGTGGCTTTTTGTTATGGTTAGGTCGAGGAAGTTTAGGGATCGGTTGGTTTCAATTTCTGAAGTGAAGTGGAGTTTTGGGTGTATTTTATTAGTGTAGGTGAGGAGTTTTTCGCATTGACGGGAGTTGTCTCGGTATAGTGTTACGATATCATCGACATATCTGTGCCAGTAAATGATTTTGTGTGCGTGTGTATTGTTTGTGAGTATCTTGGTGTTTCCCATGGGTAGGCCATCTGGTTGTGAATAGAAGTTTGAGTTGTGGGTGAAATAGTTTTGTTTGGTGATGGTTTGGAGGATGTTTATGATTTTAGTAATGTGGGTTTTAGGTATGTTGTTCTGTATTAATTGGGTTTCTAGGATGTTGAGCGTTTCAGGTATGGGCATGTTGGTGTACATATTTGTTATGTCGAGTGATAGTAGTGTTGAATTGTGTGGTATGTTTATGTCTTTTATTTTATTTATGAGGTTTGTTCTTTTTTTATGTATGTTTCTGTGTTTAAGTTTATGGATTGTCTGATTATTTTGTCCATGTATTTTGCTAATTTATGTGCATTGGCATTCTGGTATTTGATGATGGCTTCAGAAAGCAGAAGCACATCAGTTAGTGTCTGTCTGTTGTTCAATATAGCATAGTGCGAAGGCGGACGTTTTTCACCATGACATATTTTCCCTTCTTGTACTGTCTGGGTCGAACCTACATCTTTGTTCTCGTCATCACTGCCTTCAGTAGTTTGTTTTACCATTACAACTAACATCTCTAATTATTTGTCCTTACTCATCCATTATCTAACGTCCATATCATCGACATTTTCACAACCTGGATGCTTCTTGATAAGAAATGTCAAATATGTTTCTTCTTGTGGATCAATGTCACAGTCAACAGATTTATTAAGATCCAGTACCTTATTCTATGACTTACTTAATATTTCTTCTTTTATTTCGTTTTATGTTTCGGCTTTCGTACAGTACACAACCTCCTTACCTGTATTTTTTTTAGAAAGCCTACAATACTATATTCCCTTCCAGTTGCCTCCAAGAGAGGTTGTTTAAGGTAACACCTGTATTTTTGTTCATACATTCCAGAACGCCCTGATTGATCGACTGGATTAGGCTTGTAACATTTGCGGGTAGAAATTAATCACGAATATCATCAGAGCACAGTTGATCTTCATCGGGGCGTGATGGTCCATTGTATAACAGTAAATAATTTAAATTTTTTTTCGAATAGATAAAATAGTCTAAAGTAGAAATTGGCTCAAATTTATTGGAACCTCAGAAAATTGAGACTCGGAATTTTCAAGACTTTACTGTATCTAAATTTTTTAATTTCAAATTCAGATGTAAACTTTAGGTCTTATGTACAGTATTTTAATAATGTTATCAAGTTTTTCAGTTACATTTATATTACTATAAAAATATATATAAATGTATAAACCATCAACTACATCCAGTCATTAACCATTTGTATCATTTATTTGTCTATTTTGACTCTTATCAATCCCTTTTAAATATATTTCTTATATTATTGTAAAAGGTAAATAATATCTGTGTAAATAATAGTAGTAATTAATAAATAGTTAGTTATTCTAAAATTGCCTTACGTCGCACTTCAACTCTTGTTGGGTTCACCTCGTCAATGCTAGATTAGATTCTAGCGAAACGTCGGAACTGATTTTATACGCTGCAAAATTAACGGATGTACTCCGGATATTTACTACTCATCTGGACCACACGCACACACACACACAAGCATACACACACACGCACACACAGATATATATATATATATATATATATATATATATATATATATATATATATATATATATAGATTGGTTCATTTCAACCTTGATCTTGAGATATTGGGATATATGTCTACATTTTATGATATATAGATGCTAAAGTAGCTTTTACTTTCATTTAGAATGAAGATGTTTATTTCAAAAGTAATTGACAAGAGGTCTTACCGTCCTAACAATTGCCTATATACCTACTACTTTAGGCAACTCAATAAATATTTTAAAGTATAAGAGAATATATTTTATGTTTAACAACTATCATGTCTGGTTTCTGTGCCTACTGTTCTCTAAAAAGAGAATAAGCCAGACAAGAAAAAAATATGAGAAGCTCTTCCTTGGTTTAAAAATTTTTATGGTTTGAACAATCATTTGTTTATAGAAGAAAGATTAAAAGATCTTCCAGGCACATATTTGCACCATCTATTCAACAGCCTTGATTGTAAAAATTCTAAAGAAGAAAATCAAACAAGCAAAGGAAGCTTCCACCATTTGACTAAACACCTGTGGTCAGTAGAGTTAGGAGTGAGATGAGCATTGAGACCCCTATATATCATGTTTAAATCATCATAGCCCACATTTTTTATCTGGAACTCTTGTACCATACTCCTCGACTGCACGAATTCATTTGATAATAACACAAAGTTGTTGTTTCAACCTTTCCAGCTAGAAATAATAAGATTAGGAAAGGATTTTGAATAAAGAGGTTACAGTAGAGGCATAACCCCCCCCCCTGCTGTCTAGGATTTAAGAAAACGTCATGGCATTACAGGTATCAGGTTGCATACCTGAAGTAGATATACTCCCTATCAATAGAAATAAAGAAGGAACATAATGATCTCAATATGGGAAAATACTACTGACATAATATTGTCAATAAAGGAAAATTTTGCTATCATATGAGCAGGGCCAAAAACCAGATGTCTTTTAGGGTTATGAAGAAATTATTAGTGACTACCATTCATATAAGAAATACATTATGTAAATAGTATATAATCTATACATTATTCACAATCAAGCAACAAGGGTTCTCTTAGTGTACAATTCCGATAATGACTGAAGCTGCAGACTGCAACTACAGGCTCCAATTCAAAACAGAAGTGTCGCTGCCATCTACAGTTTAGTCGATGTCGATCATGATGACAGGTTGGTCTTGCAGTCGAGTTGAAGGAGGCAATGTGCCTAACAATCAATTTGAAATATATTTTAGAGTTTTTTTACATAACTGGATAGGACTAGAGTTAAATCTCTTTGCTTCTGTTTTTTCTACAGGTAGCTTCGTAGAGCTTCAAATCAACATTGTCGTCTTAGCTTTGTAATTACTGTATTGTTTGTTTGTTTTTAAACTTGTTTGTTTCTCTCTAAATCTTTAGCAGTCCATCTTCTTTACTTCGTTTTGGCATTTTACTGTTCTTTGAGTTTATTCTCTGGGGTCTGCAATAACATTATCTTTGTAATTTTCTCACTCTTGATTGGTTAAAATTGCAACTATGGATTTTGCTGCTCACAGGAAATTGCTGCTCAGTAGTTAATATAGCAGTACCTTCTTTATTTTCTGTAAGTTCCTGTGAGGATGTTGGTATATTCGAACCTACTGATCAGTGTATATAATGGTATATTTTGCAAACCTGTGATTGGACAGAAATTCAGAAATAAGACGTTTAATATTAGACTACTAAAATGTTTGCCAGGTACAAATATAATGATACCCCATTTTCTGATTAAAAAAGAAGCATTTACACTGAGCAGTTATATACAATGAAACTATACCCTAGAAAAGCGGGAAACCAATTTATAATTACAGATTCTCCAGAGATCTCTAAGTAACAGAAAACAACTTTGGTCTATTAGGTCAAACATTTTAGAATGTTTTAAACATCTAATGCTGTAGTCCCAAATGTAGTTGATTGTCTGATTTAACTACTTGTTTACATAATCTTCTTCGTGGTGGTAATCAGCATGTCTTGTGTTGTAAAGTATTAGATGTATTCATCAATATTTATTAATTTCTCTTCTTCAGATTGAAAAAAACTCATTTTTAAAAACGTACAAACTATCTGCGGTCAGTGATACTACTGCCATCTTGAAAGGTATTGTGGTCTGCGATGGCGGTAAGTTACGACTGTAGATGACAGTGATGCTGTGTTCGGAATGCATGCCATAATAAATCAGCAAAACCAGTACTGTCCCGCCGATCTGTCCTTATAGTCTGCTGTCACCAATGGAATCATACCTTTAATGCAGTTAAGTTACCATTACACAAAAATCACAACTGAACTGCCACAAGTTAATGTAAAACAATAACTTGACAGACACCTAAGTCAATTGAGGAAATATTCTGAATATAATCAGATACGTAGCTAGAGAATATAGAAGCAGTGAATTTCTTTTAAAAAATATTATACAATGTTTTTTTCAAAAAAAGTAGCTAATTTGTCATCCATATTATCACTGAAAGATTGTATTATTTCCTATCACTTAAAATAAATAACCCAACACTGAACTATTACAATAAAAATATTAGAAGGAACCCCAATACCACAAAAATAATTTTAAAAAAACAAATAAAAGAAGTTACTTAAGATTAAACCCTTAATCTGAGGGTTTAATCTTAAGTAACTTCTTTTATTAGTTAATCTTTCATTTTATTTGTTATTTTTTATTATGTTTGTGGTATTGGGGTTCTTTCCAATATTTGCATTGTAATATAGTGTTCACTGTGCTCTTGATATTGTATACAACACTGAACAATAAAAATTGTTTAAAATATTATAAAAATCCTAATTCAAATCATCAACAGGAATTAAATATCACACAAAACAAAGTTAAGAAGACATAAGAAAAATGAAAATAAACCATAAATGCTCTATTGCTCTGTTGTCAGATTTAATAGGAATAATATTTTCCAAAAATAAACATTCATTGGTGTTATGAATGTTTTGATTTAGGTAAAACTTATACACAAGTACAAAGGTATTCTTATTTTATTTCATTTTAAATTATACACGGTTTTATATTTCTACTACATATTCTTTACATGAATTACTTTTATGTTTAAAAAAAATTCAGTTACTGAATTCCTCTGGAAATTTATTCATAAAGTAATTTCACACAATGGAACAGAAAAAAGTAAAACTAGAATGATATTATTATGCATAGGTTTCTTTAAACAATTTCAAATCATTTGTAAAAACAAGTGCTAAACACAAAATCTTTTTTCTCAAAATATTTTTTTACGGTAAAAAAAGTATTTAAAACAATATTTTAGCTTTTATCGATTTGTTTTAAATTTAAAATCCAACATCTGGATAAAAAATATCAGAATGTAAAATTTAAAAAAAACTATTTTTCTCCAAAATTGCTATTAATTACAATTCCAGTTTTTAACCACCACCGACTAGTTACTAATTTATCTATTAACTGTTTATTATATAGCACTGAAGTTTTCTTCCCCGATTTTTTGTTTAAGAGCTGAATTTGGTATCTGATGATTTGTTTAGCCCATAACTCTGTAATATTAATCCAAGATATTGAACCTAGGTATTCAGCAACATCTTCATCGTCACTAATGTCAATCAGACGAATAATTTGTGGGAAAAGTGTAGCATCATGCACACTGTTACAATAAGATTTCAGCATTTTCGATAAACAATCACAATTCTGTGGAGGCCAATTTGTAAATTCAGGCAATGTTAATGACTGTAGTATTTTTGATATTTTTTGTCTGTATCCTCTATCGTATTTACTACCAGAAAACTGTTCTATCCCGCCAGGAACATCTGACTGTGAAACACATGCATTAAATTCTTCAGGAAAATATGAATATTTTTCTAGTTTAGAGCTTATTAAAAGATCCTCTAACTTGGCAATACAAATGTTATAAAGACGAATTACATTATTTGGTATATGAGATGCATTTCTTAATCCCACACAAGAATACTGATCTGCTGACAAGACACTGAAAAACTGTTCTGATACTTCTTGCAAAAGAAAGTCAATTGGTGCTACACAAATTTCTGGTGCAAATTCAACTTGTTGTGCCATAAGGCTTAATGATCGAGAAATACAATTTGGATTAGACCACTCCTGAAACATCCAATCACTTATAACTCCATCTTGTTTGCAAGTCATTAAATCTTCCTTTAATTTGCTTTCTAAAACTGGCCCACCAATTTTCAAAACAGACACAAAACAAGAATTAACTCGAGAATTTTGTGATTTGACTAAAGTTCTAAAGCGATGTAATGTTTGCTCAGTTGTTTCCCATTGGTTTACAGTTACAAACATCAATGAACACATTCCATTGCAAAGTTCAAAGTCACTTACATTTTTCAAAAGATGAACACAAATATATACTGGAATTTTATATGATGTGACAATAGACTGTACAGTCCCTAGCTCAGCCCCATCCTTGTAAAACGTTTTTTTACACCATATTTCAATTAATTTTGTGAGATTAAAAGTGTCTTCATTAATACTTCTAGGTATTGAAACAACTAATTTCCAAAATATTGGGTGTATATTTCCTCTCAACTGCAATTTTGATAACACAGAGCTTGCAATTTTTTCTGCTATTAAGTTTCCATAATATGGAACTGAATTTGGTATTCCTGACTGAAGAACTCCATTCACAATATTTGTAATGGTATTTCTTTGTTTTAATCTTTGAATTATTCCCACTGATGTAGGTTGTTTTGAAACTACAATAGAACCCCACAGAGTTAAATGATCTTTTACAGATAAATGTACCAGCGTTGGGAAATCTTCTTTAGTTTTTTTTAACCGTTCTACTTTCTCTTTCCAACGTTTTGCATAAAACCGTGCATTTACAACTTTTAGCCTTTCTCTCAAATCTTTTTTAAGTTTACGTAGCCACTTTTGATCCTCAATTTCTTTTTTTCTTTTTGCTTCCATTTCTCTCTTTATTTTTGCCATTTTTTCTTTTTCCTTTTGTAGTTCTAACAAATCTTCCTGTTTTTTACTTTCATCAATAAAATTGTCTATTATTGTTTCTTGTTCTAATTTAAATTTAAAATTAATTTTGGCTTCTGAAGATGGACTTAAAATTTTTTGTGGTAAATAAGACAGATTATTGAAATTGTTTTCAGTTTCTTCAGATTTTAAGAAAATATTTTGTTCTGAATCACCAGTCATATTTTCTTTATCATTTTCCATTAAGCTGATTGTAGATTCAGGTACTGGCAAAGGATCTTTATTTTCTTTTCCTGACACATTAATAAATTGGCTTTTACATGGTTCATTATTTTTCATAACTGGTTCATTAACATGCTCATAATATTTTTTAACATCTTGATAAATTTCTTCAACTCGCACAGCATCTATTTCAACTGCTTGAATATCACTAACTTGGTTACCTTGCGTGTCATAAAAAGGATCATACAAATCTTGTGGCAAATCTTCAACTGGGATTTGTAGAACATCTTGTTCAACAAAACTATTATCAGGAGTTTTAAACACCTCTCCAGTAACGTGATTAGGGCTTTCTGGAGGTTTATCATCACTAGAACTGTTTGCATCCTTTACATTTGAAGAAATAATCTGAGGTAACACAAATTTAAAAGTAGGTTTTTCACTAGTTTCTTCTATAATTGGCTTTGTAAAATCTTTTGAGGGTGAAATAGTTGCAAGAGTTTTAAGTGGAACTGGTTCAAAAGTTTTAACTGGCAATGGCAGTGACATTTTTGGAAAAAATTGCTCAACTTTAAGTTTCTGATCAGAAGCATCAAGTGATTCTGGTTTTAACTTTCCTTCATTATCAAAACTTGAATGTACCTCTTGAGGAGTAAATTTTGGTATTTCATTATTTTCACCTACAACCGCTTGGGCTGGACTTGACCTCATGTTTCTTATAATCGAAGAAAATGATTGAACTTGTATTAAAGATTCTGGTTTATAAAATCTGCTCTTTTTTAAACTAAATTCTTCTTTACTTTTATTAAAAGGAATACCATGCCCTTCACAAAACATCACAGTATCATCAACAGTATCACATTTTAAAGCTGACATCATGAAATCTAGTGGAAGAAATACTGCTTTTCTTCTTGGAGTATATGCTTCTGTAATTGTTTCAAGAGCACTTGTGCGTATATGAGAAAAGAAACGGTGTGATAGACAGGCTAAAAGGTAGGGGGATTTTTTAATAATACTAAAAAATCTATTGAACATTTTACTATTGAATGCATTATAGAGATTTATAGCTGTCTTTGAAAATGGAGATACTTGAACTTCAGATAAAAAATTCTGGTACTCCCAAAGTATGTCACCACTATTCAACTTCAATACTATCATGTAGGCATTGAATTCTGCTTCATTTGGGCAACATATATCTTGTTTGGCTAAATCTTCATACATATGCATTAAAGTTTGCAGACAATTCATTAAGTTTTCTGTGTTAATTTTATCATCGAAAATGCTAACATCCACACCCCACAAATAATCATAACAACAAATATGAAATCTTGCACATCGTTCTATTATTTCAACTACTTGTAAGCTACACAACTGTTGTTGAATAATATCCTTTCTAATTCCTCTCAAGCGATCCCAACAAAAGTTATACCATTCAGCGATATTCTCTTCAGGATTTTCTATTCTACTAATAATATTTGTGATTAAATAGTTCATAGTCATTGTTAACACAGGTTCTGGTCTCAGTTCATGAGGAAGTGGCTCATCTTGATCTGCTGAACTTCTAGAATATTCCTTCACTGCTAAATGATCAATCATTTCATTTGTATCTATTCCCATTTCATATATTGACATCAAACGTTGAAAAGATCGCATAATTCTTTCTTTTTCTGGACACATATCAGGACATGTTCCTTCCATTGCTCCTGCTGTCATTACATTTGAATCTTTCACCTGAAGTTTTCTTAACATTTTATCTCTTTCATCTAATAAGCTATATTTTTTTTTCAATGTTACAGCAACACTATTTTTAAGATGTAGCTTAGCATTTTCAGAAATAATTTCTAAAGGCACATGAAGCTCTTTACCTAAATTAACTGGCTTCTTTGTTAATTTAGAATGAGCAATTGTCTTCTTTTCAATTTTTACTGGTTCTTTTGGTTCTAAGCCCATTCTATCCTGAATTGAAGAATCTGTTTCCATTGCTTCAACAATTTTTCTCTCGATAAAATCACAACCATGCTCTTTTAATATTGATTTTTCCGGATTGACATTATTTTTTTTTGTTAAAACACTTTCACCTGCTTTACGAGAAATTCTGTACGTTTTCAGAGGGCTTACATTTTTAATATTGTCTTTTGAATGTTTAATCTTCCTTTTAAGAATACTCTCTCCGAATTGAAGGCCAAAATCATCTGAAGTAATTGGTTCAGTCAAATTTTGCTTCACATCTTTCGAAATTACATGCTTGTCTAATGTAGCTCCTGATTCAAAAGTAACTGGTGTTTTTCTCTCTTCTTTTTGCTTTATTTCAGAACCAGAATTAGAAGTATTAGGTGAACATTCCAAAGAAAGTTTAACACTACCTTGATTTTTTGCAATTTTTAAGTGAGATGTAATCAAGTCATTGAACGTTTTTTGCCTTTTATTTTTGAAAGCTCTGCTGGTTTTATCTTCTTCAATTCCAAAACATTCCTTATCATCATCACTCCACAAAACATCAACAACTTCTTCATTTGTGTCATATGAGTGTTTACTTCTATCCTTTGACCTAGGATCTAAACTAGAATTTTTATCCCAATATATATTTAAAGGCATATTATTCCAAATAAGTCCCTTGATTTTAGCATTGATTGCATCTGAATTGGATGAAAAAGAAATCAAACAATTACCTAAATTTTTGTCCAAAGAAATACGATCAACTTTACCAAATGCAGAAAAATGATTTGCAAGTTTTCTTCGGCTGATCAACCCAGATGGCAAGTCAGTTACTAAAAGCACCTTCCCTTCTTGTATGGAACTCATTCTGATGTCAACTGTTCAGCATTGTTGCTTGTCCATCCTTGCGTGCTTCTCTGCACAGACAAATGAGGGTTTTTTTTATTTTTCATTAAAATATTTTCACTTCTTCCATTTTAAACATTTTTGTTTATTTTATTACAAATTAATTATCTCAATAATTGTTCTAATTAACTATAACTTTATTCAGACTTGTTAAATTTTTGTACACTTACATACAGCAGTACAGTTTTTTACATTGACCTCAGACTCAACCGTTATTACAAAAAAATATTTACTCAATGCAGACAATTTTAATGAACACTTAAAAACAAACAAATATTACCGCAGACTCTGAAAATTTACAATTTTTAAAACAAATTTTAAAACAAATTTTAAAACATAACCTAAGACTAGACGACACACAGAAAAGTTCATAACACTGTACAAATTCATTGTTTTAATACTAAAGTAATTTTTACCGATTAAAAGTATCATACTTTTAAAGAGACATTACAAGCAAACAAAGCACAAAACATTCAATTTTTGGCATTTTGCACGATGAAAATTTATGTTCACATAATCTGCCTTCTGTGCTGTATTTTTTCCTGAAATTGTATGCAGCTGAAAGAGGCCTGATTCTACAAACATCCAAAAAGTCTCAACTGTTGGTAATGTAAACTATTAATTTTAACATTAACTACAATAAACATTTAATTACCTTAATCTTTTATTAAGTTCACTTTTAATTTCATAACATTAAAACATGTACATTAAAAAATTACCAGTAATTTAATTATGCCAGTAATTACAATGAAACAATATCAGAGCAGAGACACACAAACAATATGTCTTAATTTAATTACACCAATGCTTGCATGAATATAAGTAAATTATGGCTTCCTATTAATCAATATTATCAAACTTTGTCTTAGTTCATTACAAACAATTTATCGCAGAGATTGGTCTAACTTCAATATCTTTCTTTTTTACTTATGTTACTTAAAACATAAATAGAACTGTATAAACTCAATGTTTCTTAATAAACAGACCATCATTTACTACAATTAATTATAATACACTTATTTCACAATCTAATACCAATATATTCTGTTCAGATAGGTTTGGTTATAAATGAAATACAAAGTTTGTCAATTTAACATTATAAAATCTAATGAAGATACCTTAGTAAATTCAAAAGCTTTTTACCACTAGAAATATTTTATATATTTACTTCAATTATAGGCTCAGTAAGTGATATTATAACTCAAAACAAATAATTAATGGTTTCAAAACAATTAATTAACCGTTAAATACAAACAATTATTTTCAAACATCACAAAACCAAAATATGTTTGTAAAAGATATATTTATTAAACCAGTCTGTGAAAATAATTTTTTTTAATTAAATAAAATTAAATTCAAAGTAATACACTTAAAACTTTACTTTTTATTTTAAAAAGGAGAAAACTCTGATTTTATACATTGTTGTGATCTTTTTCTTGTGTTTTAGTGTTAGTTTATGTACACAATTGTAAAATTTGTAAAACATCAGACAATGTTAAATTTTTTAGTGTTTCTTAGTACTGTATACACATCAGGTAAATTATTTTTACAATATCTGTTAAATCTGAGATTGATACAACAAAATTTCAGAATCCATGAATATTTTATTAATACATAATATGAAACAAATAAAAGACATACACAAGACTCACAATTTTTCATTTATTTACTCATACTCGTTTCAATGACAAAGTCATCATCATCAATGAGTGTTGCTACTACACCTGAAGTTGTAAGTTAGAGTTTGTAGTAGCAACACTCACTGATGATGACTTTGTCATTGAAACGTGTATGAGTAAATAAATGATTAATTTGTGCATAACCTCACAAGCTAAGCTCAAAGAATAGTTGTATAATACATAATAAATCTAGAATTTTGAATTAAAATTCCTATTAAATAATGGCCAAAAAATATCTAATTATAACACGATTTTCATATTGCATAAAACCACTGCTTTTTAAAAAATTATTTTCAAAATAAGTTATAAACTTAAGTCAATATTCCTATTCTTAGAGTTAATATAGTATTTATTGTTTAACATTCACAGTACATAAATATGTAAAAAAATCAAATTCCATCTAAGATCTATGAAATCTAATACCTTTGAAATCAAAGCAGAGATTACATACAGGTAAGTCTTAACAATATATGTTCTGCTCTAAAAATTACAAAATAATGATAAAAGAAATTAAATGTTAATTTGGTAAAAAAGTCATTAAAATTTACTTACTAAAAATTTATTTGATTTTCCGTGTTTTTATTGTTTTGGGTAACAGAGACATAAATAAAATTCACACTACACATTTGTTTTACCAAAATTCTTTACTACATGAGAACAAAAACTTTAGCTAAGGTAATGAAAGGATTTCAAGAATGTTGGAAAAGAAGATAAAAGCGAAAGAAGAAGCAGAGAGAAAAAAACAAGTGAAACAGAGTCAAAAAAATATAAAGAAAAATAGAAGATGGAAGACAAAGGAAAGAAAGATAATAGCAAAAAAGGACATGAAAGAGCTTGAGGAGGAAATTAACAAAAACAAAGAAGAAATAATAAGAATAAGGCATACAAAAAAAGACTAAGAAAAAGCGAGTGAAGGATTGAAGGGGGAAAGAGAATAGGTAGATTAATGAAAGAAATGAACAAACATGAAGTATGCAAAACAATAAAACGACTGAAAGAGGAAAAGAAAAGAGACAATAATAGGCAATAACAACAGATAGAAATTTAGAGAGGTGTTGATTGAATGCAGAAAGGAACCATAAAAAATTACTGATAGGATAATTATAAATATAGACTGAAAGAGAAAGAGAGTTAATTACTAAGGGGAAATAAATACAGAAAAATGAGGACAGTAAGATGAGGACTTCAAATAATTTAAAGAGAAATTTCTGTTCATGTATTTAGAAATAGAAGTAAAAGATGAGTTTTTAAAAAAATAACAGAAAATAAGATAGAAGAGCAGAAAAGTGAGCCATTAAATATAGTATTTAACAATGAAGGAGGTGAAGAAAAAATAAATGATTTACATACGCTGATGGAAATACGTTCTGATAAAGAAAGAATTAACACAGAATTAGAAGTCCGACACCTAAACTAGTCTGAAAACTAAACTAGGGACCATCAAGAACCTAAACAAGTTTGATGGTAAAAGAAATGAAGAAATACTGACAAAAAGTACCAGAAAAGCATGAGCAAATGAAGGGAGGGAGAAGGGTCAAATGAAGAAAATGAACCACAGAAAAAAAGGTAAGAAATAATTGTTGTCTGTACAAGGCCTCTGTAATTATTTTGTTACAATAAAATCAGATCTAATAAATAAGTTTACTGTTGCTAAAAAAAGACATTTTAATGTTCTTTAAAAAATTCTTATTTCTTTCTAATTCATTGTTATGAAAACGTTAAAATAATTTCATCTAATAACTTTTTTAAGTTTCAAAAAGAGTTACTTGTGAATGTGTTTAAAATATTCCTTACAAAGAATGGCTTTTGAAGGGCATATTATTTTTGAAAAAACTAAACTTTGTCTATAGATTTTTGGATGTAATCTAATCAAGTTCAGTCTTGGATGACTTCATATCATTATATTATTTTGGGTAGGGTCATTGGGTATTTGTTATGTATTTTGTAATTAATTTTACACTGATTTCCTACTGAGTTACATAATTAAAACTTCAGATCTTTACCCTTTACTTCCCACATCGAGTTTTGCAAATAATTTTTGTTGCCTTTCATTGTGGATAGTTAAAGTTCATCATAATAGTTGTCATTGCCATACCTAGAATAGAGACACTATAACAAGACAATATCTTGAATAGTGTAGTGATGAGTAGTTTGTGAATGTGTTTCTATCTCAAAAAGGTCTCCAAATGATAGTGAAAATGATGTAGTAGAAGATAATCATGTCAAATATACGGACACTAGGACTATACAAATTCAGCTGTAATTTACTTTCCAGGAGTCTAAGCCACAGACACAAGTGAATCATTAGACAGTGATACTGAGTGTCAACTAAAAAGAAATAAAAAACACCGCAAAGCAATTACACTATGTGATCCTCCACGTTCTCCGACATCCCACATGCCACTGATTCTCCATCTAGTGTTGTTTCTCTTAGCAATGATCCTCTACCTAATGCCGACGCTGAACCTAAAGTCAACCCTCCACCTAACAACAGCCTCTACCTAATGAAATTACCACACCTAGTCGTGCACCTCATTCAAATCTACTTATCTAACAATCTGGATTCATTCGAACTAAAAATAATCATGTGTAGATCACTTGTCCTGGCCCAGTCAACTTTCACTCTTCAATACATAACATTGTGGTTTCAAGACAGGATGTTGTGGGGACTGCACAAGAATCCCTTATACCCATTATCATGAGCCACAAATGCAATCCTGTCTTGAAATGCTCAACACGCAGAAAAAACGAAGATCACACTTTTCTTAGTTACTTGGAATATCAGCCACCCCGAAAGCAACCAAAATCCAGTAAGATGTGTTATTTTTGTGGCTAGTAACCATCAGAAGGATGACTACTAACTACTGTGCACACTACAACCACACAAAATGTGGACAGTAATTATCTAAGGGCTGTGTAGAGTGCGACAGGAAGTAAAACAGCTTGTTTAAGCTATAAATATGCTGGTTTTTTATAAGTGAAATTAAAAATTCTTTTATTTAACTGAAAACATGTTCTACAACTCATTCATTTATTATATTGTTTTTTTTTTTGTAAATAAAATATATTTGGATGTGTAACATTATTTTAAAAAGAATTTTTGAAGATTTTTTGTTTAAACATAGAATCTATTTTACTATTCTATAAAACATACTCGTGGAAATTAATATTTTTCTTTATAATAGTAGGATTCATAGCTACTATAATATTGTTTCCAAACACTAGAGAAGTATGGAATATTAATTACTATGTTAAACACATTAACAAACAAACAAAAAAATACTATTTTGGCAAATAAAACAAAAACAATTGGAATAGTCAAAATAATGATACATTAGTAATCATGTGACAAAATTTAGACATAATTAATCTAGGATTAACTTTAAATTCTAAGGCTTTGAAATGGTACTTGTTTACAACGGTTCAATGTCTTAAAAATGTACATGCTAAACCATACATATTTATTGTTTAATATGTATAATCCCTTAATAAAATCTCTCTATATGCAGAGAATAAATAATGAATGCTCTTCTAAACACAGATGCCTGTCCTGTGGTTTGCCAAATACCTTGACACCACGCGTATTTTGATACTATGCATCTCCCTACAAGATCTGAGATATGAGAAATAGGTGCAAGGGGTTCAAAGAAAAGGTGTGGAAAGTTAAAGTAAAGGAAACAATTGTATTTGAGCATTTTATCCAGATAAAGCCTTGCCTCCAGTCTTCAACAGCTGTAATGAAAATATAGTGATATTTTGTTATTCATGATCGTTTTAAGTTAATTAATAATTACTCTTATATCAATTACGGATTAAGGTAATCGAATAAACCAAACTAAGTTACCATAATTAATTAATTAATATTTTAATTATTATTCTAAAAATCATCATTGTCAATTGTTCTAAAAAAAATTTTGTAATATTAAAATCCTATTAATTATAAACATCTTGGGGTGGTCTGGGTGTGGGTAATAGGAGTTTTAAGGTTAGATTTCAATTTCTCCATAAAGTAATTCCTCATCATTTAATTCAGAAACATTCCTATACTGGTCTAGGTTGAAACTACTGTTTAATACTTCGACATAATCATCTGCACTAACAGAAACTTCTAATGTGCAGGTGTGTGTAGAGAGGAGTTTCCTTTTCCTCCTCCTCTTTCCTTTATGAATACTAATCCTTCATTTGATAAATGAATGAGGGTGGTACAAACTTAAAAGCTTATTACTACTAACATTTAATTATAAGACTAAAGAGTTCATATTCTGTGATTCCATAATTTTTTCTACATTATTCAACCGATGTTTGTCCATTGTAATTTTATGATATTATTACTTCAATTACAATAAACAAGTAAATACTCAAAATGAATGGTTTTGAAAAATCAGGGAACTTTCAAATTGGAATTTGATACAGCTAAGAATGCATCTTCTTACATTTTCTCCCATGTGAATACAGTGTCTTTATTAGTGAGGTCTTCTAATGGTGGTTAACACAGACAGCCAAGCGGTCAGCCATTCCCTCTCCATTCTTGCACAAAGGGCAGATCGAGGAATTCGCAAGCCTAATTTGGTGCAGGTGACTTTGTAGATAGTCATGTCTGGTTTTCATCCTGAAGGTAGCCTCATCTATTGGTATATCTCACCGACAGCTGCAGCCATCCAGGAGGTCTGTATGTTCTTTTTGGTGTTTTTATCCGACTTGAGATAGAAAAAGAAACTAACTGGTAGCTTCTCTTGCTGAAGCAAACATCCGGCCTTTGGAAGTCTCAGTCTTCTGCAAATGTACCTGTCTTAGACTGCAGCTGGATAAACCCACAGTTGGCATCCAATCACAAGGTAGTTGTCCTGGCAGTATATGAGAAGATACAGCTTGCAGGGCCAATGTGGAATCAGAAAGGAAAACCACATTCTTCAATTCCTTCTGATTTAATAGCATGTTAGGGGCTTCACGTATGGCTGCTTTCTCAGCATCAGTTAGTACACAGAAGGCCAACTAGAAATGAGCCCTCACAGAATAAAGTAAAATAACTGGTACAGCATTTCATGCCTATTTCTGAACCATGAGAATAGACATAAGTGCAGTCCAACTTAAGGTAGCTCATCCCATTGAAATATTATACATAAATCTTTAAAATGTTGATGGGTACATAATTCAAAGGCCATGTTTTTAAATTTAAAAGACTACCCAAATAACTAAAGTTTTTTCAATATCCTTAGAATGTATTCATGCTTGAAGAAATCTACTATAAAAATCAATTGTAGTAAAATAAGTGAGATTAATTAGGCAGTCTAAAGTTTTTACTATATTTGAAAACAATGGATATGTGTCTCTTTAAGTGATAGAATTTAGTGCTCTGTAATCCACATGAAAATTTGTTTTTAGATATAACATTAGACTCTTTTCATTAATGACAACAATCAGGCATGTCCATATACATGTAAAGGATATATAATTACAGTTTTCAGCATTTCCCTAATTTGTTACCAATTTAATTATCAATTTATATTAGTTACCAATTTTAGTGTAAGGTTTAGGAATATCATACAGGAAGACTTTAGTTATTGGAAGTAACTTTCTCAAATTTCGATGAAATATTCATGGTAGGTAAAGATAATGGTTACAAATACTGGGAACATGGTACTTGGAGTAAGCTATAATAGACCCTTAGTTAACCCATTGCACCCTACACGTGAAACTTGTTTGTCATGACAATACATATTAATAGTACAGATCATACATACATCAGTTTCCAGTCATGATTCTTGTTGTTGTTTGTTTACTTCAAGATATCATTAACTTCAAGTTTATCGACTCAGTTACTGTTGAGTTTATTTTTTGATGTGTCACATACAAGACTACATGACAGACCTGTCATTAGAGTTTATGTCAAAATTCTTGCTCAGTTTAGTTGTTACTCAGTGTCACTCAGTATCTGATGTTTGTGTATGTAGTATTGTGTGAAAAAAAAATCTGCAGTAGAACTAACTGAAATTCCGCAGAACAGAAATTCTAAATTTAAAAACTATTTAGTGTCAAAATTTTTTTATAAGTGAATAATAATAGTGGTAGCCTGGAATCCTCAAGGACTAAACTTCAAACTAAGTAACTATCGTTTTTTTTTTTTTAATTATTATTCAACGTTCATAATTCTAATAATGATTACAAAAAATAATCAATTACCAGAAAATAAACCAATCAAGTTACAAAATAATGAACACAAAAATTGCACCACTATAAAATATATAACATTTAAAGATTTATAAGTGCTACTTATTAGAGATTGGTTATTGATATCCACTCAAAACCCTCTCCACTAATAAATTTGAAAAAATAAAAGCATAGCGTTTTCTATACTATCCGGTGGTACGCGTACCACCGGTGGTACGCGGGGACATTTCAGGTGGTACGCAGTCGTATATTAATAATAACAATAAAAACTGTTACGATGCAACATTTCCGCGTTAAGAATACAATTCCTCCATCTGTGTTTTACATAGAATAGTGGCAGTTTGACGCTGACCTTGCCACTACACAAACAACCCGAGAGACTCAATTCCTTCTCCCACTCCTCACCCCCCGCCACTCATCACGATCACGACCATCCCACCCCGTCAGTTTTGTTTTGACAGTGGCATGAGCTTTTGTGTTACTTTCTCACCCAGTAGTTTCATTCTGATGCCAATGTCAGCTGTTTTTCGATTGTGTTCCATGAAGTGAAGTTTAGTTTTAGTTTTTAGTGGACATAATGAAGCGATATTTGACTAACCCCTCCACCTCTAAGGACAGTCAAACCTCAGCCAAATCGTAAGTACGATGCAGCGTATTTACAGTTAGGATTTATAGTAAAACCTGGCACAGAAAATAACGATAATCCTATTCCACAATGTGTTGTATGTTCAGAAACACTTTCAAATCAGAGCACGAAGCCTTCCTTACTAAAGCGGCACCAGACTACTAAGCATCCCGATTTGGTTGACAAACCTATTGAATTTTTTCAAAGAAAATCTGAATTGTGTGAGAGAAAATCACTGCATGGCAAAATTTTACCTTGCCAGTTATAGAATAGCTAAAGAAGGGAAGCCTCATACAATTGGCGAAACACTTTTACTTCTGGTCGCTAAAGATATGGTTGAGGCAGTATTAGGCGAAAAGGCAGCAAAGGAAATCGAGAAAATTCCGTTGTTCAATGACACAGGAAAGAGGTGAATTCTTGAGATGTCTTCGAGTATTGAAGAACAGCTTTTACTTCTACTGTGCGAATGTAATTATTTTGACTGCAAGTAGACGAAAGCACAGACATAGCAAATATGGCGCAGCTTCTCGTATTCATACGTTTTGATTATCAAAGTGAAGTAAAGGAAGAATTTTTATTTTGCAAACCTCTTGAATCAAACACTAAAGCTGACGACATATTTAATGTCATAAATGAGTACATTATGAAAGCGGGAATATCATGGTCTAAATGTGTTGGTTTGTGTACGGACGAAGCAAAAGCCAAGTCGGGTCATTTCATTGGATTAAGAGCAAAAATAAAAAAAGTTGCTCCAGAATGCCGAAGTACTCACTGCGTTATTCACCGAGAAGCTTTGGCTTCCAATGGTATGGCTGCCAACCTTAAGTCTGTGTTAACGGATAGCGTGAAGGTCATAATTTTATTAAGGTCAGGGCTCTTAATTCACGGCTTTTCTCTTTGATGTGTGAAGATATGGGTGCAAAATATCAAACACTTCATCTACATACCGAGGTTAGATGGTTGTCACGAGGCAAGATCCTAACTCGTCTATTTGAACTGAGGTCTGAAGTCTTTAGGTTTTTAAGTGAACAAAATCATGACATGAAACATTTGTTCAATGATGAAGAATGGCTATCACTATTGGCGTATTTGGCTGATATTTTTGATAGGCTTAATATCTTGAACATGGGACTTCAAGGGCCGAGTACACAGCGTTCACTACCAACGATAAAATATCATCCTTCAAGAAAACGTTGGTTCTGTTTCGCTCTTAAGCACAGGACAAGGATTTCTCTGCATTCCCTACACTTCCTGCATTTTTGGAAGAAAATTATATTTCTCTGAAGCCAGAAGTGACTGATGATATCACTAGTCATATGGAAGCCCTTCAAATGAGTTTTGATAAATATTTTAATCGAGATTTTTCTAAATATGAGTGGATTAGAAATTCATTTTCAGGGGAATTTCCTAGTCACTCAAAAGAGTGTTTCATCGACCTTAAAAGTGACAGCTCAATGAAAGATTCGTTTAAAGAAAAATCTTTAATAGACTTTTGGATGGGGACAAAAACTGAATACCCATCAGTGTTCAAGCAAGCAATAATCTTTTTACTTCCATTTGTAACCTCGTACTTATGTGAATCCGGCTTTTCAGAACTGCTGTACATAAAAAATAAATACAGAAACCGCGTTAGTGTTGAAGAGGACTTAAGAATCAAGTTGAGTTCAATCGACCCTGATATAGAAAATTTGGTCAAGGACAAACAACAACAACGAGCTCATTAGGATCTGTTTAAATTTAAATGACTGTGTTCAATGAACTAATTTGAGATTGTTTTTAATGTAAGATACATTTCATTTTGTATCTAAGTGAATTATATGTACATACATACAGTTGTAGAATGCATTTTTATTTTCCTAAACATGACCAGATGTAAATTATATATAATTATTTATAAAAATAAAAATATATATAAATATAAGGTGGTACGTCAAAATATCTGAAAATTTCAAGTGGTACGTGGTTACTAAAAGGTTGAGAACCCCTGCTATAGATCATCTTATGTGTCTCGTCACTCACTATATTAACAAGATATGTATAACAAAAGAAAAAGAAAATTCCAAGTTTTTGCAACAAGATATCCCCCCCCCCCAACTACTACCAAAATTTGTAATGACTGAACTAAGCGACCATAAAGTTGGTTGCAATGACTAGTTTAGGAAAAGACAAGTGTTATTTAATCTAGATACAGTTTAATTAGAGATCACAATTACTATTATCATTGCTCTCAACCTAAATTGTAACACAAAATTAAAATAAAACCTGTAACTATTAAACCTAAAACACTTCAATCTCTTGTGATTACATTCACATCTCATCTATAGTCTCTGTCCTTGAATTCTTCAACACATCCAAGTAGAACCCCTTTTCTCGGGTCCTAGCAACTCCCTGGGATGCCCTAAGATAATCCACGTTATTATTCATAATTATGTTTAAAGTGTTTCATAATTAAATAAAAATCAGATCTTTCCCGTCATCTTTTGGTTACAGGGCGGACGTTTGGAAATTTCCCAAAGTTGCAAAATAAGGTGACTGGGGGAAATAACGCTGGTAGTTAGGCTGAGCAATATTGAGAACCCACCAAAACCCACTCTTGTTTTTAATTTTGGACTAACTTTCTGTTCCTGGTATGACATTACACTGGCTGATAATGGCAAACGATATTTTTTTGTAATGAAATATATTTTTAATTTAATTTAAACTAGACATTCTATATCAATATTGTATTGTAGTAGAAGATAGCCCTTTGTTTTTACAAAAGGTAAAGAAACGACAAGTTTATAAAGTTTTCAGTGTATTGAAGAACTAGGTAATCTTTTTCAATATCTTAATTTCTAAAGGCATTGCTGACAAGTTTTATTATTTTTTTCAAAAGAAGTTCTTCAATTCCAAAATATTCTAAATTTCAACATCATTTTATTGAGAAATAATACTTGACCAAATGCAGGTCAACTTCAACATTTTTCATTTTCATATATGTTACTTGAAAATACATTTAAACAAGAGACAAATGATTTTAAGTGCAACTAAACATAAGTATTGCTTAACGTTTAAAAAATATAAGAAAAACAAAAAACTGTATAGCTTGTTTTAAAGGTTCTTAATAAAACGGTGCACTATATTTTATTACATCACTTAGTACAAAGTATCAACTTAGGATGGAACTTTTTATTTTAATAATAACTTACAGTCTTCCTCAAGTTGATAATGTAATCAAATAATATCACTTAGGTCACCTTTGATGTAACAAATTTAGTAGAATATAAAAACTCGATATAACAAATTAAATACTTGGAAAAAAACTTATATGGCTTTATTACATGTGATCACATGATTTCATTTAACATTATTATTATTATTATTTCGTTTTACATTATTTCATATGTACCAAATAAATTTTTTTTTAATGATAAATTTTTTAATTAAAATTAAATTGAAAATATATTAACAACAGTAATTGTAGCAGTTTATGTAGAACAAAACAGAGAAAAACATGTATATACAGAATTTCTTCAGTTTTCTTGACAGTAAGCCTATTGCAGTCAACGTTTATTCATGTACAAAAGGCACTGTTATGGATTATTTGACATTAGGTTATTTTTTGACAAACCCTATCCTATCTCTATAATTTTTACCTATATATTTCTACTATATATTAGTAAAGTAATTATTTACATTTAGGAACTATTTAGACTTGTATGAAATCATTCTTAAATATGTCCAGTAGCTAAATTGACGATTTTTTTCCTATATTGTGTTGGAAGACTAATTTTCAGTATTTATTTCTCGTTCTGTGTTCAATTTTAGCATAAAAATTATACTAGGTAATGCAGAAAGGTTTTAATATAGCTTTATTATTTAAAAAAAAGAATTATATGATTTTCGTGACTAAACGTGGGTCTACTTCCTTTTTAAATTTCCCATAATACTAAAAATATATACTAAACTAGAAACGGTAATAATATAACCTTAGGGACATTAGTTTTTAAAAAAAATTTTTTAATTTTAATTACTCATTTTAATGTGTAGGACATGAATATCAACTTTTCTTCTGCGGAAAATAAAGAAAGTTACTTTTTTTAAATTTAAAATGTCAGTCTGTAATGGCATGTAGGCCAATGTGCATAGGCATAGTAGGCTTGAACCGGGCGCATAGTAGCTACAGCGCACTGCATTTAGATTTGGTTGTAATTTTAAACAACATTACTATATAGTATATACCTATATTAAAATATACCTACTACAAAGAATCCAGTAAGGATAAAATATGGTTGTAATTTTATTTAACATTACTATCTACATATATTAAAGTATACCTACGATGTATCCAGTCATGATAGAATTGTTTGTAATTTTGGTAAGTATTTAGACTTATCGCTGATGCAGAAAATTACAACCAAATCTATCCTGACTGGATGTTTCATAGGTATATTTTAATATAGGTAGATAGTAATGTTGAATAAAATTATAACCAAAAGTTAAAAATTTATATTTTAAGTTTAATATTAAAATAAATTGTCTTTGACATAGTGGAGTACGCTACTGTGAGGCCGGTTCACACTATAGGCTAGATGCTATTACAAACTAACATAAAAGATGTGCAAAAATTTTAATTTTTTGTATTTTCCGCAGAAAAAAGTTAATATTCGTGTTCTACAGATTAAAACGGGATTTTATACAAAAATTTTTAAAACAACGTCAATAAGACTTGTTTACGCTATACATGCTATTACGGACTAACATTTTAAACCTGAAAAAAATTACCTCTCTGTATTTTCTGCGGAAAAAGTTGATGTTTATGTCCTACACATTGAAACAATTTTTTTTTAAATTTTAAACCAACGTCATTAAGGCTATAAGCTAAAAACTAATGATTTTGTGTCCTAAAATAAAAATTCTAATTCAAGTTCGAAAAACTGGTAAATAACCTACACATTGCAAAAAACAGTTAAAATGCATAAGCTCGGCACCATACGATATTTTGGAAAATTGTTCAAAACCACCAAATAGGACGGGTGCTGAGCTTCAGCATTTTAACCCTATATTTTATTGGCATGAAAGATTATATTATGATTTATAAAGAAACATTTACTTAATAAAGTTTTGGGTCTTTTGGGTTAAAATGCTGAAGCTCGGCACCATACGATATTTTGGGAAATTGTTTAACACCACCAAATAGGACGATATGCACAAGAATTTTTTTTTATTGACCTCGGAAAGTTACTTCTTTTAAATTTAAAGTAGGGTAAAAACTACAGCACAAATGTAAAAGTTGTGAATGAGCGCGGAGTAATACAAATGTTTTGTTACGCCACAGTGGTGCGCATAAGGTTGTACGCATCGGCTGTAGTATGTCACGCAACCTTAAGTGTGTAGATATTTGAGAAACGTTTTGGCTTAATTTTTATACATATATTTCAATATACTTATAAAGTCTCCAGTTAGGATAGATTTGGTTTTACATTTATACAATACTGTATACCTATATTAAAATATACCTAAAAAGTGTCAAGTCAGGTTAGATTTGGTTTTAATTTTATACATTACCTAAATGGTTACATTTATACAATTAGAACCAATACATTTGTATCACTCCACTCCTATTCACATTTCTACCTCCGCGCAAAATGTTTTACCCTACTTTAACTTGAAAAAAAAAGTAACTTGCCAAGGTCGAAAAAAAAAATTTCTTGTGGATATCGTCCAATTTGGTGGTTTTGAACAATTTCCCAAAATATCGTATGGTGCCGAGCTTCAGCATTTTTACCAAATATAGTTATTTTACAACATTCCTAAGATATATCGGTAATTTTTTATTACCGAAATGTCCAGTTAGGATATGCCGTATTCTAGTAGCTAGCACTACTGTAGAATGATTAATTTTAAAATTATTTATTAACCTAAATGGTTAAATTTGACTTGTTTCCAATCAAACAATAAGAATAGGAGAATAATATCTCTTATGCATACGTTTATTTTCATTAAAGAATTCGGTGAAACTATTTATAATAAACGAAGAATGTTTTTAAGTTGAAGGAAGTAAAATTCAATGACTTATAAGTGAGAAATTCAACTAATAGGTGCATTCATATAAGGGGTTAACTCACCTTTTGGAGAATAAACTTTGCGTCACATTTATTTAATCTCCAATTTATGAATTATATGTATTTCTTAAACAGTCTTACACTTAACAGAAAACACAAACTTACAAAAACATAACCACAAACTTATAAAAAAAACTTTAGCATCTCAACTCTTGCCAGCCACGGCCAAATGTAAACGTTAAAAAGTATTGGCGCCAGGAGTCGCAAAATCATGTTACAGAAACTGTAAAAACAAAGAAATATATAGACATATTAAATTTTGCACATGGATGCATGAGTAAACTCATACTGTCTCCCTCTATCTTGAGATAAAAAACAAAGGTGTTTTTAGATTATACAACTGTTAATATTTATTAATAGATGACAACAGGGAAAATTTGAAACAATAAATACCTAAAAATGTTATTCTTAACTTTTAATGTATTTAATTAAACGTTTACAACGTCTACAATTTAATAGAATTCTTGAATTTTGTAGACCAATACGTACGGTGAATCTTATTAATCACTTAAACAATAGTTTATAACAATCTGAAATTTAAATTTTGTAAATTTGTTAAAACTTACTGAGACAGTACGTTTTCGAGGGCTATGTGGCGATCTTCATTAGTGTCTTCTGCTTGGAGATGTCGGGTCAAGCGGTGATGGTTTTAAAGGAAGGTTTTCAATAGTAGCAAAGAGTATGTGTGATTTGTATTGTGTTTGTTTGTTTAATATGTTTGTACTTTGTGTTTTTGTGTGTCTGTAAATTTCATATTGTTCTAGTGTGTTGAGATGTGGTCCTTTTTTGTTTATGTGTAGGATTTCTAGGTTATGGTAAATGTCTGTGTATTTGTGTCCTGTTTCTTTTATGTGATTGTAAAATGTTGAGTTGCTGTTCTGTTTGTGCTTCTTGACTCTTTATTTAAAGTTGCAACCTGTTTGTCCAATGTAGAATTTCTTACATTCGTCGCAGTTCAGTTTGTATACACCTAGTGCTTGTAGTTTATCTTTGTTGTTGGTGTTGTGTTGTATTTTGTATTGTAACTTGTTATTAGTTTTGTATGCTATTTTGTATCCTATTTTTTGAAATAGGATACATAAACATCCTAAAAACCATCACCAAACAAAACTATTTCAACCACAACTCAAACTTCTATTCACAACTAGATGGCCTACCCATGGAAAGTTCTATCAGTAGTGTTCTAAGCTAAATTTTTCTACAACACATAGAAAACACCAAGATACTCACAAACAATACACACGCACACAAAATCATTTACTGGCACAGATACGTCGAGGATATAACACTATACAGAGGCAACTCCCGTCAATGCGAATAACTCCTCACCTACACTAATAAAATACATCCAAAACTCCACTTCACTTCAAAAAATGAAACTAACCGATCTTTAAACTTCCTCGACCTAACCATAACAAAAATCCACTCACAAAAACACAGCTACAACATTTACAGGAAACCCATAACGAGCGACACACATATCCACAACACCTCAAACCGCCATATCCAACACAAACACGCTGCCTTCAGATACATGCTCCATAGACTTTAAGAAGTCCCAATGACCAAAGAAAACATAAACAAAGGACTAGAAACAAATGAATATTTCGTATACACAAATGGATACACCACAATAATAGACAAACTATGGTACAAAATACAAAAAACACTAAAATTAACACTGCAGACAGGGAAAACAAATACATCACATTACCATACATAAACAAAGCAACAAAGTAGCCCGCAAATTTCAAAAAATAGGATACAAAATAGCAACAAAAAAGGACTACATCTCAACACACTAGAACAATATGAAATTTACAAACACACAAAGTACAAACATATTAAACGAACAAACAAAATACAAATCACACATACCCTTTGATACTAACTAAAACCTACCTTTAAAACCGTCACCGCTTGACCCGAAATCTCCAAGCAGAAGATACTGATTAAGATCGGCACCTAGCGATCGAAAACTTTCTGTCTCAGTAAGTTTTAACTAATTTACAAATTTAAAGTTCGGATAGTCATAAATTATTGTTTAAGTGATTAATTTAATAGAAATGTATAGCCGTGAATTCGCCTCTATAAATTGATGACGGAAGCAGTCATTTATCATATTATGATTGTTTTCCCTACGCAGATGATGACGGATTGTCATAACTTTCTAGTTTTTTTAAAGGCACTACACCAACTCTTCAGCTCTAAAAATTTTCATAATAAATTCTATTATTTATCATAAAGGAAAGGCTCTTAATGGACTTCTATCCATTGCATGTAGTAACATATGTAGAGCATATGTGTAGTTGCGTCCCCCTAACAATGCTGGCTCACTCCGACTTTCTCGTGTCATACCACTTCTAAAAACCTGTTACATTTTCAAAATTCTTTCTAGATCAACAGCTTTTGCATCCGAAATATCTACACATATTTAAAAATTGTTTGTGACTTCCTACCGAAACTAATCATTCATGGAATTTATCGAGTATCAGCCGCCTCATGCAAGTCAGTGTTTTGACATCCCTTATTATTGAGAATAATATTATATATTATTTATACTGACTCAGCTCACCGCTCCACCTCCTGCCTCGCCCATCGCGATCTCTTAAGGTCAAGTACACACTTAAATGGTCCCGAAGTTACATATACAATATAACCTATTATATCCGTATCAATATGGTGACAGCCCGATCAGGATATGGGATGGGTTAAAAAATGATGTAATGCTGTACTACATAATCCCAACAAATCCAATTGGAAGTAGATTTATTATTGCTTCAAGTAAATAGGTTACACATATTATGAATTTAATTATATTTTAATAGTAATATAAGTCTGTACGTACCATTTAGTTACATTGCCTGTACGTACATGTCCTTAATACTGCACTCTACATACATATATACAAGTTATATGAACATTTTATGTGAACATTTTATAATTAAATGCGTGCTAGGAAAATTCCTGCTTACGCAGCTTTTGTATTATATAGGTGGTGAGAACAGAGCCCCGGCAGTGTGTAAGTCGCCTCTGTATCGCACAGACGTTTTCCGCTCCAAATGTATGTACATCAGTTGTATTTGAATTGTTTTATTAAGTATAATTTATGTAACAGTTTCCAAATTAATTGTTTATTAAATTCAACAAAGGTTTGTAAAAATAAAATCATTTTTTAAAAACCTTTTGTGCTAAATATAACACGTAACTTACATTAATTATCCGTTTTGATAAAAAAAAGTAGTAATGTTATTTTATTTGTTTCTTTGATGAAATACCCCTCCACCTTTGAAAGCGTAGACAATCGGCTGCTGTTGCTTCGTCTTATTGTTCGACTTACTCGATCAACTGGTCAAATATCTGGAAAGCTTCGCTATGCATCATGACTTGTTTTCTTTTGTCATCATCGTCCGGCACTGGCTGTGGGCTCACTAAGTTTATAATATATCACTAGTAGTAAACTCATGAATCTCATCTTTCATCCATTCAATCACACCAGTATTGTTCATCTCCTTGCAACCAGGAATGTTTCGGAGAAGATTTCATTTGTTTCACTAAAAAGGTTTTTCTTTTGTAATACGTTTACAATTCCCTCACCGTTTTATGATCCAATAGTTTTTTGGCATGATTTAACTAGCTTAATCACTTTTACATTAGCTTATGACTATCCGAATTTTAATTTATTTTGAAAATTTGTAAATTTTATTGAGACAAAACGTTTTTGATCATGCCATTGCGATCTTCCTCAATGTCTTCCTCAAATTTAAATTAGTGTTCGTTTGCATTGTATCAGGTTCAAGGATATTTTATTCTTCTAAAGATTTTAATTCTAATGGTTCATTCACTGTTAATTTTACATTTTCTTCTGTGTTGTTTATAATAGGGCAATAGGCTTCTCCCTTGTGTACTGAGACTATACACTGCGGAATTTCTAATCCGTTCAAGTGTTTGTATGGTAAGAGTTCTTCTCCATCTTGAATATTTTGTATCCTAAATTTAACCGTTTGGCTAGTGCGGGCTTGTATAACATAACTAGTTCCCTTTTTTGCGTTCTGTTCTTAACATTCGCCTTTATTATTATTATTATTTTGTTCTTCTGTGTTAAAATATTTAATCGGGATATGTTTGTTGTGAAATATTAATTTATCATTCACAAAATTTATGTTAATCTTTAATTCTTTTATGTTATCTAATCCAATGAGTAAGTCGAAATCTTTATGGAAATCAAATAAATAGAATTTGGTTGTTTCTTTTCCTAAAGGTGGTAGTGTACAACTGTATTTTTCTTTTGATACTCCATGAGCTGTACTCACTTCAAATGGCTCTTGTTTTAGGGTGTTTTTGAAAAATTGGAAAAGCTATTGATTTTTTTTATAAATGATCTCGTGCTTCCAGTGTCAATCAGCATCTTTAGGTTAGTCTTGGGATCGTGGATGTAAGGTAGTTCGTTTGTGTCGTCTTCGATATGCATTATGGAAAATGTCTTTTTATTGTGGTCAGTCCTAAAAAATTATTTTGGGTGTGATCGTCCTCTTGAGTGAATCCACATGCGTTTTCCTCTTGCGTTGAATTATCAAAGTCAATGTAGCTGTCAGGGTCCTCTTGCAGTTCATAATCCGTTTGTTCAGTCAGATAAGAGTCAGTCATCTGTTCAGTCAATCGGTTCATAGTTTGATCGTAATTCTCTTCTTCTATTGGTTTCTCTGTCATCTGATAAAGTCCATTTTATCCAATTGTGTTCCCTGTTTGACGTGTGGAAATGCTCATTGGTTCTGGTTCAAATTTTTGATGATCTTTTAGTGGTGTGTAATTATTGGATTGTCTCTTTTGTTGATTTTGTTGTACGTATGAGGTAGGTTTAGCAAATTGGTTAGGGTTATTTTGGTAGTTGGGCCTATAATTTTGGAAGGTTTGTTTGTTAGGAATGGGTTTGCGAGTAGGCGGGTATTTTTGGGCCCTAGGTGGGATGTTCTGTTTAATATTTTGGAATAATTTGTTATTTTTAAATTGAAAATCATTCTTAAACGTGTTAAGTGCTTCGTCAATAGAATTTGGATTTTTCGTGCGCATTAGCGATCCTACGGGTTCATGTAAACCCCTAAGGAGAACTCTTAACCCTAATTTCTGCACATATTCTATTAAAACATCTTTGGCAAATTGTCTTTGAGGCTCTTTATTAATAAAAAATGAGTTTGTAAATTTAATAATTTTTGAATTCTTTCGTAAAACTTTAAGGGTGATTCATTATTTTCTTGTTTTAATTCGGCCATTTCTAAATTTAAAGTGAAGCAATCTCTTTTCTCTGAATAGCTGGTTAACAATACTTTTTTAATCTCATACCAATTATAAGAATTTTATTTTACTACCATTTCTAATGTTTACCCTTTTAACTTAGCTAGTATAGAAGAAAATAGGTATTCGTTCTGAAAGTCTTCTGGATTTTCAGATACATAAGACTTACTGACTATTTTATCACATACTGATATAAATCTCTTGAGCATAGTGGGCTCTCCATTATACTCAGGAATCATGTCAAGATATTCCTTCTTTAATGTTGGCGTATCCATTTTAAAATATTATTTTCTTTAAAATAATAAAAATTATAATCAATGATATAAAATAATATAAAAAGTAACTACTCTACTTGTCTCAATTGTACTTCTTAAGATCTACTTACAAGTTGATCCAAAATACTTTGCTCATTGAACAAATTTTCACTTTTCACTAACACGATATTCACTCGTGCTCTTAATAAATGTGCACTATATTAAGTTGTTGTAGATATTCACTCTACTAAGGTTTTCTTGATACCGTTACAGATATTCGCTCTGTAATGAATCGAGTTTTTGCAATATCTCGGTTAACGATTAAAATCTATAAAAAATTATGTTCATGAATTCTCCTGAGATGTCCTACCGACTGCGCCAGTTACGTGTTATATTAAGCTGGTAAGGTTTTTAAAAATGATTTTTATTGTTATAAACCTTTATTGAATTTAATAAACAATTTATTAAGAAAACTGTTACATAAATTACTTAATAAAACAATTTAATTGAGATGCACTCAATTGGAATGGAAGACGTCTGTTCGATACAGAGGCGAGTTACACTGCTGTGATCTGTTCTCACCATCTATACTGTATAATACAAAAGCTGCGTAAGCAGGAAATTTCCTAGCACGCATTTTATTATGAAAGGTTCACATAAATCGTTCACATAACTTATATTTACTAAATTCGCAGGTAAATAAAAACGAGTTATTCTGTTTTTATACAAAACAATAAGACATTATATGTTTCATCCTGGATAAATGACACTGGTGGGCCGTAGTTTATATTATCATTGTGTTTTTATATTAAGTATGTTTTGAACTATCTAGTACAATCTTTTATATTTATGCAATAATATGCTTTAAATTTTATATATTAATTCTGAAATCTTTAGTCATTAGGTCTTAAATGTATTTATTCAATGTGAAATCTATGATCTCAGATTCTTTGACGAGGTTTCAATCTCAACTCAGCTGGTAAAACGATATGAAAGTGGTAAAATTTTAAAATATGGCAGCGAAAATTTCAACATTTTCCAGATTATACCAGGTTTAGTTTTATATACTTTGATTTTTAATTTATGTGAATATATTAAACTAACATAAATAAAGCAATTTTTAAAATGTTTAGTTTTAGATAGTCAACACAATTTAAGGTTATACCTAAATAAATTTTCTATTTTGGGAAGAGCCTACTTATAAAAATAATTTAGAAGTTAGTAAAATATGACTGCTTAAAGGCATTGTGAAGTATTTCTGAATGACCGCTAATACAACTTATCACATTATAATCATTGTAATAATAGTAAAACCTGCAGTTTGATTTTGTTATAGCAAAACTGTCTTCTTGGTTACGTCCATCACTTGCTCATCAAATTATATGGGTATAACCTTACTAGATTGTTTTGTGAGCGGTTTTAGAGAGTGTAATCTTTCCATGTTCAAGTGGGAAAGTGTTGAATTGTTGGTAGAGGTTTACCATCAGCCTCTACTTTAATTTATTCATAATTTATATTAATTGATTCTAATTTCATGTAAGCTATTACTTTTTAACTGAAACACTTGTAAATATATTACACTTGGCTATAGTAGCACTTACTTTTATAACTGTTGAGGATGGCCATTTTTGTAGATGTGTCCCATTTCAACTCAAAAAGACAATGTGGCACATCTACAGAAACAGCTGTCCTCAACAGTTATAAAAGTAAATGCTACTACAGGCAAGTGTAATATATTTAAAAGTGTTTTAGTCATTATTATTTGCTAATTTAAAATATGAAGTTATTTTAAACGTCAGAAAAAAATGTACCTCAATGAAAAAAATGTGAACTCAACCTAAATGTACTAATAGATGAATAAAAACTAAATGTTTCCTTATAAAACATACTACATTTCATACTGAGTTTAATAAGAATATATGTATGTTACAATGTACTGAAATTGCATCCAATTAAATTTGGTTAAAAGAAAATAACCACTTTGGAGGGACTAAAGGAGGCAATTATTTTATATTATGACAATTTCATATATTTTTTTGGTAATTATTACGATTAGCAACTACTGCTCCGATTGGCAAAATTTTCTTTCCTGAAAGATTTCACCTTGCTGAACACGAATCTGAAGTTATTTGTAATGGCAAACACATATTAACCTAAGAAAACCAGGTTAGGTTAGGTTATTTATTATTTTTTTAACATGTGCAGTAAAAAAAAAACTTCAGATTCGTGTTCATCAAAGTCAAATTGATCAGTAAAAAACATTTTGCCGATCGGAGCGGTAGTCCTTGATCTTAGTAATTACAATTTTTTTAATAACTAAACCTATCCTTCCTATATTATCTTGTATACCTTTGGGTATAAATTTCCTTATAGTCTCGGTGAATGCCACCCCTCTCAGAAATTATTTCTTGCTATGTTGTAGTCTCTGATATTTGTAAAGTTCATTTTTATAAATATAAATTAATACAAACACAAAATTTAGCCAAAAAACTGTAAATTTAAATAAGTGCTTCAAAACCTGTCATTAAATTGATAAATATGAAGTTTTATTACATGGCAACAACTTGATTGATGGCTATCAATCAACTAATCTTTGTTTCCTGGTTTATCACAAGCTAAAGGTTTCTAAAATAATTCAGAAATGTTTGTTTATTATTCTTACCTGTTAAATATATTATTTATTTTCTTTAGTCATGCACATGATTTCAGCCAAAAATGTTTATCGGCTGATGCAAAAACTCATAAATTTAAATTAAAAATTTTGTAAAATAGCAATTCCCCCTTCAGGCACCCATAAAAAGTTACTAATTCGATGTTTTGGGTTTATTTGTTTGAGGTGGTAACTCACAAAATCCCTTGAAATGTAATTAAACTTGCTATTGATCCCCAAAAATTTACAAATTTTGAAAATTAATTTTCCACTTTAACTTCACACTGCTTCGCACATTAAGTTTTATCGATTTTAGGTCAAAGTTAAAAATGAAAAATCTAAATGTTCAATGCAATCTTTTTTGTTTTGTGCGGGGAATAGTGTCTGTAAGTCTTTGTTTTGTCCTTATAAGTAATTTTTGCTACTTTCGCCAAAAAAATTAATGTGTGTACGAGTTTTATAATTATATGGAGTTTGAGTACCAGGTGAAATATGGTGCTGGTAGTGCTTTGCTAAAGTTGATTTTTGATGAGCATAAGCAGAAGTTTTTTTTTATTGTTTAGTGTATTCCTGATGAATTTCTGCAGAGCCCGCTAAAATAGTTTGGTCGAAATTGCTAATGTGGCTTAGAGAAATAAATACCTTAAATATATATGATAAACTTAAGCATTTGAATTGTTATTGTACATGGTAACTACTTATTGTTAAAAAGGATGTTACTATTTTAAAAGAGTTAACCATATTTGTTACTATTCGCTTTAAAAATACTGTTTACTATTTCAAAAGAGTTACTATTCACTTAAAGAAGTTAACCATATTTGTAAAGACTACTTTAATTATTAATCCCAGGTTTGGGTAATACTTGACCTAATACAGCCCATTTCTGATATCACGTACATTACTGGAAACATTCTAAACACGAGATAAAAATTTTAAGTGTTGGAAAACAAATAGTGCTTAATATTAATAAACTGGAATGTAACCTAAATATATGTCGCAAGATATTTGACCAGCCGATGTACAGTGGCTTATTTGATATTTAGAATTGGAGGACAGAGTTTTAAAATAGAGTGTTTGTTGAACCTCAGTTATAAGTATTGGTTCACAACTGTTGTGTCTTATTTACCACTGTACCTAATGCTAGGGAGGGGAATACAGCTACCTGGCTTTCCATCTCCACTTGTCGGGAAACCTGTTTTCTAAGACTCAAGTCTCTTGCTATACTATAATTAAATGATACTTGCTCTTGCTATATGTTGTTAGTTGTATCAACACACGTGAAATTGTATAAACTGACAGAATATAAATAAAACAGAACACTAGATTTTACTATAGGCACTATTTAGCTGTATTAGAATTTAGCTACAAAATATCTTGTTAGGATAATATGGTAATAAAAATTTCACCAAGTTTAGAATTTTGTTGGCTTTGACATAACATTGATGAACGCACATGGGTTTTCATCATTTATTTGACAGTAATGTAAAATAGTAATCAATTAAGATTCACTGAACTTAATAGACTACAAAATTCAAGAATGTAAAATACTTGTCATATATGTTATAATTATTCAGACAAGTATGTTCTCTAATGAACATATAATTAAGGAACTATTACAACTGAAGTTATTGTTATTTACGTTAAAAAAATTCAATAACAAAAACTGATCTATACAAAACTCATCAGTGCCAACTTTATTGAAGAGTACTAATACTGTATTTTATAAACTCATGTTTATCCACCCATGGAGGGCAAATGATCAACTTAACCAATCCTAATCAGGTTCTTTAATGACTATATTTTAGTAATTTTTTATAATATAATGGTTTAATTAAAAAACAGTACTTTTGGTCTACACAGAATTATACATAACTAGTCATTTGTGTTTAAACACATAGCATGTTTGCCAATTATAGTTAAATTCACTGGTTTAATGTTATTTATAATAAATTGATATTTAAAATAAAATCAAATCTGTCGTAATTTGATACTTTGTATGTCTGTTGTAGAATAACTATATTCTATTAAAATATAAAATAAAGTTAGAAGGACCTTAAAGTTTTATAAAGGAACTGGAAGTTTATAAAATATCATTTGTGTTTAAACGCTTTAGGCTATGTTGCAGCGTAAAATAAATTTTATGTGTTTACTTACTTTGAAAATATTTTAAATTTTATGTTGAGAATGAATTTATCAGTAACAAACATGAAAACAAAATATATCAGAGAGAGTAAAATATTACCCAATTATGACTATACTGTAGCGTAATATACAACTCTGTGTTTTGAAGAAACCTTGATTCTAAAATTTCAAGTGTATTGTGTATTGTATTATAAAGTAACATTAAAAATCTATTATTTTTCTTTGAATTTTTGTGTCATCACTATTAAGATTACTTTTACGTAAATGTATTTGTGCATTTTTCAACACTAATGCAGGTTTTATTTTAGTTTTAGTTTATTTGTAAGCTAGAAAGAAGGTTCTAGCCTATATATTAGGGTCAATAATAATAGAATATGAAGAAGGTAAATGTAATACAATAATAGAATTTGATATAATGGTATGCAATCATGAATATAAAAAAAAGTTGGTTATTATAATATAGTTTTTAAGAGACAACTCATCCAATAAGAAAATTTATTTCATGAAGTATATTTTACTATGAGTTGCCTGTAAAAATTATACGTGAAAACAAATATTAAAAAAATGGCCTACTGCAATGTCGCCAAAGATTCATTATATAACATAAATGTTTATATGAAATAAAACAACTGTTTAAATTCTACATATCATTGTTAACAAAATACTGATACATGCATTTCAAAAATATATAATATTCCAGACGTATTATGTTGTTTAAATCGTGAGTATATTTTCCTTATTACTTAAAACTGTTTAATTTTGTAAGTTTCCTGGTCTATTTTTGGTTATCATCTACGTTTTACACACATTTCATTAAAGATCCAAACTCTGATGTAGGTACAGATGAGAATCAGGCGCTTGGGGGCTTCTTCAGGAATAGCACTTTACACTTATGATAGTTTATTGGAAGCTATTGATTTTACTTTCGTTACGATTCTACTGTTCTTACAAAAGTCTGTTTCTCCATGGACTTGAATAAAATTATCTTCAACAATTTGAGCACCAAAGAAAATATTGTCACTGGGTACTAGTAACCCACCTTTAGACAGTTTCAATCCATGATAGGTTTATCTTATTCCTTGTGGATATGAAAGAATTTTTTGTACCCAAAAGTGGATATTTGTCCTGCAGTTTAAAAGCTACATAGCCAGCTACATAACGGAGATTTCCTATTTTTAAAATGTCACATTAATTATTAAATTTTAATATTTGTTCACTGAACATTTCAAAGGTATCGTCTTCTCCAGGGCTATCAGATTAAACGTTGACTTCATGAAACTGTTGTGCTATTTTTGCAGTTGGACATACTTCTGCACTTCCCAGAGAAACATTTAATATTAAACACTCATCAGTATTTATTCTGTGTTTGATTTATTCGACATAATCGAGTTTGCAAGTTTTCCCATTTAGAAGCATCTTAAACTATGGATCGGGGTGATCATATGTGCCTCCCATTCCTCGTATTACAGAAAATAGGTTTTTCAAGACATTCTGATTTAGTTTAGTGGTCAGTACATAATTAGAATTACATGTCTTGCAAATACACAAACATGTGTACCAAAGCTATATCCATACTAAAATATCATTTTGAAAAGGAAGTAATTTTTTAAAACTATACACCAACGTATACTTTATAAAAATTCGACATGTTCTGTAAGGTTTTAATTTGCTGTTCAAGGTTAATGCCAAAAGCATTTTACTCTGTCTGAGATGTATATGGTGCCTCTGAATTAAATATGTCAGACCAATCTTTGACTAGTTGCATTAGGTCTGAAGTATCTTTCCAATTAGTTTTTAGGAATCCCCTTTTTTCTTAGTATTTTAGAACTTAAGCTGTGGAAAGAGAAAAAAGTACTGCAGCCAATCTTACATTTTATTTATTTTTTTGCCTTTGCATAAATATGTTCTTGAGTCGACTTGAAAGCTATCTTTAAATCGATTTTTAGTAATTCAAACTCTATTCTATACTATTTTTTTGCTATTTATTTTTTGGTAATACTGCACGGTTAGACATTGTACACTTCAACTTAAACCACGCTCACAAAGCTAAATGTTAACGAACCAAAACTACACAAATGCTGTCTGGGCACTGGCAGGAAGAACCTTCTGCTTGTCCAGCTTCTCGATTGTGATGTCACAGTCTTGGCGGGAACGCTGCCAGTGTGTAAGATCCTTGAATGTGAGGTCATGGGACAAGACTGTCTGCTCAAGGGTGCTAGTTATTGTGAATCTGTACTGTTTAATATTCTGTGATTTGTTGATCTGAGACATTTGTATTATTTTTTCGAATATTGTGTTTGTGAGTGTGTTTTATAATTTAGTATATATTGTGGTTGGTTTTTTAGTGCTTGTACATTTCGAAATTTTCAGTGGTGTTCAAATTATTGCTTTTATTGATAAATTATAGAGTTTCTAGGTTGGTTTCAATGTGCGTTGTGTATATAATGTGTCTTTTATATCTTCGGCAAGATAGGAGTTAGGTTGTTTTTATGCCTTTTATATGTTACTTGTAGTTTGTGGTGTGTCAAGCTAAAACCATTGTTACATTGAATTTGTTTGTACTCTAGCCTGGTTGTATTTGTTCTGGAGTGTTGAAGGTTTTCTTTATGTTGGAGGTTTTAAAGGTGATTTTGTAATTAAGTTTTTGATGAAGCTATTTATTGTGGTGTGTTGTGATATGTCAAGGTTATGTATTTTTGTTTTTATTATTTTTTCTACCTTTGTTGGTTTTGCATATTATATATTGTATCTGGGTGTGTTTATATCCAGTTTTGAGTCCAATGTATTTTATTGTATAGACTTTGTTATCCCTTCATTGTTCATGCAGTTTGTGTGTCAGTTTCATGAATTGGGAAGAGGCATGTTTGTGTTGCATTGAGTAAATGGATGTGTTAAAATGACATTATCTATGGTAGTGGGTTTTCACTACTATGGTAGTGTATTTTAAATTTATGTTTATTATTTTGTTTAGTAATTGTGAGATCCAGAAAGTTAATTGGGTTTTGATTATGGTTAAGCTTTTGATGTCAACAAAACTATCATAGGCTGAAGCGTTCATCGTAGGGTCCATGTTGGAAAAGCAAAGTTAGGAAAATGATATTTTCAATATGAGATTCTTTTGGAAGGTAATGGCAGGCATGAATTTGGAATTCAAAATGAGAAAGTGCATTAGTGAAAAATTTTCTTATTTCAATTTATTCTCAGACCCAATGAAAAGGGGGAGTAATAGCATTAAGAAAAAGTACATTGTTTTTAAAACAGGTCTTCACATATTTTAAAGGAAACATAATACCATAAATGACTCGCCATTTTGAAAAGATATCAGGAAATAGGATGATATACTCAAAATAAGAAGATATTACTTTGATCGAGATCTGTCGTTTTCACCCATAATTTTGATCTTTAAAAACAGATTTGCTTCTTACTAGTCAACACAAGTGCCCTACAAGTAATTTTAATGTCATAACAATATTAAAAAGCTATCTTTGTATGTATTGGGCTCCAACAATGCTCTATGGTATAATGTTTATTAGGAAAGACATAACCCAAACAATCATAAGTAATCTTAACACACACTAGGGTTGCAGGAAGATTATTGAAAAAGAAGATAATCAAGCTATTGCTTCTAAAACCAATCGGTTTAACCTGCCTAGCGACTATGATTCAGGAGAGCTGCAGGACTTAGTTGATGTGGACAAAATAGCAGGAGGTTCTGACGATGGTTTGTGTAAAGATGGACAATGACATAGAGCCTGAGTGTGAGGTTAAACCAAGCCTCAACTCTTTTACAAATATTAGAGGCAGCCATGATCCCACATCAAATATTTAATGACAACACCAGAGAATTACTAAAGATAGTGTGAAGCATCAGGAGAGAGTAAGATTAGTGCTTTAGAAGGGAATAGAGAAGAAACAGAGTAGAATGACAAAATGTTTTCAACTAATATATACTGAATTACTGTATTTTAGTTACAAATTTATGTGTTAGAGTAATGAAATACAATATTCTTTTAGGGTATTTTAAATTATCTTATTTTTATTGCAACTCCAATTGTAGATTATTTTTTAAGTAAATAATGATGGAAAACCCAAATATAATATTTTTTTAAAGTGAAAGAACTGCACTTACGAGTATATTTAATTTTCAAGATATAACATATTAATTAATATAATTATTTATAGTAATTAATATTAATACATTTAAATTAATTACTTTTTAAATTTTTTTTAGTTCAAGCCACATGTTCCTATGATCAAATTTAGGAAAGGAACTCCAAATTTACTGTCAAGTAAGTATTTAATGCATTATAACATAAGTAAAGTAGGTGTAAGTGATACATAATTTTCAAGAATCAAATTAGAAAAGTAATTACTTTGTTTAAATATAAATAACTAACATTTTTGAACTTTTTACCAAAAACATAAAGTTGTAAAAGCTTGCTATTAATTATTGTAACTTAATATATTATATATATTGTAACTATAAATTATATTAAAGTATTTATGTTTTGTATAAATTGGAGCAGTGCTATGAAAATGGTAATTAGAAAATGAATTCCCTAAAATTTGAAACTCTCACCAATGTTAGTGTTATTTCTAACACTAGGGGCAATGTATGCAATATAATTATTTTGTCCCATTTAGCTTAAAATAAGTGATAACATACGATTTCATAATACAGCTGATTTTATGTTAGAACAGCTGTTTTAATACATAGGTTATGTTTATTTATTTATAATAATTGTAATTATTTAATAAAAAGTAACAAAAATATTTTTCTCTGTTGACATAAGTAGGAATTTACTTTTAAAATTTTTTGTTTATTTAGTTGTTTGTTTATACATCAGTTGCATAGTGTTTATAAACAAAAAATGATTGCCTTTTTAGGTGAACATTATAAAGCCTGTATGTATATATGGTATTGAAGCCATCATAATGGCTATGTTAAAGGCTTGAAACATTTGGCGTGGTATCTATGTTAGGGGAAGGTCATGTTAGATTGTGATGTTTCAGAAATATACATACTCTCTGCTGGGATCACAAATAGTTTACAACTCTTCTAGGTTGAAGGATAATAGAAAGTTGTTAGAATTTTGGTAAATCTAAGGAAGGGATAAACTGATCTACAAGAAAATGTTGATATTGAGCGGGAAAGATAAGTCTTTGATTTCAATGTTTTCTGTAAAAATTTTTATTGGTGGAATTGTTACCTTGTACAAGAAACTTCAAAATTGTATTAAAAAAATTCGATTTTAAAAATTTATTTTCCCAATTAAACTGGCATATTTGGTGTGTTAATAGCATCTACCCAAAAATCTCAACCAGAAACAGTGGTCTCAGCATCTCGTCCTTCAATACAACCTTCGGCAACTTCTAGTGCAAAAGTAATTTCTCGTCCTCTAATTGAAGACTATCAGCTTCCTCAGAAATACAAGCGACTACCATTAGACGATGCTGAAATAAATGCAATTAATGTAAGTAACACCCAATGGTTACTCAGTAATACTCTTGTGATTGGCAAATAATAACAATTTTCATTCATACAACTGTACAAGTCTTATAATAAATTGTTATCTAAGCATGTGAGTGTGTGTTTGTTGAGATGGCCAAGTACTCTTTTCCAATATAAAAATACAGTCGGCGCCGGTTATTGTGATCATATTTGTCAGAAGCATATTTGATAACAATAACCGAACGCTTAATCACGATGTAGTCTACAGCCGTACTGCATTGAACTCGCTGTATTATTGCCACAACGGTTTGTTCTGAACGATCCTACCTTTAAGCCTATCATTACATCAAGTAATTCTAATTCTGTAACACTATAATTAAACTGTACTTACCAAATTTTGATGCTATTCCGGACAGTTTTATGTACAGTAGTAGAATTTCTGTAATTTAGTTTTCTACTTGTTAAAATTAGTGGGCATATTTCATGTCAGTTTATTTTATTCGACTGTAGATTTTTTTTAAACACTGAATCTAGCATAATTGAAAAAAATACAGTATATAGAACTACGTAAAACACTTGATCAAAACATTTTAACACATAAAACTTCATTATAAAACACTTCAATCTTATTTACACTTCAAATTTATATTTACTTTTTCTCGAAGAATTCCTCTATATGTGACTGTCTGTAGTCTTCTCGTAAAATATTGTTTATAAATTGTTCATATTCATAATGTTTGTTGAAATTTTCTGCTTTTTGTTGAACATACTGCCTTAGAATCTCAAGAGCTTGGTGAACTTCCTGCTTAGATCTTTGCGGTACACATTTATCATTTTCGTCATCATCGGTGCCTTCTTCTTCTTCAGTAACTTTTGATGTTGAAGCAACTACCTCACAAATATCGTCTTCAGTCATTTCCACTGCTGTTTCAATACTATCGTCAACTTCCATCCACTCAGTATATTCTTTTAAGGACATATCGAAAGGCTTCAAGTTCTCTTCAGAGTCTTCCTCAGATGTAGCTTGCTCTCGATTTTCTTCAACAAAAAAACCACCTTTTCTAAAGCAATTTTTCACAGTTTTTTCAGAAACTTCATTCCAAGATTTTGCTATCAGATGAATAGCATCGAGTAAAGAAGTTTTTTTAGCCAATTCATTTGAGGTAAGGGTTTGAAATTCATCCATATTTTCTATAATTCTAGCACGCATCTCTCGTCGATAAAAACTTTTGAGATTTTTAATTATGCCTTGGTCACATGGCTGAATAATTGATGTAGTATTGGCCGGAAGGTAAATCACTTTGATGTGTTTTAGCGTAGTGCTTATGTCATTATGTGCAGTGCAGTTGTCTAGTAGAAGGACAATGTTGCGTTTGAGGCTGGTATCCCAATTAGTCAGCCATTCATTAAAAATTTTTGACGTCATCCAAGCATTGGAGTTTGAATGATATTCAACCGGTAGCTTTTTGATACCTTGAAAACAACGTGGATTTTTAGATTTACCGATAATTAAGAGTTTTTCTTTATGACCAACCATGTTAACACAACACAAAACAGTTATTCTTTGTTTACATATTTTACAGCCGTTAGCAATTTCATTTTTAAATAAGTAAGTATTTTCGGGTAAAGCACGATAATAAAGTCCTGTTTCATCTGCATTGTATATGCAGCTAGGAGAATACTCGGCCAAAATCTTTGGCCATTCGTATTGTAACGAGTCCTCAGCTCCAACAAAATCAGCATTTCTTTTTTCACCACATGTTTTCTTGTAAACAATGTTTTCCCTTTTCTTCCATCGATTGAACCATCCATCTGTGGCTTTAAAATCCTGTTTTCCTATTTTTTTGGCAAGATCCTCAGCTTTTAGACGCATTAGTGGGCCGTCAACTCGAGCATCTTTTTCGCGAACATTTTTAAACCACAATTTCAAAGCTGATTCCACTTGCGGATCCTTCCCAGAACGATGTCTTTTGTTGCCAACATTTGCATTACACTTTGATAATGACAAGATTTTTTCTTTGTTGTTCAATATTTTACATAAGAGAGGTTGAGAAACGCCAAGTTGAGAAGCAGCATTTCTTTGACTCATTTTTGGTAATTTACTGTACCTATCTAGAATATCAAGTTTTTGTTTAAGACTTAAATCACGTCATTTCTTTTGAGATTCGGACATCTTGCTATACTGTCCTTTGAATCTTCAAGTGACACTAAACTCTACAAAACAAACGAAAAAGATCTTTAAAAATTAAGTTATGTAAAATCACACTGAAATACTGTAATAAACGTTCATAAAAATTCACTGTTAAAAAATACTGTAGGACTACTGTAAATGGCTCAGTAGTAACATCAACTAATGTTAACAAACAACTAAAGACGACTCAAGCGAGGCTGGGGCGTTTGCCTAAACAAAGAGTAAGGGAGACATTCTGAGAACTGTGCTAAGTGCTGAAAATGTTATAAAGTATTCTGTCATTCTAAAAATAAACATTCTATGAATTGGGCGTCATTGTGTGTTGCACGTGCTGTTTACACTACTTTGTAGACATTTTTACTTGGTCCATGCTAGTATACGTTGACGCATATGATTTTGAATGGCAAATTAAATGATAATAATAAGCGAACAGATGATTACAATAAGCGGCCTAATTACAATGTATTAATATACGTCCGTGTTTGTTTTTCAATGAAACGATAACATTAACCGTGATCACAATAAGCGGCGCCGACTGTATCACTTTTATTTAATTTTTTTATGTTATAATTTTTAACAAAGTAATTCCAAATTTATGCGATTTTAAAATAAATAGGGCAAAGGGTAACTCAAGGTGTAATCTACCTAAACAAAGGTTATCGGTAAGCATAATATACAGCCTAATTTTCGATGTAAAAGTAGTTTTATGCAAGCCAATCTTATCAAATATTTGAAATAGTTAATCGTAAAAAATAAACACATATTGAATTTTGTAAAAACAATTTGAAATAGATATGAAATTAGTGTAAAAGTCAAATATAATCACAGGCAGATAAATAATGAAAACATGTAAAATAAACATTAAACCAAGTAAATATAAACCTTAGGAGTAAATAAATAAATAATGACAGATAAAAATAATTACAGATGCTATAACCTGGAAATATCAGAAGGAAATGGGATACAAAAAGAAGGTTCCTATTTTGTAAGACAAGTTCTGATTGGACTGAACCAATCAGCGGAGTATTCTAAAGATACAGAAAACTGGACCCTCCAGAAGGTTCAGTTTTGGAAGAGTGGATGAAACCGGGATGTTGGATGAACGTTTGCTCGTTTCCTCACGAGCGATTATGCTGTACTATGTATAAATACGAATTTATACACTGCACCTGTACAGCTCGATACAAATTTTTAAAGAAAGAATGGAAAGAATCTTCTACTATTAAACTACAAAAAAATTGTGTTTCTAGTCCCGAATGGCACAATCAAGCTGCACCCCATGAACCAGGGGAGAGTAAAAGTTGTAAAGCAGCATTACCTTAAGCGACTAGTGTAAAGATACTTACATGACATAGAACACGGTAATCACCAACATCTTGTAAACATTTTAGATGCTATTAAGTATGCTGCTTCGGCATGGAATGAAGTCCGTTCTAAAATAAAAACTGTTTTATGAAAGCGGTTGTAAAATGGTTTCAGTGTTTAACTGGCTTTAGAGTGTACTGTCAAGAAAGCTGAGGAAATCATATTTGTTGACTTCCCCAACTATGTATCTGTAGACGATAATATCACGGCTTGTGAGTAATAACAGTTCAAGAAATTGTGAGATGTTGCTTTAATAGGCTCTACTACAAATGAGGACAGTGAGGATGATTATGATAATAATGAAGAAGAAGCAGAGCGTCTGCAACCAGTAAAGTGTGCTGCCACTTTTAGTGTATTAGCTGATGTGAGACGTTACATTATCAGCGCTCCCAGAATTTCAGACAACGGTATTGAAAAGTTTGATCAAATAAAAATTTTTTCCAACAAAATAAGATCAAAAATAATTTTAAGAAAATATAAAGACTAGTAAAATAACCCCTCTGTACAGTAGTAATATAATAATGTGCTTAGCTTATGGTTCCCCATTAAATCCGTTTATCTGTGTTACATATTTATTTTTTTAATGGAATTTGTTTCTTAAATGTGTGGGAACATACAGTATTTTCTAATCCTGTATAAGACGCTTTCCTGTTCAAGTTGGTTTTTTTCGATGGTCCTTTGAAAATTGTATTGGGTGTATTTTACTGTATTTATAATAAATTTTTCATTCCTCAGTTTATTGTTTTGTTTGTTTGATTTAAACTGTTGTATAAAATAATAAAACTCCAATCAGTAATATCAAATATCTGTGATGAGTAAACCGTGAAACACAGCAGGAAAAAAAGCTTCACTGTAACATCATAAATAATTGCTTAATCCGGTATGATAAAAGGAATTCAAAAGCAGGGATACAAGATAAAATTATTTGTAATAAGATAATTTGAAACATTAAGAGTGTTATGTTCCAAAGAATCAGTTGAAACAATAACATACTCTATGCAATAATTAAATTCATAATTTCTATCATCTACTGAGACAACTCTGGTAATTTATAGACATTTTATGTCATTAACTATGTATATATAATGGTATTTAAAGAGTTAGGTGATAGGGTAGAAAAAAAGTGAGTAATAAAAAAAAGGAAACCTAAATCAACAAGTGATGAAATAAAAAATTGGAAAACATGCAATAAGAGTTAAATGAGAAATTAATAAACTTAGTTCAAATGGGATAAATTCTAAAATAAATGAGCAGAACAGGGGGGGAAAATGAAAATTTTATTACAAAGAGTGAACAACAAATATTCGTTAATCAACCAAAATATAAATATAATCAGAGAAACAAATAGTGAAGAGAACAAATGACTAAACAGTATCTGGGTTCAACAACTAGGGATAAAAGGTAAGATGCAATATAAAAGCCAGGATTCAAAAGAACGTTTGTTTATATGTACGAGGTCTGTACAATACGAGTGCGTTCAAAAAATACGCAGACTTTTTGAATTTCGCATCTTCAATTTTTCGGTCAAAATCTCGTAACAAGGTCCAACTGATATCCCACACTCTTAGGAAAGCTCCCTAATGGTCAGACGTCGATTTTTGCGCACCAGGGTGTTGATTTTGTCAACGTGTGGGTCGTCAGTTGACGTTGAAGGACGCTCTTCATCAATCGACTGTCGGCCACCCTTGAAACGTTCATGCCACTTAAAACATGCAGTACGCTTCATGGCAACATCGCCATAGGCCGTGTTAAGCATGGCAAATGTTTCTGTTGCAGATTTCCCTAGTTTTACACAAAATTTCACAGCAATTCGTTGCTCCTTCAGGCTGTCCTTTTAAAAATCCGACAAACGAAAAAAACACTTTACTAAACTGCGTGTAACTCATCAACAAATGAAGATATCTGCGACTGAATTACCACGTTTTAATCAGCTGATTTATACGAACCTAGCGGCGAAATTCAAACAGTCGGCGTATTTTTTTAACAGACCTCGTATATAGGCTAATGTTACTTTTTTAAAAATAGATTTCTAATTTTGTTTTTGTACCAAGAGTATTAGAACTGGTTAAATTTTTTTTTTACCCCATTGCTTTTTTTGTTGAGATATTAAATGGTTTTAATACTTTTTCTTTTGTTGTTAATGTATATATTACAAACCATGTTAATGAGTTAATGAGGATATGATTAATCACTTAAACAATAGTTTATAACTATCGGAACTTTAAATTTTGTAAATTAGTAAAAACTTATTGAGACAGAACGTTTTTGATCGCTATGTGCCGATCTTCATCAGTGTCTCTGATGAGAGAGAGACACTGATGAAGATCGGCACATAGTGATCAAAAACGTTCTGCCTCAGTAAGTTTTAACTAATTTACAAAATTTAAATTTCAGATAGTCATAAACTATTGTTTAAGTGATTAATAAGATTCACCTAATGTAATGGACTACAAAATTCAAGAATTGGATTTTGTGTTATCAGTTGTAATTGTTTTGCACTGGGTTAGTTCTTATTTATTAATTGTAGTGTTATTTTTGAAATTACATGGATATTCTACACTTTTTGTTTAAATGCTGAATGTTTATGAGAAGGTATTGCAGCGTTGGACTGGCCTGTCAAAGTACTGTTGTAGAGATAAATTTATTTGTTGGACATTTTTAAATTTTTGAATACTTAATTGTTTCACTAAAATTCTTATTGTTTACGGTTTACATTGGTAACAAAGTTAATTTAAGATTGAAATTATAGCAAAAACAAATACATATATAAAACAGGTTTTTTATTTAATGACACCTGTGTGATCCTATTTCTCTTACCCTTGTTATGTTGTATAAAGAATTTAGTTATGTAATTTTGTGTATATATATATATATATATATATATATATATATATATATATATATATATATATTTATTTATTTATTTATTTATATTGTTTCAGAGCGGAGGTGCTTTTACATGAAACAGTTCACATAGTTTAATAAAAAAATAAACTAATAGTTATTCTGCTCAGAAGATTTACAATAGGATTGTGTTATTTACTTCAAATGAGTGTTAAAAGTAAAGAAGATGAATAGCGAATTAATTCTTTATTATTAAAAAAAAAAAGATATAAAAATGTTCCTTTTGTAATTGGTTTTTTCTTATTACTTCAACCTATGGACAAAACTTATATGGTATTGGCATTTCAGTAAAATGTTGAATTGTATATGTATATAATTGTAAATTGTATACATTAAACTTTTAAAATAGGTTACAACAATTTTCTGAAAATAGCATTTGCCCTTTCTAAATAAGATAACACCAGTTTCAGGAAATGTGCCCCAATTTCAACTTAAACTGGGATTCCATAAAGTGGATTATATATCCATAAACAGTCCTTTTAAAAAAAATTTTAATTAGTTTACTGTGATCTATAGTTTATTTTGTTTAAAAATTAACTAATTAATCAAGTTAAGTTCGATTGATTAGCGAAGGTCGTATAGAAAGTGTCGTAAAGGTACCAAGCAAGGAAAGCCTGTTTAGTTAGTGACTGCGGGTATTTCTTCTGATCAAACAGACATTGCCCCAAGAAATCCAGTTACTTGAAGGTAACTTTATTCATTAAATATCAAGGCACAAGGAATGTTTGGACTAGATAGGAGACTGATAGATTTACCTAGTGGCAATAGTCCAAAACTGCAATCTCTTGGAAATAAATAAATAAACACATATAATAACACATTACACTATTAAAATATTTCGATCATACAATGATCCTTTTCAATCAAAAAGGAAGAATAAAATACTGAAGTGAACCACAGATGTGTATAAAAGATTAAATATTCAAATGTCACAGATTTATAGTTTATGATGTAGTACTATATGTTATTTGTATAAATATTGATTAATTTAAAACAGATATTAATAGACTGTCAGAAGGAAGGCAAATGGAGTTATTAAAAAGGGGAGAAGTTTGGGGGAAGATAAAAGAAGTTATCTGATGTTGAGGTTAGGAGGTTCTCCAGATTTGGAGTACTACTGGTATGAAAACCACATCTTCTCAATTCTGAAGAGATGCAATCAAGGGGGACATAATTATTTTGGTATTTTAATTAATTGAAACATATGTCGGTTTCAACATTGAGTTGGCCTATCTATATTCATGATCCTAATGTCATGTCTGTGGCCATTCATTCTGATGCTCAGACCATCTATGTACTGTGCTGGGCAAAATTTACATTGTAACTGGTGTTATTATGTGTATACTTATTTCCAAGATATTGCAGTTTTGGACTATTGCCACTAGGTAAGTCTCTTATCTAGTCCAAAAATTCCTAAATAACCTTTAAGCTGTACTAGAAGTAAGCTAAATATATATAAAGTTATTATTGTTAATTGTAATAATTATTATTATTGTAATTGTGTGTGTGTGTAGACCTACACTACACACACACAATTAAAATAATAATAATTATTACCATTAACAATAATAACTTTATATATATATATATTTAGCTTAGTTCTAGTACAGCTTAAAGGTTACTTAGGAATTTTTGGAATATATATATATATATATATATATATATATATATATATATATATATATATATATATATATATATATATATATATATATATATTAATCACTTAAAACAATAGTTTATGACTATCCGAACTTTAAATTTGTTAAAACTGAGACAGAATGTTTTCGATCTCTATCAGTGTCTTCTGCTTGGAGTTATTGGGTCAAGCCGTGACGGTATTAAAAGTAGGTTTTCGATAGTATGTGTGATTTGTATTGTATTTGTTCGTTTAGTATGTTTGTGTGTCTGTAAATTTCATATTGTTCTAGTGTGTTGAGATGTGGTCCTTTTTTGTTGATGTGTAGGATTTCTAGGTTGTGGTAAATGTCTGTGTATTTGTGTCCTGTTTCTTTTATATGATTGTAAAATGTTGAGTTGGTGTTCTGTTTGTGTTCCTCGACTCTTTGTTTAAAGCTGCGACTTGTTTGTCCAATGTATAATGTATTACATTCATCGCAGTTTAGTCTGTATTAGCCTGGTGCTTGTAGTTTATCTTTGTTGTTGGTGTTGTGTTGTATTTTGTATTGTAACTTGTTATTAGTTTTGTAGGCTATTTTGTATCCTATTTTTTGAAATTTGCGTGCTATTTTGTTTGTGGTTTTGTTTATGTATGGTAATGTGATGTATTTGTTTTCCCTGTCTATAGTGTTAATTTTAGTGTTTTTTGTATTTTGTACCATAGTTTGTCTATTATTGTGGTGTTGTATCCATTTGTGTATGCTAAATATTTAATTGTTTCTAGTTCTTTGTTTATGTTTTCGGTAGCCATTGGGACTTCTTTAAGTCTATGGAGCATGGATCTGAAAGCAGCGTGTTTGTGTTGAATAGGGTGGTTTGAGGTGTTGTGGATAAGAGTATCTGTTGTTATGGGTTTCCTGTAAATGTTGAAGCTGTGTTTTTGTGTATGGCTTTTTGTTATGGTTAGGTCAAGGAAGTTTAGGGATCGGTTGGTTTCAATTTCTGAAATTAAGTGGAGTTTTGGGTGTATTTTATTAGTGTAGGTGAGGAGTTTTTCGAATTGACGGGAGTTGCCTCTGTATAGTGTTATGATATCATCGACGTTTCTGTGCCAGTAAATGATTTTGTGTGCATGTGTATTGTTTGTGAGTATCTTGGTGTTTTCTATGTAATGTAGAAAAATTTCGCTTAGGACACTACTGATAGGACTTCCCATGGGTAGGCCATCTGGTTGTGAGTAGAAGTTTGAGTTGTGGGTGAAATAGTTTTGTTTGGTGATGGTTTGGAGGATGTTTATGATTTCGGTAACATTGGTTTTAGGTATGTTGTTCAGTATTAATTGGATTTCTAGGATGTTGAGCGTTTCGGGTATGGGTATGTTGGTATACATATTTGTTATGTCGAGTGATAGTAGTGTTGAATTGTGTGGTATGTTTATGTCTTTTATTTTACTTATGAGGTTTGTTCTGTTTTTTATGTATGTTTCTGTGTTTAAGTTTATGGATTGTCTGATTATCTTGTCCATGTATTTTGCTAATTTATGTGCAGGGGCATTCTGGTAGTTGATGATGCCTCGGATGGGGACATTGGGTTTGTGAATTTTGAGAAGAGCGCTGAGGGTAGGTGCTTTAGGGTGGATTTGTTTTAGGTGGGATTTTTTGTTTTTGTTGATAATGTAATAAATTCTACATTTGTTTGACGAATGTAATAAATTCTACATTGGACAAACAGGTCTCAGCTTTAAACAAAGAGTCGAGGAACACTAACTCAACATTTTACAATCATATAAAAGAAACAGGACACAAATACACAGACATTTACTACAACCTAGAAATCCTACACATCAACAAAAAAGGACCACATCTCAACACACTAGAACAATATGAAATTTAAACACACAAAAACACAAAGTACAAAAATACTAAACGAACAAACACAATACAAATCCCACATACTATTTGATACTATCGAAAACCTACCTTTAAAACCGTCACAGCTTGACCCAATAACTCCAAGCATATGACACTGATGAAGATCGGCACATAGCGATCGAAAACGTTCTGTCTCAATAAGTTTTAAAAAAATTTACTAAATATAAGGTTAGGATAGTCATAAACTATTGTTTTAAGTGATTAATAAGATTCACCGAACGTAATGGACTACAAAATTCAAGAATATATATAGAATTGCAGTTGAAAGAATTTCATCTAGCATTGACGAGGTGAACCCATCAACAGTTGAAAAGCTCGTTAAGGCGGGAAATTCTATTTTGAGAAATAATGTAGCTATTCAAACCTCCTATGGTGGTCTGTGACAACAGGATGTTGCCATTTTGTCCATATGGGTTTAATATACAAAAGTGTTAATCTTATAATGCTCTGACACTAAATACAACTATATTTACTCATATATGCTCCATATATTTCATACCTGAAATTAAAGTCCAAAAATGTTATATCCGGTTTACATGGTGAAATGTATTTAGAGTAAAAATACTGGCTATATTACAAAGATCATGTGTGTGTCATATAAAAGCAAATATTTGTTATAAAGTAAGCACTGGTTACTTTAGCACATTACAAAGTATATTTGTGTTTTGCTTTCTATTAATCCTTAATTTCTAAGACTTAGAATTTTGGCACAGTTTATCTAGTGTAATTGCTTTATACACTTTGTATACTAGTTTCAGGGGCACAATTCAAACAGAGGAAAATTTTTATTCTGTAAGTCAATTTGGTAATGCAGACCAAACACCTAAATTCGTCAATATACCATTTGATGTTACAGTTGTAAATAAGGGACAAGAAGATGAAACTTCGACATAGTCATCATGCTTGGATGTACAAAACTATTACATCTCTTATTTAATGACTGCCATTAACCAACCCATCTACAAACCTTTTAAGGCCCATCTACAGCAATAATGCACTTGTTTAGCCATCATTTCCCCTTATTTGTGATGGATAATTAATATGTGGAATTACACTATGGAAAATCTTTAGTACATTTAAAAAAATGTTGCATATCTAATACCAGTGAATGGTGAAGAAAATTTAATTCTATACAAAACAATGAAACAGTAACAATGAAGTAAAGGATTCTAACTAGCCATTATATATGATTGTATCCTTAAATACCAATAGTTTTACTTTACATTTACTGTATTTGTAGGCTAATAATAAATAGCACTTGGTTTATTTAATTTAATTTTCATATAAACATATTTTCCCTCAAACCATCCAATAAAAATAGGGCTGTATGGATTACACAAGGGCATGGATACACAAGTATACATATTATGTTCACATATAACAAAATTCTATGCTTTAGGCTTACAATATTTCTGAAATGAGAGATAATTAAATTCTTAATGCAAAATGTTTATGATAATCATTAGCTTCATATGACAATATCATTTTCTTCTCCACTCCATTTTTTACTGATAAGTTAAGAGGGTACTGAATAACACATAAATTAAAAATAATATTTCACATATAAAAATTCATGTAACAATACTTTTCTAAATTTATCCAAAGTACCTATCTAGCCACTTAAATTTAATATAATGGGTAAATATTCTGATTAAAAAAATGTTTACTTCCAATGTTTTTCATTTATGTAACTAAACTGGTCTTGTAATAACTTCACTGAAAATTACTTTTCTTGTAGAATTTATGTTCCATAACGTCTTCCATTTCTTCCAGCTGAATAACGCCATTTTGACTTCTTTCGTAAATGTCTTTCAATTTAGCTTCAATATTTATAATTTTAATTCTCTTTAATAGTAATTCATTTCGTAGTGCAGTAACCTCTAATTCTTTTGAAATAACACACTCTTCTAATTCTTCTTTTCTTTTCAGTTTTTGAAGTATAAAAGGTGATCTTAAGTGAAGTTTTACATTTTGTGGAGGCCTCCTAACAAAAAAAATATAAATGTAGTTAGGCCTTATATGTTACTATAAATTAAATTTAATAGTTTTTATTTTCAAATTAATTGTTGAAAATTAAAAAAATGTAGTCAAATCCTAACAATCATTAGACATTTCAGATAATCTATATATGCACACTACATATCTTTTTTTAAAACCATTAAAACATAATTATTAATTAATTTTAAAATTTTGTTACACTTGGCCTGCAATTACTTTTTTTGAAAAAAGTTTGTTATATGCAACAACATTATCTATTTTATATTTCTAATTTTCAAATTTCTAATTACAATAAATTACATTTTAAATTTGTGCAATTTTCCCTGTTAACTAAACAGGTATATATGCTTAATTTCTTCGATTTGTCTAAATTTCAATTTTAAAGCTTTCAAAAAGAATTAAAATACCTTGTTAATATTTTGAAGGTAGAGAAATAAATTGTCAAAAATGACCTTACCATCTAATATGTTCGGTTTCTAATTCATTTTCTTCTATAAGACGAGAATAAGTATCAAATACAGTCTCCAAATCTTCTTCTTTTATCAAGTCATCCAACTCATTCATTGCTTTTTCTGTTGATGATTTTTTTAAAATTTCAAATAATTTCAAACCTATTTTAGGTTTTTTTTTTATTGCTGATATATCTTTGAATGTTTCTATAAATTTTTCTTCACTGAAAATAAAATATTTGTAAAATGTAATAAATGCATTGTGTATTTAAATAATTTTATAATCAAATATGTTATCAATATTAAAATGAAGGACATATCATACTGTTATCATTTCTTCATCCATATCTAGAACACTAATCAAAAATGTATATAATAAAATAAAACATATAAATTTAAGGATAGTTGAGTATTATAACACACATGCACACGCACACACTATAATGGGCTAATCAACTTAGATATATATCTAAGTATATATAAAGATATATCTTAGACTTAATATCTCAGGGTAAAGCCAATGATAGTGAAATTATTTAAAAAAACGATTATATATAGAACTGATGGTAGTTATAGGCCAATTGTGACGCAACAAAGGATGGAACTTCAGGACCCCTCCAATTTCAATAACTCTTTATCGATAACTCTTGAAAATTAAACTTTTTTTTTGTTGATCTTTTAATCACGAATTTTTCAGTTATAAATTCATCAAAGCAATATTCATTAATCAGAACTATAAAATATAAACTTTAAGCTTATATTTCTCAAATTTCAACCCAAACCTTATACAGCGACCCTGAGAGCAATACAAAACTATATGTAAATTAAGTCAACTAGTGGAATAAGATTATGAGTCTCTTAAAGATCAATATAATTGAGCAGGTCAAAATTAAAATAAAGTAAGAAACCCCCAACTCAATATAACATTATAATTCTTTCTGTTATAAATTAATAAAGAACCTGTATTTTGTGTGTTATTTCAGTGTAATCCAGAGAATCAATATTATAAATAATCATACCATTTTTATCAGTGATAAGTGGCTCCCAAAACCGAATCCTATTAATTAAAATAACAATCAGTAATAATAAATGTGTCAATACAATTTATGACATTTGAAAGTTAATAGAAATTAAATAAAAGTAAATTATAAAAACACTTACGATTCAATAAAGTGTTACAATATACAGTACATTTATTAGCTCTATGTATAATTATTAGCTCTTATGTAATTGATAAGATCTCGAAAACAGACTTGCAAATATACTAAGTAAAATTCATATTTAATTGTTTTTACCTGGTGCTGAACCTATGCTGGTTATCTTAGCCAAAAACATTAACAATCTAATGAAAAATTGAATTAAAAAAATTAACTAAAATTATTAATAAAAATTAACACAAAAACAACAATAAATAATAAAAAGATAACAATGGTAAACAATATAACAGTATGAAGATAACAATTAATAAAACATAATTTACAAATATAACAATAAATAAATATTTATAACACGATAACAAGAGAATTAAAATACAATAAAGTTAAATAAATAAACATTTATACACAAATACAAAGAAATATATGTATAAATAAATATAACAATAGATAAATATTTATAACAAGAGAAATAAATTTAATAAATAAACATCTATACACAAAACACAAAGAAATAAATATAAAAACAATATTGTAATTATAAATATTAAATTTCAAAATATGTTTAAGTGATGCAAGAGAGCGATGACTCGATCAATGGCCGAGGCATCGTCCCCCAACACTACTTTTAAATTGCCTTCCACATTAAAAAGGTCACGAATATTCGTTAAACAAAAACAATCCGCCAAAATATGTTTTATAGTGAAGATATCACTGCAGTACTGACATATTGGTGGATCTTCACAACGCATCAAATATCCAAGAGTTGCAAGAGTGGTCAACGCAAAGACGTGTAAGCCCCACTTCCTCCCTACATTATGAACGAATAGAAGACCTCCTTGGATGGTATCTTTAATTTCCTTCAGCTTATTCAGAATCACAGAATCGCATGCCGATGGTGTCAGCTTCAGTAACTATGTCTCCGGCATAGGCGTGATTGGAAACTGTCTGAGAGGCAACAGTCATGACCCTCACCTTTAACTAGTTGAAGGCCAGAAAGTGTAAGGCAGGTGATGTAAGGCCTTATGTTATAGTAGCAGGCTCAAACTCTTGTATAGGAGGGTCCAAAGGAGGTTGATAAAGAATGTGCTGGTGAGGTCGGTCAGAAAAGTGAACAAGAATCTGGTGGTAGATCATTTTGATATCCTTGCGATAGCAAAGAAGTGAAAAACCAGGGATAGTTTGAAAGATTAGACAGGACCTTTTGTAGCTTAAAGTCTGGAAGAAGTTGCTGGTTTAAAGTATTAGAGTTGTAGTCCGAAGACAAACCATTGAAAACTTACTGAAATTTGGTAGCAGACAAGAAGCTTCAGATGAAATAAGTTGAAGAAGGTGCAGGGTGCATACGTCATCAAGTGATATATTCCTGTATGAATTCATGATATTAAGGGTCTTACAGCAAGCGTTTCTCCAAAGCTTTATAGCTGCCTGCAAATGTGAACCCAGACAGATAACACAGTATTAAGTGTTGTGTTCCAGACAGCAATGTTCAGGAATAGACAGTTAATAAACAAATTTTCAATGAGTTTTAAGAAGAAGGCAAAGGTGATTGTATTCATGGTTTGAAAAAGTTTTGAAGCTGGTGGAACATGCAAGAAGAATTAGGTGCAGGCACAGACGATCAAGAGTGTAAGAAAGGGTGAATACATGAGTCGTTTCGAAGGTATCTTGAGCGCATCTCAAAGGTACTGGAACTGATGAATGTCTCTTAGGTCAGTGTTGTAATGAAAAAGTTGTACATCTTGTTAAAGTAGACCCAGACTGAACCAGAAGAGTGAGGTATAGAAAGATAAAGTAAACTAGTTGGCGAACCAAAAGGCTTGATGTCAATTTCCATTTTTATTGAATTTGCATATTTGAGAATTATTGGGTAGAAAATCTTATTGAAATTTGTTTCAATATCAATGATACTCTGACAAGGCAGCATGTTGTATCTGCTCTTGGATGTGTCCAAAGATTCCTGTATGGTGTGGACCTTTTTGATCACTGCTTCTGGGCAGAGTCATTGCCATGAAAACTTAAGATGCAATCTAGGTCTGATAAACAAGTTAACCCTGTCCATATAATATTCAAAAGTGGTTGTCTTTGTTGAATAATATTACCAATTAGAAATAGAAAATTTAACCCGGGATCGCTCGTGCTATGGAAACTCCCGCAATTACTTGCGCCATTAGGGCAAATCTAACAACCGTAATAATTAACATTATGTGTTTTAAATTATAAATTTCAATTGTATGGATTATATTAGGCTTTATATTTCTTCTTTGATATACAAACAATCTGTTAAATACATTTATGGCATATTTATATGTAAAATTACAGATAGAAAAACTAGACTTTTATCAGTTACGCAATTACTCATGTCGTTAGGTTGCTCCTATCACAGTAACCTATGGACTCGCGTGATCACTTGTACATGTTGACGCTCCCTAACATGGGCAACACCTGCCACTTCTCTCACCTGGTTACCCTCTCCATCACGCTATCTACTCGAAATTTGGATAGTAGCTGGCCAACATCCTCGAGAAAGCATATTTACAGGGTGTCTAGTAAAATAGCTTGAAGAAATTCCCTGAGTTTTCCCTGACTTTTCCAGGGTGTCTAGTAAAATAGCTTGAAGAAATTCCCTGAGGTTTCCCTGACTTTTCTAAATTGTATTTACACTATATTTATAACACTTAGAATATAAACAAATTTATACAACTGTCTTGTCTTAGCTTTTTTGCTTTAGTTTTTCAATCTCTTCAGATATAAGTTCTATTTCTTTTGTAGCAACTGACATCACTTTTGCTTTTTTAGCTTCCAGTTCCTTCAGCTGAATATTATTTTTCCTCTTCTCAGCTGCTCTTCTATCTTTCTCGGTCATTTTCTGTCTATAGAAAGCCCAGTTTACATTGGGCCCATCCATTGATATCTGAAGGATCTTGGATAAATCCAGACTTTGAACACCTTTTAAGAACTAATTGAGTAACTCTTTTGCTTTTGTGTCTGTAAGGAACACAGAACCAAAATATCGAGCTTTTATTTCATCTGTCTCTGCATCCCAATACCTAACACTCAAATCCATTTGGGCTCTTTGTGATACTTTGTTTAAACTTTCATCAAAGCCAATTACATAGTTAGAATTTGAATTTTAAATAATTTGATAAACCGAATACAACACTATAGGAAATTTTATCTTTCCGCAATCTTATGTTCTGTGCAATGGTGCTATCAGGGAACATCCTTGGAAAGAGACACACACTACCTTCTGCATTGCGTAAAGAAGTGTTGCATTACTAAATTCACGCACCATATAATCTCTGCTTCTGTCACTTCATCTTTCAGTTTATATTTATCCTAAGGAAGGAGGGGAGGTAATGACGACATCTGCATGACGTGATTGCCCGCTACGGCAATGAAAACCGGAACCTTCCATGTTGAAATAAACAGTGTAAAAAATAATCACCGTCAAATAAAACACATACTAACACGAGTCTAGACAAATAGCTGGCTACGAATGTTTACACAGCGTTCTGTGTGGTCAGAAACAGACTGAGTTATCTGTTATCCCCACCTGTCCATATGATAACAGAACCACTGCGCACCCCAAGGCCACGGTCCAGGCTAAAACCTCCCAGCTGTACCAACTCGACAGGTTTAATATTTATTGACATAAGTCCTGAGGTCATAGCAACGGGCTTATCAAATAAATAATGGGCATCTAAATAAAGAAGTGTTATTTCCTGACTGCCCTGCCCCTAAACCGCTGGCTTACAATACCAAATATTCGAGAGCAATGGCCACTAGTTTTGTTTCTAATCAAAATAAATATTTTCCCGATTTTTTAAAATTTTCCCTGACTTTTCCCTGAATTTTCCAGAATCTTAAAATTCCCTGACTTTTCCAGGTTTTCCCGGTTTTCCCTGTCACTAGACACCCTGATTTAGAAGCTCAGTCGTATACAAAAAAATATATATAAAATAATTCCTTCAGAACAACTAAAAATGTTAGACTCAATACAATAGTGCGAGCGTTCTCGGGTTAATGTAACCTGTATAAAAAGGTTTTTAAAGCTTTTAATACTTTTAAAAAATGCCAGCATCCGTGCATGAAATGACCAAATGTGGTTTTCAGCTCTTGAGTTTAAAATTAAGAAATGAAATTAATTTTCCCGAAAGATCGCACAGATGAATTTAATAGGCAAATCTGTAAGTTACCTTGATGTATGGTATTTGCCAAAGAGGTTATGAACAAGATTTTAAAAATGAAGTGAAGAAATTGCTAACAGCATTAATTAAAACTAAAGTCATTAATTTAATTGCACTTAAAGTAAGTTACAAATAAAATGTTCATGAAAGAATGAGAGAATGCTGCTTAAAGTAGTCACTAATTATGGAGTAGATTGTGTGCAATTTGACAATTTTTTGTCTACTACCAACTGAGTTAGATAGGAAACAATTAGAAGAGTATCCAAACTTTAAATTTTATAAATTTATGAAAACTTACTGAGACAGAACGTTTTTGATCGCTATGTGGCGATCTTCATCAATGTCTTCTCATTGTTAAAATGATTAATTAAGATTCACCGAAAGTAATAGACTACAAAATTCAAGACTTATAAGAGGTTAAGCTCTAAACCTAACAGAGTAGCTGGGTAATATTTGACCAGATGGTTGTAGGAAACAATTAGAAGAGGTTGAGGCTTTATACTTGACAGTGTAGCTGGGTAATATTTGACCAGATGCTGGTCAACTCCAACTCTTTTAATTTTTATATATGTTACACAAAAATACCCTTTTAACAAGAAACAGACAGTATCAGTAGCAGAAAAACAGAAATACTATTTAAACTTTGAATTATAACCTCAATATAGGAATACAACAAAATATTAGAAAGTAATGCATCTTTTATAATAAGGCATCAATATATACAGTAGTCTGGAAAATCTGAGTCCTGATAGTTCAAGACTCTTTTAACTATTTCATAGAAAATGATGAGCCCAAGAAATGTTTACACCCACACGGACTGCAAGGGAAATGAGTTGGGTTTCGAAGATATGATTATATCAATACATTATACAAAGAAAATGAGTCGGACTTCCGAAAAATGTTAATATCAATAGGGTATGCAAAGGAAATGAGTCAGGCTTTCAAAAAATGTGCATATGAAGTTCTACAAACTTATTCAGTGCATTCTATTTATAGTACTAGGGTTCATTAAAACTCGTATTATTCTTATGCACAGGAACATATTTCTGTTTAATTCGACAGGGTTTTGGTCCTGCCAAGTGACACAAAACAAATTTTTGGCCTAAAATTTGCAAAATGTGAAACATAATCTGAATATATCTACACACAAAAACAGTAAAAAGTATTTATTTCTTTTATATTACTACATTAATACACCTGTACAAGTTATTCAGATAGGATGGATTTGGTAATAAAAAATAATAGCTGGGCAAGCACTACCACAAAGGTAAGAAAATGATTTATAATGAATGTTTTCCAACATGAAATTTTGCCAAATTCTATACTTTTATTAAATGTGAAACCATCGTTAAGAAAAACCCAACCCATGGTTTATAATAACCCAACAGCAAAATCAACGACATTTACAACACCACTGGAGTTTACAAACTAACTTGCAGTTCATGCCCCAGTTTTTACATAGGCCAGACAGGAAGGTCATTCTACACACGTTACCAAGAATATATAAAAACACTAAAAAACAATAACTACCAATCAAACTTCGCCGATCATCTCAACTCCACAAAACACGACTACATAGACATAACATCTAACCTACAAATTCTTCATAAACAACACAGAAATAACCAACGCTACGCAACCGAACAATGCGAAATATATAGGCACTTCAAACTACACCCTACACACATACTCAATACACAATTACATTACAACTCACACACACTTTTTGACGTCATAACTCCTAATACACACAAAATACACCCACACCACCAAAATATCCCACCCCCACCCTAACCTACGTAAACCTTGAGATCAGTTACGGTCTGAGTTGACAAAGGGACACATCTCCCGAAACAGCCGTCCTCAACAAGCAAAGTGCTACTATAGGCAAGTTAAAACATTTTTTTAAAAAGTGTAAGTATATATTATGCTAAATGAATCAAGTGTTCAGAAAAAAATTTATAAAATATGGTAATTATTTTTACCGCTCCGTGATCGACAAAATTTTTTCTTCCTGATCAATTTGACCTTGCTGAACAGGAATCTGATGTTTCTTTACTGCAAACACATATTTACATTTAAAAAAATAACCTAACCTGACCCAACTTTGCTGCTTACTAACGCTCTGATCAGCGAAATTTTTATATTACTGATAGATTTGACCTTGCTGAACACGAATCTGAAGTTATTTTTAACGGCAAACACATATTAACCTAAGAAAACCAGGTCAGGTAAGGTTATTATTTTTTTAATAATTTTGACAGCAAGGTCAAATTGTTCAGGAAAAAAAATTTCGCCGATCAAATCTGTAGTCACTGATCTTAATAATTATCTAAAATATAATTGCTGCAATCATATCACTTACCTAAAACTATTTATTGTCTGCTCAATTGTCTTTCTTATTGTTTCTCGGAAAAGAACTAAATGTTCATTATCTTTAGGCAATCTTCTCATTCCATTTAAATTGTTATAATTTGCATCTGAAGAATTATTACTAGGACATACAGTTGTATTATTACTTTCAGACATTACTAATAATTCTACTTACTTCCGTATAGGAGTACAGTATTAAAAAATTATGACAAAGCTCAGTTTTAGAAGAATTCCTTTCTTAATTTTGGTTAGACTTTATTGCAACTATTGTTACTAGACTAAATAACAACACTACAGAATAAACAAAAAATTCCGCCAAAACTGGTCACGGAGAGTTCCCAATTCTAAATTCAATTTAATGGATTATTTGTGTTGTGCTGGAACTGTGATTAGAGATAATTTTGGGTTTTTTTGTTCATTATGTACAGTATTAGGACAAAAAAAACGATAAAACTATTATGAATGTGTGTAGCCCTGTATTTAATTTTTGGGCCTAGTAGTTTTTATCAACAACTTTTCATACCATCAATAATAGAGGGAGTTTTTCCTCAAACGGTACGCCAATTTTCCTCAAAAAATAATCGTCATTGAAACAACTTTTATCTGTGTTTTAGTGTTTGATACAAATTAAGAAACGTCAATGGACAATAAATGCATACATTAGGTAATAAGCTTTATTAATAAAATGTACCAAAACATTCGTTACTTTATCATTAAAAATTTGTTTGTTATATGAAAATGTAAAGTTTTCTTTGCTTGATTCCTCCCTTATCCTAATACTGTTGGTTAAAACCATCCCTGCTTTGTGTATTATATTAGATTCACAATAATAGAGGTTACTGATATTTGTCTTTAAATTTTCTGTACCTTTTCAATTAATTAAGTTTCAAATAATTTAACTGAACTCTCTATGTAATACAAGTAAAGATTTTTGTTTTGATACAGTGGAAAAATATTTTTATTTTTTCCGATCCTAAACTTTTCAACTGAATAATTTTCTATTTACATGTAAAACACAAAACGTGTTGTCAAACTTATAATTTATGTATAACATACTAGGACAATACTTTTTCAATCGTTAAAAGTATCGATTGGCTGCCTGAAAGTGATAATTAAAATCGCAACCACCAGTAGACATCAATCTCCAGCTACTATTCAAGATACTGACGAAGATCACGTAGTGCGATCAAAAATGTTGTCTCAGTGAATTTTTCATAAATTATAATTAATCACTTTAACATTAATTAGTTTATGACTATCCGAACTTTTCTTAAATTTTGTAGTCCATTACGTTCGGTAAATCTTAATAATCACTTAAACAATAGTTTATGACTATCCGAACTTTAAATTTAGTAAATTTGTTAAAACTTACTGAGATAGAACGTTTTCGGTCGCCATGTGATGATCTTAATCTAATAAAAATCGCCACATTGCGATCGAAAACCGCCTGTCTCAGTAAGTTTTCACAAAATTTAAAATTCGGATGGTCATAAACTAATAGTAAAGTGATTAATTAAAATTCACCGAACGTAATGGACTACAAAATTCAATAGATGAATTATAAGTTTCACAAGTTTTAATGTGTTTTATTTAAACGTCAAAGTTCTACCGATTGTTATGGACAACAAATCCACCAATTAACTATTTGTTAATAGCAAACTGATGTTTAAATTTTTTTTAAATGTACACTCACCTGAAACCATCACTGACTATTAGTCAGTGAACTCCTCTCTTAGCAATGTAAGTCTCTTGTTGTTTATCGTGAGTTAGGGTGAAGACATTTAATATGGTGATAATTTTAGAAAACTAGACTTTATTATACTTTAAAACCAATAAAGAAATTGCATGATGACAGGGAAGATTAGTTAATTCATTAGCTACATACATGTGTCAGACAATTTTAATAATAACTATTTTACAAGAAAAATAAAAATAGTGACTTAACTTTTAAATATCTTATATGATGATAGGGTTTCTTATTTGGTGACAGTAGTAACGTTATATGGTGTATAACATAATTTCCTTAAGACGCAATACAACGGGGTTTATATTATTAAATATTTTATTTAAATGAAGATATTTTATTTCTAGTTAAAACACAAACTCCTGAATAATTTAAAATTCTTTATTATAATTATTTTATTTCAACAGTTAACAGAACAATTTTATTTTAACAGTTAAACAATAAACACAAAACAAAAATTTATAACTTAACAAGTTTTAACAAACTCGGTTTAACTCCTATTTCTTTTGATTTTATAGTTACACAATTTTAATACCCTTGGCTAATTTTACGATCTCTTACAATCTCGGGGTTTATAGCATGGGCTATATTTTTACTTCTTTTGTTAATTAAATAAATTTTGAAAAAACAATATTAAATTTTGAAATTAGTTTTAATAAATATTTTCCTGATGGAAAAACTTTAATTTGGAATAAGCAAAAAGGCGAAACTATTTGAACTGGATTATGATCTTATTACTATTAATCACAAGATATTCTAATGTACAATTTTAAACTTCCCTATTGAAGCGACTGGCGCTTAGCTAAAATGAGAAGAAAGCGAGGTTCGAGAAAGATCCGAAATAATACAATAGAGATGTTCAGTAACAATAATAAGCTGCGGCAAATGTGCCTTACTTCAATCGCTGAGCACGCAATTACGAAAGTTTGAACGCCATAATTGGTTCCGTACAAGCACATTTAATAACAGAATAATTCGCACTGAATTTACACATAAATGAATTATAAGTACTTAAGCTTATGCAGCACTTACCCTCGTGAAGCAAGAAAGGGCAAAATTGAAGTGGTCGTAGATCTTGTAGCTGTAGAAGTCCTGGGTACCCAGTTTGTAGGAATCCTAGCCAGGCGAGGTCAAACTAGAACTTAAACGAGAAGTCAATAAGCTGCATTTAAAATCCTAAAGTCATTTATAACTATGGCGCGTAACGGCACAAAGGATCTTACAAAACGGCGATTGTAAATTAAAGTCAATAATCCGCAAATAACGTATATAATAACGCGTTCACACGAACACACATTAAGACGAACAGTTTTAACACTTGTACGAGGTTTTCACGGTCAAAAACGGCACTTTGCACATGTGGTGCAACTTTACGCAACGAGGTACTTTACTAAGGCTTGTTAACCGTACGAAGGTTCAGAGACAACGGGCGACTAACTTACGGAAATGCGAGCTAAGGGAGGGGGATCAGAGAAGCCACAGAAAATCAATACTCAAATCCACACATCGATTGGCAGATCAGACATCACGTGACCATCACTGTACAGGCCAGCTGAGCGTTTGAATATAGGCCGCGGTAACACGTTCAAACTTCGAGCGCTGACTCGAACATACCGCCCACCAAAACGAATGTTTTTAATCCGCCAGGTGGGTAGAGGGCGAAGAACTATTTAAGCACCGGAAACCGAGGGTGCCGAAGAAATAGCAGGGGAACACGAAGGAAAGCAAGAGAAACAAAAGAGGGGCAAGAGTGCCGAAGAAACCAAAGGTGAAACTCAATGCTGCAGCGGAAAACCAACAAGCTTGTGGACAGGTCGCTTCAGCTGGCCGTGCGAGGTTTTGACAGTAGCTACACGGGATACTTGGTCGTGTCCAGGATGTAGATGTATGATCCGACCCATAGGCCAATGAAGGGGGCTCGGATGCTCTCCAGTGATGAAGACGAGTTGATCCTCCTGAAGCGGTGAGGAGTTCTTGTGCCACTTGCGGCGTTGAATCTGCGAATGCAGGTACTGAGTAGACCAAGTCTTCCAGAAACGGTTGGTCATTTGCTGAATCATGGACCAACGAGATTTAAGAGGCGGTTCGGGGTAACATCTCTCCGGAAGTGCAAGGAGCGGACGTCCAATAAGAAAATGTCCGGGAGTGAGGAAAGACGATCCTTCGCTGGGGTCAGGCGAAACCTCGAAAATAGGGCGACTGTTAAGAATAGCCTCTATCCGGGTAAACAACGTAGACAATTCCTCAGGGTTTAATACCGTATTACCAATCGTGCGGTGCATAAGTCCTTTAGCGGATTTGACGGCAGCCTCCCAAAGTCCGCCGAAATGGGGTGCGGCTGGAGGGTTGAAGTGCCATTCAATGCGTTGGTCGGCGAGTTTGCGCTTGATAAGCGATTTCGAGTGGTCAAGCAGTTGATAGACCTCACTCAGGCTGTTCGCGGCTCCAACAAAATTCGTGCCGTTGTCAGAATAAATATCAGAGGGTAGCCCTCGTCTTGACGTGAAACGGTGTAAAGCTGCGAGAAAGGCATCGGTGGATAGGTCGGATACCATCTCCAAGTGCACAGCCTTAGTAGCCATGCAGACAAATAGACAAAGATAAGATTTTAAAAGCTTCGAGGTACGCAAATGATTTGCCTTTGTGTCAAAGGGTCCAGCGAAATCAATTCCCACCCTGCAGAAAGGCGGCGATGGAGTGACTCTAGATGATGGTAAAGCAGCCATCATAGGTGGACGAGGCTTAGATTGCAGACGGAAACACCGCATGCACGCATGAATGCGTTGTCGAAGTAAGGAGCGTAACGCAATAATCCAAAATTCGCCGTTAATCAGCGCTTGAGTGGTGCGCGGTCCGGCATGTAAGGCTAACTTGTGGTAATGATCGCAGATCAAGTTGACGTACTGATGATGTTTAGGAAGCAGAAGGGGGTGCTTAGATTCATACGACATCTCGGAATGATTAAGTCTTCCGCCCACCCTGAGTAAGCCCTGGGCGTCGACAAATGGCGTTAGGCTGCGGAGCGGATCGATGATTTGAGCGCCACGACGGAGCCGTTGCAATGTTGCGCTGAAGGCCAGCTCTTGTATGAGCTTGACGCAGAGATCTCTGGCGTTACTTAACTCCTGCACCGAAGGCGTAGTAAATGAAGTTTTACTCAAGGCGACTTTGGCCTTGTAGCGGGTGTTATGACCGTGGTTAGTAGTCTGGCCTTTACGACGGCAATTATTCACAAACCGCAGGACGTAAGCGAAAACATGGTGAAGAGTAATTAAGTTCGAATGTCGTTCTATAGTTGTCAATAGTCGATTAGGCTCTTGAACGGCCGTACATAGCAGTCTAGGTTCAGATTTATGTTCGGTCTGGTCCGGATTAAGGCCGGTCGGCTTAGACAAATGCCACGCAGTAGGACATTGTAGCGCCCATGGTGGGCCGTGCCACCACAGCGGATGTTCAGCAAGCTGGTTAGGTAGACACCCACGGGAAGCAACGTCCGCGGGGTTATCAGCAGTCGAGACATGGAACCAACGGTCCATGGAGGTATTTGAAACGATTTCAGTGACGCGGTTGGCAGTAAAAGTCTTCAATAAATAAGGCGGGGTGTTGATCCAATACAACACAATTTCAGAATCGGTGAAGAAAAACGTCTCGGCGTCAGACACAAAATTCAAAACGGGCTGAACGGACTTGTAGAGTTTGGCCAGCAAGACTGCGCCACAAAGCTCCATGCGAGGTATGGTGATCGGTTTAACTGGAGCTACCCTGCTCTTAGCCTTCAGAATGCTAACGGTAACGACTCCATTCCATTCGGTTCTCAAATATATAGCTGCTGCGTATCCAGCTTCGGAAGCATCGCAAAACCCTAACAGGTGATGCTTGGCAGCTCGTGTGCCAACGTGTCGAGGTATTTGGATAGAAGACAAACTGGCGAATTGAACAATGAAGCTGTCCCATTGATTTAGAAGCGCGGTTGGCAAAGGTTCATCCCATGATAACCTTTCGAGCCACAAACGTTTGAGAAAGCATTTGATCCAGAAAGTAATAGGCGTTAAGAAGCCAAGCGGGTCGAAAGTCCGAGCGACATAAGATAGTATGGTGCGTTTCGTAGGCACCGAAACGAAATTCTGACTCTGGTAGGAGAACGAGTCCGAGGTAGGATTCCATTGCAGTCCCAGTATTTTGATGGCGGTAGAATCGTCCTGGAACAGTAGCGGGTTCTCCAGATGAGCGGAAGGTAGCGTTGACAATAGTGCAGGATCACTTGATGACCATTTCCTGAGTTCCAGGCCGGCGAGTGCGAAAATGTTAATGAGCTGCTGTATCAATTCCTTGGCATCTTCGGGTGTATCGGCGCCAGTGACAACATCATCAACATAAGTCTGCTGAAGTATTGCTTGCGACGCGGCAGGGTATCGGCTACCTTCGTCCTTTACGAGTTGTTCAAGCGTCCGCAACGCTAAATACGCAGACGGGGTTAGTCCGTACGTGACAGTAGCTAACTCGTATTCCACAAGCGGAGATTGAGGCGTCGGTCGGTATAGTATGTGCTGGTGACAGCGATCAGCTGGGCGCACGGCAATTTGTCGGTACATCATTTTAAGATCAGCACAAACGGCGTGAACATACAGGCGAAAGGAAATGATGACGTTAGACAGGTCCTTCTGAAGTTTAGGACCGGAAAGCAATTGCTGATTTAAAGAATTCGCGTTACAATCAGGCGAGGATGCGTTGAATACTACTCGTAACTTAGTAGTAGAACTGGTGGTCTTAAAACACAATGATGCGGGATCAAATAGTTAGAAGTATTAAGCGCGGGGTACATATGACCCAGAGTCATATATTCTGTCATGAATTGATGATATTGCCGAGCTACCTCCGGCTGACGACTTAAACGTCGTTCTAAAGCATGATAACTAGCGAGGACAACGTTGCGGTTTGACTTAAGTGTTACAGCGTCAGGTTTGAAGGGGAGGGCGACAACATATCTCCCGACTTCATCGCGTTCAGTAGTTGTAGTAAACAGGCTTTCACAAAGCTGTTCGTCAGGGCTCAAAGATTTAGCCTCAGTCACTTCTTCGACTTCCCAAAACCGTCGAATATTGTCATCAATAGACTGTAGCGAGGTAATGAACACTCTAGGTTGATGGGGCATACTATACGGTATGGATCCCATAATGACCCAACCTAAACGAGTGTTAAGCGCGGAGGGCTGGCCATGAATGATAGTGCAAGGCCCATTAGTGAGTATTTGGGTGAAAACATCTGCCCCTAGTATAATGTCAACACCGGCAGGCGAGTCGAAATGAGGGTCAGCTAAAGGTAGATGCTGGTATTGAGCACTTATTTGAGAGGCTAACCTAGTAGCAGGCAGCGGGTCAGTAATGTGGTTAAGCACGGCGGCTTCAGTAGTTAGCATTACACCAGGGTCATGCCTCGAGAATAAAATCAACGTAACGTACTCGTGGATACGTGTGGTCTTGGCGGCGACACCAATCAAAGACATATTTGAACTCCGAGTAGGTAGGCTCAACAGGACGCTTGCTTTCTTAGTAATGGCAGATATCTGACTGCCGGGGTCAATAATAGCTCTAAAGGAACGAGGTTGACCGTAATGGTCTTGGATGACGATTTGTGCGGTGCCTAACAGGGCGAGAGATTCCTGAATATTACATGACAGCGAACGAGGTTGAGCTTGAGTATCGGTTGCGCGTCTAGTTGCTGGCCTCGGGTGTCGCGGTGTGACTAGTCACTGTTGTGACGGCGGGTTGTTATGTAACAAAGTATGGTGTGCCTCGTTGCACTGCTTGCAGCGTTGGCTGGACTTACATTTAGCTTGGAAATGTGAGCCAAGACAATTGAAGCACCGTTGTAGTTTCATGATGGCATCCTGGCGTGCCACAGAAGGCAGTTCGAGAAAGGATTGACAGTCAATGATGCGATGTCCTTCTCCGCAATAATAACACATGCCTGCGTGTGTCGTAGAAACATGGGATTGATTCATGTGAAGCGGTGGTAATCGGTGACGGAATACTGACATCCTAGGAGTGTTCATAACAGGAGGTATATTTACGGGGCGCGGCCCGTTGAATGGCCGTGTAGGGCCTGACGCAGCACGTCTAGGCTCGTATACATATTGCGTAGCCTTAGGTGTAATAGAATTGTCGGGCGAAACCGAAGGCTGGACAATTGTACTATGTGCCGTGTTAAGGTTAGGTTCCAGTCGGTCAAAATTTAAATCACGGGCCCCTTGCGAATCAGACTCATTCACTGACGACACCAGTATGCGGGGTTGTTGAGCAGCTCTCGCGTTAGTAGAAGCGGCGGCAGGCGGTTGATCCAACAACTCTAGAGCCCTGGCCTGTTCCGTTATAAAATCATTCAACAGTTTGTACGTAGGCATACGATTTCTGCCTAGCCTCGTTTCAAAATTTAATCTAGTCTGGGGGTCCAAGTTATTAATGGACATCTGAAAAAGCAGGAAATCAGCCAAATCATCTAGCTGGATAACCTTCAACGCACACACAGCGTTTGAATGCGCGGTCAAGAAGCGGTTCAGTTCAGTTTGCGAAGCATTCTTAATTTGTTTAAAGTCTTGAATAATTTTAAAATAGTGGTCAGCCAAACGGCGTGGGTTAGCGTACCGATTGCGCAAAGCTCGATATGCAATGCTGTAATTTTGTTCAGATATTATCAAGCCTGTGACAATTGCTAAAGCGTCGCCTTTAAGTACAGATTTCAGATATTGGAATTTCTGTATATTACTAAGACTGTCGTTGCAATGGACCATTGAATCGTACATTGTTATAAAGTCCGTCCAGTCACTGTTGTTTCCTGAAAAAATAGGCAACGCAATACTAGGGAGGTTAGGTGAACCTACAGCTGATTTGACGGGCGAGGTTGATGTCACCTCTGCCTTGATAAGGTTAGGGTATTTTGCTAACATGGGCAAATACACGTCCTGAAATTGTCTTTTGATATTAAACGCACTTTCAGCTAAACTTGCCACCTGGGTGGCGAACGTTTGTTCTAATATCTCATAAGTATCCACGAAATTGGCCTGAATGCGTCTTATTTCTCGAGCGATGCCTTCCGGCATCTCTTTATCGTCAAGAAGGGTTTGTACTTGTTCCAAATCATTTAATATATTTTTTAATTTAGCGAGGTAATATTCAGTATTAATTGCCATCATAAATAATTTAATAAAGTTCACAAATAAAACGCAACACAAATTAATTTCACAAATTTTTTTAAATAGCGGTAAGTGGACTGTATAGTTTAATAAACGTAAAATATTTCCTCATCACAAAGCAAATCAAAATCAAGTGACGTATACCTATGACGTCACGTATGACTAACTTCCCGCGCGTGTAACTCGCACAAAGGAAATCAGAAATCAAAGGTTGCGCAACACTTGGTAAGATTGCATGAATCATATAAATCAAATGAATTTGAATTTAATCTATCCGGCTCGAAGAGGACCAAATGAAGCGACTGGCGCTTAGCTAAAATGAGAAGAAAGCGAGGTTCGAGAAAGATCCGAAATAATACAATAGAGATGTTCAGTAACAATAATAAGCTGCGGCAAATGTGCCTTACTTCAATCGCTGAGCACGCAATTACGAAAGTTTGAACGCCATAATTGGTTCCGTACAAGCACATTTAATAACAGAATAATTCGCACTGAATTTACACATAAATGAATTATAAGTACTTAAGCTTATGCAGCACTTACCCTCGTGAAGCAAGAAAGGGCAAAATTGAAGTGGTCGTAGATCTTGTAGCTGTAGAAGTCCTGGGTACCCAGTTTGTAGGAATCCTAGCCAGGCGAGGTCAAACTAGAACTTAAACGAGAAGTCAATAAGCTGCATTTAAAATCCTAAAGTCATTTATAACTATGGCGCGTAACGGCACAAAGGATCTTACAAAACGGCGATTGTAAATTAAAGTCAATAATCCGCAAATAACGTATATAATAACGCGTTCACACGAACACACATTAAGACGAACAGTTTTAACACTTGTACGAGGTTTTCACGGTCAAAAACGGCACTTTGCACATGTGGTGCAACTTTACGCAACGAGGTACTTTACTAAGGCTTGTTAACCGTACGAAGGTTCAGAGACAACGGGCGACTAACTTACGGAAATGCGAGCTAAGGGAGGGGGATCAGAGAAGCCACAGAAAATCAATACTCAAATCCATACATCGATTGGCAGATCAGACATCACGTGACCATCACTGTACAGGCCAGCTGAGCGTTTGAATATAGGCCGCGGTAACACGTTCAAACTTCGAGCGCTGACTCGAACACCTATTATCCTAAGAGTCCACTAAAGTTTATTTTTTTATATAGCGCTAGGTACTTAACTTATCAAATAACGGCGAATGGCTGCTTGCTCACACGTAGAATTCCGTTGTCTTTAAATTTCACTTTTTTCACACTTAAATTCGTTTTAGTTCCTTCAAAATATATTATCACTGTACTTTATCTTTACATTTTCTTATTCCTGTTTAATCTGGCCAAGTTTCCTCATAAAACTGTATAATTTTGACGAATTCCTTTCAAATTGAATTTTGACTGCACAGGGCAGGTCCGTTTCCTCGGTGTCCCACGCCAGACAGACTCTAACTACGCGTCCTTAGATTTTTAAACAATTGTTTGTTTTTTTAATATGGCGGCTTCTCCTTCTTAAAAAAAAAATCATATGCTCTAATTGAACGAAGTTCCGTTCCTTCCCACTAGAGTCGACTGCAACTTGACCTATTTCTTTACTTTCACATCTGTTAATGTCAACGAACTATTTTCACCAGTTTTAATTTTGTTAACATACTGTTTCAATTTTCCGATCCTTAACCAACCTTCCAGTGTTTATTTAATTACTATTATTAGTGTGTGAAGTGTCTTTGTGTTTTACTTTTGTAATATTTCGAAATGTGTGTGTTTTGACTGGACTTCATAGAAACATAACCTTTCTAATCTCATTGTTTACAATCGTATTTCACTTTCTCCTTCAAGTAATTACTTATGCCCTATGTTACTAATATTTACAATTTTGTTTACACATAACTATTATTAGATTATCTTGTTTTAAATTTTATTTGATACAACAAATTTCTTTATGTACTTACAGTTCAAATATCTTATTTATATGTTACAACCGTTTTATAACCTTTCTAGGCTTTTACCTAAATTTCGTTTCAATTTAATCTAACCAATCTTTTAATGAATTTCTTTTTTTAAATTTTGTGTGAGTTATTTCTAATATATTCTTCCAATTCTTAAATAATATTATATAGCCCATTCTATAAATGTTACAGGTGATATAAGCGAAATTTGAAAAAAAATACTTAAAATACACTTTTATATCACTGAGTTCATGTTTTTTTAAAATAATAACACTGTTCCTTTAATATTGTCTTTCTTTTAGAGTAAGATTATTATTTATTTTTTTAAATAATATTTAGGCCTAGCCCAGTGATTACTTAGGTTTCTTGTTCTTTAGATGCATAAAATATGCAACAGCGACAAAGTGTGTTTGTCGTAAGCCTTGTCGAACGATGTCATGAATTCTTCACTTGATGATTTGACCTGATAACTCACCATCAAGTAAACAACCATTTGTGTGATGAATCTTTATTTTTTGTTGTTAGACACTATATATGAGTGAATAGCTGAGAATTGTTTACAATATTAAGATGACAATCCAGATATGACTGTGATGTAGCCCTTTGTGTTACACTATAAATTTCAAAATTTACCATAGTCTCACAAATATATAAAACAATTTTTATTGTAATTTGTACATTTATATATAGATATTTACTGATGAAAGTGCATGTATTTAATGAGTATTTTTGTGAGTAAATTAACTAATTTTTTTTTACGAGTGATAGTGAAACATTCACCAGGTTACTGTCAAACTACATTAAAAAAAATCAATATTTGAGAATGTATCTTACAATTCTTTGTTGTACAATGTCTTTAAAGTTGTAACCTATATGCATGTATGATAGATATAATATAAGAAATGTTAATTATGATCCGAAAGCAAATCAAGTTTATTGATATATTTGGTGTAGTAAGCTTTAAAATTTTTATACTATCGGAAAATTAGAAAAATAAATTATAATGATACATGCTATTACATATGTGAATATTGCATTTCAGCAGCAATTTGAATCCATAATTTTATAATTTATATTAATAATTATAATCTATTAGTGGTTTGCTTCATGTGGTGTTGAGCATCTTGTTGGTCCCACTGGAGTATCCTTTCTTGGACAAAATGAATAAGGTATTCACTATCCATGATGCTGTTCACACAACAAATCCAAACTGAATTGAAAAAGGTGCGTTGTTGCCCGACATCGTGCAACAAGCCCCTCCTAATGAACGCGGCTTCACTTACTTCATTTACATCTGTTGTGCGTTGTCATGTATGAAAACTTGTGACCTTACATCAACTTGTCACATCTTTTACACATCTAAAGGACAAGAGGTCGAAACATTCTTATTTTCATTAACTCAATACAGTACCTATTTATTTCAATTAATTATCAAATTGTCCATTAGAATTTTATAACAAATAATATGGGCTACATAAGTTATTAATTTGTTTCTATGCACAAATCACACACATATACACCTTCATTTTCAATAAAATCTGGAGACTGGCATGTGTCATGATACAGAAACATACAAAATTTGGACCATTTCTTTTCTTTACAACAGAGGTTCCCAAACTTTTTGGTACCACACCCAAATGAAAGCCACCCATGCCTCTCTCAACTTTACACTATAAATAAATGGTATGGGCATATGAAAAAGAACAAATATATATTGAAAATAACTTATTTATTTATACATACTTTTAAAGAAACATGATATAACATTTCAAGTTTTAATTCGTACGATAAATTTTAACTTATAAGAAAAAATCTATGAGATGGATGAGCTTGCATATATTTCCCTAATATACCTATTTGAGGTTGTATTTTACTAAAGACACAAGGCAAGTCACTAGCAACATCAAGTTTGTTCTTATGTATAATTGCAACAAGTACTGGAAATGTTTTTTCGGACCAGTAGGTGTTTGAAAAATACAAGTATAATCGAAGGCCTGTGATACACTTTCAAGTGTTTTATCCTAAAATGAAGAGTTGTCCATTGTAGCGCTGTTGCTACATTGAACAGCAGTAATATTGCCTCAATAAAAAAAAAAGTCACAACATAAAAACTTGAGGTTTTAAACGAGAGAAAGATGTTGAAACGGTTGGATGAAGGAAGGCAGCCAACCTTGCTATTGCTTTCAATATACTGCTAAGACTGTTGATCATTGCCTGTAGATTGATTAGTACTCACATTTGTATGCGTAGATGATAAAAGCTGGTGCATACAAAATGTTGTTGTCAATTTCAGGCCTTTATCTATGTAAGGCTTGGTCCTACATTGAATAAATGATAAACCCGTTGAATATCGAGTCAAAGAAGTTTATTTAATTCGTGCAATGTTTTGGCAGCTAATTTTTTTGTCTTTATCAACTTTGAAAACAATTACATTGTTCATAACTACTCATATAAAATACAAGTCCAGTCACTACAATAATTTGAATCACAATGAAATTTTATTCAAAAATTTAATAAAATAACCCCCAAAATATGAGAGTAATAAATTCAACTAAAAAATAATTACAAACATAGAACACAACAATATTTACATATATAACACACAACAAAAATAAAAAATAAAACAACAACAAAAGGATCAACTATACAAATTAACAATAGCTAAATATTCTTGGGGGTTTTTAATTTAAACGACAATGGCTTATAGATATGGATCTAGATATTAGTATGGACATACTAATAACTTATCAAAATCATTTTTAATGTTGATGCTTTTCTTTTGTAAGTTATTATGGACAACTTCAGAATAAGTTACTATGGACTCTTCCGATAGTTGGACTCATTATCCAGTATAACATTTTCAAAATAAAATTTATGCCAAAACCATTTACTATATTCAAAGAAAACATGAAAGGAAGACGGCTTGTCTTTTTACTATTATTCTCATGTTAGCACACAAACACTATGAGAGTGTCTCTTAGTCTCACAAATGTAAGAGGCATCATAAGCCAGACAGTTAATTTCATAAACCACATTATTAACACATAATCTATCAGTAATGTCTTAACTTCTTTTTACACGTTTTGAAATAAACATGAATCGGTCCTAGATGTGTTTACACAAATCAGCCTATGATAGCATAAACTGCAACAATGAGACATGTATTTAAAAATTACAGAAATTTTGATAAAAATTTACAGCACTGCTAAGCGTAAAATAAACGATTATTAGGTACTGCAACATTCTACATTTTTTCATTTATGGTTTATTATTTCAATTTAATCGTTTTTACATTCAGCTGTCATTTGCAACAAGAAGCTAGAAAATATTTAAATAGAAAAGATAATTACATCTCTAGCTTCTAATATTATTATTTTTTTAGAAAGTGTAAAGTTTGTTTTACAATACTTCAAAATAAATAAAAATTGCCAAGTTTATAACAGGATCTTCCTATGAATACAAGTTTTCATATCAAGAATTTAAAAGAATGTTGGTAATTTTGAAATAAGGTTAAATAATTTTTTTTAATTAACAAAGGCAGGGAAATAGACCTGTCACTCTGTTTTCATACTGCATTATATAAGGTTTCTGCATATAATATGTATGTCCAACCCAATTATTTTAATAACAAACTCCTCTTTTCTGAATGTGTAAGTGCTGCACAAAATATGGATTGTGAAAGTAACAGATATATTATTACTTTTATATGATTCTAAACACTGAATACTTTATGAATTGGCATAAATAAAATAGGATTAAGATCTCTTTATTTCAATTTTGAAAAATTGCAATAAGACCTCGTTGGATCTTCTGGAGCGAACCACGAAGTTCTAAAATCTACTTACACCACTAGCTAAACTGTAATTGACAGTGCACTATAGAAACCATAACATTTATATTAAATCAAGAAGATAATGAATTATCAGCTATTTTAAAAAACTCAACAAATTCTTCAGCTAATGCTTCAGTAGCTGCTGCCAAAATATTGCCACTCATGATTTCAAATTTAGAACCTGTAATAGTTGAGAATTAAATAAAATATTATTTGTGAGTGTCTGAATAGTGTTAAAGATTGTGAAATGAAAAAAGAGACACTAAGGTAGAGATGCTTTCATGGCAGTCTTATTCTAAAAGAACTTATAGTACTGTTAATTTGGTAATAATGTCATAGAGCAAAAGAGTTAAATGAAAATTGTATTAAACAGATGTAAAAGTGTTTGATTTAAATAATGGTTTTTTATCGCTTTTGTTTGCAAGAATGAAAAAAAGGAAGAAAAATTATGGTTTAAATAAGTTTTATTTTAAAAGTGTTTTGAATTTGATTCACAACAGTTATGTTATACATTTTGCTTATAAAAAAATATGGAAAAGATTAAAGTGACAATAATAATAGATAAAAATGTTAGTTATATTTATATCATATGCATAATTAAAATCGTTGTTTTCTATTAACCCTTTGATTACAACATGTGCATGCCCTGACAAATCCCCTGGGAGCAACATATTTCTGAATTTTTTCTTTTTCTAATCTTCCTCTTTATTTTTTTTTAATTTTTAAAATTATTGTACTATTTATAATATTTATTATGAAAATATTTAATATTTAACCCTTTTATTAGCATTCATGTACCATTACATGAGATTGTACAGCGCCAGTGGGACCATTCCCATATATATACCTTCTACAGTTTCTCTTAGATTAGCATTGCCTAACAAACATTTGCTATTTGTTTTCCTGCACATTGTGCTGTATTCTATGTTAAATATTTGCAACTATTTGGACAGTAAATACTACACAGAGTACATAGTCACCATTCTTTTATGTCCAAAGTCTATGGGTTTTCTCATGTACTTACAGATGCTTTTGAAGTTTGTGCGGTAGTTTAAAATGAATAGGTGATTGAATAATAAAGAAGTACTTTTGTGTCTAAAGTCTATAGCTTTTCCCATGTGTTTGCAGATTGTTTCAAAGTTTGTGCGGTATTTTACATTAAATAAATTTTTAAATATAATAACAAATATTACTATAATTTAAAAAATTCATGAAAAATTAAGAAAAAAATTAGAAAAAAGAAAAAGTGTAAAAATCTTTCAAAAATATGTTGCTCCCAGGGGGTATATTAGGGCAGGCACATGTTGCTAATCAAAGGGTTAAGAAAGTATTAATTTTGTCAAAATTAGTAACAGTCAACATTTTCAATTTCTGAATGGTCAGACACAGTAGTATTTTTACACAGTATTGTAATATTCATTGGCTTCCATAACCTCATTGTTGACCAAATCTCTATAAAAAATATTTTGAAAAAGTCTAATTCTTTAGCTTCTGGTGGGAAAACAAATTTGTGAGAAATGCCTGATTTATTTGTATCAAAATCATGCAACAATTTGTAAACATATGAGACAAATCATAGATTTTGCACACAGAAGAATAGTGATTATGTACTCTGTGTTGCAATTATTGTCCAGATATCAAATATTGAACCTAGAGTACAGTACAATAGACAGAAAACAAAATCATAAACTTTCGGGAATGCTAATCTGAGAGAATAATAGAACATTCACATACGGAAATGCTCCCGCTGGCCTTTGCACGTTCTCACATACTCTTACGTGAATGCAAACTAAGGGGTTAAACCTCGGTTACGGATAAATATGTTGGTAGTATAGACAAATGTTGTTAATAAATTAGACAGAATACTAAACAACATTAACTTAAAAGATCTTACACTAATACCCCAACAGAATGTTGCGTTACAATAGAACTTGTATGGACTATTTTTACCCCAACTACTTTCAGGAAAAAACTAGTACAACAGTTGTTTTACAGATTAAAAAAAAGAATATACAATTCTATTTTATTATAAAAGAAATACAAACAATTTCCATTTTTTATACATACCTCTTATACATACCCCTTTTATACATACGTCCTGCAAGAATGAAATCTGTTTCTTAACATTGTACATAATATTAAAACCAAACCTCTTACGTCTGTTTTAAAGTCTTTAAATCTTCATAATTAATTATACCTAAATCTCTACCCACGGCTAAATTGCTATTCTTTTTTGGTATGTATTTCTGTGCAAGAAACTAAGTGATGTAATATCTCACTATCATTGATTCCAAGCTTCCAATGTCAGTGGTGTAGAGTGAAACCTCTGTTAAACATACACGTACTGTTCTCGATATTTTGTCCGCCCATGAGAGGTGTACGTTTAGTGGAGGGGTGTTAATGAGAATTTCTAATCTAAAACGTAATAGGCTACAGTATTTAACTAATACTCATGTATTAATTTATTTAATACTAATACTAATGTACAGTATTTAATTAATAATGTAGGCTACCCTTTTATAAATACAGTATACAGTACAATAAATACTATACTGTACTGTTATTAAACATATTCAAAAGCAAATTTAAAAAAACAATGAAACAATACAGTACTGAAATTTTCCCCCCAACACACTTTCATTTTTAAAACACATAGTTTTTCTGGATAAAGCACGGAAAAACATCCAGTTTCATCGGCATTGAAGACATCATCACGTGCATATGATTTGATAATTCCTGCAATTTATTTTCACTCACTGTATTTCTACAGTGGATCTACCGAAGGACTTTCACCCAAAATTGTTTTAAAAGAAATCATGTCGTGTATGGAATTTTTCGAGCCATCCATTAAATGCCTTGAAATCGTCTATCCCGAGTCTTCTAAGGCCTTTGTTTAGATCATGGACCTGGAATTTCAAATTTTTGGAGCTCTAACCTTTTGAAACTAATCAAAAACTACCAATAAAAATTGTACCAATTCAATTTTTTCTTCTGATTGTATAAGTAGTTATTTCAGCTATGTTTTGCAGTACATTATATACATATCAGATATGCAAAAAATAAAAAAGGCACCATTTGCTGTCCGTTGTCCATCTAATGGAGGGTCCGTTCAAAGGAGGGAAAAATTCTATGTACGTTTTATTAAATTTTTAGGTTGCCAGAAAAATGTCCGTTCAATAGAAGTGGCCAATAGAAGTGTTGGAGGTGTCTGTTCAGGGAGGTTTTACTGTATTTGTATTTTGGTTTACTTCTTTACCAGAAGCAAATAAAAATAAGATGTTTTTTTTTTAAATCAGGGAACCTATCATTTAGTCAAATGATCCCTCCTGTTTCAAATACAACATCTTGTTCTTAGTGAAACCTACAATTATAAGTATAAAATAAACCTTTAATATTAAATAACGTTTTTTGCATTTTTTTTATCAAGTAAATTATTGTTTATATCTCTTGTAAAATCAAAATAAACCTTGTAATGTTTTCTATACTAGATTCCTTCTGTTTAATTAGATTACTTAGCCCATATTAAGGATAGTTCAGCTAATCAATCAATACTCTGCTCGACTAAGAACAATAATAGAATATTCAATTAATATTAATTTGATTTATTTCTTACTTTTTACAAACTATTATAACTCCTAAATGTTCCTTTTAGTGAAATTGATATTAAAAGTATATAGAAGATTCACTAGTCATTATTTATATACTACACCTTTTTGTCAAATAGTTTTTCATCAACTTCGCTTTCTAATGTAAATAAAAATAATATTTTATTAATAACTTTACATTAGTTTATCACTATAAGAACTTTAATTTTTTGTAAATTTGCAAACACTTACTGAGACAGAACATTTTCAATTGTTCCATGGCAATCTTAATACTGTGTCTAAATTTTCTGCTCGGAGATGTTGTTGGGTTAAGCGGTAACGGTTTTAAAGGCAGGTTTTCAATAGTGTTGAAGAGTATATGTGATTTTTATTGAGTCTGTTTGTTTAATATGTTTGAATTTTATATTTGTAAATTACATACTGTTCTAGTGTGTTGAGATGTGGTCCTTTTTGGTTGATGTGTAAGATTTCTAGATTATGGTTAATGTGCAGTTTAATTTGTATATGCCTGATGCTAATAGTTTATCTTTGTTGTTGGTGTTGTGTTGTATTTTGTTTTCCAATTTGTTATTAGTTTTTAATTATATTTTGTATCCTGGTTTTTGGAATTTGTGGTATATTTTGTTTGATGTTGTGTTTAGGTATGGTATTGTGATAAATTTGTTTTACCTCCCTGTAGTGTTGTTTTTGGTATTTTTGTTGTTGTATATTATGTTATAGTTTTTCTATTATTGTAGTGTTGTATCTATTGGTGCATGCTAAGTGTTTAATGGTATCTAATTCTTTTTTATGTTTTCTGTGGTCATTGGTACTGCCTTGGCTCTGTGGATCATGAATCTAAATGCAGCGTGTTTGTGTTGAATAGGGTGGTTTGAGGTGTTGTGGATAGTGTGTGTCGTTGTTGGTTTCCTTTATATGTTGAGGTTGTGTTTTTGTGTGGCTTTCTGTTATGGCAAGGTCAAGAAAGTTTATGGATCTATTAGTTTCAATTTCTTAGGTGAACTGGAGTTTTGGGTGTATAAATAATATTTATACCATAAAGCTTTAACACGTTCATTGCCAATCACGAGATATCGTGTGATGTTAGATCTTACCGGATGGCAGATCACGCGATATCGCGTGGCTATTGCCATCCAAATTCTAAGTGAATTATTATAGCGGCCACCATACAAAATTCCAATTTCCAGCTTGACAATGAACGTTTTAAAAATAAATACACTTATTACCGTCAGGGCTAAGAATTGTTCCTCCAGCTTCTTTGATAATAAGAGCTCCTGCAGCAGTGTCCCAACAGCTGACTGTATCAACTTCATAGGCATCCAATGCTCCCATAGCCACATAGCACAAAGCAAGAGCACATGATCCGATAGATCTTACCCTGAAACAAATCACAGTCTAGTTAGGCACTATATTAATATATAGTATTCAATACATATTTTGTTAAACACACTCATTCATGGACAAAGGTGCTCTTAGTGCACTTCAATAATGATGACACCTTCCAGAGTCAGACGAGAGTCTACTGGGCAGCTTGGTGTTCAAAGGAAAAGATGTCAAGGGCGGGCATTGACTAAGTGTGTAAATATAACTTTATAAAAACAACTATAGGATAATTTTATACTTTACTGCAATTTTAATATATATATATATATATATATATATATATATATATATATATATATATATATATATATATATCATATGAAGTTATTATTATTACTTGTAAATAATTTTTTCCATCACTAAGTGCAATAATTTTACTTTATGTGATGAGGTATCTTTCGGTCACTTGACCATTGTCGAATCACTGATTATTTTTCTCTATTTTTCTGATGTGAATGTTAGGTCTGTGATGTTGGTATTTGTTGACGTCATACATATTTCTTCTTGAGCCATGTGTATAATGTTTTTGAATATTACGTCGTCTGCATATCTTGTCTGTAGGTTGATTAAATTGTTGTGTATGTTTTTATAAATGTGATATTTTTCTAGTGAGTTTAGTTCTATTGGGTTATTATTTATTTCAACTATGTTTAGGTTATTTTTGTAATTTGTTACTTTATGGTTGTGTGATATTAGGTGTTCTGGTACATTTGATGATTTTTTATTTTTAGTTATGAATGCTCTGAAATGTTCTGAAAATTTTATTTTAAAATATCTAGTCCTTTTTCCTATGTAAAATGCATTGCAATCGTTATATGTAATTTTGTAGATTCTAGGTAGGTTATGTTTTTCTGTATTTGTTTTGTGGTTTGTGTTATTAAGATATTTTATTATTTTGTTGTTTGGTTCGTATGTTGGAGTGTAGTGTTGTTTGTTGTATATATTTATTTTTCTATTTTGTTATTGGTGTATTTATATTCTAGGTAGATTTTATTATTATTTTTGTTTTTTGTTCAGGTTGTAGTGTTGTGTTGAGGTTTGGTTTTTTGTAAATTTATTGTATATATTTTTTATAAGGTGTTTATTGTATCCATTTTTCTATTGCTATTTTTGTAATGTTATCTAATTCTTCATTTAATTTTTGTTTCTTATCTTGTGTGTATTTTATTGCTTTATTTATCATGTTACTGTAAGTGTTAATTTTGTGTGTTCAGGGGTGGTTAGATTTGTTGTGTATTATGGTGTTGTTGGAAGTTGGTTTTCTTTGTAATGTAGTTTCTATTTTATTATTGTTCATATTTAATGTAATGTCAAGATAGTGAATTGTTCTGTTTCGAAGGTGAATTGTATGCTTTCGTTGTATGAATTTAGTTTATTTAGTACTTATGATGTGTTATGAATGGTTTGTATTATGATGTATTCGTTGTGAATGGTAGGTTGATGTATACAAGTATATCATCTATGTATCTTGTCCATAGTGAAATGTTATGTGTGTGTAATATAGGTTTAATTATTATCTCTTCTAAGTGTTGTATATATATTTCTGACATGACTGATGATATGGGTGATCCCATGGGGAGGCCTGTTGTTTGTTTATAGTATTTATTATTAACTTGGAAGTAGTTTTGGTTGCATATGTGTTTAACTAGTGTAATAATGCTATTTATTGTTTTTTCTTTTTCTCGTTATTGTGTATTAGTTTGTTTTTTTATTATTTCTATAGTTTTTTAAATTGGAATGTTAGGGTACATGTTGGTGATGTTATAACTAATCATTTGTGTGTTGCCGTTTGTTTCTATATTTTTTATTTTATTGATTAGTTTGTATCTGTTTTTTATACTGTATGTGATGTTAATATGTATTTTAGATCTTATTATTTTGTCAAGTATTTTTGCGATTAAGAGAGATAGTGCCGTTTTGAAGTTAATTAGTGGTCTGAATGGTGTGTTGGGTTTATAGATTTTAGGTATGCCTGTTAATATTGGTGTTCATGCTTTGAGAGGGTATAGTCTTGTTGTGGTATTTTATTTTATTGTTATTAAATTAATAACATCACGGACCGTAAAATGACATCAGAAAAATACAGAAAAATAATTCAGTGATTCGACAATGGACACCGAAAGGAGCTTCATCACACAAGGTAAAAATTAATTGCACTTAGTGGTGGAATAACTGTTTACAATTTTAACAATAATAACTTTATAATGTCAGTGCAACAGAAAAATAATGGAGAATGTTAAATATCACAAATATATATATATATATATATATATATATATATATATATATTCTTGATATTTTACGTTATCCATTGTTTTTCCGTTGCACTGACTTTATGAAGTTATATATATATATATATATATATATATATATATATATATATATATATACAATATAAAAAACATGAACAACATAAAGGATAAAAGAAATTTATACAATCATGTATAAAAACAAGTCCTCAAATAAGATTGACCAAAATATAGTTTGGCATTTAAAACAAACTACAATACAATATAAACAATAAGATAAATTCCAAGCGCTATCTATGTACAAACTGTAAGCTCTGAACTGTACAGACTTAAATGAATTCTATATATAGGCAAATAGGCATCAGCTTTCATCAAAGATTCAAAGAATATATACACTCAATAAATATGTCAAAGACTTCTCTCTTGCTAGCCACATAATAGAAACAGAAAATACACGGAGAGAAAACCTCCTTTAAACGTTTTTTTAAATCTAACTCAAAGATTCCTATCAGTCAACATAGACAATGATGAAGATTGCTTATTGCGCTTGAGAACATCATGTCTTAATAAGCATTTTACAAATATACTTTAATTATACGTTCGACGGGAAAGTCATAATTCTACCAATCACACGTAAAAGTTTCACTAATCGTCAAAGATAACAATATCTATGAGATACTTGTTTCATATAAAAAAGTCGGATGACTATATTTCTGGTTTAGATAAATTTTATTGATTTCAGTCATATTATAAACATGAAGAAATTTTCACTGCTTTATTTTGATAGTACATACAAACTAAAGGTCTCCAAAAACAGGCAGGTTTTAGATTGAACTTCACAATCAACAAGTTGTACCAAATAGTTTAATCATCTCATAATCTTAAAAATTTATTTTAGAAAGAAACAGTCCTCAACACGGGTTTGAAACTGCTTATGATTTTATCTGGAGCAAACTTACTGGCCAAATAACAAGATAGGAATATCAAATTTGTTGGGCTTGATATTAACCCGATGCACAATATGTATAAAATCTAATATTATACAAACAGATAAAATAGGTTTTTGCTTGTTTTAACAGTATATATTAGTAAACACTTATACTAAGTGCATTGCCATTTAATATCCTAATATAATAATTTTTTTTGTATAGCAACTGAAGAGAATCAACATTTTAAAATCTGATATCTGCAGATTATGTGAATCTCCAGGAAGCAGGAAACTTGACAAGAATATTGAGAATAGAAGGGTCTGTATAGGAAGCAAGCTCAAAGATGAAGTTAATCAAGTTTTTAGCCCACTGAAACAAATAGAAAAATACTTAAGATAATGTAAAAGGAAGTAATGTTTTTATCACCAAAATAGAGGCAATATACACGATGTGTATGGCGGTATATTTTGAAGTAATGTATCAATGAATTGAGTAAATAGTTAATTAATTTTATATAAATAATTAAGTTGTAAAATATATTCAACTTAATTTTAAATATATTTTTCTTTAAAATGTTTGAAAATATAAAAACTTTAACTTTCACTGGTTTAAAAATATGGTAATGTAATATAGAAAATTGTAAAAATTTTTACAAGAAGACTTTAAAGAATACTTTTTTAAAGTTAATTAAAAAGAGTTGATCAATCACAACTTTTAAAAGGAGTTGTATCTTATTAATATTTAAATAAATGAACAATAATTGTACAATTAGAAACATTATGCGAGTTGAAGTTTTTATTTAAATTACTCTCATATATATAAATTAGCTACAAAGTATTCTAGATTTTGAATGATACAACACTAAGTTTGTATTCAAAAATATTTCAGCAATATTCACAATAACAAAACCGAAACATTATATTTCAAGAAGCGAGAGAAAATAGGTATATGAAAGAAATATAGACAATAAAACTCCCAACTTAGATACAAAATATTAACACTAAATTTACATACATTAGACAAAATCAAACAAATCCCAAATTATTCAGAAACCCACACTTTGAAAATAGCATCAAAACTGAAACTCAATTATTAATTAAATAAACAAGATAACCGACAGAATAAAAATGCAAAATATAGCAAAAATGCAAAGATTGTAAAATATACCATTGGCCAAACTATGAAGAAAGGAAATAAGTTTGATAAAAAGGTATAGCTACACATTGTAACAAAAATCAAGCCACATATGGAACAAACCAACATCACATAATACACAATATAAAGAGCACAGTGGTACAATATATTACAATAAAAATATTGAAAAGAACCCCAATACCACAAAAATAATCAAAAATAACAAATAAAACAAGTTACTTAAGATTAAACCCTTATGTACATTTCGATGACCATGTCATCATCATCAGAGGGTCTTGTTACAAAACACAATCTAGCACCCAAGAAGTTACAAACTAGAATGATGAACATCACAGCTATTCAAGGATAAATCACTTGAAACTCATTAGACAAATACCTAAAGGAAATAAAATGCAAATATGGGGAAACCTAGAAATATATAATCACAAATTTGCAAATTAATTAATAAAAGGACAAATACAAATCTATTTTAATCTATCAAAACTAAGCACATATTTCAAATCATAGATAAGCTGACAAAAAACTGCATTGCAAGGAAAGTAGTGTAAACTTTCATAAAACTCTTCATAAAAAAAAAATGGTTGTGGTGAAAATTACATCATGATAAATGTTCCACCAGCAGGAAATATAAAACTCCAATATAATTACTTAATAAAATAAAATCACTACTTTCAGCACATACAATACATTCAACAAAATTGACTTTATATTCTGAAAGTATGTTTTTATTAAATATACAGTGATTAATAAATCCTCAAGGTGAATAATACAAGTTTTTAGATTAGTTAAATACATCTAGTATTTTGTGTTTTTAAGACTCACCCTTGTGTATTAGAAATAATACTCTGGATTCTCTTTAAATATACATTTCTTATATTTAACTTATAAGCCAATGACAACTCAAAGCCAATTAGGGATTCCTGGACACCTAAACAAAACAAATAAATTTAAATCAAATAAGTTAAAAACAAAACTTGGATCAAATAAAATAAAACATAATCATATCTATGTAACCACTACATAAAAAATAATGTATTCAATTTTTAAATTTTACAACTTGTCAGTGGATAAATTTTAAAGGCATTTGAAACAATAATTTTATTATATTTACTTATATTAATAAGCACTTGGTAAAAATTAAGACTGTATTACCTATAACTCACAGCAATTAACACTTTGTCTGCTGAAAAACGTAAATTAGTAGTGATTTCTGTCAAGTGAATTATTAAGTAGAAATTAATAATAAACCTCAAGATGTACAACCCAATAACTGCATGATTATATATTGCCTGATTCAATAAGCTAATAAAAACTTATAAAAAGAATTGTAATTGGAAAGGAGTTAAATTCAGAGACTAGAACTATTTGCATATTTAAATCAATATATAACAAAATTGAAACTTTGTAAACTAACGACATAGACAAACTTAATATTCAAAATACAGTAGAGTCTCAAAATTCTGAGTCTCAATTTTTCTAGCTTCCATTAAATTCGAGCCAATTTTATCTATTTGAAAGAAAATGATAAGTCAGGCCTCTAAGAAATATTTGTAACTATAAGGTATGCAAAGGAAATGAGTCGGGGTTCCGAGAAATGTACATATCAATACGGTATGCAAAGAATTGGGTTTCCAAGAAATGTTCATATCAATATGGTATACAAAGGAAATAAGAAATGTTCATATAAAGTTCCGTAAACTTATTTTGTGCACTTTAAATTATAGTACATTAATTGTAGTGTATTAGAGTTTATTAAAACTCGTATTTCTTCTAATACCCAGAAACATATTTCTGTATAGACCGAGTTTTCAGTAGTCCTATTTACCTCAAATTATCAAGACTCTACTGTTCATTAAATTTAACTTTTCAGAAACTCCTGTTCCAATAACAATTATATTAATTTTTCAATCATGAATATATATGAACATACTTGTAGTTTTTGATGTATGAATGGGTGAACTATTAAGATAGGCTCCTTTTCCTTTCTGAGCTGTAAATAGCTGGTTTAAACTTGGATTATAAACAATTCCAAGAACTAGTTCTTGATGAACACTTAAAGCTACAGATATACAACTTTGAGGGAAGTTATGGATAAAATTAGTTGTTCCATCTATTGGATCTATTAACCATGTAGGTTCATCAGTGAGGTTAGAGAGTTCTGATGCAGTTTCTTCAGCAAAAAACCTGAGGAAAAAAATAAAACTTACATTAACCACAGTATAATGTGATATTTTATCCGTTTGAAGGGTAACAAATTCTGAAAAAAAACTCTCTTCTGAAGGGAGGGGTTTAGTGTTGACAATCCAAGGGATTGGAAGTTAATTTATGCCCCATGAGGTAAGTTCAATTCCAAAGATTTTATCTGCTGAAATCCTACCCAAGCAATTTTTCTTTAGCCTGTTAACATCCCATGTACATTTACCTCTTTAACTTTTTCCTTTCTCCTCTAAGTTGTGAGATATTTAATTCTAACCGTACCTAGGATTTCACGAATGCCTTATATAACATTACTGGTAGTATGGAAAGCAAACAAAAATCCTGGAAAAAATTTCAAGATTCTTTTCTTTGAAATAATTAATGTTCTTTCTTTTCTTTCATAGTCTTCAGGACTATGCCTTTGAACACTATTTCTTGTTTCGAATATCAGAAATAAGAAAAACCATCCTAGAAATAGTGGAATGCGGGGAAGGAATTAACTCTTCAATGGGTACCTGCCCATTGCGGAGTACCTGGAAACGAAAAGGCTGACAAAATTGCGAAAATAGCGAAACAGATGAAGGCAAACACTCCCTGCTACATTGCAAAAGTGTAAGCAGGGAAGTTTTCCGAAAACATTGGTGTGAAAATTGGGAAAAAGAGTCTACTGGTCGACACCTTTACCAGCTCCAATCAGAACCACCAGTCGAGGACAAATATAGGGAAGTAGCACGATCAACAGCATCTTTTGCTGCCAGAGCAAGAACTGGCCATCTGGTGATACAGGAGTACCTATTTCGTTTTAATCTCACAGAGTCTCTGTTGTGTGCACTCTGTGGTGTGGAGAGCGAAACAATTGAACACATCCTGCTGAACTGCCCTTACCCATTACCTACAAGAGACATCCTCAGACCAATTGTGACAAAGTGGCAAGGTATTCTAGTTAAGAAGAACCTGTGGGCCATAGCATCATATATATATTGTGGACATCGGGCCATCTGCTATAGTTAAGCTGGACACCTGCATGAAGAAGTAAGTAAGTAAGTAAGAACACTATTTCTATGCCTTTAAAAGCAAATTTGTATTAGTGACATTGTTTTAGGATACTGTTGTTCATATCTCTTCTGGCAGTTACATTTTCCTACTTCATTACAAGATGTTGATTTAATTTTTTGCATTATTTTATTCGTTTCCTACATCACAAATCCTTTAAATATCACCCTTATTGAATGTACTTGTACTTGGAATACTATCTTATACTTAGAACCATAGCTCTTTTTATGTTTTTATTCCATATGTACTAATTTTGAACCCTTTTGCTCCTCTTTTCCCAAAGATTATTTTTGTCTTGAAAATACCACCTACATTTTATACATTTTTAAATTCTTGAATTTTGTAGTCCATTACGTTCGGTGAATCTTATTAATCACTTAAACAATAGTTTATGACTATCCGAACTTTATATTTAGTAAATTTGTTAAAACTTACTGAGACAGAACGTTTTCGATCGCTATGTGCTGATCTTCATCAGTGTCTTCTGCTTGGAGATGTTGGGTCAAGCGGTGACGGTTTTAAAGGTAGGTTTTCGATAGTATCAAGTGTGATTTGTATTGTGTTTGTTCATTTAATATGTTTGTATTTTGTGTTTTTGTGTGTCTGTAAATTTCATATTCTTCTAGTGTGTTGAGATGCGGTCCTTTTTTGTTGATGTGTAGGATGTGTTGTAAAATGTTGAGTTGGTGTTATGTTTGTGTTCTTCGACTCTTTGTTTAAAGCTGCGACCTGTTTGTCCAATGTAGAATTTGTTACATTCACCACAGTTTAGTTGTATACGCCTGGTGCTTGTAGTTTATCTTTGTTGTTGGTGTAGTGTTGTATTTTGTATTGTAATTTGTTATTGGTTTTGTATGCTATTTTGTAACCTATTTTTTGAAATTTGTGGGCTATTTTTTAGTTGTTTTGTTTATGAATGGTAATATGATGTATTTGTTTTCCCTGTCTGTAGTAAGTGATTAACATTTTTAAAGTCGTTACTATACACATTTTACTATACTGAAATGAGATTTCAAAATAATTTCAATAACAGTTAATTGCTATGATTATCATTTGTTTACTGAACAAGTAATAAAGCATGGAATAGGTTGTCTGTTTTACTCTTACTACAATCATAAAATACTGTTATTGAGGACTGGTGAAATATGATTTAGTAGATAGTAGACAATCCTAGACAGATTCTTTTGTTGTCCCTTTTATTACAGACTAGTCTCTTAGACTAATACTTATACCTAATGATAATTACATTTTTACTTTTGGCAGACACCTTCTAGAAAAGTTACACTTAAAGCCATTCGGTTGGATTAAAGTACAGAGAGGTTCATACTATTTTGCTTGTAGAGGTGATATTTTGGAATATTTATCTCCTAGAGGCAAATAAGTTCCACAAGAAGTGCATAGTGGAGTTTTAAAGATCAGGTAACAAGGTCAGGACATTGTGGTAACAGTTAAAGCTAACTCATAGGGTTCATTATCTTCATTAATACAAATACTACTACTAGAGGAGGCACTCATAATGGAGAAAATAGTTTTCAATTGTTTAGATTTTTATCCTGGTTTAATGAATGATATGGGTTGAACTATTTGAAAACTTGGATATCTTCTGGCTCTTTTAATTAAAAAAACGCAAAGCCCCTCAAAATGAAAAAAAAAACTTAATTATGACAGTAATGTAACCTGTCATAATTCAAAGCTTTAACATGCCAGATTAATGTGTAAAAAGAACTTATCTGAGCAGGGAGCAGAGACATCATGTGCCAGAATGAACCAGACTCTATCTTGCTGGATTGTTAAGATCAGGGAGCCTACCATGCATGAAAACTTTAACATTGTGAAGGACCCTTACATAAATGCTCTTTGTTGTAATTTAAGAGGAATACAAAATTTCTTAGCCACTGCCCTATCTTGCTGATTTGCAAGGTTTTGGGGTCTTAGAAGTAAGTTGTAATTATGTTCTTGCTGAATGTCTCATTGAAACAACTTGGCCAACATTCAGCAATTGGTTATACCCCGACCATTGGGGATTCATACCACTCAATAGTCAACAAATCTCAAGATTTATTTGGGACTGTAAGACATACAAATCTAATTCTAACTGACTTTATTATCTCCACTAACAGAGGGTCCAAATATGCTGCCAGCAGGCTCTCCCAGTGACTGAAATTTGATCTTAGATGTTAAATAAGTATTAATCCGAAGCCCAAGTTATTCTCAATTCGTTTTGTGTGTTTCCCACAGAATGATGAAGCAATTTTTCAATGCTGACAGGACTCTCATTTCCTTTCCAAAGGCTAAAATTATGAGCTCCCTATTACTGCTCCCCTAAACAAAAAGGTGTTTTTTCACCTAATTAAATTTATTGTCTAATAAATTACTTTTAAAAAATATTAAAATTAACAAAAATCTAAACATTCCACAAAAGATAATGTTTTGTAAAATGTTAATAATTTACCCTTTTTTTAATTAACTTGGCAAAAAACCACTACTTACTGATTTATTCAGCAGACGTGTTTCACACTAGGTCAGCACATTATTTTCAATGCCATGAGTCACTGACAAGACTGTTGCTCAGATGTGTTGTGTTGGCGTCAGTCTGTGGTGTGTTACTGTTCATAGAGTAGTTGTTAATTATGTGATCAAATATAGTATTTGATTGTAACTGTGTTTTGTCATTTAGAATGTGTTGTAGATAGTATTTATGGTGTTTGTATATCTCGTAGTTTTTCACTGTGTTAAGTTTGTTGCTTTTTTTGATGTGGTGTAGGACTTTTAGATTGGTGTCTATCAGCCTGTGAGTGTAGTGTGTTTTGTATGTGTATGGTGCAATTTTGGTTGTGTCTGTTTGAGCTTATAATTAACAACTACTCTATGAACAATAACACAACACAGAACAGATATACACCACAGACTCACACCAACACAACACATCTGAGCAACAGTCTTGTCCGTGACTCACAACATTGATAATGTGCTAACCTAGTGTGAAACACATCTGCTGAATAAATCAGTAAGTAGTGATTTTTTCCCAAGTAAATACAAAAAAGTGTAATTTATATAAAAACCTCAAGATGTGCAACACAAAAAACTGCAAGTAAATAATTTATTTGTAAATATTATGTGAATAATGTAAATATTATTTGATTCAATCTTCAACTTAAGCTACTAGTTTTACACTAAAACACTTGGAACATACATTGATATGTTACATGTGCCTATAATACCACTTACTTCGTTTGTTTCATGAGGACTGCTGTTTCATGTGGAACAATATATGTTCATGTGTAAATGAGTAATTTTTAGGAATAATTATTAGGATCAAAAATGGAATCAAATTTTACCCTCCCTCCTAAATGTTAAAGCAATTTAGAACAACAATAAGAAATTAAATTGTCTGATGACAGAAATAAGAATAGTCTGATGACAGAAATAAGAATAGTTTGTTGATAATTTAAATTGTTTTTATATTGCGTGATATATAAAAAAAATATCAAAAACAATATCCAACTTACTTATGTGAAGGAAAAGCTTTACTCAATCCCTTGATGAGAATTAACTCTACTTTCTTGTCATATTCTGTTACAAAATCAAAACCTTTCACTTTAGTTTCTATTTTTTTTAGCGCAGAATAACCTTCTATTAACACCTGTAAACAAAATCATTATCAATTTTGTACAAAGAATTCAAATTTTAAAACAGGAATTATGATTTTAAAATTAATTATGATTGTAACAGGTTTATCAATCACTCCAGTACTTGTTTCTGAAGCAGAAGGTATCATTAAACCATTTTAATTTTTTGTTTAAAGAATACAAAAAGTGTTTTGTAGAAAAATGGTATTGTTATTAAAATTCAAAAAATAATACTAAAATTTTATAAAAATGTTTTAAATTGGTGTTTTAAAATAAGTATTAAGATAAAATATAAATAAAATTCTGCCTTCTTAAAAAAAAAATGTTGGTGCAAATAAAAGCATATAATCCTTGTATTAGACTCGTTTAAAAGAAATTTTAACACAATCAAAAAACCTTTTATTGAATTAAAGAAATAGGACAGAAACTCTTTAAAAACTTTAAAAGTATATTAAATTAGGAATTCCAGGATTCAAGATTCTAAGATTCAAGATTTAAAAACGTATGTGTAGTACAGTGCGCCGTTGATACTGATCACCAAAAAAGCAATCCCTTACAGAAATTTGTAAAAATATAAACCTTCTGGGGCAAGGAAAAAAATAAAATTATGTATGCTGTTTTAGGGTATAAGAAATTTTTTTTACACATATGGAGGAAATTGTCCAATTTTCATAATAACCAAATATTCCAAAGTTTTAGAAAAAAGGTTTATAAATAGAAATACCTTCATAAAAGGTAAAATAATATGTTGTTTGTTTTCATTTTAAACATAAGCTACTAGTATATACTTATACATGTTAAAATATAAAAAACTTACCTATAATAAAATAAATAATTAATAAAATAAGGTCATGATATGTTAACTTTGCTTAATGAGATTTGATGCAGCGTGATTTCAGCATTCAGAATAAATCTACTCAATCCTGGAAAGCCTATCTTTCAATCAAGTGGAAGTCTGTTGTCTTCTTGGCATGGGCGCCCATACACACGGGCAGGGAGGGGCCGTGCCCCCCCCCCCTAGCTCCCAGAAATACAAATTAAAACTATCAAGACTTTCGTACAAATATTTCTTTTTTTATTTTCAGCTGATGTGGAAGAAATATATTTTAATTATAATAAATTTTCACAGTATTAACAATATAAATAGTATATTTATGCGATTCTGCTATATTAACACCTTGACTGAACGAAGTAGGTTTCAAGTCAGAAACTATCGAATATCCATATTATGTGATTATGTCAATCTGGACCAGTTAATGGTTGCGTCAATTAAAGGAAAACAGCTAAACAGGACACGACTAATATCCTAAACGTTGACACAGAGAGCCAGCTATCCCAATGATAAGGAAAACGTGACAGGAAGGATAACCTAGGCCCTTCCGACTGACGCTGCATTTCTTCTCTGTTGCATGTCATCTGCGTTCGACATTGTAGTACTGTATTGGTTAACTTAATGTTAACAGTTTATTATATGTTATAGCCTGTGTTACATTACCTTTAATTGAATTGTAGAAATTGACGTTTTAATTTGATTTATCTTTATTATTAGTCCAGGAAACGAAGCTTAAAATAGAAAAAAACTTCGCAAATTTTTCGGAAAAGACCGATTTGCATACAAATTTGGGATTAAGCTCAACTTACCCTCTACTTCAAAATCTATATAGTGCCAACGGGCGCTTTTTATTTTTTAAGCGTGAAAACTACCCCTTATTGTCAAAATCTATAAAAAAGCGTAAAAAGAGTGAAATTTGGTTCAGATGAATTAAAAATAATGATTGTCTGATGCTCTAATTGTAATTGTTAAATATTTCGACCCTCTAAAAATTCATTTTCAAGGTTGAAAACTACCCCTAATTGCTCAAATTAGTAGAAAAAGCCTAAGGAGGATAAAATTTGAATCTGCTTACTTAAGTAGGGCCTATACATTTATTAATTTATTTCACAGGGGTAACTGAATTGGAGGTGAAATCTTTCGCTAGTCGTAACTAACTAACGAAGCATTTTTTCTCATTTTTAGCGTTATCTGAGCAGTTCCTCCTGAAACATGCAAACACCCTGAACCTAATGAGATATTTCAATAAAATCAGATACTCGACTGTCATGCCTCGGTTAAAATTAAAAAAAAAAACGCCACTTATAAAACTGAAATAATAGCCTATATTTAAAAACTTCCAACCTCAAATTAATTTGTCGGTTACTATCCTATCCTATAATAAATGAAATGACGCAAGAAAAAAAAAGCTTTTTATTATATTTTTTAGTATTTTAAGGAATAAAGATTCACTCAATCTATAAAAAAATAAATTAATCGATACAAAAAAGCCTGTAAAAATTAGAAGTTTTGAATTTTCTAAAGTGTCTTAAAACTCACCATTTTAACCCTAATTTTTCAAAATTTCCCCAGACCCTCCTTTTCATGGAGGGAATCCCATCCCCCCAGGTATCAGATTTGCCCCCCCCCCTATAAAATTATACATGGGCGCCCATGCTTCTTGGTTTATGATTTTTAGATTCTTCTGAGTTTTGATGAATTTTATGTGAACCTAGAGGGCATGAAAATTCTGGCATATGCAGGAAGTGTCAGCAATTTCAAATGAGTTGTTAAATAAACTGGTTAAAGTTGAAGATGTTATTCTTGTGGTGTTTGTGTAACTGTTTATGTAACTGAAATTATTTTAAGCTTTAATTCTTGGGGAATTAAGGCTGATGTTAAATATTGCAGTGATTGCTACATAATGAGATGATGACCTGCAAAGTCAAATTTAATTGAAATGCAAGTGTTATGTGTTCGTTAAATAATTCAACGCACAAATCTTTAATTCAAACAAATCAAGCGTTACTTTATTAAGAAAAATGTATTAAATCACAAACAAAACATATTAGAGAAATAATACGCTAGTTACAGATTTCATAAATTTAACAGATTATTTTTTTTATTCAGAGCTTTACTGTCTACAAATCTATGGCTGAGAAATGACCCTTTTTTCGAGTTTGCTTTGCGAATTTATTTCATATTTAATTTTATAATTTCGACTCATAAAAATCTACCACATGATGCCAAGAAAATTACATTTACTACATTATTAATAGAAAGAAACACAGCATTGAATGTTTAAAGTTTTAAATTTAAATAGTTTAAACTGTTTAAATAGTTAAATTTGCAACTTGTTCACTAAACTTCTTAATTTTTTACAACTTAACTGTTTGTCACAACCAGTGAAGCCATGCATTGCTCGTTAGATGAATATATGAGTCTGAATATATACGATATTCATGAGTCATCTACTTTATTTAGAAAGCAGGCAAATGAAGATTTAGCAGAATACAGAAATTTTATGAGGTTGTCTGTGAAACATTTTGTTATATTGATATCTGAAATTTCTTCTAAAATCACAAAGAAAAATACTATAATTCTTTTTTTTAATCACTTAAACAATAGTTTATGACTATCCGAACATTAAATTTAGTAAATTTGTTGAAAATTTATTAACAAATTTACTAAATTTAAAGTTCGGATGGTCATAAACTATTGTTTAAGTGATTAATAAAATTCACCGAACGTAATGGACTACAAAATTCAACCATAATTCTTGTGAACATATTTTAATTTATTGGACATATTTTATTATTAATTTTACCTACTCCAAAACCTTGTATTCCCATTTCAGTCTCTATTTCCTTTTAAGCTACATTATGAGATTACTTATTTTTAGGGATGGGCCAATTCCTAAAATTTTCGATTCCAATTCCGATTCCGATTCTAAAATTTTCCTTTCGATTCTCGATTCTTTAGTCGATTCTCGATTCTTTCAAGTTATATTAGCTTACACGCTAAGTTCTCTAATCATTAATTTAGTTAACATCTTGGTCATATGGCAAAACCTTTTAAAAGTTCTGTTTTAATGTAATAGGCTACACAAAACCTTCAACAATGAGAGTGATATCTGTCTATAATATAATTTATTAAGGTTAAGTTTCGGAGGAATAATACAGTGTATCTGTTATCCGTCTATTCGCTCAACTGTCATGGCCACGGTTTCGACGGTGACGGTTAATCGAGTTTTTACTGTACTTTTTTGTGTTTTGTTCTGACATTTAGTGAGAGAGAGAGAGAGACGAGCGATGTCAAACGACCAGAAATGGTTACGATCTTGATTGCTGTTGCTTCATAAATAATAATATTTTTGTTTACTTTAATCATTTAATTCATTCAAATCAATTAATACATAAATAAGGCATAGTTGGTAATTAATTATTTTTCCACACAAATATAATAAATTTTGGTAATAAATTTTGTTTGGTAATAAATTACTCCACACGCATATTTTAATAGTTAACAAAATAGGAATCGGAATCGACACTTTTATGATGAAGAATCGAGTATCGACGATTCCTCGATACCACCTAGAATCGACGATTCCTGGAATCGAGAATCGGAATCGGCCCATCCCTACTTATTTTTATAAATAGCTGCCCTTACATTGAAGAAGCACTCTCTTTCACCATAATGCTCTACAAATTTTAAAGTAATTTCATAACCCCATTTTACAAGAGAGATTAATCTGATAAGTTTACATAGGTTTAGTGACTGTGTTCAGTTCTGATTGTTGTGAGAAAATTTAATTGCTCAAATAAAAGAAAGAGATTCTTAATAATCACTTAAACAATAGTTTATGACTATCTGAACTTTGAATTTAGTAAATTTGTTAAAATTTACTGAGACAGAACGTTTTCGATCGCTATATGCTGATCTTCATCAGTGTCTTCTGCTTGGAGATGTTGGGTCAAGCGGTGACTGTTTTAAAGGTAGGTTTTCGATAGTATCAAAGAGTATGTGTGATTTGTATTGTGTTTGTTCGTTTAATATGTTTGTACTTTGTGTGTCTGTAAATTTCATATCGTTCTAGTTAGTTGAGATGTGGTCCTTTTTTGTTGATGTGTTTACAACTGTCACCGCTTGACCCAATATCTCCAAGCAGAAGACACTGATGAAGATCGGTACATAGCGATCGAAAATGTTCTGTGTCAGAAAGTTTTAACAAATTTACTAAATTCAAAGTTCGGATAGTTATAAACTATTGTTTAAGTGATTAATAAGATTCACCGAACGTAATGGACTATAAAATTTAAGAAAGAGATTCTATTCACTTGACTAAACAGTTTACTAAACCTAACTAAAATATGCACTTGCTACAGTACTAATAACACATGAGAATGAAGTCTCACACGCTCAACTACTAAGAACACACCACAGTCTTCTAATTGTAAAAATGAGAGCACTGTAATATAACTATTAAAAGTGTACTCGTAAATATGCACAGTAAGATTCTTGTTTAAGTACATTAAAGTCCAAGTGATAACTGAATACAAGAAAACGTTTACCACATTTCATATAAATGAGACAGTGCATGGACTTATGGAATACTTATGAAAAAAAACTTCCTGTTGTTTATAGTATCAGTAAAGTTATACAAATTTTGGTACTAGTGTAGTTTAAAGAACTCAGGCAAACACGGCATGAAAACATTCCTTGACATCTTCTAAAACTATTTTTGGTACTTATTAAGATCAGCGACTACTGCTTCATTTTTTATCTCATCAATTTGACCTTGCTGAACACGAATCTGAACTTCTTTTTACTGCAAACACATTTAAGAAAATAATAACCTAACCTAACCCGATCAGACCTAGTTTTCTTAGGTTAATATGTTTGTCGTTAAAAATAACTTCAGATTCGTGTTCATCAAGGTCAAATCTATTAGGAAAAATAATTTTGCCGATCGGAACGTTAGTAAGCACCAAAGTCAGGTTAGGTTAGGTTATTTTTTTAATGTAAATATGTATTTGCAGTACAAGAAACTTCAGATTTGTGTTCAGCAAGGTCAAAATATTCAGGAAAAAAAATTTTGCCGATCGGAGCGGTAGTCGCTGATCTTAATATTACCCTATTTTGATATAAATATTATTTTTTATTGCAACAGAAGATGTCTTTTTTTATCAACTTATAGTAACAACTACTTTTCTGCAACTGACAGCACACTGTACATATGCTCCCATGGAGTAATATCTTTTGCCAGCTGATGCCACGGGATATACTCTAGACCAATCTAAATGTACGATTTAAAGAAATACCAGTTTTAATTTTACCGTTAATATTCACAGGTAGGTGTTAGTTTACTTTTTGGATAGTATTATATTCATTTTTCCCAGGATAATTACTTCTTGCTCCAAAGTTATCAGAAAAACAGCTATTTCAGAAAAAAAATTTGAACGGCATATTTACCCACATATCACTATGTGAATTTCACTTTCTATAAATTTATTGTATAGAGAAAAAAATTAACCCTAAAGTGTATGTATATAGAAAATTAAGATCTATTAAATTGTAGTGTGAAAGTGCAGTTAAATTATAAGGTTTTAAGGTAAATATAAACATAGCGAGTTAACTAGTTTTTAACTAGGTTAAAAAGTGGAGTATTATTACTTACAATCCCTGCTTGTTTCACTAGCTCAAGAGCTATATTGTAGTAAAAATGAATATCCTGTTCGCTAGCCATTAGTTTTAAAATTATATTTATCTTGACTGACGGGAATTATAATTTCCTGACGTTAATATAACGAGAAGAAAACAAATTCCATACAGATAAACTTTATTATCTGCAATTAGTTTTGATAAATGTTTTTTAAATGATGTTTTTTTTAAATGCTACAAAACAGCCGCTTGAAACATTTGATTCAAAGAGTATCTATTTTCCACGCACATAGATGAATTAAACAATAAAATGTAAATCTGTGAAGAATACTGTGACAGAAAGTTTTAGATCTCTATGTCGCGATCATCAACAGGTCTCAGTGAGTGAGACACTGATGAATATCGCCATATAGCGATCGAAAACGTTCTGTCTCAGTAAGTTTTCACAAATTTACAAAATTTTAAGTTCGTATAATTATGAAGTAATGTTAAAATGATTAATTAAGTTACACTTTTAAAATGTTTAAAATTTGCCTATAGTAGCACTTACTTTGCTTGTTGAGGACGGCCGTTTCGAGAGATGTGTCCCTTTGTCAACTCAGACCGTAACTCTGAGTTGACAAAGGGACACATCTCCCGAAACGGCCGTCCTCAACAAGCAAAGTAAGAACTACTATAGGCAAGTTTTAAACATTTTAAAAGTGTAAGTGATTACTAGTAGCTCACGCGAAGATGGAATCAACAAATGTTGAGATTAATTAAGATCTATTAAACGTAATGGACTACAAAATTAAAGAATAAAATGTACGTTAATCAGCTGTAATTCAGCACTAATAATGTTTTAATATCAGAAAACCTATCTACGATCGGATCATACTCCGATTGAGTCCGTTATGTTTCGTGTATAACGTCATTTAGCAAATAAATTTTAAAGCTGATTCTCCTTTTAATCCTAGAGAATGCCACATATAGCACGCTGTATATTAAAACGGAGGTTCTTAAGTTGATACGGACATAATCAAAAATTTGTCTCTGTTACTTATAGATTCACATGATGCATATCAACTGATCCCAGATGGTGAAGCAATGTAAGGCGAATATTGACTTTCGATTGGTCGTGTAGCTCCTCCCACTCCACCAACAACAACTGTCAAATTCGTAGTCTTTAAGCCTCAGAATAAACTACATGGGCATCAACACTAAAAAAATGCAACTGAGGTAAACCCTAAGGGCGTCAAATTGCGATTGTTTACGAAATTTCGTTGAATTTAGATCATTCTGAGGTAAAATACCCAAAAGCCCTGCACTTACCGGAACTGAAATGTTTATATTAACATAGTTAAAATCTGAAGTGTTTAATTCACGCCAAAATATTATAATATTTGTATTTAAGCCATATATTCAAAGAATTCCTTCCTTCATTATTTTATAATAATATTTTGGTGGTAGGCAATCCATGATAATTTTTACAAGAAAAAAAATTAGAAAACACAAAATTGTTAAGATAATAATAAGTTTATAATAGACAGCAAACGATATAAAATTAAACATAAAACACGGAACATGTGCTGTTGTTATTGTAACTAATGGTAAGGTAGGTGAAGAAACAATTTACAGATATTTCATGTACATAGAAGTTACACGACCAATGAAAAGTCAGTATTTGCCTTTTATTGCTTCGCGCATCTGGGAGTAATCTACCATGGCCGGGATCCCTACCAACCACAGTCAACGTGTTAAAAGCCTCCTATCATAGCAATTTTGGCGAAAGTCCTTAGAGCAGTTTCCAACAACAAATTTACTAATATAGTATATATTTCACGTTGTCCATTATTTTTCCGTTGCATTGATTTTATGAAGTTATTATTACTTGTAAATACTTTTTCCCACCACTAAGTGCAATAATTTTACCTCATGTGATTAGGTACATTTTTGGTCATTTGACCATTGTCGAATCACTCAACAGTGGTCAACTGACCGAAAGGTATCTATTTACAAAAGGTAAAATTATTGTACTTAGTGGTGGAAAAAATTATTTACAAGTAATAATAATACTAAACACTTTTAAATGTTTTTAAACATGCCTATAGTAGCACTTACTTTGTTTCTTGAGGACGGTCGTTTCGGGAGATGTGTCCCATCGTCAAGTCAGACTGTAACTCATGGGAGACTCGGATGGGAGTTATGGTCTGAGTAGACATTTGATAAAAACGGTTATTGGTTTAGATATGTAGATGATGGTTTGTAAGTATCTAATAATAATGGTATAAACTTAATAACTATTTTAGATAAAATAAATGTGATAAATAAAAATATTAATTTTACTTATGAAATGGAGAAAAATAATAAGATCTACTTTCTAGATATAACAATTATAAGACATAATAATGAATTTGAATTTAACATATATCGTAAACCGACACAAACTAACCAAATTATACCTAATAATTCTAACCATCCGTATAATCAAAAAATGGCTGCATTATACAATTTATTATATAGATTACATAAAATACCTATGAATAATGAAAACAAAATAAGAGAGAAAAACATTATCTATCAAATTGCAATTGAGAATGGCTATAAAAAGAAACTGTTGATAAAATTAATTAAAATATTTCAAAGAAACAAAATAATCTAATTTACAAAAATAATGATGAAAATGTCATATGGACTTCATTTACATTTTTTGATAATGAAGTAAAAAATATCACAAAATTGTTTAAAGGTAGCAATATAAAATTCGCATATAATACTAATAATAAATTAATAAATATAATGAATAATAATAATATTATTAATATGCATGAAAAAAGGTGTATATAAATTAGAATGTGATTATTGTAATAAAGTTTATATAGGAAAAACTAAGAAAAAACTTAAAGATAGATATAAAGAGCATTTTAATGCATATAAAAAGCCAGGAATTTATAAATCAAATTTTGCTAGTCATTGTATTAATAATAATCACATATTTCCTAATATAGATAATATGATACTTGTAAAAGAAATTAACAAAGGCCTGAGAATGAATATTTATGAAGCTTTAGAAATACATAAATATAATACTAATAATGAGTTGATAAATGAACAAATACAAGTAAAATCTAAATTTGATAATATATTCAGTGTTTGTAATGTTAGGGCAGCAAAATAAAAAAATAAAAAATTGTTAACAACATTGTAGTTGATTTGACATAGCTATTTATTTGATCTAATTTGCACATATGTTAATTTTAATTGTTTAATATTCCTGATGATGTTGGTACTGTTAGCCAAGGAAAAGCTTTGAATTGTAAATTCAATTATAATTCTTGTATTTGTATTTTGACTTAGTCTTTATTAATACACAAGAATACATATTGCGATATATATATATATATATATATATATATATCACTTTCACTTATGTACTTAAACAAGAATCTTACTTGGTATTTATGCGAGCGCTTTCAGAAGCTAGCGAGTGCTTCCATCATCTGGCATACTAAACGTATTTTGAACTGCGGGCTGCGTGGAATCCGCCGTTGACCTTGATGTACCGTTAACTTCTATTTTTAGTTCCACTGCACTGTGCGAGTTTTTAGCATTTGTCTTGGGGTTTATACTGTCTATTAGATTGAATAATTTGTCGTTTTTTTATTTTATTTGTATCTGTTCGTTGATGATGTTATTTTTATTTTTATAAATTTCTAGTTGTTCCCAGATTGTCATTTTGAGGCCTTTTTGAACTTTTTTTATTAGGTGTATGTTTTCTAATGTGGGGAATGTGTGTTTGTTTTTGATTGCGTGTGTGGCTAAGTTTGAATTATAAATTTCCGGTTTGATGTATGCATTGAGGTGTTCTTGATATCTATCTTTTAATTTCTTTTTTGTTTGGCCTATGTATATTTTATTGCAGTCTGGGCATTCGATTTTGTATATTCCGTTACTAAGTGTGGGACATATTTCTTCTGGTTGGTTTATTTTGTTGATTATGTTTCCTGTGTTTTTGTAGGCTATGTTAATATTATTGTTTTTTAGTGTTTTAGTTATTCCTTTTATGTTGTATCCTGTGTATGTGAATGTAGCCCATTTTGTTGTTTGTGGTTCGATTTTAGGTTGATTTAATTTTTTTAATATTTTAAATTCTAATTTATCTATAGTTTTTTTATCTCCCATCTGTTTCATAAGTTCTATTTTCTGTGTTACTCTCATATTTAAATTCCATTTCCCATTTTCCAAACTCGAGTTGTGCCTCCACATTCATTAACATATCCGTACCTATGATCATTTCTCTCAATAAGCTTTGTACCACTAAGCATTGAGACGAATATTTAACTCCTCCTCTTTCTCCTATTACCATTTTCATTTTATTAATCTTTTCAATTTTCTTATTAGTTGCGGTTTGAATTGTTACATTTTTTATTTGCAGTACCTCCATCTTTCCTACTTCATTTCTTAATTTTAACTCTCCTAACTCTTCTGTGTTTTTCTTTGTTATATTTTCTACTTTCTCTATCTCTTTTTTATTAATTTCTACCACATCAGCTATTATTTCATTTGTTTCCTCAAAATTTTCCTTAATCTTGTCCTCTAATTCTCTATCTCTCTCCTCTATGTCTCTTCTCACATCCTTTATTTCAGTATTATCCTCTGTCCTCATATCCTCTATCATTTTCCTATTTTCCTCCCTTATTTCCTCTTTTATGGATTTCAAATCCTCCTTCATCCCTCTCATTTCGTCTCTATTTTCCTTTAATTTTTTGTTTATTTCCCTCATATCCTCACTGATATCTTTCATTACCCCTTTTATTTCATCTATCTTATCTAATTGTCTATTTATTTTTTCATTATTTATATTTAATTGTCTATTTATTTTTTCATTATTTATATTTAATTGTCTATTTAGATCCTCTCTCATATCCTTCATCTCCTCTTTTATTTTCTCACTCCCTTTTTCACTCATTTCCATGAGAGTTCTCATCATCTCCCTTAAATCTTCATTCTCATTATTTCCCCGTTTTTTTTGTTGGGTTTGCATAGGTGGTAGTCCCCTAGCTTCTTCTACCTCAATGTTTCCTATTGGCATATCTGTGCCTTCCAATTCTATTTCTTTCATTTCTAAAATTGTCCCTTTTTCCTGGTCCCCTACAACTACCAGTTCGCCTATAATATTTTCTTCTTTTTTTTTTTTATCTGTAAGTAACTTATTATACAAACATAAACAATTTTTTATATATACTATAAACCTAGCCTTGATTCTATTCAACTCAGTGTTTAATTTTACAAAATTTTTTCTAAATCTATTTCCAGTTCAAATGTTTATATATAAAAAGTTCTAAATTAATTTTATTTCAAAATCTCTCTAAATAAATTTTATCTCTTATATCGAGCTCCCACGTTGTTGCGCCAAATGTAATGATATTTTCCTTTAAACGCAATACAATGGGGTTTGTATTATTAAATATTTTATTTAAATGAAGATATTTTATTTCTAGTTAAAACACAAACTCCTGAATAATTTAAAATTCTTTATTATAACATTTCTTTTATTTCAACCTTTAAACAATACACAGAACAATAATTTACAACTTAACAAGTTTTAACAATCTCGGTTTAACTCTTATTTCTTTTAATTTTATAGTTACACAATTTTAATATACCATAGGCTAATTTTACGATCTCTTATTATCTCGGGGTTATAGCATGGGCTATATTTTTTTTTAATTCTTAGGTTAATTAAATAAATTTTGAACAAACAATATTAAATTTTGAAATTAGCTTTAATAAATATTTTCCGGATGGAAATACTTAAATTTTGAATATGCAAAAAGGCTAAACTATTTGAACTGGATTATTTCTTATTTCTTACTATTAATTAACTACAAGATATTCTAATGTACAAATTTAAACTTCTCTATTATCTTAAAAGTCCACTAAAGTTATTTTTATAGCGCTATTTCTCAACTTAATAAATATCAAAATTCTGCTGGTCGCTTACGTAAAATTCCCGTTCTCTCCAGTTAGACATTTTACACACTTAAATTCTTTTTTGTTTACTTCACATTATATTTCCACTGTATTATATTTTGAAATTCACTTCTCCTTAATTTAGTTTGGCCAATCTTCTTAACAAATCGGTATAATTTTGACGAAGTTCCTAATAAATAGAATTTTGACTGGTCTTGGCAGGTCCGATCTTGTAGCGTCACCCACGCTATCTCTGACTAAACTCTAACTACGCGTCCTTAGATTTTCTTTTAAAATGTTACAAATATGGCGGCCTCCTTCTTCTAAAACACATGTTGTTATAATTCAGTTCGATTTCTTCTCACTAGAGTCGACGGCAACTGACCTACTTCCATTTGTTTTTACAGCTGTTAATGTCAACGAACTATTTTCACCAGTTTTAATTTTGTTAACATACTGTTTCAATTTTCCGTTCCTTAACAAACCTTCCAGTGTTTATTTAATTACTATTATTAGTGTGTGAAGTGTCTTTGTGTTTTACTTTTGAAAATATTTCGAAATGTGTGTGTTTTGACTGGATTCATAGAAACATAACCTTCCAATCTCATTGTTTACAATCGTATTTCACTTTCTCCTTCAAGTAATTACTTATGCCCTATGTTACTAATATTTACAATTTTGTTTGAATATAATTATTATTAGATTATCTTGTTTTAATTTATGTGTTAGGGGTTTTGATATAACACATTTCCTAATCGATTTTACAGTTCAAATACCTTGTTTACTAATCTAGGCTTTTACCTCAATTTAGTTTCAATTTTAACCTAACCAATCTTTTAATGAATTTCTTTTTAAATTTTGTGTGAGTTATTTCTAATATATTCTTCCAATTCTTAAATAATATTATATAGCCCATTCTATAAATGTTACAATGTCCCCTAATTTAATTTAAATAAAAAAATATTCCTAATATCTACATTACACATTCTTTACATTTTACAAGCTTGATTAAATATACATATTTTTTTTTAAATTAAATTTAAATTAACATTTATACTTTAAATTGTCCATTTATACTTAATTCCTACGACACAATTTTATCTTAATTCTTTAACAATCAAATACTGAGCTGAACACTTCAAGCTACATATTACTTAACATATCTTCTAACAATACACTCTACTTATAACTACATTCAATCAACAATTCTTTAACAATTCTAACGTATAGTAACCATAAATCATGTTCTGGTATTTACAATTTCTTCCATAATTATATATATATATTTTTTTTTTTATATTTATTACAATTGGAACCCTTCCAATCATAAGTCTGATTCAATATTTATTTAACATATATTCTCTGATACCGTGTCTTTAAATCCCAGTCTATCCGAGTCATAGTATGTCTAGATTTGGTCAAATTGGTTATAACATTTCTCTTTCCCTTATTTCTGTTTATTCCTTGTTTATTATTTATCTCATATTTATTTTGCTTTTAGCTTCATCTAACTCTCAGTTCTAAGTTAGTATTTTATCTCCCCTTCCAATCTCACATCCAGTTCAATTATTTTCTTATATCATTTCAGTTTATTTTGTATGAAGTTTTAACATCTAATATTTTTAAAGGTTGCAATTTCATATCCTCTATTTGATCATATCTACAGTTCCTTCGATTACACTATCCCTATATCAACGAATATAAATTTTGTTTTAATACTTATTTATCAACGCAGATTCTCCCTTACAATACGACGAAGTTTAAATACACAATTACCATATTTTTATTACAACGATGCTTTAATATTTATTATCATAGATTCATATTTCTTTTATAATATATAATATATACGACGAAGTTCCATTATTTATCAACGCAGATTCTCCCTTACAATACGACGAAGTTTAAATATACATAATTTTATCTTTATTCATTATTCGACGAAGTTTCTAATAAATTATCATAGATATAGTTACCATCCCTTAAAACTTATCTCCTGCTAACGTTTTCATATACACATAATCACCTAGAGTTTATTCATATTGCTTCCTTCACCTATATTTAATATCTCCCTTCCTATTTTATTATTATTTTCCTTTTCCAGTTCTCCTGGATACATGTCATATAGCTGCCTGTGTCTATTAGTGCCTGTAAACTTGTTTCCTCTATTAATTTCTATTCCTGGGTTTCTGATTGTCTTAGTTTTCCAATTGACTGTGGGCACCATGCTCTTTTCTTGTCCCCACGCCTGTCCTTGCCTTAACACCGTTTACATCTCCATTGTATCTCCCATCTGCTTCATAAGTTCTATTTTCTGTGTTACTCTCATATTTAAATTCCATTTCCCATTTTCCAAACTCGAGTTGTGCCTCCACATTCATTAACATATCCGTACCTATGATCATTTCTCTCAATAGTACCACTAAGCATTGAGACGGATATTTAACTCCTCCTCTTTCTCCTATTACCATTTTCATTTTATTAATCTTTTCAATTTTCTTATTAGTTGCGGTTTGAATTGTTAAATTTTTTATTTGCAGTACCTCCATCTTTCCTACTTCATTTCTTTATTTTAACTCTCCTAACTCTTCTGTTTTTTTCTTTGTTATATTTTCTACTTTCTCTATCTCTTTTTTATTAATTTCTACCACATCAGCTATTATTTCATTTGTTTCCTCAAAATTTTCCTTAATCTCCTCCTCTAATTCTCTATCTTTCTCCTCTATGTCTCTTCTCACATCCTTTATTTCAGTATTATCCTCTGTCCTCATATCCTCTATCATTTTCCTATTTTCCTCCCTTATTTCCTCTTTTATGGATTTCAAATCCTCCTTCATCCCTCTCTTTTCGTCTCTATTTTCCTTTAATTTTTTGTTTATTTCCCTCATATCCTCACTGATATCTTTCATTACCCCTTTTATTTCATCTATCTTATCTAATTGTCTATTTATTTTTTCATTATTTATATTTAATTGTCTATTTATTTTTTCATTATTTATATTTAATTGTCTATTTAGATCCTCTCTCATATCCTTCATCTCCTCTTTTATTTTCTCACTCCCTTTTTCACTCATTTCCATGAGAGTTCTCATCATCTCCCTTAAATCTTCATTCTCATTATTTCCCCGTTTTTTTTTTGGGTTTGCATAGGTGGTAGTCCCCTAGCTTCTTCTACCTCAATGTTTCCTATTGGCATATCTGTGCCTTCCAATTCTATTTCTTTCATTTCTAAAATTGTCCCTTTTTCCTGGTCCCCTACAACTACCAGTTCGCCTATAATATTTTCTTCTTTTTTTTTTTATCTGTAAGTAACTTATTATACAAACATAAACAATTTTTTATATATACTATAAACTTAGCCTTGATTCTATTCAACTCAGTGTTTAATTTTACAAAATTTTTTCTAAATCTATTTCCAGTTCAAATGTTTATATATAAAAAGTTCTAAATTAATTTTATTTCAAAATCTCTCTAAATAAATTTTATCTCTTATATCGAGCTCCCACGTTGTTGCGCCAAATGTAATGATATTTTCCTTTAAACGCAATACAATGGGGTTTGTATTATTAAATATTTTATTTAAATGAAGATATTTTATTTCTAGTTAAAACACAAACTCCTGAATAATTTAAAATTCTTTATTATAACATTTCTTTTATTTCAACCTTTAAACAATACACAGAACAATAATTTACAACTTAATAAGTTTTAACAATCTCGGTTTAACTCTTATTTCTTTTAATTTTATAGTTACACAATTTTAATATACCCTAGGCTAATTTTACGATCTCTTATTATCTCGGGGTTATAGCATGGGCTATATTTTTTTTTAATTCTTAGGTTAATTAAATAAATTTTGAACAAACAATATTAAATTTTGAAATTAGCTTTAATAAATATTTTCCGGATGGAAATACTTAAATTTTGAATATGCAAAAAGGCTAAACTATTTGAACTGGATTATTTCTTATTTCTTACTATTAATTAACTACAAGATATTCTAATGTACAAATTTAAACTTCTCTATTATCTTAAAAGTCCACTAAAGTTATTTTTATAGCGCTATTTCTCAACTTAATAAATATCAAAATTCTGCTGGTCGCTTACGTAAAATTCCCGTTCTCTCCAGTTAGACATTTTACACACTTAAATTCTTTTTTGTTTACTTCACATTATATTTCCACTGTATTATATTTTGAAATTCACTTCTCCTTAATTTAGTTTGGCCAATCTTCTTAACAAATCGGTATAATTTTGACGAAGTTCCTAATAAATAGAATTTTGACTGGTCTTGGCAGGTCCGATCTTGTAGCGTCACCCACGCTATCTCTGACTAAACTCTAACTACGCGTCCTTAGATTTTCTTTTTAAAATGTTACAAATATGGCGGCCTCCTTCTTCTAAAACACATGTTGTTATAATTCAGTTCGATTTCTTCTCACTAGAGTCGACGGCAACTGACCTACTTCCATTTGTTTTTACAGCTGTTAATGTCAACGAACTATTTTCACCAGTTTTAATTTTGTTAACATACTGTTTCAATTTTCCGTTCCTTAACAAACCTTCCAGTGTTTATTTAATTACTATTATTAGTGTATGAAGTGTCTTTGTGTTTTACTTTTGAAAATATTTCGAAATGTGTGTGTTTTGACTGGATTCATAGAAACATAACCTTCCAATCTCATTGTTTACAATCGTATTTCACTTTCTCCTTCAAGTAATTACTTATGCCCTATGTTACTAATATTTACAATTTTGTTTGAATATAATTATTATTAGATTATCTTGTTTTAATTTATGTGTTAGGGGTTTTGATATAACACATTTCCTAATCGATTTTACAGTTCAAATACCTTGTTTACTAATCTATACTTTTACCTCAATTTAGTTTCAATTTTAACCTAACCAATCTTTTAATGAATTTCTTTTTAAATTTTGTGTGAGTTATTTCTAATATATTCTTCCAATTCTTAAATAATATTATATAGCCCATTCTATAAATGTTACAATATATATATATATATATATATATATATATATATATATATATATATATATATATATCGTATTATATATATATATATATATGTAACGTTTTTTATATAAACCACTAAAACAATAAATAACAAACAATAATTCGGAATAAATTATAAGTGAATTAGAAATGGATAGACAGAAAATGTAAACACCTGAGCATTAACCTAAAAAAGGTTATGATACAATATTAAAACCAAGATGGAGGCTATTATAAATAGGATTCTGGGGAAACAGCTGATGTTTTTCAAATGTAGAAATTTACAAGACCAAAAATTATTGCATATAGTATCAAAACGTAACTGTTCATGAAAGAAGATGAAAAATCAAATGATCAGTGTGTTATTTAACAGATGTTTCAACGATGAAAAAAAAGTTTCATTCTATTTCTCTAGAGTCTCAATAGAAAAATTCATTATTAAAAAAAGAACCTTGTTACTGGAAGCAAAAATTTAGTTGGTCCAGAAATTTTATTAGAGGAAGAATTTGAATATTAAGAAAGCTAGCCTAAATAAAAGTTAATAGAAGCTAATGTTAGTGAAAGTATAAACAAATATAGTGGTGAAAGAAATTTGGTTATAAAATAAATTTAAAGGCTATAAATTTGAACAAGAACAATAAGTCTCAGATAAGTATAAAATTAAGGAAAATTTGTAAATTAGTATTTAAGTTAATATTGTAGAACCATTCTTATTAGCAAAATTAGTTAATTAAATTCATTAAAAAACATTTTAATATTCTTTTCAAAATAATAACTCCAGGCCTAGGAATTTCTTTTATAAAATTTATAAAAGAGTTAATTGCATAAACCAATTTTATTTTGTAACCAGAAATGCTCAATAGATTTATAATTATTAATACCCACCGAATAACCTGGGAGAAAAATTCTTGTGCTATTTAATTTAATTAAATTTTCACTTACACTTTTAAAAAAATGTTTTAACTTGCCTATAGTAGCACTTACTTTGCTTGTTGAGGACGGCCGTTTCGGGAGATGTGTCCCTTTGTCAACTCAGGCCGTAACTGATCTCAAGGTTTACGTAGGTTAGGGTGGGGGTGGGATATTTTGGTGGTTTGGGTGTATTTTGTGTGTATTAGGAGTTATGATGTCAAAAAGTGCGTGTGAGTTGTAATGTAATTGTGTATTGAGTATGTGTGTAGGGTGTAGTTTGAAGTGCTTATATATTTCGTATTGTTCGGTTGTGTAGCGTTGGTTATTTCTGTGTTGTTTATGAAGAATTTGTAGGTTAGATGTTATGTCTATGTAGTCGTGTTTAGTGGAGTTGAGATGATCTGCGAAGTTTGATTGGTAGTTATTGTTTTTTAGTGCTTTTATATGTTCTTGGTAATGTGTGTAGAATGACCTCCCTGTCTGGCCTATGTAAAAACTAGGGCACGAACCTACGGTCTGAGTTGACAAAGGGACACATCTCCCGAAACGGCTGCCCTCAACAAGCAAAGTAAGTGCTACTATAGGCAAGTTAAAACATTTTTTAAAAAGTGTAAGTGATTACTAGTAGCTCACGCGAAGATGGAATCAACAAATGTTAAATTAAATTAATAGAAAAAGTGTATTTAAAAATATTTATAACTAGAGTAATCAAAGACTAAATTAAAACAAAGATTAATTGGATTAAAAGAAAGTGTTCATTATTTATTACTATAAATGGTAAGTAATAAAAAAATAAAAATAATTTAAAAAAATCTAAATTTTAATGTTAGGGTTACAATCATTTTGTAATTCTAACTGGCGCCCAGCAACTTTTTGTTCTCTATGGATAATTATCCAATTTTGTTTTATTATAAAAAAAATTATTATTACAATTTGACTACCACAAGGTGGAGCAGTTGTAGAAAATATTTATATTTACCATAACATATAAGACTATTACAATATATATATATATATATATATATATATATATATATATATATATATATATATATATATATATATATACACATATACAGTCGGCGCCACTTATTGTGATCATATTTGTCAGAAGCATATTTGATACCTGCCTAGGTTTAACCTGCCTAGCGACTATGATTCAGGAGAGCTGCAGGACTTAGTTGATGTGGACAAAATAGCAGGAGGTTCTGACGATTTTTTGTGTAAAGATGGACAATGACACAGAGCCTGAGTGTGAGGTTAAATCAAGCCTCAACTCTTTTACAAATATTAGAGGCAGCCATGATCCCACATCAAATATTTAATGACAACACCAGAGAATTACTAAAGATAGTGTGAAGCATCAGGAGAGAGTAAGATTAGTGCTTTAGAAGGGAATAGAGAAGAAACAGAGTAGAATGACAAAATGTTTTCAACTAATATATACTGAATTACTGTATTTTAGTTACAAATTTATGTGTTAGAGTAATGAAATACAATATTCTTTTAGGGTATTTTAAATTATCTTATTTTTATTGCAACTCCAATTGTAGATTATTTTTTAAGTAAATAATGATGGAAAACCCAAATATAATATTTTTTAAAGTGAAAGAACTGCACTTACGAGTATATTTAATTTTCAAGATATAACATATTAATTAATATAATTATTGATAGTAATTAATATTAATACATTTAAATTAATTACTTTTTAAATTTTGTTTAGTTCAAGCCACATGTTCCTATGATCAAATTTAGGAAAGGAACTCCAAATTTACTGCCAAGTAAGTATTTAATGCATTATAACTAGGGATGGGCCGATTCCGATTCTCGATTCCAGGAATCGTCGATTCTAGGTGGTATCGAGGAATCGTCGATACTCGATTCTTCATCATAAAAGTGTCGATTCCGATTCCACACGATTCCGAATATTTATAAAAATACGTGTCGGACCAACTGGCCCAACATAGTTTTTTCCTACCGTAAATGAAACGTAAATAAACTCCGTCGGACCAATTTACCCGACATTGTTTTTGATTTAATTAAATTTTATTATCTGTGCAACACTGTTTTGATATTTTTTGTGTTTTGTGTTAGCAAGAAACAACAAAACCATAATTTCATGTCCCGGCTACCCAAATAATAAACAGACTGGTGATAAAAGTGTTTTTGCGCCTATCACTAAGACACGTAAACGCGTCACATGTGATTGATTTGTGAGTTTATAAATATTTTGAATATAGAACTAAAGGGTAATATATTCTCTCTCTGATAAGTAATGCTACAGGTCCAGTAAATACTATCCAAGGTTCATATTAAGTAAAAGTTTTAACACCAAATAATTTACTTGTTAAGGAATTTACGTTATAATTTACTTCCTAGTAAGGATGTATCAATGTTTGTACTTAACTTTCACAAAGTCCGTTTTTAAGGATTATTTTACAACTAAATATTTAGTCAATATTTCCGACTTACTTTTAAGGTTTTGTGAAATTTTGAAAACAGTAGTGAAAATCATTACAATACGTTATAACAAATATGTGTGTCGGCCCGTAACTACGGACAAAAAGCTCTTAGAATAACATCATGTTTTTAATCCCGTCGGCGTTTATCTATCAAACAAAAACCATCGTAAATACATCTGTAAGTAGTGTGAAGCTTGTTGTTAAATACTGTGCCTTAATTTTTCCAAAAGTAGCAACACCAGCTGAGTAGTACTAATAAAAATAAAGCGTTAAGAGGCCTGGCGGTATTCGGTTCAGAGTACTGGCCGTTGCGTCAATTCGATGACGGTTAACAGAAACTGACGGTAGAAAACCACATAATATATCAAATATGAAAAAGCACTTAAACAACATTCATTTTGCCCAAATTTATCAACAAAAAAGATCTATACTTGAAGAAATTTTATCCTCAGACACAGGACCTACAAGGGATAGTCGGTTAAAAATCAACTGGGATTGAAGAATAAATACAAAATAGGCCTGAATCAGTTGCACGTGTTCCAGACACCTGCAGAAAAAAAGGTCCTACCAGATGTGGAGAAGGTATGCCCCACTAATCCAGAATGTTGAGGAAGAAGGTACCCCAGGGGAATTGACAGTAGAAGAAGAAGTAAACAATTATCTGGGGGAACCATTAGCCAGTCCAGATTGTGATGTTGGGAAGTATTTGGCAGTACAAAGTGCCAAATACCCTCATTTAAATGCAATGGCAATAAAATACCTGTCTGCCCACTCGCGACAGTGTTTTCTGAAAAACCTTTCTCAACTTCAGGAGCTATATGCGACTAGCGATGAAACTAGCTGGACCCACAACGTGTTCAAATGCTTGTGTTTTTGAACAGAAATGAACATTACCTGCCAGACTTTTAAATATTAAAAATTATCCTATTTGTATTAATTTTTTACTTTTTATGTTGTTCGTTTGTTTTTAATTTTTGTTTTGTTTGGGAGACAATGTAAATAGGCTTGTGAATTTTTTCAAACATAAAATAAGTAAAGTTCACATTTTTAACTTTAAAATAAGTCATTACTTTTATCTGATATGTTTTTATGTTTAAAAAATTCCTGTTGATAAATCAAGGTTGAAGGTTTTGTGTATCCTATTACATTAAAACAGAACTTTTAAAAGGTTTTGCCATATGACCAAGATGTTAACTAAATTAATTATTAGAGAACTAGCATGTAAGTTAATATAACTTGAAAGAATCGAGAATCGACTAAAGAATCGAGAATCGAACGGAAAATTTTAGAATCGGAATCGAAAATTTTAGGAATCGGCCCATCCCTAATTATAACATAAGTAAAGTAGGTGTAAGTGATACATAATTTTCAAGAATCAAATTAGAAAAGTAATTACTTTGTTTAAATATAAATAACTAACATTTTTGAACTTTTTATCAAAAACATAAAGTTGTAAAAGCTTGTTATTAATTATTGTAACTTAATATATTATATATATTGTAACTATAAATTATATTAAAGTATTTATGTTTGGTATAAATTGGAGCAGTGCTATGAAAATGGTAATTAGAAAATGAATTCCCTAAAATTTGAAACTCTCACCAATGTTAGTGTTATTTCTAACACTAGGGGCAATGTATGCAATATAGTTATTTTGTCCCATTTAGCTTAAAATAAGTGATAACATACGATTTCATAATGCAGCTGATTTTATGTTATAAGTTATATGTTAGAACAGCTGTTTTAATACATAGGTTATGTTTATTTATTTATAATAATTGTAATTATTTAATAAAAAGTAACAAAAATATTTTTCTCTGTTGACATAAGTAGGAATTTACTTTTAAAATTTTTTGTTTATTTAGTTGTTTGTTTATACATCAGTTGCATAGTGTTTATAAACAAAAAATGATTGCCTTTTTAGGTGAACATTATAAAGCCTGTATGTATATATGGTATTGAAGCCATCATAATGGCTATGTTAAAGGCTTGAAACATTTGGCGTGGTATCTATGTTAGGGGAAGGTCATGTTAGATAGTGATGTTCAGAAATATACATACTCTCTGCTGGGATCACAAATAGTTTACAACTCTTCTAGGGTGAAGGATAATAGAAAGTTGTTAGAATTTTGGTAAATCTAAGGAAGGGATAAACTTATCTACAAGAAAATGTTGATATTGAGCGGGAAAGATAAGTCTTTGATTTCAATGTTTTCTGTAAAAATTTTTATTGGTGAAATTGTTGCCTTGTACAAGAAACTTCAAAATTGTATTAAAAAAATTCGATTTTAAAAATTTATTTTCCCAATTAAACTGGCATAATTGGTGTGTTAATAGCATCTACCCAAAAATCTCAACCATAAACAGTGGTCTCAGCATCTCGTCCTTCAATACAACCTTCGGCAACTTCTAATGCAAAAGTAATTTCTCGTCCTCTAATTGAAGACTATCAGCTTCCTCAGAAATACAAGCGACTACCATTAGACGATGCTGAAATAAATGCAATTAATGTAAGTAACACCCAATGGTTACTCAGTAATACTCTTGTGATTGGTAAATAATAACAATTTTCATTCATATAACTGTACAAGTCTTATAATAAATTGTTATCTAAGCATGTGAGTGTGTGTTTGTTGAGATGGCCAAGTACTCTCTTCCAATATAAAAATACAGTCGGCGCCGCTTATTGTGATCATATTTGTCAGAAGCATATTTGATAACAATAACCGAACGCTTAATCACGATGTAGTCTACAGCCGTACTGCATTGAACTCGCTGTATTATTGCCACAACTGTTTGTTCTGAACGATATGTAAGCCTATCATTACATCAAGTAATTCTAATTCTGTAACACTATAATTAAACTGTACTTACCAAATTTTGATGCTATTCCGGACAGTTTTATGTACAGTAGTAGAATTTCTGTAATTTAGTTTTATACTTGTTAAAATTAGTGGGCATATTTCATGTCAGTTTATTTTATTCCACTGTAGATTTTTTTTAAACACTGAATCTAGCATAATTGAAAAAAAATACAGTATATAGAACTACGTAAAACACTTGATCAAAACATTATAACACATAAAACTTCATTATAAAACACTTCAATCTTATTTACACTTCAAATTTACATTTACTTTTTCTCGAAGAATTCCTCTATATGTGACTGTTTGTAGTCTTCTCGTAAAATATTGTTTATAAATATTGTTCATATTCATAATGTTTGTTGAAATTTTCTGCTTTTTGTTGAACAAACTGCCTTAGAATCTCAAGAGCTTGGTGAAATTCCTGCTTAGATCTTTGCGGTACACATTTATCATTTTCGTCATCATCGGTGCCTTCTTTTTCTTCAGTAACTTTTGATGTTGAAGCAACTACCTCACAAATATCGTCTTCAGTCATTTCCGCAGCTGTTTCAATACTATCGTAAACTTCCATCCACTCAGTATATTCTTTTAAGGACAAATCGAAAGGCTTCAAGTTCTCTTCAGAGTCTTCCTCAGATGTAGCTTGCTCTTGATTTTCTTCAACAAAAAAACCACCTTTTCTAAAGCAATTTTTCACAATTTTTTCAGAAACTTCATTCCAAGATTTTGCTATCAGATGAATAGCATCGAGTAAAGAAGTTTTTTTAGCCAATTCATTTGAGGTAAGGGTTTGAAATTCATCCATATTTTCTATAATTCTAGCACGCATCTCTCGTCGATAAAAACTTTTGAGATTTTTAATTATGCCTTGGTCACATGGCTGAATAATTGATGTAGTATTGGCCGGAAGGTAAATCACTTTGATCATCAAAGTGCCTTTTTCCAATTTTGGAATCCTTCTTGGACAAGCTGGCCTGTTTTCTGGGATGATCTCATACCCACTTCAGTTGGAGCAAAGAGTACACAATAAGTGCAGTAAGCCCGGTTTTCTATCTCAGAGTATGACAACCACTTATACTTTTGCAACCAGGAATACAAAAACTTCCTCTCCTGCTTTCCATGAGTCGTCGCTGGAAACTTGTAGTTGGAAGATGGAGGCCACAAGTTTTCCAAAACATGTAACTTCTCTGTGCCTGAGAGCCACTTATTTTTGTACAAAGAAATGTCCATTTTACTGCTGCATTCTATGTTGACATTGTCCGATTGATGACTGGAGCTTGAGGCTGAAGTACCAGCTTCATCAAGAGCAGGACTGGCCAATTTCTTCCGATCAGGCTCTCCAATCTAACCCAAAATAATTTAAGCAAATTAATATTAGGTCACTTCCATGCGTGACAATTTATTTCGTAGTTGTAGTGAAATGTAACTCTCGTAAACCAGTATTCAGTATGCGATGTATCTACTATTGGCGGATTTAAAAACTGAATGTAATTTTTTTTCTTTTTTTCTTGAGGGGGGGCTACAGCCCCTTTAGCCCCCCCCCGTGGGTGCACGCCTGCTTTGATGTGTTTTAGCGTAGTGCTCATGTCATTATGTACAGTGCAGTTGTCTAGTAGAATGACAATGTTGCGTTTGAGGCTGGTATCCCAATTAGTCAGCCATTCATTAAAAATTTTTGATGTCATCCAAGCATTGGAGTTTGAATGATATTCAACCGGTAGCTTTTTGATACCTTGAAAACAATGTGGATTTTTAGATTTACTGATAATTAAGAGTTTTTCTTTATGACCAACCATGTTAACACAACACAAAACAGTTATTCTTTGTTTACATATTTTACAGCTGTTAGCACTTTCATTTTTAAATAAGTAAGTATGATCGGGTAAAGCACGATACTAAAGCCCTGTTTCATCTGCATTGTATATGCAGCTAGGAGAATACTCGTCCAAAATCTTTGGCCATTCGTATTGTAATCAGTCCTCAGCTCCAACAAAATCAGCATTTCTTTTTTCACCACACGATTTCTTGTAAACAATGTTTTAACTTTTCTTCCATCGATTGAACCATCCATCTGTGGCTTTAAAATCCTGTTTTCCTATTTTTTTTGGCAAGATCCTCAGCTTTTAGACGCATTAGTGGGCCGTCAACTCAAGCATCTTTTTCGCGAACATTTTAAAACCACAATTTCAAAGCTGATTCCACTTGCGGATCCTTCCCAGAACGATGTCTTTTGTTGCCAACATTTGCATTACACTTTGATAATGACAAGATTTTTTCTTTGTTGTTCAATATTTTACATAAGAGAGGTTGAGAAACGCCAAGTTGAGAAGCAGTGTTTCTTTGACTCATTTTTGGTAATTTACTGTACCTATCTAGAATATCAAGTTTTTGTTTAAGACTTAAATCGTGTCGTTTCTTTTGAAATTCGGACATCTTGCTATACTGTCCTTTGAAACTTAGAGTGGCACTAAACTCTACAAAACAAACGAAAAAGATCTTTAAAAATTAAGTTATGTAAAATCACACTGAAATACTGTAATAAACGTTCATAAAAATTCACTGTTAAAAAATACAGTAGGACTGTACTGTAAATGGTTCAGCAGTAACATCAACTAATGTTAACAAACAACTAAAGTCGACTCAAGCGAGGCTAGGGTGTTTACGTAAACAAAGAGTAAGGGAGACATTCTGAGAACTGTGCTAAGTGCTGAAACCGTTATAAAGTATTTCTGTCATTCTAAAAATAAACATTCTATGAATTAGGCGTCATTGTGTGTAGCACGTGCTGTTTACATTACTTTGTAGACATTTTTACTTGGTCTATGCTAGTATACGTTGACGCATATGATTTTGAATGGCAAATTAAATGATAATAATAAGCGAACAGATGATTACAATAAGCGGCCTAATTACAATGTATTAATATACGTCCGTGTTTGTTTTTCAATGAAACGATAACAATAACCAAATGATAACATTAACTGTGATCACAATAAGCGGCACCGACAGTATATATATATATATATATATATATATATATATATATATATATATATATATATATATATATATATATAATGAATAGTTATAATCTGGAGTACATCCGTTTATTCTGCAGTGCATAAAATCGCAGTTCCGACATTTCGCTAGAATCTCATCCAGCACTGAGAAGGTGAACCCAACAACAGTTGACTCGCTCTTCTTGTGTGTTTTGAGCTGAATTCATACAAACATAACCTTTATCTCATTGTTTACAATCGTGTTTCACTTTCTCCTTCAAGTAATTACTTATGCCCTATGTTAATAAAGTTTACAATTTTGTTTAAATATAATTATTATTAGATTATCTTGTTTTAATTTAATTTGATACAACAAATTTCCTAATGCATTTACAGTTCAAATATATATTCAATATATATATATATATATATATATATATATATATATATATATATATATATATATATATATTGTAACATTTTGAAAATAGCAAATAAGAAATTGGTTAGATTAAATTGAAACTAATTTTAGGTAAAAGCCTAGAAAAGATTGTAAAATGTAAACAAGATATTTGAACTGTAAATGCATTAGGAAATTTGTTGTATCAAATAAAATTAAAACAAGATAATCTAATAATAATTATATTTAAACAAAATTGTAAACTTTATTAACATAGGGCATAAGTAATTACTTGAAGGAGAAAGTGAAACACGATTGTAAACAATGAGATAAAGGTTATGTTTGTATGAATTCAGCTCAAAACACACACATTTCGGAATTATTACAAAAGTAAAAAGTAAAGACACTTCACCCACAAATAATAATAATTAAATAAACACTGGAAGGATTGTTAAGGATCGGAAAATTGAAACAGTATGTTAACGAAATTAAAACTGGTGAAAACAAAGTTGTTGGCGCTTCAACAGCTGTAAAACAAAGAAGTAGGTCAGTACAGTCGACTCTAGTGGGAAGAAATCGAAATAAATTACATGCAACATGTGTTTTGGAAGAAGGAGAAGCCGCCATATTTTAAATATTTTTCAAAAGAAAGGACGCGTCAGTCTGGCGTGGGACGCCGAGGTAGCGGACCTTTTAATAGAAGTCAAAATTCTATTTGGAGAATTTCGTCAAAATTATACAGATTTGTGAAGAAAATTAGCCAAATTAAAACAAGGATAAGTGAATTTAAAGCTATAATACAGTGTTTATATAATTTGAAGTAACTAAACAGAATTTAAGTGTGTTAAATATAAAATTTAAAGAGAACTGAATCTTACTTGAGCGACCAGCGGAACTTCGATAATTTATAAGTTGAGTATATAACGCTATACAAATAAACTTTAGTGAACTTTTAAAATCATAAGGAAATTTAAAATTGTACATTATTAGAATATCTTGTAATTAATTAATTAATAGTTAGTAATAAGAAACATAATCCAGTTCAAATAGTTTAGGGACCTTTTTGCTTATTCCAAATTTAAGTTTTTCATCAGGAAGCTATTTATTAAAACTATTTTCTAAATTTAATCTTATCAAAATTTATTTAATTTAACCAAAGAGATAAAAGATATAGCCCATGCATATAAACCCCGAGATATTAAGAGATCTTAGAAAATAGCCTAGGGTATAAAATTTTGTAACTAAAGTTGAAGGAATTGAGTTTAGCCTATTGTGTTAAAACTTGTTAAGTTTTATTTTTTTTGTTCTGTTTATTGTTTAAATGTGAATAAAAAAAATTGTTGTAATAAAGATTTTAAATTATTAATGCCTGAGTTGTGTTGTGTTACAAAATATTAAAAAAAATAATATTACATTTGGCGCCCAACGTGGGGCATGATTATTAGAAAAATATTAATAAGAAAAAGGCACTCTGAAGAATAGAAACAATTGAATATTTGTACTAATATTGTTTTTTTTTTCAGGACTTCAATCATAAGTCGACATTTTTAATTACTTTCAAAATTTAAATATAAAAGGGGGTTTTGAAGTTTTAACTAATAAAATATAATGGAATCTGAAACCGGTGCATACAATTTAAGGGGGGAGAAAGCTAAAAGGACGGAAAGGATGGAGGAATATAATAAACATAGTAGGCCTAAGAAGGGTACAGAAATTGGGGAGGCTGCAAAAGGAAAATATGTGACTTTAAAGGAGAAAATAGACGAAAAGGAAGAAGAAACTACCATAGGCCAAATAGAACTGGATAAAGGGACAAGTTTGGAAGTGCAGGAATTAGAAATGGAAGGCACAGATATGCCAATAGGAAACATTGAGGTAGAAGAAGCTAGGGGACTACCACCTATGCAAACCCAATATAAAAAACGGGGAAATAATGAGAATGAAGATTTGAGGGAGATGATGAGAACTCTCATAGGAATGAATGCAAACTTCTTAAAAGAAATGAGAGAGATGAAGGAGGATTTGAAATCCATAAAAGAGGAAATAAGGGAGGAAAATAGGAAAATGATAGAGGATATGAGGACAGAGAATAATACGGTAATGGAGGATGTGAAAAGAGACTTAGAGGAGAAAGATAGAGAATTAGAGGAGAAGATTAAGACAAATTTTGAAGAAACAAAAGAAATAATAACTGATGTGATAGAAATTAATAAAAAAGAGATAGAGAAAGTAGAAAATATAACCAGTTAGTTATAAGAGTTAGTAATAAGAAACATAATCCAGTTCAAATAGTTTAGGGACCTTTTTGCTTATTCCAAATTTAAGTTTTTCATCAGGAAGCTATTTATTAAAACTATTTTCTAAATTTAATCTTGTTTATCAAAATTTATTTAATTTAACCAAAGAGTTAAAAGATATAGCCCATGCATATAAACCCCGAGATATTAAGAGATCTTAGAAAATAGCCTAGGGTATAAAATTTTGTAACTAAAATTGAAGGAATTGAGTTTAGCCTATTGTGTTAAAACTTGTTAAGTTTTATTTTTTTTGTTCTGTTTATTGTTTAAATGTGAATAAAAAAAATTGTTGTAATAAAGATTTTAAATTATTAATGCCTGAGTTGTGTTGTGTTACAAAATATTAAAAAAAATAATATAACAATATATATATATAGATTTTTTGGACTAGGAGACTGACAGACTTACCTTGGTAGGAGTCCACACTGTAGTCTTGAAATAGAAACACATAAAAGCACTTAAACAATCTGTGATTACAACTTGTATTTATTTTATTTCATTCTCTCATATTTCTTTTTGTGTTTTCTCTTCGATTGATAAAGACCACTGTGTGGTTGAAATATATCATTGTTTAAGTGCTTTTATGTGTTTCTATTTCAAGACTACAGTGTGGACTCTTACCAAGGTAAGTCTGTCAGTCTCCTAGTCCAAAAAATCTAAATAATCTTTACCAACCAAAACTAACCTAAATATATATATATATATATATATATATATATATATATATATATATATATAATTGTGTGTCTTGAGTATATTTATTTAAAATATGTGAATAAATATAAAAAGGTTAGTAAAAATATCATGCCTCCATCTAGAGTTCTTTATTTAAGTTTAAGTACAGAATATTTTGATTCTTTACTGTAAAAGAAAGTATCAAAATTACAATATTAATATACTCATATTTATTTCTGTTAGGAATATTTCAATGTTTGAGTACATTTCCCTGTCATTCCTAAGTTCAAAACAGAAGAGAATAGTGAAAAGCTAGGAATGACAAAAAAATGTACTCAAACAATTTACAATATGGTTATGCACTGTTGCTAGTACCATCTGGAGACAAATTGAACCCCCTCCCAGTAACATGCCAAGTTATCCTTACATGAACATATTTGATCACATTTCTCATGTGGTATCCTTATTTTTTAAGTAAATGTTTTTGGTACTTACATGTTATACGCAAGTTAATTTTGCAGACTAATGTTTCTTACCCGGCTCCAAAAATGACTACTTATTTATACAGAAAAACTTATATAATTGTGTCGGCTATACTCAACTGCTTCTGACACCATTTAACTGATGTTAGTTCCTCAGCCCAAAAATAAATGAAACATACGATTGTGTGTAGGGCAATTTACTATTTTTGAATCAAGTACCTTCTCTAAGACACACCTGTTTACTAATTGGTAGAAAATTACACTGGCAGAATGGATTTTTTTAAAGTACAGTTTCATTTCTTGATTATTCACACAGTTTTGTTGTAGGCAATAAAAGTCTTTCTTGAAGGAAATGTACACTGCCCTATTCAGTCTAAGGTAAATCCCAAAGCCGTAGACAATCACTCATGATGAAACAAAATATAACCAAGCGTATGACACTGACACTGATGTATTCACGCACTCCACTCAACGACCTGACCTTAGCCAACCACCGCAGATGCTGTAAAATAGTGGCCTCCGTATAATACATAACATTTTTTAATAGTAAAAATTTTTATCATGCCCCCCTTTTATACGAGAATCTTAGATGTCTCCAATATCATCTAAACAGTGATTAAAAACAACACAAAACTTTGGACTTTTAACCTTCAAGAGGATGCATAGAGTTTCAAACATGAGAAGGTGCTTGCAGAGATTTATTCCGAACAAATACCATTTCGCATTTAAACAGTTTACGATTTTATATATGGGTGACTTCACAATTAAATACTATATAAATGCATTGTAAATAATATTAGACATCATTATTGTACAATTTTAATTTTATAATCGTTATATTTCTAACAATATTTTGAATTGTTAAAAGGTTTAAGCAATGTATACTAGACCACTGTTTTCATTTCAGGAGAGGGGTTTGACAGTTATTTTTCTGTAATAAAGTAGTTCAACATAAACAATATTTCATCATGATGGTAGGCCCTATATAATATTTAGTGAAAATAAGGAATATTTTACAAATATATAGCATTAAAAATTAGTGAATTTTAAAAAATATTGGCTTTATAACTTATGTTCTAGTAGAATCTTACTTTATTGAAAAAACAATTCATAATTGTTCATTTCTAAGCTTACTATTCACCACAAGTGTAGCGCAAACATGACTCACTCTCATGAGAATTATGTTTATTTTTGCTGTTCTCCCTTGCCCTTCTGATTCAGTATACCACAGTATTTTTTGTTTTTTACTAAACAAATGTCCTTTTCTATTGTAAAACTGCACTGTAACAGCTTCCTGGCAGATTTGTAGCAGGATTTTTTCTATAACGTCAAAATCTGACATTTCAACAAATTGGTCATTTTGAAAATCACCTATTATGTCTTCATTTGTTTCATTGACTTCTTCGTCAGGTTCATCATCTGGCAAAGAGACTCGTTTTCATCACAATCATCAAAGAGCTGTCTATCAAAATTTCCAGTAGAAAATATTTATATATTTTCTTCTTTTTCGACACCACATAGCATTTTACGAATTCTCTCCTTTTCAAATGCAATAACAGTAAAACGTGAAACTTAGATACTAAAAAGACATACAACACTGAAATAATATTAACAATAAAAACAGTAATAACTTAACTCCACAAAGTCTTTTGTATTGTAAATAACTGTACAAGGTACTCCGAACAAATAACTTACAAGAAAAGGCGCTTGCGAACAAAACCTCTGCAATCTGACCGCACGTGACAAAGATTAAATTCACACTAAAGCTATGAGGAAAATATGAACAAAAAAATAGGTTGGGCTGTTTTCTAGAATGTAGGTTGTGGAGTAACCAGCCAGAAATAAACCTCTGACAACTAGAATTACATTTTCTTAACAAATAATTATACATGCTGAGAAAAACTCTGCATGCGCCCTCTCGAAGGTTAATGAAATATGTAATCATATCTCCAAGTTAGTTGCCTTAAAGCATCACTAGCATCAAATGTTTGTGAGATGGAAATAAGTATGTACACAAAAAACTGGGACAAATATGTTGTGATCATTACAAATTGACTGCACATTTGGTAAAGAAAATTTTAGATTCATTGCTAGTGGAGGTGAAAAGGGAGAGTGACTTGAAAATATGTATACTTCTCACAGATTAATGATGCCAGTTTAGGTTTAATTTTAAAATTAAATAGTTTTCAACATCAAATCAAATAAAATTGAAGATTCTAGAGATAAGAAGATATTGGTAAACAAAATAAAAATGAACTTGAAGTAGTAAATTACTTTAGTGTGTAGATGCCGATTTTGTATTTATCCCTAAGCCTTAATTACAGTGATATTTAATATAAACTTTCATCAGGATTTTGTAGTTTAATAGCAAGATATTCTTAAAAAGAACTTTTTAATGTGTTTTAATCTATGTACGGAATTTAATTTTGATTCAAGCTTAAATGAGTGCATCAGTATTTGCATAACTGTTTATACAAAAAGTAAAATATTCTTATGTTTTAAAGTAATGCATGAATGAGTAGATTAATTTTACGTTTTCCAGATAAAGTTGAGAAAATACATTAGCAATTATCGAAAAACAATTTCTCCTTACAAGAAATAATTTTTAAAGTTTTAATAAGGATTTCGCTGTCCATAAGGATCAGTAAAACTCTTACATTAAATTAAAATAAAAACTTGACAAACCGATATACTAGGTAAATTTAATACTTACAGAGATGTTTCTGGGCACATTAAGTGATCATCATTAGTATCTGGATTACAGCTTGTCTTGTTGAAGTAATCTCATAGTGATATAGCTCTACATGGAAGCTAATATTGCCATAGTTTTGTTATCAATGATGATTAAATTTAAACTTAATAAAATATTGACTACCTAAATTATAACTTTGGTAACTAGTTATTGTATTAAATTCAAATGTTAAACTAGTATGAGTATAGGTATGACCTTGACATACTTAGAAATAACTTGCAGTTGTTTTTTTTTGTACATATTCAAACAAAATCATCTCTAAAATGCTTGTGTAGATTCTAAGTTTCTGAATTGGATTGAGGTATGGTATACGCAAAAGTGTTTTAAAAACTTCAGATCATAGTCATTATCTACTTCAATTTTTTGTTTTGTTTTAATCAAGTCTGATATTTTTCTTTTTTACTTCCAACAATAATACATATTTAAGGAGTCAAACAAAAAATCATGTAAAATATAACAAAATTAATTTAAAAAATACAAGGTATTAACATTTTTTAAATGAAAACTGATTACATAACAATGAACTAAAAGAAGTAATCTAAAGTCATGACAACCATAGCAACTGAAGATTTTGAATTCATTGATATAGATGCATATTGTTTACAAACATCTATCCATCTAGAGTAATTTTAATGGTGCAATTTAAAATATCAGTAAAAGAAAAAATTCTCCTTTTAAATAAAGACAAAATAGGTTTCACTGACTAAAGTAATTTACATCTAAGTTTGCAAAGAAAACCTAAAACCTAACAAAAATGAGTGAAGCCAACTTACATACTGTTTAAAAACTTGCTGTTGTGTTGTACGTCTTGACGTTTTTGAAATTACCATTATTTGTATCACTTTGCAAAAAACCACTACTTACTCATATTTTTCAGCACACAAGTTTCACAGTAGATCAGTGCATTGTTCTGGTCTTGTCTGACTCACAGCATTGAACAATGCACTGATCTAGAGCTAAACGCAACTGCTGTAAAATATCAGTAAGTATAAAGATCTCAATTGACTATAACTTGCAGGCAGCTATCGTCAAGTGTAACATATGTACATGTGTTTTTAACTAGTAACCTATTTTCATCGCCGGTTCCTAACATTAAAGTGTAACTTATTTGATAAAATGTCTTTGAATTTCAAAAAAAACTAGAAATTTATTCATTGTGTCACACTGCTTTTTCAGACACTTAAGCCATAATTGTGCATATTATATGTTGACCTCTGTGAATAGCAGAGACATACAAACAACAGACATTTGTGTACAGAGAATGTGAGCTGTTTGGAGGCTTTTCTGTATACAGAATTCAACTGCATACTAGACAAAAATTGAAAAAAAGATTAAGGTTATCATAAAAGGTATTGAATAATTGCCGAATACTATCATGTATGACCTCTGTATTCTATTTAAGAAGTACATAGCTCTAATTCTGATACAAGCATATTTTATAGGATTTCATTAGCTTAGAGCTTTATGTTACTGATAAAATACTGGTCATATGAAAAGCTTTTAAAAGAGAATTTTTGGAAGAAAATCAAACTATTTATGATCATCTAAGACTAATTAGAGAAAGATAAATTTGTAGCATTATGAAAAAGAAAGTAATTTGGACTGCTAAGGGTGTTTAATAAAGACTTTCATGGAAAAAGCTATTTGTTGAAATAGAATTTGGTTTGATTGAATCCAACCATAGTGGAATTCGGGTATTAACACTACAATTTGTCATGAAGTATTACCTATAAATTCTGTGTAGGCTTTATATCTTATTTATTTGTTTTTTATCTTGAGGTTTTTTATGCATCACTAACTTTTTAATTTAAATACTTTGACTAAAAGTACTGACATATCTTAGTAGACGAATTTCACACTATTTGATTATACAGTTTAGTGCTCTATGGAAGCGTACGCTTTAATGTCGGTAGTAATGGAACAACAATGCAACTAGTCCAACACAACTATAAGAGCAATTAGTCCAGTTTGTATCTCAACAAATCCAGCAATGGACTGAACCTAGTACAAATTGGATCGGCTGAAAAATAACCAGTGGTTATGTTAACAAATTTTAATTATAAAAATAGAGATTTGTTATGCAGGCTCTTTTTTTAAAGTTATTCCCACCAAATTCATTAGCTTTGTCCTTAAGAATGGATATAAAGGTAGAGTCAATTTTAAGCTATTATATTTTTTCTATAAAGATTTAGTTAACCAAGTATGCCTTCTTGTACTAATTTAAATTAATACTAGTTTGAAAATTAAATTTATTTATTTGGCAAAATTGTTTTTTTACTAAAAATTCTGCTCTCTGTCAAGGAATTATGCAATGACAAATAATTTATTCTATCGATTAGAGATATTTACAAATCGTAAAAGAATTAAAATAATTGTAATCAAATAGAAACATTTCTTTTACAGTTTTTAAATCTTTAAAGTTTTAGTTATGAAAACTCAATAAAATATTTGTATTTTAGTAAAATGAACTAAATATTAGGATTTTGAAACTATCTGAAAATGATAAAAAAATACACTATAAAAATTTAAAATTAAACTATTAGCTTGGACCACATTTTGAAAAAAATATTGTATATTGTTAGAAAGAGGGGATAAAGGATATGAGAGTAATGGAGTATCTCTGAAGGTATGAAGAACAGTTATCAAAAGGATCAACATCTACCTTTGTAGTAGCAAAGGTGTGAGAGCAAGTATACTTGATATAAAAAACTAAATAATTTACAAAATCAAGACCCCAAGGTGGGAAAAGAAGGACTTTATACTATATCTGTGGAGTATAATTTGAATATAACTCTCTTTCAATAGAATGTAACTCATAGTCATAACATCGATAGATTTTTATTGTATAGAGAAATGTTTCAAATACAATAATACAGTCTTTTTCGAGGTTTAAAGAGAGACCTTGGAATAAGACAAGTTTTGTTAAGAATCTTACAAAAATATGCTATTTTCAAGCTACATGTAACAATAAGAAAGACATGCATGGTAGGCCTTTAAGAACTGGATCAACTGGTTGACTTTTCTGCAATGTAGAAAAGAGCACTGTTCCTCTATTAGCAATATATTCTTAGCAAAGTCTGAGCAAGAATTTATTACTTTACATTATTAAGAATATACTTACATGGTGATTTACTATAATAATTCTGTAATTAAATTACAGATTAATTTAGTTATTAGATATTTATCTTAATATCTCATATTTAACACATCTATTTGGTAAAATGATGGGGCTTAGGTTAAAACTGAATATTTGTTATCATGTTCAATCAACTAACAACTTAAAAGTTAATTTAGTAAATTTGTAGCTGTAAGGTTAATTTGGGTGTGAAAGTACTTGAATTTGTTCTATATGACTTTTTAATGAAAATTAATTAAATTTAACTTAACCCTTGATACTTTCAGAATATGTATAGAAGTCATTCTCAAAGGATACAAATACTACATTAAAAAAATTGAATCGGAGCTTTTGTTTCCCTTGTAAAACTTAAATCACACAAAAAAGTAAAATCGAAAACAGAGTAAATTTAAGACGATCTTTGCCAGAGTCTAACATTGTTTTTTTAAAACGTATTTTAATTATGGTCAAATCATGTTATTACAAAGTTTGAAATTTCTAATTTTAGATTATAAAAAAAACATGCCTGGAAATTGTTAGTAATTGCAAAAAAGTAATCTATATAAAGATATCCATACTCCAGATGTGTTAAAATTCATTTCGGCTTATTTCAAGTTGGCTCAAAAAACTAAATAATTTTGGTCCCAACAAAATTCTGTCAATCTAATATATTTTTTGGCTTAGAAGGACAAAATATATTTTTTGTAATTTAATTTTTTTTTAAATTCAATGATTATAAACTTTAGATGTTTGGGAAAGTAAATTAAAAAAACTTAAAATGATAATATTTTAATTCTTTTTTAGGCACAAAACAATGGCCAGCTGAGCTCTGTATGAAAGTAGACTCCTTCTTCCTGTCTCCACATTGGACTCTTTTAATCTTAAAGTTATTCACTAGACAGTTTCATTTAAAAGTTTGTTACTTGATTGTTGTAACAATACTTTTAAAGAAGTTGCTTGATGTAATCATCTTAAATTCACTGATGAAACTAATTTTAAAATTACTTAACTAAGTGAATATGTAATTGCTTACTTTGAGTAGAGGGTTAGCGTTGTAAAAGGAATGAATGTTTTGAAATGCATCAGCAAGTAAGCAATTACGTACTCACTTAGTTAGGTATTTTTAAAATTAGTTTAATACTTTTAAGTTTTATGTTAAATGAAATAGCCATACATTTTAAAACAGATGAACAAAAAATATTCAGTGGTTTACAAGTTAATTTATGGGTATGATGGTATCTTTATATAATGTACAGGTCTCTTTTCAATAAAAAATAGTAGTTTATAATTCTAAAGAACTCAATAAACCCTAACTTAATGAGAAAAGTACTAAATGTCATAAAAAAAATTATAATTTTTCATCTTTTTTTTCTATAAACTTCTAAATTGTGAGAAATTTTATGCAAAGGGTTTGATAAAAACTGCTTCATGATATCAAAATTGGTTAAAACAAAATAGTTGAGCCAAAACAGTTACTAAAAAAACTTTAAATTTTAAACCGTTTATAATTGAAAACAAAAATATTTTTACTTTATCACAGATCAACCCCCTTACTTCCAACTGCCCATCATATAAAATACAAATTTTCTGATTCATGTCAAAAGTATATCCTAGTGCATAACTATTTTAAAAATACCTCAAAAGTTTTGTAATAGAAGGTACTTTCTTGAATCTTATAAAACATAATCTTTTCATTTAATGTTTATAATTTATCTATTGTGTTTGTAATAGAGTATCAGTATACATTGGGAATATATCACAAAGTAACTCTTTTTAAATTTAAATTAAACAAAATAGAGGAACATTGCAACCTTAAAATCAGACAAGTCAACAAGCAGTTGTAACTTATATTAATTTTCTATTGTGACTCCATTGGATACGTACAGAATTTAACAGTCCATGCAGAAAAATCTGATGTAAGACAAATAAAATATGAATAAAACCCTAAAATAGAAAGGTGGTAAGAAAGGACTACTAGAGGTTAGGTACAATTAGGAAAATATATTCAAGATTGAATTATGAACTGTTATACTTTGGGTTATTTATGGTTTGTTGAGTAACTTTTCAAGATAAAAAGTATTGGACTTATCTGAACATCTTTGTCTTTTATGGATTAAAACCATATTTTCTTAGTTGTTATGCAAGAGTCATAAATACCCAAAACTGAGAAGAATTACTATATTGTAAAAACTGATATTTAGTATATATTCATTACGTTGAATTATTAGAAAAAATTAGTATATATTTTTGGAATGTTTTGATAAAATTCACAGAAAACCTAATGCACTTATCTAAAGATTAAAACCTGGTCTTGTTTAAATAAATTTTTATGCTCCTAATCCTGATGATCCAGAGGCATACAAATACATTAGTTTTTAAAAACCAAACCAAGAAACATGAACTTCCTTTGAAATTTGTGTCATCTATTCCTGTTAATTTCTTTAGCGTTTTTATAAAATTATACTAAGGTCAAGAAATTATGACTGAATGAACACGGGTTCTCAATTAAAGATGTTTATTGAATCAACAGGGTATATCTAGTAAATATAATAAACGCCATTGGGTAAAGAAACTGTGACTATAAAAGTATTTTGGATTTTATGCTTACACTGAACTTATATTACTAGCAAAAAATATTTCTCCAAATTTCACCTTCACATGAATCAACAGTTTCCCTACTTATCAACTGATTTAAAAAATAATATAGGCTCTTTTTATTTATAGAGATTATCAGGTTTTTATAACTGAATGTAACCTAACCTGTTGGTGGTACTCTATATTAATAATAAATATACTCTTTACTACCTCTAGTTATTATTTTGAAAAGTACTAAACGTGTACAATAATAGTTGATCAAATACAATCCTAAATAAAAGTGAAAATAGTTATTGATTATTTAAAAAATTGAAGGTATTAAACCAAACATATTTATTAGGACCTCCCACTCATAAATAAGTTGATAGATATTCCTTTCAGGCATAGAAATATATGAAGTAACATTTTTTTGGAGTATATGGAGTACATCTGTTCCTTTAAAATATGTGCTTTAATAATATTATTTTTTTAAACCTTACTTGACATAGTTAAAGTTGATAGAGACTCAAGTTAAAGAGAGGATGTAGGCTTCAGGAAACAATCCTAATAGTAGAATGTAGTAAAAAAAAATTACTGTACATATTTAAGTGTATTTAGTATTATCCAAGTTCCTCATATAAACATATCTAAGAAATAAACTTTGAATTCAAAATTTTCTTTTGATATTTGTACAAGTATTTTCAAGATAACTTTTACTGTAGGAAGGTTTGTCTTTGTCAAGTTATATTTCTTCAAGGAACGTATATTTATTCCGTTTTAGTGCAATCGGGTAGGAGTTATATGTAGCATTGGCAGATTATCTATGATTTTAAAGGAGTTAACAAAAATTAAAAACAGTAAATTTGTAACTAAAAATATTAGTACATATAATATGTTACACTTGCCTATAATAGCAGTTACTTTTACGATTTTTGAGGATGGGTGTTTTGGAAATGTCTTCTGAAACGGCCTTCCTCAACAATCATAAAAGTGCTATTATAGGCAAGTGTAACATACTAACAATGTTACAAGTCTTTTTAATTGAAACTAGTAGCTCACGCGAAGATGGAATCAATTAATAAGTAAATTTGTGTTTATAGATTTCTAGTTTCCTCCACATTTATTCTAATTTCTTTAGTATAGTTTACATTATTTATGTGTGGAAAGTTCTAATATTAATTTAAATCCCTTATGGTTAAATTCAATTTATACAGTAATTTATAATAACCTTAGGAGCCACGAGAATTAATTACATATAACCTATTTCACTAATAAGAATGAAACAGCACTTATGAGAATGAACAGTACTGTATCAACGAGTTTATACAGGAAACTGAAAAGTTATTTTGTGTTACAATTTCCCATGTCAAAGTCAATGATTACTGTGCAATATACCTTTTGTAAGAAATTTATCAAGGACTAACCAAGTGACAATCCAATGAAACTGGTTGCTTGTGAAAGTAAAACCTATTAGTTGTCTGTTAAATTGAAAAGCCAATGTCGAATGTGTGTGTGCAAGTTTTATTTGCAGCCCGTTTGAATCAACTGTGTCTGCGGAAAAGAATTAAGGATGTTGAAAACAACAATGTGGAGTTCTCCATAATTTATTACTTAAAACGTATCATCTTCAACTACTCCAGCATTGTCTGATGATAAAACCTGTAAGCTCTATTTTTGTTTGCAGTTATAGGGAAATAAATCGATGGATGAAGATTTCCTAAACAAAATAATTTTTAAGCTACGTTTTAGTGGCAAAGTAAACTCATGACACAGATTTGGGGTAATGAAAACCCAATATACTTATGTGAAATATGTTTGTGATTCTCCAAAAGTAAACGGTTTTTGTGGAATCTCTCATGAGGTAGTTTATTAGCAGTTTTTTTTCCATGAAAGCTACATTGACTGGCATGATTTAGCTCGATATGTTACAATTATGTATCATGCTTCAGCTACTAAAAATTATTAAGTTTTCCAACAAGATGGTAGTAAATTAACAACTCATTATCTTAACAAGGTGCGATAGTAATGTAACTTACAACTGCCTCGGGACTGCATAGTTGACCAATACATTATGATGTGGTCACAGATTACCAGAGCTCATATTTCTTTCTCTGGGGTTATGTGAAAAAATTTGTTTGCCCTACTATGATGTCACTGAGATAAGGGATTGTATTGTCAATGCAATCAACTTTATTGAAATTGACATGTTTTAATAATTTGGTAAGAGCTAGGTATTTATGTTGATGAGTACCATATAGGCAGAGGAGCATATATATTTCATACAGTATTCATTTTATCATCTTATTAGTAGAATAGATTTTTTGTATTTAATTTCTATAACCCCTCTAAGGTTACTACTCTGAAACACCCTTTATATATTTGCAGTTTGTGTATAAATTAAAGCTATAATATAATTTTTAAAAATATTTAGCCGATACAGTGTGTTTTAGAAGTATTGCATTAAATTTTATTTAATCTATTCTATTTTTATGTGTTAATATGGTTTTGTGATGAGTTTGGTTTCAGATTCAATGTACAGTATGTCAGAGTAATTAATATAGTATAGTATTTTATTACTATACTAATGCGATACTAAAATAATTTTTTTAAAATAATTTTTAACAAAATTCTTTTTCAAAATAATTTTTCACTATGGTAATTTTAGGAGTGAAACTAAAGAATTTGACATAAAATGAAAAATATGGAGACACCAATGGAATCACAACAAACTACTTGATACTTTCCCTTTCTTCAGAATACAGTCTACTATATTGTCATAATAAGATAATACTTCTCTACAACATTGAAATAACATTACTTCATAACAATTAAATATTTTTATCAACATTAAAAATAGATCAAGTAGGCTTTAGAACTATAACGTCAATTTTGTTGATCATGTCACTGAAAAATATAACTGCTCTAAAAAGCAAGATATTAAAATTTTCCCATTCAAAAAGCTGTAAATATGTCTACAAAGTTCAATTAAATGTCTATACTTACATTCATTAAAATAAGCATGAAATGTGGTAGTCAACAAAACTGACGAAAATATATATTATAGTTGCTTCGATGAATTGTTGAAATTACATTACGAAAGATTTTAAGAAAATTGTTTTGAGTAAATAGCAATAATAAAATACAATTTTGAAATTAAAAAAACAAATAATATGTTTAAATAGTTATTTTTCATTTTAAAATTAGTTCAGAAAAACCCCACTTAAATAAAATATAGGAGGTAGACCTGATTTCGGATAGCAGATAGAAACATATTTCAAGGGTTTAACTCATTGAGGTACTTTCATGAGGTAGATTTATGCTGTGCAATATCTAATGCACAGCCATGAACATAGATTAAGATAATGTTAAATTGATACAATTCATGTATTTCTCAAAATATCCTCGTAAGTACTTATTGTAATACACAAATTAAATTAATCTATTTGGCTAGTGTGCTTCGGTATTGAATGCGTGATTATATATATAATGTGTTAGCTGTCAGAGTGACTAATTTAATTATTTAGCGTGTTGTTGAATCAAGCAGAGAAGTATTTTATTTTATAAATGCGATAATAAAGGATTCAAATATTATTGGAACACATTGTCTTAAATTGACAAGAAAAAAGAAGATATAACAAAGTTTGTATGTATGATTAATTACTAGAGAGATGTAGACATACATAGATGGTAACCTATAATCTTTACAAACATGATACTGACAATAAAAGCATACAAGAATTATTTCTAATTAGTGAACATAATAACTTACAATGCATTTGTAGTTGAAAAAAATACATTATCAAAAGTTTTACTGACTTTCATCTCAATCAAATTAAACCGATTTTGGTTTTTATATTGGTAACAGTCTTATGTTACCAGATAATGCAAACACATGTTGATACATTTCAATCTATTTTATTTCTTTGTTATTATACAAGATATTTATATTTAACTTTGTTTCTACTTAAAAAATACTTTGATATTTCATAAAAAAATCTATTAGTAAAAGTATTTAATTTAAATAGAAATATTTATTAATTTTGTAATTTGTTTGTAAAATACTTTTTCTTTTATACCACAAGTAATTATTTGAATAATTAAGTTAAAACTAGTAACTTAATTGCTAAAACATTTTGAAACCATTGTTTCATGGACAAAGGTAGCCTGCTACTCCTATAGTAGCAGGTTAGCTTCATCAATGAAACAACGGTTACAAACATGTCAGCAAGTAAGTTAATAGTTTTCACTTAGTTTCTCAAATAATTACTTATAATTTATTCAGTGATTTAAAAATAATTACAAGCAACTTTTCGTATAGTTTTAAATCGAACTAAAAATATAATTATTGAACAAATATTTTTAAACAAATCCATGCATTATTGCTAAAATTAAATGAGTATGAACTTCAGTTGTGACTGAAATAAGTAGTACCTCAATGTGTTAAAATTGGAAAAAAAAATTCTACAACTTCCTATAATGACATATGTATAAACGTTTAAACATACGCATTTTAAACGAATTCCAAGAATAGAGGAAACTTACAATGTATATCAAATTTATTTGAACACTGTATTTGTTTATCCAACAATGCTTAAATGAATTTAATTTTGGTTAAGCAGGGTTTTACTGTAATTGTAAATTATATTCTAATTTAAGGCTAACTTCTAAAGACTATTAGGCAAAGAATAGCATCTACTCGTAATTTTTATAATAGGGTAAGTTTTTTAAATTTAAATTCAGGTTTTGCAGCAACCGTAAAAAATGCATTGAGTTCCCTCAACCTTGGCAACACTCAATTCACCTATGAAAATGATTCAAGATCAAAAGGTATAGATTGAAAGCCATGTTCTATAATTGTTATACAAAATTTAATAATAAAGCAACTTATAGTCAACTCATTGTTGTCAACTTGTAGTCAACCGATGTTAGCGAGAATTGAGTTGAGTGCATCACCGCCAGTCGCGATCACTTACAATCGTCATATATATATTCCAGCACTACCTTAATGCCTCTTCTTCCTCTATTTAGCACGTTCCTACATCCGATTCATAATGTAACAGGGAAGTAATAGTAACATATTCATGACAGCCTAACCTAACCACTGCAGCACTCATTATAATAGTGGCCTCTATATAATACGTAAATACCAAAAATGATTATGTTTTTAGCACAGGGACTTGAATAAAGGAAGAATACATATAAGGTGACAAGGAACCTCTTATCCCTTTACAAGGAATAAGATACATTATGATTTGTTCATACAAAATGTCTTTTTTCACTTTAGGGGAAACCCAAAATATCTGACAGAAATATATGACACTAATACCATTTTAGAAATCGCTAATAAGACTCAAACTGTTCATTTCGACCTAAATTACTGAGTAATAAACAAAATTGTATTTGAAAAAATTTAAAATGCTGTCAAATTATGTTTATAAATGATTTTTTAAAGATTTTGTTTACTTTAATATTTATAAAAAAGATAGTAATTTAAACATAGCTGAGATATAAAAATTCTTTTAGAATTATTCTTAGATGTCTAAGAACTGATGAATATATAAAAAGGAACAACCTATTACATGAGTGTAGTGATTTCATCGTATATAGCATGATAAAAGAGAACAATTGTTGGCTTTCAGGAGGTGTTAGTTCAAGTTTTAATATTTGAGAAAATCTGCAAAATTAGTTATGACATGTAATAGTGAATATAAATTCACACAGAAGAATCTTTCATTGAATAATTTTCTATGCGATTCGAAGGTATTTTCAGAAAATTTAATAACAGACGACTGGTTTTCAAGGATATCTTTGGCCAAAGCCAAACAACTTGACAATAAACATCATTGACTTTAAAAGTAAACATACATTATCTACAACATATGAGGAAAGACTTGTTACGCCACTCAAAATATCTTATTAGCGAATCTACAACCCTTTTATTTCACAAACAAAAATAAAGGGCTGTGTGAAATAGGAGTGTAGCAGGCAAGTGGGAAACCAGTCATAACAGATCGAATGAATAATATTATAAAAGTCGTATCGCAGGAAGACTAAAAGACGAACACTATGGACATTTTATGCTGGTAGAATTTGAGTTTTGATAGCTTTACATACTATATAATAACAATTTGAGAAAATCTTCTAATTATTTTGTTTATAATATCCTCTTTATAAGTGCTTTCTATAAAAAATATCTAATGTTATAAAAAATACGAATAGATACCAACTACATTTGTCCAAGGTAAGACATCATCTTTCAAGATATATACATTTTGTAAAAAAACTAATTATATAATAATTTACAATACAAATAAAAAAATTAAACATGGCATTTTTTATAATTAATTTCTAATGGATTTAAGGAATAGTGGTGTAAAACAGATAAATAATAATTATGGTTATAGTGAACAATCTGTTTTTACAATTATTCTAAAGTATTTTATAATTTTTGCAACAAAAATTGATGAATAAATGTAGATTATTGGATTTAAATATAAAATTTAAATTACAGAATTTTATAAAACTTATATGAAATTAAAATAATTTTAAGCAAATACCTACTTTAAGTGTACACAATTAATTAGTAACATAAAAATGTCAGTATTATAATATGTATGATAAACATAAAGAATGTTTAAATTTAGGGTTATTTGTTTATTAAACTAGTAAATAGTTATGGATATAAATCTGACACACTTCCACATATTTAAAAAGAACATTTTATTAATTCACTTTAGCAACATGAAATTTAAGAACACATAAAATAAAACAAGAACTTATCAAATGGGAATATATCAATACAAATCATACACAATGTTTGAACACATTATAACAAGCGGCAGACCCCACTCAACTGCTTTTATAATTATTTAAAAAAACTTCGTTCACCTTTTCTATTAAGTAATAATAAAACTTCAAATAAATCAAACATTACTTATTGAAAACAACAGACAATAATACATTACACATACAACAGCTTTTAAAAAGGGTTTGAAATGGAAAAATCAACTGCCAGAGCAATAGAAATAGAGCCAAAACAATAGTCGAGCGCAATATATTTATTAAACATCACTCTGTTGATAAAAAAATCACTTTGAAAAAATGATAAAATAATACGAACTATTTTTCTAAGTTTAGGATTAAAGAAAACATATCAATTGACCAATTACTTAATTCAAATTGTATTGCTTTTGAAAGCTTGAGGTTTAGTACCAAAATGTGATAGATTCGTTTACTATAGGGGACTTCTAGTAAGGCAATGGAATTGTTAAATACATACTGCTTAATAGGTTAACATTTTGTTTTTTTTTAGAAATTACTATTAGGATATATCTATTTTTAAGCTGTTTACACAAGTTGTTATTGTGGAATTCTTAATTAAATTAAACCATTACTCTTAACTTACTATTGTATATTAAAAACAGATTGTTTTTAACAGGTTGTACCCAAACCTAATGTTTACATATAATGTTAGTTTTTTCTCAGATTTAGTGTTTTAACCTTTACAAAATTTCCAATATATCCATTTCTATATAACAAAAATGAAAAAAAAAATCAAAAATAAAATTTCCCCCTTATCCTTAGGTTTTTGAAACTACAGTACAGTCTCGCTAATCCGGTCTCCGATGATCCGGACCTCCGGCTAATCCGGACGGCCCAAAAGTTTTGTTTAGTTATAGTATTTTACAGTGCACAATCAGTCTGCTGTCCACAAAAATATTTATTTTTATACGTCTATATTTGTTATTTTTCAAAGGGGTTTTCCTACTTTAATACTCAAATAATATAATTTATTCATTAAAATATGAAATAGGTGTACCACTTGTTTGTTTCTTTTGCCTACTAAAGTAGAAAAAACTTCTTTGAAAAAATATATACAAATTAGATCACCCAACACTACAACGTACGTGACATCAGAGACATCTTGCGATAAACAAAAGATAAAGGACCGCTGACTAAACGGATAAACAGTCTATCCGTCTGGCGTCAGGTCAGTTGTTTTGTCGGACAGATGCCACTTTTCCTGCTTCTCGCAAGATATCTGCTCAGTTGTCATTTAATTCTAGTGCGATATTGATCTGTGTTTTTTATTTACGTCTCGTTCAGTGTTCAGTGAAAATGGCGACTAAACGTAAGTCAGTGACAGTGACAATGGAACAAAAACTCCAAGCTTTGTTTCGTATTGATGGAGGTGAATCGCTTATTGAAATTGCAAAAGAGTTAGGTGTGGGAAAACAAACTGTTTCCGATTGGAAAAAAAAGCGACAGGAAATTGAAGATTTTTGTGCAAAAATGGTTAGTAAAGACAGTTTAGGCGGCAGAAGCACTTTAAAAAAACCAAAAAATGAAACCCTAGATGATGCTTTGTATGTTTGGTTTTGCCAACAACGGGAACAGGGTGTTCCTTTATCGGGTGTAAATTTGCAAACGATCGCGCTGAAACTGAATGAAAAGTTAAAAGGAGACCCTAATTTTACTGCCAGTGTGGGATGGCTGTCACGGTGGAAGAAACGACACGGCATCCGTCAACTCGGAATAAGTGGTGAAATTTTGTCAGGTGACAGTGATGCAAGTGAAAAATTCAAAGACAAATTTGGCAAGTTTCTCAGAGATGAAAACTTACAACCTTGTCAGGTGTTCAATGCTGACGAAACTGGATTAAATTATAAAATGTTCCCAAAAAAATCTTTAGCTTCCAAATTAGATTCAGTAGCAAAAGGCCATAAAGTTAAGAAAGAACGTATGACTTTGCTGCCCTGCAGTAATGCTTCTGGCGATCTAAAATTTCCACTTTTGGTGATAGGGAAATCCGCAAAGCCTAGGGTTTTTAAAAATGTAAATTTAAGTGTTCTACCGGCCCAATACAAGTTCCAAAAATCAGCGTGGATGAACAGTCAAATTTTTAAGGACTGGTTTTTTGAAAACTTTGTTCCAACAACAGAAAAGTTTTTAAAAGAGAAAAAACTCCCTCGAAAAGCGGTTTTACTAATTGATAATGCCCCATGCCACCCAAATGAAGAAGAATTGCGTCATGGTGACATTTTTGTTAAATTTCTTCCTCCTAACGTAACGGCTCTCATTCAGCCGATGGATCAGGGCGTGATCGAAGCGATAAAACGGCGATATAGGAAAAAGTTAATTTTATCGCTTTTGGAACAACAAGAAGCAGATCCAGCTACAAAATTTATTGAAAATCTTAAAAAAGGGACTATAAAGGATGTCATTTATATGGCTGCAGAATCGTGGGAGGAAATTCAACCGTCTACACTACAAAAAAGCTGGAAAAAATTGTGGCCTGAAATGCCACAGGAAAGTGGAAAATCTGACAGTCAACCTACTAATGACGACAATGAATTTGTTCAGATTTTTCAACAATTGGAGGGTTGTGCCGAGTTGAAAGACACTGATATTTCCGAGTGGATTATCAGTGATAATGACATTGGTCATCAAGTGCTCAACGAGGACGAAATCGTCGCGGTGTGCACTGCAAACGCAGAAAATGACAGCTCGGAAGAGGAAGACTACACAGACGAACCTGTCAGCCTAACTCATGATGAGGCGGCTGCAATGCTGGAGGGGTTGATGACTTACTTTGAGAAACAAAGTGATACGTCAACTGCGGAGCTACTGACCTTGAAACGCCTACGAGATCGTACTGTGAAACGACGTCATTCATCGTTAAAAGAAAAGAACATTACAGACTTTTTTCACTAAGTTTTTTAAAGTTTGTTTTTGTTTCAGTTTCATTTTTGTTTGAGTTTTTTGTGCGTTTATACAGTATAGTGTAAATAACTTTATGTGAATACTTTTATTCAACGAGAAAGGTGCTTAGATATTTATTTATGTCATGACTTTTCTGTTATAATTATAGGATTTTTTGCTACATAAGCTATGAAATACTGTACTGTAAGCTATATTTAGGCCTCAATTTCACTAAAACTACAATTTCAATATGTTTTCCCACCTAAAACACATATTGTATGCATTTGTTTGGCTTTTTCCGTCTAATCCGGACTTTCGTTGATCCGGACCGGGTCCGGTCCCATCAAGTCCGGATTAGTGAGACTGTACTGTACTTAAATTTGTTTTTTTTGTATCAATGATATATACTTTATTCAAATTGTTTTTCAAAATTTTCATAAGCATTAAAAATTTAATCTGAAGTTCAAATTATACACTGTAGCTACAACAATTATACCCTAAAGTTTATTTTCAAAACTTGAAAAAACGTCTTTTTTAATATTATTTTTTAAACTCTAATCGCTTTTTCAATTTCTATTTTAGACTTAATAATTTAAGTCACTCTTAGTCTTTAATAAAAAATCCTAAGACTTAAAATATTTATTAACAGATTAAAAAAAATTAACATTGTTTTTAAGTTTCTCAGTTCTTTTAGAATAAACAAATTTCTAGAAGGTATATTTAAGATAATTTTATTTATACCTTATTATATATAAATCATTTTATAATATTATTTGTTTCCAACTCCAGTCTGTGCTACTAGTATACAATAAATTACTTCAAGATATATTAATTTGGAAACCTATAGAGGTTCTTAGTTTTTTGTAAACGAGGATGGATGTTTCGGAAGATGTGTCACATTATCAACTTAGACAATAACACAATAATGGTGTAAATTGATAACGAATTAAGTTAAAATGTTATCTGCTAAATAATTTTTATAGTTTTTCCAAAAAATAGTGTAACATAGCATGGTGTATGCATTTAAATACCATATGTGGATACAAATTACCTAAACTCTGGTATTTCTAAAAGTTATCAAAAACAATTGACATAAAAGACAATTGAAAAATTAAAACAATAAGTAAATATATTGTTAAGAGATTTTTGGTCTTGAAATTTGTTAAAAGCATTTCAACTTAAGGAGTACTGAACTTTCATAAGACATCTTTACAGAACTCGCTGATGTGATTTTAAAAATGTAATGCAAACATTTCTGGATATAAAGTGAAATATTATACTGCCTTTAATAAATCTTAAAAAATAATTTTCCTTTTAGCTTGAAGTGAAATATAATTTTAAGCATTCAACATCTCCAATAGTGCATTTGCGATATTATACTGATATAACTGTTAATAATAAATATTAAGAGATAACAAATTTTAAAAATTATTATTTTTTTTATAACATAATGAGCTGAACAACCTTACTTTAACTAATCAAAAGTTAATGAAATTAATATCTTTGCAAACTAACTAAGACTGTGATTATTAACCGTTAGCTAATATTATCTACATCTTCCTACCAATTGAATTCTATAAACCTGATAAAAATATACAAATAAATAGATATTATTATATATTTTTATGAATAAGATGGTATGAGAGACAGGGTAAATTATAAAAGAAGAAAGGTAGTCTATACCATATATTATTGGACCAGGTTTAACCCAAAATTACATACATTTTCAACAGGCTGAAATAAACTAGAAATTGAACAGCTACCTCCAAATTTTTGGCACCAAACCAGAAGTAAACAATAACATTTAAACTAGGAACTTTTAGGTTCATGGTTAAATGCTCTACCAATTAGACTTCTCAAAGTATAAACCAAAGAGCATTTATTGCAATAAATGGTGTAAATTATAAGTTTTTTTTTGTTGTACACGTTGTTTGATATAAAATACAATTTGTTCCATTTATGTCATTAAAAAAAAAATATATAAAACATTGTTAGTTGTATGATTATAACTTACCATAAACCACTACATAATTAACTTAAAATTGCCTATGATCTCTTAATAACATTAAAGTTTCTGAGTATCAATTATTGGAAGAAAACATTGTTTGTCTGAATAAAAGTTATTCAAGAAAGAATTATTTTATACAAGGATTAATATCTATAAATATATATTTATTACAATTAAGAAGTCCCCCATTTTTAATTGAAACCTATTTAAAACTAACCATTGCCATATTTTCATATTCAAAATAATTACCAAAACTGAAGTGTAAAAAAAATGTTCAGTAAATTTGTTTCAATGATCATTATTTTTATTTAAATTTTTATAATTTACAGTAAAAGTTAAAAAAGATTAAATTTTAAAGATTGTGTAGTTTTGGTTTCAAAATAATCAATTTCATGAATGTGTTTTTAAGTTGAGCCTACAAAAAAGTTATAATTAATTTCTAAGTACTGTACTTTTTTACAAGTTTTCAAAAAAAATACTCAGCAACTGTAGCATGAATGCTGATTCTAGCTTCATATCCAACAAATACTGCTTAATGTTTTACTTTGATATTGAAATATGACAAATTTTTTCATCTACAAAAATGAATTTCAAATGCTGTTAATTTTGCATAGCCATCCTTTCTAGTGATTTTCTAGCTATTTAGCCTACTTTATCAAGCTATTTTTTGTAATGTTAAATATATTATGATATAAAAAAAGTAGGATCACAATGGTACACTGGAATTATTTGGCTATTTGAGTGAATTTGCTTTTATATCCAGGATAAAAAAATGTCTGTTTCTAACAGTATATAGAAATAACAACAATGATAACAACTGGTTATTAAATTTATTTATTTTTAACCAAATGTAGTAAATTCAACAATTTAGATTTATTATATCATATATGTAAAAACTTTACATATCTAGATTAATATATAGGCTAATATGTAAAAAATATTCTAATAATTAAAATTCAATGTTTCTTTATAATTATTGTTGTATTTAAAAATGCTCATTCAATGAAAACATTTTCTCATAACATTGGTATGTTTCATAACATTGATGATGAGACACAACATTTTTCTATTGGATATAAACCTTTTGGAGGTTACTGTTGTGATAGACCTGACTATTGAAACGTACATCAGCTGTCGTAATATTAGAACATTTTAATTAAAAATTTTTTTACGGTGTTAGTAGCACTAATACAATGATTCTCTATGGAAAATTTTAAATATAATGACTTTAATCACATTTTCTCTGCTACAGAATAAGATTATGATTTTATCAATAATTTTTTCTGGAAAAGCTAATTTTTTGAATACTAAATTTACATTTTTATTAAAAGATTCAATTCTGTTGTCTGTTACATATTTTTTCAGTAAATTTTTTTAATATTCTCAGAAAGCACTTGAAGTGTTGAAACAACAAAACTAAACGTCAGTTTACATTTGTACAAGAAAATGTTTGTTAGTTTCACACGTAGATATATAATACAAACAAATTTAAATTGAAAAAATACTCATACAGTATTTTCTTTGTTACAAGATAATTTTGCATATAAATAATAACCAAGACGTTATATTGGCATATTGTATAAAAATAATTACACAAAAAATATATTTAGGTCAGGTTATTGTCTATTAATAGACATTATTAAAACTACTGTTATATTAATGCTATAATAATTATGATTATTATTACTATTAATACTTCTAATAATACTATTCAAACAATTTAATCCTATTTAATATAAATAGGAATGTTGCAAAGTTACTTCTGACTGTAAAAAATTAAAATATTGAAACAGTAAAAGCTATTTTGGTATATCAATCGTTGTTTTAGATACTGTTTACAATAATTTATAGAAAATACTAAAATATTTCCAATATCATAAAATTTATTCTTCCTTTAATGCTTTTAATTTTACTTGATCTGACAACATTTTAAAATAATTTATTTATCAATATGAATCATATCATAGTACATTCATATTTAGAAACCACTTAGAACCAATAGCTTCATGGCCATGACTAAAGTTTCTTACTTAAGGTTAGTGAGATCGATTTCATTGTGTTTTGTGTCCTTAACTTTTTATTTTCAGGCTTTTTTAGGTATCATTATAAATTTTTAATTTTATTCAGTAAAATGTAATGCTCTAGTTCCTTGGATTGTAATAATTTATGAAAGTCATAATTGATTTTAAAATTGAATAATGTAATTATTTCAAAAGTCTTAAGGTTTGAAGTGTTTTGAAGATTTCTTAAATGGAAGTACCATATGTTAAAAATCCATACTAGGATTTAATATTTTATTTTTTCTGTCACAAATACTTTGTTTGGGAAATTGAATGGTTTATGAAAGTAAAAAAAGAAATAGTTCTAAAATTCTGCATAGGAATTTCAAGTGTAATATATAGGAAAGAAAACCACCACTATTTTTTACTAACCTGATTTACGTTTCATTTATTTTTATTTTATCTTCAGAGACAGTAATAAAAAATAAATATATTTATAAAGTGTTCTTATTAATTATAAATTCACCCCCCCCCGTTTTGCTCCAAATAGCCATTTTAAAGTGCATATATTTTAATATTTTATTAAAAATTTATTGGCTTATATATCAACTACATTCAACAATACATTTATAGTAGAAAAACACATTACTCAAATTTCCTGACCTACAAGTTACATGTTACAGTTATTGCAATTGTATTTTAGATTGTACCTATCAATAATTGTAACATTATTGCTTCATATGAGATAATTTTTACAAAGATACTTAACACAGGTAATTAAATAATTATTCAATCTGTAATAAAACTATTTAATGTAAACCATATTTAAATGCTTTGAATTTCTATAATGACAAATGACTTGCACTTTGTTATGACCTAGTGCAAATAACTTCATAATTGTAATGTAAATATGTTGTTAAAATATTTAAAAAATTATGTATGAGATTACTGATTTAATGGATGAGGAACATGATGATAATAATAAAAATAATGACAAATTTAAAATATAACATTCATCATATAAGATTAATGAAAAATAAATTAAAATAAATTTTTAAGGTATAAAATGGAACAATCTTATTTAGCAGATCAACAATTATTAACACACTTCTTTTATAAAAATACTCAACAAGTTTCTTTCTAAATTATGCAAATAACAGTACAATTGTTATTGTTAATATTTTCTTACATAGATTAAAAAAAGTTACATAAATAAAATTGAGTTGATTTATACAAAATAATCAACAGCCACTATATACACATAATTATGCTCAAAAAGTGAGCTTAATAGTTATTAAAAAATAAAAATAATATAACAGTTTAATATTTCATCACACTAACGTAAGAAAGGTTCCTTAGATCTGGTAGGTACAGAAATAAAAGTAGGCCTAATATGTTACTATACTAACAATAGAGGTCTTCTTATAATGAGCTTTAAGAGTTCAAGTACCAAGAAGCCAGTAAATTCATTTCCTTTTTTAAAAACAGGACATTATATAGAAAGGATTGAATAAAATAATTGGTTTGGTAAGAAAAAGAATTTTTTACTACTTGTTACAAGAACATGTTAGCATTTTGAGTTGACTAATTCATCTATATACAAATATAATTACATAAATAGGAAGTAAAAGAAAATCTATATATACAATAAATTCTTTGTAGCTTGTGATGGAAGAATCAAGCTGTATAGTGGAAGAATTAACATTCAGAAAAATATGACTTCTTCTTCTGAAGGCTGGGATGTAGGTACTGCTTCAGTAGGACTACGAACCCGGAATCTATCTGGCAGTTTAGGATACGTATTGGTACGCCCTGCTTTATTACCACCTTTCCCTTCTCCTGGCTAAACAAAGTATATGACCGCGTGTAATTACACTGAACAAATCAAAATTAATAAAACTTTATACATTCTTATTATTCTTAGAAGAAAAAATATATAATGTTTCCAATTTTTTGTATCTATTTTGAATGTTAATTGGATGGGCAAAAAAAGTTATATCATAGTAAATAAAAATGTTTTAGTATCCTTAAACTCTAAACTCAGTATCTTTACAGTCTAAATGGATATGTCTTGCCATATGTGGACTATTGCTCATATTATGAATGATGAACAATAAACGGAAGAAAGAAGACAATGACTGGTAAAAGTTAAATAACAGTAGTTGAATCTTTGGAGTGTCTTTGGTATATGAGTTACCACCAAAATATTATTAGTGGTAACAAACTGCATTAGCTTTCTTATCTTATAAGAAAATAGTCTACATATATTTAAAGCTGTCACAACATTTAATTTTTCTTACCAATATATTAAAAATGGTCTACAAACAATTTTTCATTAAAGGGCTTAAGACAATCAGCCGGTATCACTATTATTGTCTATGACGGGTATATAGACAATATCCTTGTGTATGAAGAGGAACAGCGCGAATCACATATTTTATGGGTCGCCGATACTACTGTAAAACAAGGATCACGTAATTTTTATGGATTTGTAATTGATCGTTAAATTATATTACGCATTCCGTATTTTTACAAGTTTAGCGTACTCTGTGACAATTTCTTGAATAATAGTAACACATTTCACGACTAGATATTACGTAATGAATTACTACGGAGTTACTGCCAGCTGTTTACAAAGATGATGTAATTGGGTGGTAGTCGTGATAGATTTGTGTTGATCATGAGCAACTTTCACAAAAATGACAATGAGCTTTGTAAATAGAGGGGACAACCAGGATATGGTCTTCTTCATAAGCCACAATCTTTATCAGAAACCTTGCGTATGTTTTTAAAAAGCAATCCTGCTTGGGGATACATCCCTGACCGAGGTCAAGAGGCCTATCACTCAGTCAACTTACTACTGGCAAGCATTTTTTAGAAAAAAATATCAGTACTACCAGGAAAAAATAAAATACAAAACATGTGTGAAGTGTGTTCTGCAAAGCGGCAAAGGGGAGTGGGAAATCAAAAAAGAAAGACACGTCGTTTTTGGTGTTGTGAGTGCCATGTCCCTTATGCAAAGAACCATGTTTCAAGGTTTATCACACGCACACAAATTTCAATTTATAAGTAACTTTTGTCTATGTATATAGTTTTGTAAAAAACTGTTTAGTGCACTTTCGTTTAATTTTTTGTTTTCATTTCAAAAGAGACAGTTATAAAACGCTATTTTAAACATATAATTTCAAATATAAAGTAATTGTGTTGTATATCAAAATAAAGAAAAAAATAAGATGATCCAGCCATGTAAGTTGAAATAGGGGAGAATCATGACATAGAGGTTTAGGGTCATGTATCTGAAGTAGTAGACAACTTTATTGGGGTTATAAATAGATGCCTATCTGTCATATCCTTCAAGGGAGGAAGGGTGGGTGGAATTAAAGTAAGCTTAAGGAAGGGATGTAATAATCCTTTGGTAATGTAAAAAGGAGCATCATTTGAGTAGGTCATTTATCTGAAGTAGGCCTGCTTTTAACAAAAGTTAAAAAGATGTGTCTCTTGTTGGAGGTTTCAATATGTGTGTTTTCTCCAGTTTTCTATTTTTACCAATATAGGCGTGTGGCTTATATTGAGATGAGGTATACTCAAACGAGCTGTGGTATGTATGTAACTAAACTCTTAAAATGTAGATAAGTTTGAAGTTATATGAATTTAAAAAAAAGCCTGATAGTTGAGACTAACCTGAATGTTTTGCATCTGAGCAGGACTAGAGCCAGTGCGAGCATGAGTTGGTGCAGGTAATAAAGGAATAGGTGGATCTGGCGGACTACCAAGTCTCTGATAGCCTCCTATACTTTTTCTATCTGAACCAGTTGCAGAGCTTAACTTAAGTGGAAGCATTTGCTGAGGACCTCCAATACCTGCAGGCAATGTATTAGAGCCTCCTCCACCACTACCAAATTTACTTGCAAGTTTTAATGGTAGCTGCTGCTTAATTTGAACGTTTGTGGGCACCTGAAATGGTTAATTACATTAAAATGATTAATTATAAACAGTATTAACTAATAAAATATATGTGCATTTTCTTTAAACCACTTCAAAACTTGACTGAAAGAAATAGGTTTTTAATTAGTATTCAAACAGAAAGAAACCGTTTTCAGGTGACAGAGAAACAGTTTTCAAGTGATAGATAAATAATATTAATACTAATTTTAAATGAGAAATTGAAGGAAATGATTTTGCAGTTTTTAAAGCACAAACATCACTATTTTTTGGGTTGGATGTACCTTATTCTTAACCTTTTGGTTTGGATATGGTGGGTGGATTGGACACGATGAACTATAGCAGAGATATAAATTGCCTCTGGGAGCTAAGATTATAAGAAATATACCTGCCTATACAAAATGTAACTGATATGTTTACTACTCTAAATACCAGGAGAAATACAGACAAAAAAAGGAAAAGTATAAGCCATGAAAAGATGAAAACATATAAAAGAGGAAAATCTATTTTGATGTTAAAAAAGTCACGAGTAAAAAATTATATAGTTAAAACCAATGGAGTTTTAATAACTATACTGAAATATAAAAACTGTCAATTCTGTAATAAAAAGTGACAAAGAGTGTCAACATGGAATGTTGGACAGAGTCTAACTTTGAGAAAGATATATTACTATCTATGTATTAGGTAAATACCAATACAATATAGAATCTTATGAAAAAAAACATTGATTCACATCTCTTTGTTAAAAATAAAAATATTTGGTAGACAAGGAGATACAATTAGTTTTCTTCACCAGATTATTCATTTTTTGATTTGTGCGACCTCTGAAGGTCACAATGACACAACCTGATACATCATGTGGTCTAAGAGTTGTTAAAATTGTTGGAACTTTAGAACCTGTAGATAAAAGCACAACTATTAGTGGTGTTGATAATTATGGTGATTATTCTGGTGACTCTGAAAATAGTGAAAACACCCCAACTGAATTTTATACAGGGTGACCGAAAAAAAACGGACATTTTTAAAATTAACATTACCCATTTATTATATTGTTAATTATAATATATATTGCGTCAACATATTTATCTACACTTGCCATTTAGGCTCCAAAGAGAAAAATAACAAAAGCTCAAATCTGGAGACCTTGGAGGTAATGGAATATCACCGAAATGGCGATGAGCCTCCCCAAAAGCATGCAACGCACCACAGCCATTGCATTTTGTTTTTGTTGAATAAATGGAACCATTTAAATGTAAACAAAATAATAAGTCTTTTTAGAAAAATTGTGTGGACTGATTCACGAGTTAGATCTAATTCTTACGCGTGTCTTATTGTCAACCAACTCAACCTACAAATTAAAGCTTGCCTAATCAGTTATTTTTACCTAGGATGCTTATTTCGTCCAGGAAACTTCTTTTTAGAATACTTCCCATTGTTCTCAAGTTGTTAATTTACCTGAGAATCGTATTTTGGATGGAAATGATAACATGGCATCCAAATTAAAAGTGAACACTAAAAAGCCGCTGCGTAGCTGTAATGAACTCACTTTTTTGCCTATAGGCATTGAAAGCAAACATATGGTGTTGTACCATCCACCGGTCCATCAATAATGAAATGGCATCATGAAGGGAGGTCACCGGTTGCAGACCCTACTCCAAACAACAACTGTCACATGTTTATTAGCCATTTCAAAAACATCCAGTTTTTTCGGTCACCCTGAATAAGTGTAGTGGGGAGGTATAAAAGGACAGCAGAAGAGAAAAGAAATACTTTATTGATGGAAGGACTGTGAAGTAAGTTTGTGCTTCAAACTTTACCCTCAGAAGCAAAATTAGAAATGAGTTTATGATTTTCATTCCATTGTTATTTTTTAAAATTTGAGCAGAGTAGCATTTCCATTGTATTATCTGAAAATTTCATGTTCTTAGTTTTTAGAATATTGCAGTTTTAGTTAAAGGACACAAAAAATTAATTTTAGTGCCATTTTAAATACTGCCATAAGGAAACTTTGAGTTACCCTGGTTAAATGTTTAAGGTAAGTGGTATGAAGAAGAAAACTACAAATTTTGAAATCAAAATTCATTTTATACGATTTTAAACAAAAATACCGCCTTTATTTCTTCAAAGACATTAGAATTTAATTTGACAAAAAAGTTTTCTCTAAACTCATTTAATTATCGAGACTTGACAGATATATGAAAAAAGTGTAAATCTAAAGTGATTTTAAAAAAACGAGTAAATGACATTCACTAATTTTAGAAAAATGCCTAATTAACAAATACTTTTTGATCCTGTGAATACAACTGTTGGGGATAGTGAACTGTATTGAAATTAAAAAGTAAAAATAAGAACAAATGAGACAGGAAATTACTAGTGAAAGAAGTGGACATCTCCTCCTCTTTAGAAACCACCTTCCTTGTTTAAAGAAGTAAAAAAATTTCAAACAATGTTTAGGGCTAAATAGCTGCAAGTTCCTATGGGTATATTTTTCAAAACGTACTCATTAAAAAAAAACACAAAAATAAACAAAATGATGAAAATTATAAAGCAGTCAATTTAAAATAATAACATAACATCTTCACAATTGTGGAGAGTAACACTGGAATAAAAGTTGGAAGTAGCAAATACAAAGTGAGAAGATATTTTAAAAAAAAGAATAATTTGATTATTTGACAAAATCTGGAGAATTTGCTCACGAAACGTATTTTCTGGAAAAATTTAATCAAAATTGCCATTAATTTATTTACTAATATAAATACAGTGAACTCCCAGTAATCTGGCAGATATGGGGCTGGGATAATGCTGGATTACTGAAGGGTTCATTAAAAACAGAATGTACATTGAACAATATTAGTGTGTATTGGCCAAAAATAAGAAAAAAACAGGAAAATAGACCAATACTGTATTTGAAATGATAAAACAAGAATGAATGTACTTTACAATAAATGCTACCTTATCTTTAACGATAAAAACAAAAATTTCAACATATTTCCATTTATACTCCAATGACATTGTTCACTTGCACTTCAGTAACAGTCACTGTACATAACTACTGCAACAACATTTGGCTCAAAATTGTTTGTATATCATGAGATACACAACCAAAACCGAGCGGTGTGAAGATCACTCAGTCACTGACATCGACATGCAGTGAAAAATATACAAGTTATGTTTATTATATTGATTATGTTTACACAGTTCGTCTTTGATGAAAATGCCGGATTACTGGAGGGGCCAGATTATGGAAGAGTTTACTGTATAATGGGTACATATTATTGTTCATGCATTTGATTACAGTTCCAATTAAGATTTAACTCTAATATTAATACCTACCTTTTGTTGATTGGTGGTACTAATGAGATTAAGTGGTAAAGTACTGGCTTTATTTTGTGAAAGATGGTGTTTCCACTTTGCAGTATCTGCTTTTCTCCTTGGAGGATCTGTTGGTGATAACACTGGAATTGTTGGTTCTAGGGGCGTTTCACCACCAGACTGTTCAGTTGAATCTCCAGATGAAGGCGGAGGTGAAGTAACTACATTTAAGTTGGGACTAATTAGAATACCTTGACTCGTTAACATTTCTAATCTTCGATACAGCTGTTCTCTTTGTTGAGTTACATCTTGCTGCTCAGCTCTGACTTGTTCCTACATAAATAACAAAGTAGTAAATTAATGGGTTCCTACCTGAAGTAAATTAATGGGTTAGTATGACATATTTGAGTACATTCTTATGCCTTTCTTAACTTTACAATATTTTCCTCTGTTGACGCGTTTTGGAATGACTCCTTTTTCAAAACTTAAATCTTATTGTTCACCCAAATCTTGAGTTCGTATTTATATACTGTTAGCTACGCCTCACCACTTGTAGACCTAGCTTCCTATTGGTACACGCCTACTCTCGACTCCTTTCGTTTAGTTACTTCATAATTTCAAACTTTTAAAAATAATGTCTGACTATGTATTTATTTGTTTGTTTATTACATTTCCCTTTTTTACTTTGCTTCATAAATTTCTAAAATATTAAACGTCTTCTTTTACTAACATAATGTAAAATCTTCACTGTATTTTTCATTTCTTGTGATGTATGACCCTCTTTAAACAAATGTGTAGCATATTTTGAATAATTTTTCTCATATTTAAATGATCTTATATGAGAAAAACATTTATATATGGTTTTGTTTCAAGTATATTGCTTTACAATTACAATGAATTTTATAAACCCTGTTTTAACTAAACTTATCTAGTAATTAACCACTTTAACAATAGTTTATGACTATCCGAACTTTAAATTTTGTAAATTTGTGAAAACATACTGAGACAGAACATTTTCGATCGCTATGTGGCGATCCTCATCAGTGTCTTCTGCTTGGAGATATCGGGTCAAGCAGTGACAGTTTTAAAGGCAGGTTTTCGATAGTATCAAAGAGTGTGTGATTTGTATTGTGTTTGTTCATTTAATAAGTTTGTACTTTGTTTTTGTGTGTCTGTAAATTTTATATTGTTCTAGTGTGTTGAGATGTGGCCCTTTTTTGTTCATGTGTAGAAAAAAAAGACCACATCTCAACACACTAAAATAATATGAAATTTACAGACATACAATAACACAAAGTAGAAACATATTAAATGATCAAACACAATACAAATCACACATATTCTTCGATACTATCGCAAAACCTGCCTTTAAAACCGTCACTGCTTGACCCGACATCTCCAAGCAGAAGGCACTGATGAGGATCGCCACATAATGATTGAAAACGTTCTGTCTCAGTAAGTTTTCACAAATTTACAAAATTTAAAGTTCAGATAGTGATAAACTATTGTTAAAGTGATTAATTAAGATTCATAATGGACTACAAAATTCAAGAATTTACCTAGTAAGATTTAAGTTTTGAAAATGGAGTGGTTCCGAAATGGGTCAACCCAGGAAAATATTGTAAAGCTAGGAGAGGTAGAAAAATGTACTCAAATATATACAAATATTCCTAACAGAAATAAAGATGAGGGTTAATATAATTTACATTGATCAAAACCTGTGGCTTTTAACATACAGTAGTCTCTCAACAATATGGCAGATATGGTACCAAAGCATTGGTGTATTACTGAAAATACCAAATACTGGGTTGACTCTATAATTAATATAAGTAGAAAAAATAGCTTATTTATGCAACCTTTACAAAAAAAAGTCATGATTTCCAATTCATTGGTTAACAAACAATTGTCTACATCTGAATATGTAATAAAGTCCTTTGATTATGAATTCTGGCTGCAAATATATACATACAAATATGAAGTTAATATATTACTATTGTAAGTAATTTTATCCACCATTCAGTGATTCGACAATGGTCAAGTGACTGAAAGGTGCCTCATCACACAAGGTAAAATCATTGCACTTAATGGTGGATAAAATTACTTACAATAGTAATATATTAACTTCATAAAGTCAGTGCAACGGAAAAACAATGGATAACGTAAAATATCAAGAACATAGAAATATATATATACACTTTCACTCATGTTGCCTTTGTTTATGTGTGGGTTATGTATTATGAAATTTACCTAAATGCACCTTTCTCAATCTGGTAATATTTGACACAGGTATTAGAAATAATGATGGATACAAGATATTCTAGTTTAGATGACGAAAGAGATTTATAATTTTTTGTATTAACTTGTATAAAAAACCACTACTTACTGATTTCTTCAGCAGATGCGTTTTGCAATAGGTCAGCGGATTTTATAATGCTGTGAATTACTGACAAAACTGTTGCTCACGTGTGTTGTGTTGGCGTGAGTCTGTAGTGTGTTATTGTTCATAGAGTAGTTATTAATTATGTGCTCAAATATAGTATTTGATTATGAGCATGTTTTGTCATTGTATATCTCGTAGTTTTTTAGTGTGTTAAGTTTGTTGCTTTTTTTGATGTAGTGTAGGATTTTTAGATTGGTATCTATGTCAGTCTGTGAGTGTAGTGTGTTTTGTATGTGTATGGCAAAATTTGATTAGGGTTGTGTCTTTGTTATATGTTTTACATGTTCTTTTTATCTTGTGGTAAATGTTCCCTCTGTTTGTCCTATGTAAAAGCTGAGACATTTGTTGCATCTAATCTTTTATACACCTGCCCTGTCGAATTATCCTGGTGTGTTTTTGAACTGTGTAGGTGTTTTTTAATTGTGTTGGCTGTTGTGAATGCTACTTTGTATTTAAGTTTGTATTACAAACTAAAATGACCTAACTTCTTGTTTGCTAGATTGTATTTTGTTATAAAACCTTTTGATGATGACATGGTCATCAAAATGTACATAAGGGTTTATTCATAAGTAACTTGTATTATTTGTTATTCTTGATTATGTTTGTGGTATTGGGGTTATTTCCAATATTTTCATTGTAATATAGTGTACCACTGTGCTCTTGATATTGTATATTGAAAACCATAATATATAATACTCAAAACCTTCAAACAAAAAATATTTTTATTCAGGTTAAAATGAAAATATTTGTCGTTAGAGGTTTTTGAGAATTATTTATTATTATCTTAACCACAGTTTATTCCAGATAAAATTTGCAACCCATAACATATTAAAATAAAATTTTGAATATATTATGACATTCACAGCATATAAAAAAAGTAAATATATAAATAGGCTTATTTATATAGTATTTATTAAAAATTAACAACATAAAGTAAAATTTTATAATATGTTTTTTTGCACAAAAATGTAATGTTGATATAAGACTAAGAAACGTCATTTGATTTAACTGAGGATCATTTTCCAAGATTATAAATTTTGTTATTCTGCAGCAAGAATCTGAAGGTAACAAAAAACTATGAAATGTTTTTTGACTGATATGGGAGTCAAATAAAATCACATTACCTGTAACCTAAGTAACTGCTCTCTTCTTTCTTCCAAATCTTTTTCCTCAGATTCTTTCTCACGTTGCCAGGCTTCTTTCTCATGAGAGAGTTTGTCTTGTAAATTTCGTAATTCTTCTAACTGATGGTTATGCCTATACACAGGTTTTCTATCTTTCCCTTCCTCTCCATTTATTTGTGATTTGCATGCTAACAATTCCGCTTGAAGACTGAAACATTTAAAAAAAAGTAACAATAAAAATAATAACAGTTTATTGAAAATTGCTTCAGAATTTGTACTTTTAGTTACTTATTGTACTATTAATTCTGTTTCACAATTATGGTTTGATGTTTTCTCATTCTGATAATTGCCACCTTATCTTATTGGTGCAGTTTTCTCAGTCAGATATCTTTCATTCATAAATTTTCCAAACTCATAACTTCATTTAGGGTATGACCTATATATCTATATGACTCGACCGATATAAATATCCAATGGCTTGTTGAACTTCCTTTATAAGGTGTTTTAGAATACAGTAAACTCCCGATTATCAGTGGAATAGGGTGGCCCGGCAAAGCCGGATAACGAATTCCCCGGATAATCCGCTATGAACAAAGAATATGCAAAACGATCGATAATCGATTACTATACCATAAGTTACGCAAATAATGACCCCGATTAATGCAACTCACAAATAATCTTCAGAGGACAAATTAAATACAGAAAATAATTTAAAATGTTGATGTATTTGACGGATTATAACATGTACATTTATATGTCTAACTATTTACAATACGTACATAAGTATATGTCAAAGGTAAGTATGTATGTACATATGTAATTTCTTTTACACATAATACTTTCACTTTTTATCAAAAAAATCTCTCACTTTTGTCTGTTTTTTGTGAGCATTGATTTAGCTTTAGTGTGCGATCTAAGTTTCTTGAGAACCATTTTGTCGCTCAGTGTCTACATGTGTCACAAAGCCATAAAGATCGATAATATATGACAGACATGGATAATGCATATGTCACGTCCTAGACTATTTATAGCCGAGATTAGCTGACATTTGCTTACAATCTTATGATATACACATTAGGTTTTCGGACGTCCAAGCATTTTGTCATTGTCTCTCATATACAGTAGTCTGCTCGCCCCTTTTATTTCGCTGGCCCGCGTCAGGATGCTTCCCTTTCAATGTAAAAATTAGTACGTACATATTTACATATCTATTCCCTTCATCTTACCTTCTATTAAGCCTTATATGTATTTACGTCGTAATTCACCGTTTGGAAATTTAAACACATGAATCTGGTTGATATAAAAATTGGATATTTATAAAACGATGGCAGACCCTGGATAATCCGCAAACCGGTTAATCCGCCCACGGATAATCGGGAGTTTACTGTATATAAAACAGGAAATTCACAATGAGTTATGACAGTATATACATATTACTGTTAAACGACTAAGCAGATTTTTGTTGTTGACATTTTCCTTTTGAAGTCCTTACTTTATAAAATAACAGACACAGACATACAATATAAAATAGTGACTAGAAGTGAGAATGTTATTGACCTGTTTCTGACTAAACTTTAATTTTTCAAAATCCTTTCGGTAGATGACTATTAACTACTACTATATTGGTGACGGCTCAATATACTTCTGTAAAAATTTTAATTAATTATCTACAATGAAGTTGTAACATGTTGACATATGGTAATACAGTCCGCGCCGCTTATTGTGATCATATTTGTCAGAAGCATATTTCATAACAATAACCGAACGCTTAATCACGATGTAGTCTACAGCCGTACTGTATTGAACTCACTATATTATGGCCACAACTGTTTGTTCTGAACGATATGTAAGCCTATCATTACATTAAGTAATTCTAATTCTGTAACACTATAATTAAACTGTACTTACCAAATTTTGATGCTATTCCTGACAGTTTTATGTACAGTAGTAGAATTTCTGTAACTTAGTTTTCTATTTGTTAAAATTAGTGGGCATATTTCATGTCAGTTTATTTTATTCCACTGTAGATTTTTTTAAAACACTGAATCTAGCATAATTCAAAAAATATATATAGAACTACGTAGAACACTTGATCAAAACATTTTAACACATAAAACTTCATTATAAAACACTTCAATCTTATTTACACTTCAAATTTACATTTACTTTTTCTCGAAGAATTCCTCTATATGTGACTTTCTGTAGTCTTCTCGTAAAATATTGTTTATAAATTGTTCATATTCATAATGTTTGTTGAAATTTTCTGCTTTTTGTTGAACAAACTGCCTTAGAATCTCAAGAGCTTGGTGAACTTCCTGCTTAGATCTTTGCGGTACACATTTATCATTTTCGTCATCATCGGTGCCTTCTTCTTCTTCAGTAACTTTTGATGTTGAAGCAACTACTTCACAAATATCGTCTCCAGTCATTTCCGCTGCTGTTTCAATACTATCGTCAACTTCCATCCATTCAGTATATTCTTTTAAGGACAAAGCGAAAGGCTTCAAGTTCTCTTCAGAGTCTTCCTCAGATGTAGCTTGCTCATTATTTTCTTCAACAAAAAAACCACCTTTTCTAAAGCAATTTTTCACAGTTTTTTCAGAAACTTCATTCCAAGATTTTGCTATCAGATGAATAGCATCGAGTAAAGAAGTTTTTTTAGCCAATTCATTTGAGGTAAGGGTTTGAAATTCATCCATATTTTCTATAATTCTAGCACACATCTCTCATCGATAAAAACTTTTGAGATTTTTAATTATGCCTTGATCACGTGGCTGAATAATTGATGTAGTATTTGCCGGAAGGTAAATCACTTTGATGTGTTTTAGCATAGTGCTTATGTCATTATGTGCTGTACAGTTGTCTAGTAGAAGGACAATGTTGCGTTTGAGGCTGGTATCCCACTTAGTCAGCCATTTATTAAAAATTTTTGATGTCACCCAAGCATTGGAGTTTGAATGATATTCAACCGGTAGCTTTTTGATACCTTGAAAACACCGTGGATTTTTAGATTTACTGATAATTAAGAGTTTTTCTTTATGACCAACCATGTTAACACAACACAAAACAGTTATTCTTTGTTTACATATTTTACAGCTGTTAGCACTTTCATTTTTAAATAAGTAAGTATGATCGGGTAAAGCACGATAATAGATCCCTGTTTCATCTGCATTGTATATGCAGCTAGGAGAATACTCGGCCAAAATCTTTGGCCATTAGTATTGTAACCAGTCCTCAGCTCCAACAAAATCAGCATTTCTTTTTTCACCACACGTTTTCTTATAAACAATGTTTTCCTATTTTTTTTCAAGATCCTCAGCTTTTAGACGCATTAGTGGCCCGTCAACTCGAGCATCTTTTTCGCGAACATTTTTAAACCACAATTTCAAAGCTGATTCCACTTGCGGATCCTTCCCAGAACGATGTCTTTTGTTGTCAACATTTGCATTACACTTTGATAAAGACAAGATTTTTTCTTTGTTGTTCAATATTTTACATAAGAGAGGTTGAGAAACGCCAAGTTGAGAAGCAACGTTTGTTTGACTCATTTTTGGTAATTTACTGTACCTATCTAGAATATCAAGTTTTTGTTTAAGACTTAAATCGCGTCGTTTCTTTTGAGATTCGGACATCTTGCTATACTGTCCTTTGAAACTTCAAGTGACACTAAACTCTACAAAACAAACGAAAAAGATCTTTGAAAATTAAATTATGTAAAATCACACTGAAATACTGTGATAAACGTTCATATAAATCCACTGTTAAAAAATACAGTAAGACTGTACTGTAAATGGTTCAGTAGTAACATCAACTAATGTTAACAAACAACTAAAGTCGACTCAGCGAGGGTGTTTGCGTAAACAAAGAGTAAGGGAGACATTCTGAGAACTGTGCTAAGTGCTGAAACCGTTATAAAGTATTTCTGTCATTCTAAAAATAAACATTCTATGAATTGGGCGTCATTGAGTGTTGCACGTGCTGTTTATACTACCTTGTAGACATTTTTACTTGGTCTATGCTAGTATAAGTTGACGCATATGATTTTGCATGGCAAATTAAATGATCGAACAGATGATTATAATAAGCGACCTAATTACAATGTATTAATATACGTCCGTGTTTGTTTTTCAATGAAACGATAACAGTAACCAAATGAGAACATTATCTGTGATCACAATAAGTGGCGCCGACTGTAGTAGGTATATGAGGGTTGTGGTTGATAATGCTTGTTCTTGGTTGAAATTCGTCAACAGTGAGCAAAACTGACATGAGTTGTAATTAAAACTAGTCCCTGAAAAAAAGCTAAGATAATAACTGTATAAATTATATTTTACAATACTTATTGCTAGATTAGTGTGTCACAGAAAAAAACGAGCTTATTCTTACTATGTGAAGTAATTTAGGGAGATTATCACTCAACTTCTTTTCTGTTATGAATATTTCTATATATTTGAGTACAGTTTTCTGTACTCCGAGTAAATTAAGGTGATTTGATTTAAGTTTTAAAAATGAAATCACTCCGAAACACGTCAAAAGAGGAGAATATTGTAACGTTAGGAGAGGCAGAAAACTGTACCTTAAATATATAATTTAAGGAGTATGAAAAGCTTCAATACAATTAGTGTGAATGCCATTCAGCCACACTTTACACTTTTCCTGATGATTTTCAACACTGGTAGGAAGTTATAGGCAAATACCACCTTTCGCCTCTTATATTTATTCTGAATGATGCAATATTTTCAATCATCCAATTGACTCCATCCATATAATTACTGTACAAAATCACACTTACAGTTTGGACAACAACAATGCGCTTTTTGTCAGTTTTGGATCAAGGTTTTGCCTTGGGTGTTAGGGTAACATCAAACTGCAGTGGAAGCCATTATGAACAGATTGCCATCATTGATTTAAACAAGGGATATGCTCGTATCTTCATCAGTAAGCTGTATAGAAGTGCCTCTGAGTTCTTTGCTTTGGATAGTGCATTATTGTGAACATCGTCTGATGATTGCTAAAACATGCTTATTTCTGGACAAGTTATGACTAGATGAAAATAAAATAAATAATAACAAGCTCTGTTAATTTCTAGTTATTTTGAATGACAAATTATTCTTTTTAATAGCAAACTGATTCGTACATTCAATAATATAATAATTTACTTTTTCCTCAAAATACAAATGCTTCAACAAGTGTAAACTTTATTTTCCAAACTGTAGGATGGGTAATTTCAATAATAGAACTATTAGGAATATCTTTTGTCTCCCAATCTCTAGAGTTTTTAATTTTGTTTTTTCAATCTTTTTTCAATTCATTTTCATTTCTTATATTCATGTTTTCAGTGGGGACATTGGTGAAAGCATTAATAGAAGCATCACTAGGGCTATAAACATCTGCAATGATTTCATAGCAAGGTCTGTAGTTAAAAAAAACAAAAAAACAAATTTGTATCAGAGAAGTTGAATATGTAGGTTTCACCATCACCACTATCCTCTTCAATGGTTTCATGCTTGCCATTAATACTTCTAATTTTCTTCATACCACTATCTGTAAGTTTTTTGAAAAAACTGACTCAGTCCACTGACCACAAAGTCGGTTTCCTGACAAACTGTTTAGCCTCTTGAAGGGTTTTTATCATTACTGTTTCCTACACTCAATAGAGCATATTTGGAAGGCTCTAAGTATATTGCCGCATCAAAAACCATCTCAAAACAATATTTACTAATAACATTATTTTATTATATATTTATAACTTAGTTCACCATAATGAATACTTGATAATGATACTAGGAATTAATATTTATTTTTAACTTTTTAAAAATATTATACAAAACTTTTTAAAATGGTTGCATTGATAGTTTTAATTTTTTTTTGGCCAAAATAATTAAATTTAATTTTAAGAAGATCGTATAAATATTGATTGATCTGATTTTAGCAAAATGATTTTAATGAATGGCTTTGGTTTCTAGCATTAAAATTATAATATTGACAAAAATTACATTTTAATTTTTGAAAATATAATTTCAAACTTAGTTTACCTATTTATTGAAGTCATTTGCTGAGAAATAATAGAGGATAATGTATATACATGATGAGATAACTGAAGTGCTGCCAACTGTTGCTCATGTCCAAGACTAAGAAGTGCAGGCAAATCAGCCGTACCAACATCCCCACCTAACCAAGGCTCCTACACAAACAATAAAAATTACATTATTCTTATAGATTGCAAAGTATGTACGAGGTCTGTTAAAAAATATGTGGACTGTTTGAATTTCGTGGCTCAAGTTAGTTTCAGGAGAATCCGCTTGGTGTCGCTAGGTTCGCATAAATCAACTGATTAAAATGCGGTATTTCAGTCGCAGATATCTTCATTTGTCGATGAGTTACACACATTTTAGTAAAGAGTGTTTTTTTTGTTTGTAGGATTGTAAAATGGACAGCCTGAAGGAGCAACGAATTGCTCTGAAATTTTGTGTAAAACTAGGGAAATCTACAACAGAAACATTTGCCATGATTAACACGGCGATGTCACCACAAAGGGTACTGCATGTTTCAAGTGGCATGAACGTTTCAAGGGTGGCCGACAGTCGATTGATGATGATGAGCATCCTGGACGTCCTTCAACGTCAACTGACGACCCACAAGTTGACAAAATAAACACCCTGGTGCACGAAAATCAACGTCTGACCATTAGGGAGCTTTCCGAAGAGTGTGGGATATCAGTTAAATCTTGTTACGAGATTTTGACCGAAAAATTGAAGATGCACCGCGTCGCTGTGAAATATGTGCCACGCCTGATGACCGACGACCAAAAAGCCAATCGCGTCCGGGTTTGTCGGGAACTGCTTGATCGTTAAAATGAAGATGAGAATTTTTGTTAAGAATTATAACCGGTGATGAATCATGGGTGTATGGTTATGAAATTGAAACGAAGGTCCAATCATCCCAATGGGTGAGTCAAACGCCCCCAAGACCAAAAAAAGTTCGCCAAGTTAGGTCGAATGTGAAGGTGACAGTTTTTTTTATGCTAAGGGTGTTGTTCACAACGAGTACCTCCCTGAAGCCTCTACAGTCAACCAGATTACCTACATTGAAGTACTGAAATGTCTGAGCGACGCAAAAGGCCAAAACTGTGGAGAAGTGATAACTTGTTTTTCCATCACAACAACGCTCCAGCTCACTCAGCACTCAGAACTCGTGAGTTTTTGGTCAAACACTCGATCACTGTTCTTTCTCACCCCCTCTACTCACCTGACCTTGCTCCTTGTGACTTTTCCCAAAACTCAAAAAACCCCTCAAAGGAAGAAGATTTGAAACGATTTCGGAGATTATGGCAAATGCGACGAAGGAGCTGAACGCCATCACAAAAGAAGCATACCAGGACTGATTTAACAAGTGGAAACACTGTTGGGATAAGTGTGTGCGTTGGGGAGGAGAGTACTTTGAAGGAGACACCAAGCGGATTCTCCTGAAACTAACTTAAGCCGCGAAATTCAAACAGTCCGCGTATTTTTTGAGCAGTGTAGTACAAGAAAGAATCTTGCTAACTTTTAGAATATACATTCTATCTTTTTCAAGTGTAGAAATATGAAATTCTTGAAAAGGAAATGCGGCCAAGAAAGTTTACTATCTAATGGCAAATTCTCTATTTTTATTTTCACTATTAAAAAAAATACAATAGACTTTCTTGCATACCAAGTTGTGTAAGAAAATGTTTAAAAGAGGTTAATTTGTTTAAAAGTGTTAAGGAAATTGTAGAAGGAATTTATTAGTTATTTATGTATAGAAATTCTAAAAGTGCGGTGAGTATTGAATTAAGCCGATATTTAAAGAGAGTAGGGAAGTAAAGTTTAAGTTAAATATTGTGCAAATGTGAAGTGAAGAAGTTAATGGCCAGCAATCAGTGAATTCCAGGAGCGCAAACAATAAGTAAAAACTTTATTATATTAGATTCAGCCAACAGAGATTTCTATAATTTAGTAAATTTAGAACAAATTGAAATTCATTGTCTTTAAAAATTTAATCAAGTTCTTTTATCATCACTTTCTACTTTATAGAAGAGCCCATAATAACGACTCGAGAGTAAGAGCAATCTAACACTGTATTTATTAAATTTTATTTTATTAAGAACCTAAAGCCACTTTTAAAGTAATTTTAGTACTAGTTACCCAATCAAACTTTGTCACTTCATCATATTAATGTATTTGAAGCTATAATTTGTAATAACTGGATGCCAAATGAATAAATGTAGGTGATGTTAAATTAATATGATCATTTAATTATTTAGAAACCTAAAGGTGTGACTATTAGAGAGGTAAAGTAATTATAATATAATGGTAACATAAATATCTTTTAACATTATCTTTTATATTATATATATATATAAAAATATATATATATATATATATATATATATATATATATATATATATATATATTTACAGGTTAGTTTTGGTTGGTAAAAATTATTTAGATTTTTTGGACTAGGAGACTGACAGACTTACCTTGGTAAGAGTCCACACTGTAGTCTTGAAATAGAAACACATAAAAGCACTTAAACAATGATATATTTCAACCACACAGTGGTCTTTGTCAATCGAAGAGAAAATACAAAAAGAAATATGAGAGAATGAAATAAAATAAATATAAGTTGTATTCACAGATTGTGTAGAGTAGAAATCAGATGGCACAGATTAAAGATATATATATATATATATATATATATATATTATAATATATACTTTTATAATTCGCAACGGGGTTTTACTATTTAATATTATTTAATGAAGATATTTTATTTCTACTTAATAACAAAAAAACTACTCAGGAACAATTCATATTTCTTTATTATCACAATTTCATCTTAACATTTAAATAATACACAAAACAAAAATTTATAACTTAACAATTTTTAACAAACTCGGTTTAACTCTTATTTCTTTTGATTTTATAGTTACCAATTTTAATATACCCTAGGCTAATTTTACGATCTCTTATTATCTCGGGGTTATAGCATGGGCTATATTTTTACTTCTTTTGTTAATTAAATAAATTTTGAAAAACAATACTAAATTTTGAAATTAGTTTTAATAAATATTTTCCGGATGGAAATACTTTAATTTTGAATAAGCAAAAAGGCGAAACTATTTGAACTGGATTATGATCTTATTACTATTAATCACAAGATATTCTAATGTACAATTTTAAACTTCCCTATTATCCTAAGAGTCCACTAAAGTTTATTTTTTTATATAGCGCTAGGTACTTAACTTATCAAATAACGGCGAATGGCTGCTTGCTCACACGTAGAATTCCGTTGTCTTTAAATTTCACTTTTTACACACTTAAATTCGTTTTAGTTCTTTCAAATTATATTTTCACTGTACTATATCTTTTAGTTTTCTTATTCCTGTTTAATCTGGCCAAGTTTCCTCACAAAACTGTATAATTTTGACTAATTCCTTTCAAATTGAATTTTGACTGCACAGCAAGGTCTGCTTCCTCGGCGTCACCACGCCAGCCTCTAACTAAACTAACGCTTCGTTTTTCTTTTAAAATGTTATAAATATGGCGGCCTCCTTCTTAAAAAACAAAATCAGATGGTTTATAATTTAGTTCGATTCCTTCTCACTAGAGTCAACTGCACACTTGACCTATTTCTTTACCTTCACATCTGTTAATGTCAACGAACTATTTTCACCGGTTTTAATTTCGTTAACATACTGTTTCAATTTTCCGATCCTTAACGAACCTTCCAGTGTTTATTTAATTACTGTTATTAGTGTGTGAAGTGTCTTTGTGTTTTACTTTTGTAATATTTCGAAATGTGTGTGTTTTGACTGGACTTTTCCAAACATAACCTTACATTGTTTACAATCGTTTTTCACTTTTTCCTTCAAGTAATTACTTATGCCCTATTTTACTAATATTTACAATTTTGTTTAACATATAACTATTATTAGATTATCTTGTTTTAAATTTTATTTGATACAACAAATTTCTTTATGTATTTACAGTTCAAATATCTTATTTACTAATCTAGGCTTTTACCTAAATTTAGTTTCAATTTTAACCTAACCAATCTTTTAATGAATTTCTTTTTAAATTTTGTGTGAGTTATTTCTAATATATTCTTCCAATTCTTAAATAATATTATATAGCCCATTCTATAAATGTTACAATATATATATATATATATATATATATATATATATATATATATATATATATATATTTAGGTTAGTTCTAGTAGAGCTTATTTAGGAATTTTTGAACTTGATAGGAGACTGACAGACTTACCTAAAAGCAATAGTCCAAAACTGCAATCTCTTTGGAAATAAGCACATATAAAACACTTAATACACTTTTATTTGAAATATTTCGATCAACATGATCTTCTTCAGTCAAGAAAGAGAAAAACAAAAGATTGAAGTGAACCACAGATGTGTATAAACATCCAAAAGTCACAGATTCACAGATTTATAGTATATGATATAGTGCTATATGTGATATGTGTAGAAATTGTTATATGTGAAACGTGTAAAGATTGGTTAATTGAAACTAGATATTAAAAGTCTGTCAGAAGGAAGGTAATGGAGCTGTTAAAAATGGTAGAAATTAGGGGGAAGTTAAAAGGAGTTTTATCTGATGTTGAGGTTAGGAGGCTCTCTAGATTTGGTATACCACTGGTATGATAACTCCCATCTTCTTAATTCTGAAGAGTTGCAATCAGGGGGGAGGGCTTTAATTATTTTGGTGGTATAGCAATCATTGAAAGAGATGATGTTGTGACTAGCACCATGTTGAGCGGTTGGCCTGTCTATGTTCATGGTTCCAACGTCATGTCTGTGGCCATTCATTCTGATGCTCAGACTATCCGTGGTAAGGCCTATGTACTGTGCCGGGCAAAATTTACATTGTAACTGGTATATTACATTACTGGATGTACAAGTATGATGACCCTGAATCTTGAAGTCCACATTGGTTGCTAGGCTATGGAAACTATTTGTTGGGATGTGTATTGGACATGTCTTGCATCTTGGTCTATTGCACGGAAAGGAGCTGTGAGGAAGTTTGGGCGGTTTTTCAGTACTTGGATCTGGTAATTTTGGATGTACTAAAATACTTTTTAAATTGAACGGTTGTCTGAACCAAATATGTGGTGGATTTGAGAAAAGATCTTTGGTGTGGGCGGAAGCTTGAAGAATCTTGAAGCCATCCTTTAATATTTTGTTCAGCTTCATTAGGCCTGGATGGTAATCTGTAACTAAAGACAGTTTGTCCTCCATAGGTGGTCTGGGTACATCAGATGACTGAGCCAAGCGGATTTGATCCTCAACGAGTTGTTTAGGGTATCCTCTTTTTTGGAAAGCTAGTAAGGTCTTTCTATTAAAGTCTTCCAATGCTATATCGTTGGAACAAATTCTCTTGCCCCTGACTGCCTGACTGTATGGTATGGACCTTTTTATATTCATGGGGTGGTTGCTATTGAAATGTAGGTATTGTAGATGGTTCGTCGGTTTGATGTGGACACCTGTATAGATATTTCCATCTCTGATTGTTACATCTACATCCAAGAAGGTGATTGTTGCTGCAGACTTCTCCCAGGTGAATTGAAGTGTGGAGCATAGTGATAAGCCCTTCAAAAAATTTTCCAATGTTGAGATTCCCTGTGTCCAAATTACGAATATATCGTCTATATATCTGTACCAACATAATGGTTGGTGTGTTTGAGTTTTTAGGAAATCTGTTTCGATATTACCCATGTACAGGTTTGCGTACGACGGGGCCATCCTAGTACTCATTGCTGTTCCTTTTATTTGCAAATAGTTCTTTCCCTCAAATTGAAAATTATTCTTTTCAAGAATGAATTTGGCGAGGTGAACTAGGAAAGGTGTAGTAGGGTAAGGGTTGTCTGAACGTTTGTTGAGGAAAGTTTCGAGAGCTGAAAGACCGTGTGCATGCGGGATGTTTGTGTAAAGAGAGGTAACATCTATTGTGACCAAAATTGTTTCAGGAGGTAGAGGTGTGGGTATTTGAGACAGCCGGTCTATGAAATGATTCGTATCCTGAATGTGTGATGGAAGGTTTTTCACCAAAGGTTGAATATACGAATCCAGAAAAGCTGAGATTCTTTCCGTGACCGAATTACAACCAGCGATTATTGGCCTACCAGGTGGAGGTACGATATTTTTATGGATTTTCGGTAGTATATAGAATTGAGAAGTAGAGGGGCTTTCATTGCACAGTAATTTTATGGATCCTTCTGAAATTTGTTCTCTGGGAGCTGTATATTTGAGCCACTCCAAGAGAGAATTGTTGTAGTCTGAAGTTGGGTTGTATGTGAGGATCTTGTATGTTGTGCTGTCAGACAATAGCTTGTTTGCCTCCTTTATGTAGTCCTCTTTGTTCGGAAGGATCCATAAAATTACTGTGCATACCAAATCTAGAGAGCCTCCTAACCTCAACATCAGATAAAACTCCTTTTAACTTCCCCCTAATTTCTACCATTTTTAACAGCTCCATTACCTTCCTTCTGACAGACTTTTAATATCTAATTTCAAGTAACCAATCTTTACACGTTTCACATATAACAATTTCTACACATATCACATATAGCACTATATCATATACTATAAATCTGTGAATCTGTGACTTTTGGATGTTTATACACATCTGTCGTTCACTTCAATCTTTTGTTTTTCTCTTTCTTGACTGAAGAAGATCATGTTGATCGAAATATTTCAAATAAAAGTGTATTAAGTGTTTTATATGTGCTTATTTCCAAAGAGATTGCAGTTTTGGACTATTGCCTTTAGGTAAGTCTGTCAGTCTCCTATCAAGTCCAAAAATTCCTATATATATATATATATATATATATATATATATATATATATATATATATATATATATATATATATTGTTTTCATGAGCATATGAGTGATTATAGTTTATATAAGTCTGTCAGGGGAAAAGCAATAAGGCTATCAGGAGAAAAAAAAAAAAAAAAAAAAATTTAAATCTCATTACATGTGAAAAACATTCATCGTCCCGTAAATGTAGAATAAATTGTTTTACCTGGATAACAAGAGAGAGTTTAGGAGAAGCCTTGCTTAGTGTGGAATCAGGTGTTATAACTGGACTCGAACTTACAGATGGTTCTCTACTGCTGTGTTGTTTTATTTGTTGCTGAAGTTGTTCCTGTTGCTGCTGCTGAAGTTGTTGCAGCTGCTGCAAATGCTGTTGATGTTGTTTTTTCAAAAGACCTTACAAAAGAAAAACATAACTTATTCAGAAATAATAACAGCAAATAGTAAATAGCTTAATTTTTTTAAAGCTGTTTTTCTTACTAATTTTCACAAACATAAACTAATGTTTCTGAGAAAAGTACATGTTTTTAAGACTGTTTTGAAAAGCATCAATAAATGATTAATGCTTTTACCTTAAAGATTTTCCCCGGACAAAGTTACAGAAAAAATAAGACTAATTAAAAACAATTAGCATTTAAACATAAGATAATAATTTATAAATTGAATTTTAAAATATAGAACTATATAGACACAAGAAGGTTCTTGTAATATTGCTACAACTTTAACATAAAAATTTTTATTTCCGTGAATAGCTACAGTTAATAATTGTACTACATAAGTTTTTAAATTCTGAAGTATAATTATAGAATTTCATAATTTTAAATTGATTAAACCTTTGGGGAGCAAACAAGATTAGAATCATAATTACTTTTTGTACTTTATAAACTTCCATCAAACAACTTTTGCTTATTCTATACTAATTTTATACACAAGGAAAATTAAGCGATAAAAACATTACAGAACACATTAAGTTAAGTTAATTGTATATTTACAGGACACAAGTACAAGATTCAATTCTCACAATACTCAAAATTTATTAGTGATCATACATTTTTTAACAATGAAGTTGCCTTTATCAAAGATTCTTATTCAATAGAAGATAAAAATTAGAGTATAAATTCAAAATCCAAAAATCAATATTGTTAAACAAAAACTTATACAGTAAACTCCCGACTATCCGTGGGAGGATTAACCGGTTTGCGGATTATCCGGGGTCTGCCATTGTTTTACAAATACCCAATTTTTATTCCAATCAGATTCATGTGTTTAAATTTCCAAACGGTGAATTATGACGTAAATACATATAAGGCTTAATAGAAGTTAAGGTGAAAGGAATAAATATGTATGTACTATTTTTTACATTGAAATGGAAGCATCCCGAAGCAGGCCAGCGAAATAAAAGGGGCGAGTAGACTACTGTATATAAGAGACAATGACAAAATGCTTGGACGCCCGAAAACCTAATGTGTATCATAAGATTGTAAACAAATATCAGCTAATCTCGGCTATAAATAGTCTAGGACATGACATATGCATTATCCATGTCTGTCTTATACATTATCGATCTTTATGGCTTTGTGACACAAGTAGACACTGTGCGACAAAATGGTTCTCAAGAAACTTAGATCGCACATTAAAGCTAAATCAATGCTCATAAAAAACAGACGAAAGTGACAGATTTTTTTTGTTAAAAAGTGAAAGTATTATGTGTAAAGGAAATTACATATGTACATACATACTTAATTTTGACATATACTTATGTACGTATTGTAAATAGTTAGACATATAAATGTACATGTTATAATCCGTCAAATACATCGACATTTTAAATTATTTTCTGTATTTATTTTGTCCTCTGAAGATTATTTGTGAATTGCATTAACCGAGGTCATTATTTGTGTAACTTATGGTATAATAATCGATTATCGATCGTTTTGCGTATTCTTTGTTCATAGCGAATTATCCGGGGAATTCGTTATCTGGCGTTGCCGGGCCACCCTATTCCACGGATAATCGAGAGTTTACTGTATTGTCTTTAATGGGATCCCAATATACAATCTGCACTGTCAAATGAAACAAATTTTAATTTTGAAAGTATTATTATTGGTGACATTTTTTATTTCATTATCAAATACATACGGACTTAAACCCATTGGGCTTCTTAGATGAATGGCGACATCCATGCGATTGGGTGAATCGCATGGTGCCAGATTCAGTGCGCATGGAGTTCATGCGAAACAAGCCATGTCAATAGGACCCCAGTGGCCAATCCATTTGTTTAATATGCCATTTAACCAATAGCATACTTCATTATGGTACTCCAGCAGGACATTAACTTGTTGCAAGATAACGTTCTCTGGTTAATCTTCTTTCAAAGAAGAAAGCCTTAGCTGTAGTTTACCAAAAAAAGAAACATCAGTTGTTTTACCAAAACATAACAAGACATTAACTTTTTGCCAGGATTTGGTCCCAACAACATTCAATTTTTGTGAAGTCTCGTAACTAGTGTCATGGGGATTTGCTGACTTTTAAATGAGCACATTATGAATGTTCAAATTTCCATTTGAATGAAATGTTAATTAATTACTGATTGCGGCACAAACAAGAAAATTTGTAACATCATGCAGTAACATTTCTTTTGCAAAGTTGGCATTCAAACCATAGAGCTTGTAACCACTGTAGTGATAAAAAAGTTGTGTCTTCTTAAAACTTTCCATATAGACTTAATAGAATTGGTAAACCACAACTAGGTCCTGAATAGATTTTTTCGGAGCTGTACATGAAATACTCTCTTATTCTTCAGTTTATCTTCAGAGAGTCCTTCCGTACTCTCCCTTTATAAAGATACCTAGCGCTTTTAAACCCCAACATAATTTTGAAGCACTCTGTATACCTTATTGTACATTTTTACCTTAAAAATGTCTTTGTACCATCAATTTTAGGATTAATAAACTAATATAATTAAAGATTAACAAGATTCATATGTAAAAAAAGATTTAACTAAAATTACACCTTTCCCTGTGATATTAATATAAAGTGAAAATCATCTACTATAGCTTTTATTTCTTAAAAATGTTTTCAAATAATATTTTTTTTTACATATTTTAATGTAAAATATCCCTTGCATTAACTAATTTATAAACCAAAAGCATAGTTGTTGTCTAAGAAAACAATAGGAGATGCTTAATCTTTCTTCACATATCATTTCTTGGATGTATTTTTAAATTCTCATCAAGGTCATTACTCGCAAAGAAGTCTTGACAACTACTTTTCTTTCAAACATCAATTAGGATTACTGGGGGTTTTAAAATAGTGGAAGTTAGGCATTCATGATAGTAGACTATTATATTAAAATTAATTAATAAACAGTTTATAAGATAAATTATAAAAAGGCACTTTCCACTTGTATCTGATATTCTTGCAACTGTAATGACTGTTTATTGGTTAATTGTGACTTAACTGTATAGACTTTAAACAAGTTTCCTATTTCCTGTGAATCTATAGAGTTTGGTTTTCTTAGATAAATATGCTAACAGCATAGAAAAAAATGGAAATTAATTTTAAAATATCTATTAATGCTGTACAAAAAAATAAAATACCTAATTAACTGGTATTAAACTACATTATACTTACCTTTATTAAGAGCACCAGGATCTTTGTTAGAATTGTCAAAACCACCAAATGTTTCTGCTCTCTTTGGTAATGTAGGAGAAACATAGGCCTCACTCTGATGTTCACCAACAGAGCTTACACTGCGAGAAAGATTGGTACCAGAAGCATATAAGGAACTTGCCAGTTGGTTTACTTTCTGTACAGAAAACACGATCTGGTGACTAGAAGTAAATTGTATTTATGTTTTATTTATTGTGTATAACATTAAAGTAAACAGAATTGTGTAAATATTTTTTTTATTAAGGAGAGAAATATTAAATAAAAAAAATTTAATCTAACTGGAACGCCGAGAAAAAATTGTAATCTGTATAAAAAATTCATGAATATAGTATTGAATGAATAGTAATTTTAATGGTTGTTTATAGACATATACATATTGAGTATTTGCTGTTACAGAAGAAAGCTTGATTATATAATGTCTGAATTATATATTACAGTAATTTTTTTATATAGTTATATAAATAATTTTTCATAAACGACATTGAGATACAAACAGAAAGTTCTCACTAGCAATATCACCGTGTTTTCAAATACCTCTCTATTCCAAAATACTTTGTAATATAGATATATACAACATTTTCTCGTGATCTATAAAAAGTTTTTTAAAGAAATGTTCTTAACATTCACACCAACATTTTAAATGAACAAATTAATTCGTAATTTTTGTCAGTACTTTTGACAACGGCCAAGAAACTTTATAATTGTTGAAATTCCACTGCATACATTTAAGAAATAAAGTAGATTCCAGATAATTGAACTACTTCGTAAATGGGATAATTTTGTACGATAGGGTTAAACAAATTAATTTGTAATTTTTGTCAGTACTTTTGACAACAGCCAAGAAACTTTATAATTGTTGAAATTCCACTGCATACATTTAAGAAATGGGATAATTTTGTAGGATAGGGTTGGTCCTATTAAACGAAGTTCTGAAAGTAAAAGGTAATACTATATTATTACAATTCCTCTAGAATTCAGCCACTGTGGCCACCTCAGACTATTTATTAAAAAAATCATTGTCTTGATTTATTGGTTAAATGCTATTTTTGCTTGTCATTCTCTTATCTTCGATGTTAAAATCAGTTGCAAGGTAAATAATTCATTGTAAAACGACATAGGTTTTCTTTAGAAAAATACTAAATAAAATAAATTAATAAAAAAATAAAATAAACAAAAAATACTTTAATCGTCTGAACTAAATATTGTTTTTATAACATTATCAGTGTTTCTAACACTCTTGTCAAATATCATCAATACATGCATGAATGGTCACATAACTTAGGTTAGTATCATAATACATAAGCTACACATAAAGAAAGACATAATCTGGAGATGATGAAAGTGAGATTAAGTACGTATTTATTTGTACCCAGGGCATAGTAAATAAAATTAATTCTCTTGAATTCATCTACAGTAATTTGATTTGTATACATTACAGTAACATACGTTTAGAGAATACCAAACAATGCAACAGTCGATAAATCATACCGTAATCAGTAGAGTGATACATATATAAGTCACATTTTACAACCCATTTTAGTTCTAGAATTAACCTCCCATTATCATAGATTATTTTAAAAAATCTGGCAAAATTTTGATCCCACATCCGCCAGATTATTGAAGGACTGCTGTAATTCAAAGCTGACAGAATGATACAAATATTTTTAGACAATAAACAATTTTTATTTAAAGAATATAAAAAAAAAAAATGTGCTGGAAGAAACTAACATGACTAGATTGATTACTTTGAGCACTTATCTTTACGAGTATTTAACGTACAATCCTCAAAGCTTTATTCTCTTAGTATTGTGTTTGATTCTGAAAACTGACACAATATTAGGAGTGTGGGAGTAGAGGCTTTTGGATTATGATAATGTTCAAATAAGAATGAAAATTCTAGAGGCATTAATTGAGACAGATTCGCTCATCTATTTTACAGGCACAAAATTTCAATAGAATTTCCTGAGTGCAGAAAATGTGCCCAATATTACTATGAACCCAAAACGGCCACTTAAAATTTTAGGTGTTGATTATCATTTAAAAAATTTTCTTACCAAAGGCCATATAACTTTAATCCAAACTTAAATGAACACACATTTTGAAGGAGTGGATATGAGGCTTAATGAGCATAAGTATGTTATGTACAAAATATAAAAACAGACTAAACAAATAATATATGATTAAAATAAAATATATTTATTTTGGACTTATGAACTTAAATTTTGAAAATAGTATCCAAAGACTAAAAAAGAAATAAATGAAAAAAATTCACCTGTACAGCAGATAATACATCTTTCCACATTGTATTTACATCAGTCTCCTCCGTGACTAAATGGCAATATGAAGGAGGTTCAGGAATAGCGCTGAGACCAGCAGTAGCCAATAGCCTTAGCTGTAATGCCATCTTTTCTTCTAAGATCAAAGCTTGCTCTACATCTTTTTGTCTCAAAACACCTGTGATCAGAAAATAACAATATGTGTTAAGTGCAGGATTTAATCTATCTTTCAGTGACTCAAGTTATTTGCCGTCTGTCGTCTGTTTCGCATATAATTTAGAATCAGCTGTTGGACCATAAACACAATCAGTTCCACCGCTTATTCTATCTTAAATGCAGACTAATATCTGAGTGATATTGACTGCAAAGAGATATTTCCTCTGTGATCTAGTTCAGATCTATATTAGTTTCAATCTAGGTACCCACTGTTGTACATTACCGTTTTGTCTAGTTCTTGTTCATCTCAGTTTAGTGTAGTATGGCCGCTTTCTCTAGTCAAGTATTTTAGCTGATTGAATTGAAGCCATAATTTCTCTTGAATGTTAAACCGCATTATGAATTAGTTTCTTAAATGTCTTAAGATGCTGTGTAATCTAAATTCATGATTTTAAACGTATTAAATCTTATAAAACCGCGTTTCTTAGCAGTGCTCAATTTCACAGGTTAAACTGCGTGGTTAGTAATATTGCACAAGTACATTAATTTGCAGTTAATCGCTTGTATGAACATACATTAATGCTTAAAGATGGTTCTGTTGTGATCAATGATTGTGAAGTTATTTAAATCAAACAGTGATTGTGAAGTCATTTAAATCAAACTTAATGAGTTTTAGTTATATGCCACACTTCAAGGTAAACCTCATTCATCTCTTCAAGACCACACACAGGCCTGTTGCGTCGATCAACACACCGCTCTTCAAGAACCGCATGCAATTTAGTTGGTAAGTGGCTTAGCATTAACTGTGACTCATGAAACTAGTGCTATCTATTTTAATTATATTTGTGGTGCTAAATTTAAATTCAGTGTTTTAACAAGTCAAGCAGACCTTGAACTGCTATATAAATAATCAAGGTGGTTCTCCGGGTTTAATTGTACAACCTCCTTATGAGTTCGACCTGCCGTCTTGTCTTGTTGGGAATTTCTATTCTTCTTTCTTACTTTTTGCTACCGAAACTATACAATATGAGAATTATCTTGAATGACATCTATATATACAAAAGCAAGAATAGAAGAATAAATTAATAAACTAATAAGTCGGGTAATTATAATAATTAACACAATGACAATATACAGTCGGCGCCGCTTATTGTGATCACGGTTAATGTTATCATTCGGTTATTGTTATAGTTTCATTGAAAAACAAACACGGACATATATTAATACATTGTAATTAGGCCGCTTATTGTAATCATCTGTTCGCTTATTATTATCATTTACTTTACCATTCAAAACCATAAGCGTCAACGTATACTAGCATAGACCAAGTAAAAATGTCTACAAAGTAATGTAAACAGCACGTGCAACACACAATGACGCCCAATTCATAGAATGTTTATTTTTAGAATGACAGAAATACTTTATAACGGTTTCAGCACTTAGCACAGTTCTCAGAATGTCTCCCTTACTCTTTGTTTACGCAAACACCCTAGAGTCGCTGAGTTGACCTTAGTTGTTTGTTAACATTAGTTGATGTTACTACTGAACCATTTACAGTACAGTCCTACTGTATTTTTTAACAGTGAATTTTTATGAACGTTTATTACAGTATTTCAGTGTGATTTTACATAACTTATTTTTTAAAAATCTTTTTCGTTTGTTTTGTAGAGGTTAGTGTCACTTGAAGTTTCAAAGGACAGTATAGCAAGACGTCCGAATCTCAAAAGAAACGACGCAATTTAAGCCTTAAACAAAAACTTGATATTCTAGATAGGTACAGTAAATTACCAAAAATGAGTCAAAGAAACGCTGCTTCTCAACTTGGCGTTTCTCAACCTATCTTATGTAAAATATTGAACAACAAAGAAAAAATCTTGTCATTATCAAAGTGTAATGCAAATGTTGACAACAAAAGACATCGTTCTGGAAAGGATCCGCAAGTGGAATCAGCTTTGAAATTGTGGTTTAAAAATGTTCGCGAAAAAGATGCTGGAGTTGACGGCCCACTAATGCGTCTAAAAGCTGAGGATCTTGCCAAAAAAATAGGAAAACAGGATTTTAAAGCCACAGATAGATGGTTCAATCGATGGAAGAAAAGGGAAAATATTGTTTACAAGAAAACGTGTGGTGAAAAAAGAAATGCTGATTTTGTTGGAGCTGAGGACTGGTTACAATACGAATGGCCAAAGATTTTGGCCGAGTATTCTCCTAGCTGCATATACAATGCAGATGAAACAGCACTTTATTATCGTGATTTACCCGAACATACTTACTTATTTAAAAATGAAATTGCTAACGGCAAACGCCAATGCTTGGATGACATTAAACATTTTTAATGAATGGCTGACTAAATGGGATACCAGCATCAAACGCAACATTGTCCTTCTACTAGACAACTGCACTGCACATAATGACATAAGCACTACGCTAAAACACATCAAAGTGATTTACCTTCCGGCCAATACTACATCAATTATTCAGCCATGTGACGGAAGCATAATTAAAAACCTCAAAAGTTTTTATCGACGAGAGATGCGTGCTAGAACTATAGAAAATATGGATGAATTTCAAACCCTTACCTCAAATGAATTGGCTAAAAAAACTTCTTTACTCGATGCTATTCATCTGATAGCAAAATCTTGGAATGAAGTTTCTGAAAAAACTGTGAAAAATTCCTTTAGAAAAGGTGGTTTTTTGTTGAAGAAAATCAAGAGCAAGCTACATCTGAGGAAGACTTTGAAGAGAACGTGAAGCCTTTCGATTTGTCCTTAAAAGAATATACTGACTGGATGGAAGATGACGATAGTATTGAAGCAGCAGCGGAAATCACTGAAGACGATATTTGTGAGGTAGTTGCTTCAACATCAAAAGTTAATGAAAAAGAAGAAGGCACCGATGATGACGAAAATGATAAATGTGTACCGCAAAGATCTAAGCAGGAAGTTCACCAAGCTCTTGAGATTCTAAGGCAGTTTTTTCAACAAAAAGCATAAAATTTCAACAAACATTATGAATATGAACAATTTATAAACAATATTTTACGAGATGACTACAGACAGTCACATATAGAGGAATTCTTCGAGAAAAAGTAAATATAAATTTGAAGTGTAAATAAGATTGAAGTGTTTTATAATGAAGTTTTATGTGTTAAAATGTTTTGATCAAGTGTTTTACGTAGTTCTATATATTTTTTTTCAATTATGCTAGATTCAGTGTTTTAAAAAAAATCTACAGTGGAATAAAATAAACTGACATGAAATATGCCCACTAATTTTAACAAGTAGAAAACTAAATTACAGAAATTCTACTACTGTACATAAAACTGTCCGGAATAGCATCAAAATTTGGTAAGTACAGTTTAATTATATTGTTACAGAATTAGAATTACTTAATGTAATGATAGGCTTACATATCGTTCAGAGCAAACAGTTGTGGCAATAATACAGTGAGTTCAATGCAGTACAGCTGTAGACTACATCGTGATTAAGCGTTCGGTAATTGTTATCGTTCGGTTATTGTTATCAAATATGCTTCTGACAAATATGATCACAATAAGCGGCGCCGACTGTATTAATTAGTTTAGGTTTCTTACTGAAATTCTTATACTAATTTCATAAATTAATTTTAACTTTTAATTCAATAGTAATCGTTGACGGTGAAAGAGAAAAAGGTATTTACCAAGAAAAATGATTTTCAGTAAAATTAATGTCGGTTTAATGAAACATAGATCTTGATGATGAAAAGACGGCCTTGATGTATAGATTACATTTCTTAGAGTTATGAATCACTTCCAATCTTAGAACTTAAAACAAAATTGTTAGGTATGACCTATATATTTCTCCAATGATTCAGGATTTGCTTATAAAACAATATACTATCTGGTTATATAATTTCAGAATAGCCCAGTAAAGATACAATGCATTTAGTTTGTACAGTTTAGTGGTTAAGTGAAGGTAAATTATGTAAGGCAATTGTTTTTACTGTGAGTAGAAATTTAAGGTATTTGAAAACATAAAATTGGTAACTGTGTGGTGGCAATACGAGGTGTGATAAAAAATACAGTGAATGAATTTTTATATCGGCAACTGCTGACACTACATCCATATGATGTAATTTGCCTAATAGCATTATCTGTTGACACAGGCAGTGACAAGTTTCAACATGCTGGAGCTTGTTAGTAGACTGCCAGAGCCGCTAGAGTGAGGTTTTGTTTATTGTGTATGTTGAGCATCATGGATTTCGAACTATGCATTAACACTAAGTTTTATTTTAAGTTGCAAAAGAATGCCAAAAAAGCTCACAAAATGTTAAAATCTGTGCACGGCGATAATATGGTAACTCTGAAGACTGTGTACAAGTGGTATGACCGATTTAAAAGCAGAAATGAGTTGGTTGAAGACGAGCAGCATTCACGACATTCATAACAAAAAAAAAAAAAAAAAAAAAACAGACAAAACTGTGTAAAAAGTAGAAACAATGGTTTGTTCAAATAGGTGAATCACTATTCGAGAGCTATCGGAAGATTTTACTTAACATGTCGTAAAGCATTTTACCCATAATTTTCAAAAGAGAGGAGTGAGTGGAAAACGACATGACTTTGTGCCATGTCACACCTCGCTTCTCATTTGCCAGTTTTTGGCCAAAAAAGTGTTCCTGTCTGTCCATATCCGCCATATTCACTCGATTTAGAACCATGCGACTTCAGCCTTTTCTTAAAAATTAAAACTGTGCTTAAAGGAAGACGTTTTGACACCATTCCAGACATTGAGAGAGTCAAGACCGAGCAGCTAAACGCTCTTCTGAAAGAAGCCTTCCAGAAACGTTTCCCGTCATGAATTAAACGTTGGAAAGGGTGGATTGCCAGCCTAGGGCAGTGCTTTGAAGGAGATTAAATCGAATTCGATGTAAGTTTATTACTTTTTTAAATAAAAAATTATTCACCATATTTTTTGATCACATCTCATATAAATGTAACTATGTAGAATTCTGAATAACAGACTAGGTAACAACAATGAAAATCTCAAAGATTGCAATACAAGTATAACACTCATTATAAAAAGGAAAAAAACAAGTTACCATAAACATTAAAACCGCTGCCCTGTTGTCAATAGTGAAAAACAATGTAGTAGAACAATGGGCTGGATAAAATGGTCTTTTAAAAACTGATATAATGAACAGTTACTATGATCAACTTAAACATAATGTAAAAGAAAGGTTTAAAGAATGTAGAACTCAATTTAGAATCCATGAAATAAAACTTCTACTCAAAATTTCAACGTTTATTTAACAAGTTGACTGCAGCAGATTAAGTTAAGCCTGGCCTAGGTGTCTGCCAGTTTCCCAATAGTTTAATCAAGACACAAGGCTCTTTATCCTGGTATTGCCTTTGTAGAAATTTCTGGTATGTCTTATATTGTCCAGTTTCAGATAAGTCCATTTCTAAACATTGTTGCTTCAAGTCAATATATACCTTCTTAAGTAAGACAACTTCACACAATATTTGTTTATAAGTAAAAACTTTTTAATATGTACAATTACAATTGCATCCTGAAATAAAAGTAAATACTTACGTAAAGTTACTGTTTAACCAAAATTTGTTTTTTTTTTAAAAAAGTATATTAAAAACTCTATAATTCATAAAGGTTTTTTAATGATTTAGAACATGAATATTATTCAAACCTGTTTTAAGCCTACTACCTTTAACTTCCAACTCATGTTTTACATTCCAAAACTCCACAAAAATGTACTTTGGGTAATAAAACCCTACTTGGCATTAAGTTTTATAATGATTATAAAGACTTTAAGTAATTATTGCATAGCTGAATGAATACGTTAGAACTTACTTGCTGATTCAAAACAATCATTTCACTTACGAAGCTAATTAATAAAATTATAAATAATTTTAATGAAAAGAATATACAACAATAAATAGATAAGTATTAATAATTCATGTGCAACTTGTCTTAACTTAATTAAGGTAACTAACTTAACTTAATTAATTACTTACATTTAGATAATCAGAAAAACATCATAAAAAGAATTTATAAAACAAATTAGATAATCGTCAGTGTTTACTTGATTTGATGAACATCAACTGCTGTTATTTAATTTTATAAGGAAGGTATAAAAAAGAAGTGACGACAGTCAGTCATTAATTCCTCTGGTTACAAAAAGTCGCAATTGCAATATGCTGTCACCACCGGTAGTCATCATGTTAAATCTACTATACAATGTTTCTTTCAAAACTTAAAATATGAAAGCTTTCCTAAAGCAGAACTTACTTGAATTTATAATGAGGGAAGGCATTTCAAAAGATTTATCTCATAGTTAAATTGGACCAAAATTTTATATAAATTTTAAAGTGTTTATGTGTAATGTTGGAAATAATGTTAAAGCCTTTTATTTAATAATAGTATACATGTTTAAAATACAATTTAAAAAAATTCAACTTAATATGGTAGGCAAATTAGGCAACAAATTTCCAATAAACAATTTGTATGATCAAGAATTCATATTGTTTTATTGCAGTGGTCTTCATGGTATTTAATTTCAAAACAAGATTTTGTTGAACTTTTAGAGTATTACAGTAGAGCGTTTCTAATTTGTCACGTTCGGTTCCGAGGGGGTGACGAATTTGAAAAGAAAAAGACAAATGACAGAAGTCGTGGAATTAACATGTAATTATAGGTGAACATAAAAATAATTAGGTAAAAAGATATGTAGTGTAATTAATTTTATAGTTACATGATTTATGTCGGCCAAAAAACTCAAACAACACTATTACGCAGCACTATAAAAACACTAGAAGCCTGCAGTACAGTTTGTAATTACAAATACATTGTGTTATTCTATTTTCATAAAATACACAAAAAACATATTACAGAACCTTGTAAGAACAATAACACTAGCAAGAAAAATAATGTATTTTAAATCTATTTATGTTTTAGTTTTTAAAAAAGTCTGTCATTTTCTTTTGTACTAAAGAATTCTTTTCTGATGGCGCCTATAATACGTGACAGTGAAGACGATGTTTGTTATTACTGTGACGAATTACAGAAGACGATGAACAGTTTCTACTGTATCTTTTCTTTATTAAATTTTTATCAGTAACTAAACAATGTTTCACCAAAGTTAATATCTATGTCATCTGTAAAATTAACTTACTTAAATTTGTACAGAAAAACTTACCTTTAAGTCGAGTATTTTACCACCAGAGTGGGTATATTAGACAATAATGAATATTACTTCAATGTATATTTTAAATGGATTGTTTTTTAACAATTACTTTTTTATTTATATGACTATTATCGTTAATACAATATTTACAATAATAAACCGACTAAATAACTTCCCCATCAAGTTAAAATTTTCATTTAATATGCTTTGGTTGTCAATATCATCATAACCTTTTCTGTGAGTAATTTTAATATCTGAATTAGTATTAGGAATCACATACTCTTTTGTATCATTTAAAAACTGACCAGCCATTTCAAGTCACTCCCGCAAAACAATATTGTGAATATGCTATTTATAGTCTATTTATACACAGTAAACTCCCGATTATCTGTGGAATAGGGTGGCCCGGCAACGCCGGATAACGAATTCCCCGGATAATCTGCTATGAACAAAGAATACGCAAAACGATCGATAATCGATTATTATACCATTAGTTACACAAATAATGACCCCGGTTAATGCAATACACAAATAATCTTCAGAGGACAAAATAAATACAGAAAATAATTTAAAATGTTGGATAAATTTGACGGATTATAATATGTACATTTATATGTCTAACTATTTACAGTACGTACATAAGTATATGTCAAAAGTAAGTACTGTATGTATGTACATATGTAATTTTCTTTACACATAATACTTTCACTTTTTAACAAAAAAATCTGTCACTTTCGTCTGTTTTTATGTGAGCATTGATTTAGCTTTAATGTGCGATCTAAGTTTCTTGAGAACCATTTTGTTGCACAGTGTCTATTTGTGTCACGTGTGTCACAAAGCCATAAAGATCGATAATGTATATGACAGATATGGATAATGCATATGTCACGTCCTAGACTATTTATAGCCGAGATTAGCTGACATTTGTTTACAATCTTATGGTACACATTAGGTTTTCGGGCGTCCAAGCATTTTGTCTGTCTCTTATATACAGTAGTCTGCTCGCCCCTTTTATTTCGCTGGCCCACGTCGGGATGCTTCCTTTCAATGTAAAAATTAGTACGTACATATTTACATATCTATTCCCTTCATCTTAACTTCTATTAAGCCTTATATGTATTTATGTCGGTTTCACCGTTTGGAAATTTAAACACATGAATCTGATTGGAATAAAAATTGGATATTTGTAAAACAATGGCAGACCCCGGATAATCCGCAAACCGGTTAATCCGCCAGGATTATCAGGAGTTTACTGTATATATTCTAACAGAAACGTAATATATTATACAAATATTAATGTTGTAGGCATTGTTAGTAATACACTAAACGCACAGGGATTATCTATGAAGTTCCTACATGTACTAAGTGACATGTTTTTAGTTTGTCACTACTACAAAAACATGCTTTCACTGTTGCCAAGCAAAACATATTAAAACAGAAGCAAGAAAATACAATCACAGATTGCAGGGAGAGATCATTTTCTTTCTTAAAAGCAAAGTATCAATAACTAAAATAATATAGTAAAAACCAGTTTAATGAAATTGTAAAACTAATCAGTATATTCTTTTTAATTAAATAAATAAAATTTTGTATTTTAATTTTTAAATAATTTTCGAATAGTAAGATAATTAATTACTTTAGTTACTTTACAGAAGAAGTTATGTCAAGATTTCTGGATAGATTCCATATATTTATGTAAGGGTATATTTGAAGAAATAATTATAACTTTCAAGACCTTTGATTAATTTGTCTAACGTTTAAAATAGCAGTACAAAGAGTGAAAATTAATTCCAAACTAACATTTCATTAATTTAACCAGATCGAAATTCTACAGGTAAAATTTAATTTTGTTTCTGAAAAAAAGCTCAAGCTAACCTAAAAGGAAATAAATGTGTTAAAAAAAGTCAAGCAAAAAAGGAAACAAAATCTGCAATCTATTAATCTATAGTAATGTTATAATAAACATTATTTTCTGACAGGTATAATTTCAGTGGTATATCAGTTTGATTTTTGTAGACTTGCAATTTAAATGGAGTTGGCCTACATGGTCCATGACAGTTCTTGACCAACTCTCCACCAGAGAATACTGAGGGAAACCATCTGTAATGAAGAAACCCAATACCCCATGAATCCAATCAGCTAAAAGGCCTTAGTGTATGACCCACCTCTGAAACAGTTGCTTTGACTGGGAACTGCATAATTCTTATAATTCTAAAGTTATCTGTTGTAAACATCTATTAACCCATTGTTGCCTACGAACTGAAGATATACGTCACAACACATTAATCACCCATATCATAGAGACGTCCGTTTTCCATCATGATATTCATTGTTTGCTTCAAGAGAGTTGACTTTTTAATGTGTCATGCACCAAACTAGAGGTATTTGATGTCTAAGGTGTATTTATCGCTTCTCGAGACCCTAGAATTAGAGATAGACGATTTAATGTCAAGTGGATTCTCTTGGTTAATTTAGTTTGTACATGTTGTCGGTCAGTAGATGATGTTTCCTATGTGTTGTACTGCGTCAATATGGAAAATCTGTGGTCGTTTGAGGTTGAGAGTTTGTTGGAACTGAACTTACGTAAGGAATTATTTCATGCGTGCTAGTTCACTCGGGTCATGAATATTGTAATCCGCAAAGGGTTAATATTTAAGCCAAGACTTAGGCCAGGTAAATGTTTTTATTAAAACACAAATTAATTATTTACTAAAAACACTTGAACATGTTTTATGTTGCAGTTGCCTATAGTAGCACTTTCTCGATTACTGAGGACGGTTATTTGGGAGATGTGTTCCATTGTCAATTTAAACCGTAACTGACCTCTTGATTGTTTGAGATTAGGGTGGGGTGGGAATGGGTTAGGATACGGATATTAGGTGTATTTTTAAAAAGTATTAGGGGTTATAACATCGAAAAGTGTATGTGAGTTCTAATGAAATTGGGTGTCGAGTATGTGTGTTTGGGTGTAGTTTGAAATGTTTGTATAGTTCATATTGTTCAGTTGTGTAGCATTGATTATTTTTGTTTTGTATGTGTAGAATTTGTAGTTTTGGTGTTATGTTTGTGTAGTTGTGGTTTGAGGATACGCAATGTTTAGAAAAATTTGCTTAGATGTTTTTGTTTTGGAATGATTTTAGACAAACATAACATAAAATCTATAAATTCTACACATACAAAACAAAAGTAACCAACGCTACACAGCCAAACACAATGAAATATACAAACATTTTAAACAACACCCAATTACATTATAACCATACATACGCTTTAAAAAAATACAACTAATATCTCTATACTAACCCGCCCCCATCCTAACCTAAAATAACCAAGAGGTCAGTTACGGTTTGCATTGACGATGGCACACATTCCTAAAAATGACCGTCCTCAATAATCAAAAAAAGTACATGCCACTATAGACAAGTAGCATACTTGTCTATGTTCAAGTGTTCTTAGTGAAAAACTAGTAGCTAAAGTGAAGATGAAATCAAATAACACTAATTAATTATTATTAGTAGTAATATATATTTATGGAAATATTTTTAAAATTAAAATTTATCAGTTCTTTGTTCCTAAAACTTTTATGAAATGTCATACTAATTAAGTTGTTTGCTAAAAATATTTTATATTAAAAATTTAGTTTTATAGACTATTCTTTAGCTAATAGTTGGGCTTTTAACATTACTAACGAAATGTGAAAATTATTAGTACTGTTCACTCTCATTTTCATCAACTTTAAGGTGTTTTTATTTTACTTTCGATAACGGCTATAGAAAACATAACAGACATATCAAACAGCGTCAGTTATTGGAACATCAGTAATCTGAAACTTCAATTACCTAAACCACTATCAATAGTAAAACTACATTGCAGCTACCAAAATACTGTGTTATAATTCAATATGAAAAAATTATTCTACACTATTAAATGACACAAAATATTTACCCTATTAGTTGGTGCTGCTAAATGCAGGGACTATATAGGTAGGTGTTAAACATGGGGGATACAAGGTGCGGCAGAAAAGTAATGAGACTGGCCCCAGTCGCTCGCAGTGTGGTCTCCACCGGCAGACATGGTGGTGGGGGATCTGAGCTAACAATAGAACCGGTTCGCAGTCACATCGTAGCTCTGGCGCAGTGAGGGTCGACCTTCGTGTATACCTTGTTTGCGTGCCCGTGACACTTGTGAAAACGCTGAAGATGAATTGCTCGATAGAGCAGCGGTGTGCAATCAAATTTTGCTTTCGCTTGGGCAAAACTGCTTCGGAAACTTTTGCTATGATTACGGAGGCCTACAAAGAGGATGCCCTATCAAGAGCTCAAGTGTTCCGGTGGTTTAATGAATTTAAAAACGGGAGTGAATCCGTTGAAGACCTGGAACGCTCTGGACGCCCTTCAACGAGTCGTGTGTCCAAAGTTAAAGAAGTCCTGGACTCCGACTGTCGTTTAAGTCTCAAAATGATCGCCGATGAGGTCTCTGTGAATAAATTTACGGTCCACCAAATTGTTACACAAGATTTGATGATGAGGAAAGTTTGCGCAAAATTGGTTCCCCGAGTGCTCACCGCCGAACAGAAGCAACGACGAGTGAACGTTTGCCGTGAGATTTTGAATGAATTGGAAAATAATCCAGACTTTTTAGACAATGTAGTAACAGGCGACGAATTGTGGACATTCCAGTACGACCTGGAGACGAAAGCCCAGAGCTCGGAGTAGCACACATCGGCATCCCCGCGGCCGAAGAAACTAAGAATATCAAAGTCCCGCGTCAAGAAAATGCTCATTGTGTTTTTCGACAAGCGGGGATTAATTCAAAAAGAGTTTCTCCCAGAGGGAAAAACTGTTAATGCCGAATTGTACAAAGAAGTCCTTTAGCGATTGCACAAAGCCATCAAACGGAAGCGACAGGACATTGCTCAACGCTGGCGTCTCCATCAGACAACGCTCCGGCACACACAGCATTCCTCGTGACCTCCTATTTGACCCGAATTGGAGTTGAAGTGCTGCCACAGCCACCGTACAGCCCTGACATGAGTCCTCCTGATTTCTTCCTATTCCCGAAGGTAAAAAGATGCCTGAAGGGTCATCGTTTTGACGATATTCCGGACATCAAACGTACTGTCACGAAGACATTAACAGGGATAACTCCAGCGGACTACAGTGGGGCCTATGAAGCTTGGAAAACGGGCTAGCAACAATGTGTCGACGCCCAAGGCGACTACTTCGACGAATATTAACGGTTTGTACAAATCGGATCAATAAATTTGTTTTTCTAGATTGAGTTTCATTATTTATCTACCGCACCCTGTATGCATCAGGGCTGTCTGGTCTGTGGGCAAGTGCTGAATGGTGGGCCATGTGTTGGCTATATTATTGCGATTAAGGGTCTGCAAAAGCTTGCATTTATTATTATTATTATGAGGGAAGTTTTAGGGATCTTAATTGCAAATAAAAAGCTTTTTAATATAGAGATTATATTTAGTTTTTATTAACTTATCAATCATAAAAATTAATAACGGTACATTACAATATATTAAAATAATTAGCTAGTTTAATTATCTGAAATAATTGATAGTCGGAAATAATTGTTGATAATACTATAGTGTAATATATTTATAAATCATGATAAAACAAAAATGAATTTAGAGTTAAAATAAAAACTTCTAGCATTAAAATTAATTTGAACCGTTTGAATATTAAAACACTCTAGTTTTAATATGAAAATTAGCTGAGCAAAAAATAATGACTAAAAAAAGTGGTTAAAACAGAGATTCACAGAAAGCAATGGGAGGATATATTACTAAAACTCGTGCACATGCAATATTTACAGACCTTCAATTATTACAATAATTGTCATATTATCAGTTGATTAAATAAACAATCTAACTGAGCTCTAATGACTAATTGATTAAGAAAGTTATAATTACCTAAAGATTTCCTATCATATGCTGGAGAGGACTTTCACAATAAAACAATATCATCATCGTTGAAAAAAAAAAAAAAATCAAAAGCTCAGGGAACAAATATTTTCAATTTTGGATATAATTTATTTACAGAAAATCTTAACATAGGAGCACATTGAATATATGTAACAGCATCTACGGTGGTAGCATGTTTAGTACAGGAGATGTGATCTGTGCCCATGCAGCACCAAACAAAACAGCACCATAAGGGTTTAACATGTCAGGTGAAAACATGTTTGATAATAATATGTTTATTAATTGTAAACATTTTACTGTAATATGTTTATTAATGGTTTTATTTTTGTTTATTTTTGTAATTGAATTTAAAGGTTAATTACATAGGACAACAATGAAAAACATTTAGAATCCTAGTCTTGCTTGTTGACCCTTATAAATTTTTATTTGCAGAATCCAAATAAGGCCTTAGTTGTTTTGTATCACCCACAGGTTTTGAGCAATCTACTTTTTATTAAATCATATAAAGCCTCTGTAAGGTATATGGTAAAATTAATGAAACACTATGTCACATGATTTGTATTTACAGTATACTACTTGAAACAGGATATAATGTGGTTATACAGTTTTCAATAGTCAGCTGGAATTGTTTTATATGTTATTTTTTTTTCTTTGAAGCTTATAGTGTACCTTTTTCTATGATGAGTCGCTTGCTGAACTTCTCAGTGAACTGACCAGCAGTACACCCCCCCCCCCATAATGTTGGTGTTCCAACAGACCTGGTAGCGTTTTCCCATCAATTTAATGTCTTGAGAAAATCCTTATCTTACTCCTCACTAGCATCTTCCAAATTATCTGGGGAGTAATCAAGGTAACTGTCCAAAAAGTGAACTTTTAAGTTTAACATCATAACTTTTAAACTTTTTCAAGACGTTAGCTACAATAGAATCATGTTCTAGATCTTGTTTATTTCCTAAGAACTTTGTAACAACTTTCCTAAACAATACCCAGCTGCTTTTTCATTTAAGATCATTGCAGATTCAAAGTTAATGTCAAACATTATTTTGTCAACATCAGGTATGACACAGATGTCTCTTTTGTACATTCTATTCTTACAGTGTGCCTCCATTCTTTCTACACCAATGTTGATCCCTAGTCCTACTGTCCCATTCCCATAAGGAACATGGAAATTCGGTAAAACACAAGACCATTGATGTTACTTTTAAATCAACATATATCACTTAACCATGAGCAGAATAGCCTATTTTATTTAACAATATTTCTATGTTTTCATAGCTTTTTTTCCATATGTACTGAATAATTAACAGGTACAGATGCAGGTACAATTTGGTAATAAAAGAGCCTATAAACTTTTTTTGATGAATCAATAAACTGTCTAGTTTTTTTTCTATGCATTCATCAGATCTGGTATGTTTGAGGAGTATACTAAATCACTTTCTTGTTAAAAAAACAACTTAGAACCTCTCTGTTCCTATATTTACAAATGCAGGTTCCCTTTGCCAATTAATTCTTTTTTTAGCATAGATCCAAGCAAATCTGCCTTTTCTATCGTTAGGTCGAGATCCCTAACCAAGTCATTAAGCTCGATCTGAGTAAATAATTTCTTAGATATTTAACTCATATAAGACATATACCTTATAGGGTTACCAAAATTTATCTCGATAACTAAGTTTAGTTCCAAGGTCTGATGGATAACCTTTTTCACAAAATTAATAATGTCTTTGGTATTTTTTAATCACAAACTCAGAACAAAAATATGAAAAACTGTCAGCAGAGCTTTTACAACCGAGATTAGACATAGTACAGAGCACAAGTACAAGAAAGGTGAAAGTGAGGTTAGGTTGACAGTAAACAAAACATTAGCTGTTAACAGAAAAATAAAACTAATTTTTTTCCAGCAAATATGTTTCAACAATGCAAACAACTGCATCCACATCCATTATATATGCTTTTTCAATAATGTTTTAACTATATAAAAGTGGGCGATAGTGATAAGTTAGTATCATATTTGAATTCAGAGCTCTAAAAAGATAAAAATAAGGTAATTTTAATCAAAAAGTTTTTTCATCATCCTTAAATATTTAATATACAGTACAAGTCAAAATTTGTTGTTGCCCTTGCAGATATTTTAATGTTTAAAGAAATTTTTTTTGATTTGTCCTGATGGTAGATGGTGCAGCTTCTAACTACCTTTAGACTTGCAATTTCAGAAATACACTGATACTATTCCTACATAATTTAGTTTCAACATTGGATCTTTTTGAAACTGACATTTAGTAAAGCTGTATGAAATAGACAGTCAATGTTGTCACAAACACTTCCTAAACAAGACTGAGACTGACTGACTTGTAATTACAGATATAATACGTTAAACAGAGTGGGTACGAAGCCTACATGATTATCATAATAAAAATCGTAGAAAGGATATTTATTTATACAGGGCAGAATGTGTGTAATAAATTATAAAGAAGTAATTGTGGTAAGGATGAGTTATGTAGAGTTATGTCCAAAACAAATAGTGACAACCTATAATTAAAAATTATTAACTCAATGAATACGTAGAGCTTACTTGCTACAAGTAAGCCCTATATATTCCCTTAGTTAAGTAATTTTTAATTATAGTTTAATCAGTGAAATCAAGATGATTACATCAAGCAACTTTAAATGTGACAGTTGGGCTGGGCCAGAATGATAGCCAACTATAATGACGGAACTTCACTGAGATGGTGACCCAGCATCCAAATATTGTTTGCACTGCGTCTACACTAGCTTCATGGAATCAAGGCCAATAGCACATATAGACATAATCATTATTTTGGAAATCTGAGTAAGTTTGTCAATTTTTTTCCTGAAAATCTGAAAGCGATTTGGATAGTTGAGTTCTACTGCATATACCATACTTTGTAAATTATGAGAGATCTTCAACTATCTTTAATTTTTGAAGCCTAAAAGTAATTTCTATGATTTAAATGTTTAGTTATGATTAATAATTCATATTTTTTAAAGCTTAAATCATTAAAGCTGATAGATCAGTACCCTCGAATGAATTTAAATATAAAGTATACACAGACGAATAATTCAGCTCTCTTTAAATGATCGGTAAAGTAGTTTAGAAGTTTATGCAAAGCTAAAGTTCTTTACAAAATATTTTCTACAAAATTGAGGTGTAATGAGCAGCAAATACAGGGAATATAACACAGATTCTAATAGCCACTATTAGAATCTTATACTGTGAATCAGTATAACTCAGCCCTATTTAAAGTAATAAATAATATTAATATTAAAGAACTGTGTTTATTTTTTTTTGTGAGCTTACATCAATCTAAAATAAAATATAGGAGTAAATTTTTATAATGTCTAAGATGATTCAGGAAGAGATATTAATAAACAATTATAATAATATCTTAAATTTAATAACATTTATAAAAAAATGCTTAAACATTAATCAAACAATTCTATTTCATTGTAAATATTCTGTCTAATTGAATGTATAAAAAGATTTTAAAATGAGAAACTTAAAATACATTCTGTACACTGCATGCCAAAACCAATGCAGATCTACCTGTCTAAATAGCAGGGTCTCATTCAAGTGCTTTTATCTAAAAGTGATAACAGAACCTGATTAAACATGCTTAAATTTGTCCGTACCTTCAAATCCTAAATTGGAGTCTACTGTATTTCCGATAACAAAACAAACATCAAGGTATACATTAGCTCTAATAACAAAATGAAACAGACAAGGGTTTTATAGTATATCAGTTTACAACCCCCATATATTTCTTTAAGTAAAATTAATGTTCAAACAAATGTTTTCAGGCGCGTATCCAGCGACTTGGTTTGGGGGGGGGGGCGATCGATGCATTATACTGTATATATAATATGTGTGTGTGTGTGTGTGTGTGTGTGCGCGCGTGCGTATGTAGAAACATAGAACAGAAAAAGTTCTTTCTACGCTTGCGTTAGATATCGGTAACGGATAAAGATTAGTAGCAAATTAGACTTTTTAATAAATAATTATTCCAGTTTCGATAACACTTATGGCTAGAGAATATTATTAATTTCATAGTAAGCTATTATTATAAAAATGGTTTATTAATTAATATAAGTAGTTATTCTTCCAACACGAACAATTCCGGAGTCAACTGCGAATATTATGCTTGCAAAATTACGTATTGAAAATAAGCTTCACTAGCGCTATCTGTTGTTAAAACTTTTAGACGTTTACGAGGGTATGCCGAGGGAACGCGTCACATTTTCAAATTAAAAATTAAAATTTTATTTTTTATTTACATTAAAAGACGAGTTAACTTAAGTAAAAGTCTAATTTAATAGAAAGTCCTATTTTAATAATAGATTGTCGATTTTTAACCCAAAGTTATTGAGGGTTGGGGGGCGATCGCCCCATCGCCCTCCTCCTTGGATACGCGCCTGGTTTTTCATATTAGCTTGGATATTATATGAGCTTCAAAAATAAACTTATATCATTATATACATTTGAGTACATTTTTCTGTTTTTCCAAAAATTACAATATTTTTTTTTTGGTGGTGTGTTCTGGAATAACTTTACTCTAAAAATATTATTAGTACTCCTATTAAAATTTTGAGAATGGAGTCATTTTGAAACGCATCAACAAAGAAAAATATTGAATTGTTGGGAAAGGCAGAAAAACATACTCAAATGTATAAAAATATTTCTAACAGAAGTGAAAATAAGTACAATAAGAATAATATCATTATTCTTCATAGAAATATTTTGAATGGTGGTACTAGCATTTTTGAAAACGTAAAACATTACAGAAATTCTTGCCATCTCCTCACCCCATAAAACTGCAGTCAAGACAGCTTCATAATTCAAAGTTAAACTGAAAAATCTTATTGTCATTTTTGTTTGGGAAAAATTACAACTGACTACTTGATTAGAGCAAAGGAAAAATAAATTTGGAAGCATTACTGAACTGAGGTGATTGCAAGGTGTTTGGGAAACAAGGTCGGATATAGAAACTCCAAGCCTGTAAACCAAAATTTTCAGTCAATACAGATGACAAATATTCTATTTGACACTATGACAGGTCTGTCCAGAAGTGGCAATATTAACACAATTCAATAAACTGTACTTATTATTATAAAATAAATTTAGTAGAAGCTAAAATAGAAATCTTACAACTTAATTTCGATTAAAAAAAAGATACCAACTCTTTCGTGCTAGTGGTGCACTTTATGTACCACTGAAACTCCTAATGAATATGGATAATGTAATTAAGTAATTATGATTTCAATAATTTCCTAAAAGTATTAATTATTGTTTTGTATGTTATAAGTACTTACGCTGTAATATTGTATAGCCCCTTATTAGTGCAAAAAATTTCTGCAAGCTTTAACATAATATTACATTGCCTTTGTCCAATACATTTGTTTTGTTGTATTTCACAAAAGATTTTACTAGTTTGAACAAATAGCTGCTATATTTCAGTAAAGTTTTTCTGATAATACAAATTTTGTCAATGTAGTTTTTAATGAAAACTATCTTAATAAAATATTGTTAACACCTTATTTATAAATCTAATCCTTATTAAATTGGTGAAAAAATGGCAAACCTGTCTTTAGGTCAATTCGCATTTCTTGTTTTAATCTGGTTGGAAAAGAGAGTGGGACCCTTAAAATTTAGTATTGTTTTCCTTTATGAGTCTATATTTTGAAGACAGAAACCTGGCATCAAGCTTGCCCATTATCCAACATAAATCTGATATAAGCTTGAGCTTTAATACAACTCATTTATAATCATCGTGTGTGTGTGTGATTTAGAAGTTTATTCTTAATATATTAATACTGATTTGCGTTTTATTATTGTACAATGACTTAATATCTGATTATTTTTATTGTATTTCTTACGCACTTTAATTAAATTTCAGGAAAGATAAAATCATCTAAATTCTATGTAAATAAATTTAACTTGTGTATTATTCTCTTCTAAAAGTTATTCATATATTTTTTGTTTTAGATTATTTAATATATAAATATATCTTTTAACAAATTGATTTTGTCACCAAAATTAATAATAAAAACACTTATCACTTAGGTCTTAATATACATTAATAATAATAGTGTTTATATAGTATTAATTTCTTTAAATATTTCAGGTTGTAGAATATAATTGAAAACCACTGTAGATTAGTACTCTATGTAAATTTATTAGTGTCTGGATCAACTCATAATCTCACTACAACCATCTTTGATAATGATAATAACTAAGATTAACCAAGTTTAATCTTAACATTTGACAAAAAAATTTAAGTGCCTAATATGTACATTTTCTACCCTGAATAATTACTATTTAAAGGAAAACTTACACATATAGAAATGTTACTAAGCTATTCAGAGTGCTATGCCATATAGATTATGCATCTGATAGTTTTATGTTTCACATTTGCAGTTATGCTGTAATAGAATAAATGTTTTCTGTTGCATTGTTTCTGTCAGATTTAAAAAAATGTTGAATAGAATACTAGATTACTAAAGTAAACACATTTACAGAAACAATCCCTCAAGTTTAGTGAGTAAACTAATTCGTTTTGGATACTTTCCAAATTTTGTAACAAGTAGTTCTGATTCATATGTTGAAGATTTTATATTCAAATTCTAATAATAGTTTATCATTAGAAACCAATGATTATAATAAAAGGGAAACACACTGATGATAGTGGATTAAAATAAAACCTTTCTTTAAAAAGTAAAGATGTGTTACAAAAGAATTGAGCACATTTCAAAATCTTTTGCAACAGAAATACAATGAAACATTATTAGCTCCCTAATTAACTATTATAATATTATAAACTTACCAACAATTTGTCGAATTTGATTTTGTTTTGCATCAAGGATTTTTTGTCGTTCCTCCACGCTTAAGGCTGATGCTGGACTGTCATCATCATCTTCAGGACAATTCTGTACAGCTTCCCTGGACAGTAACATAAAGAATAAGTAACTTAAGTAAGGAAAAATCATTGATTTTTTTATCTATTCAGTTTTAAGATGAATACCCCAATCTATGATATTATCACTCATATATTGGTATTGAAAAAAACAAGAAATTGATAAAAAGGATTTGAGTATGGGCATAAAACTCTCTTAGTGTTAGACCTACTCCCTTTGTTGCTTGTCAGAAGGTTTCTATTCACATCACCCCAGTGAGAAAGAAGAATAAGTGGGATGAGTAGAATATGTGGAACAAAGGAAAAATTAAGTAAAATAAATGGTCTTCCTTTCTGAGTTTATAGCTCACATATGAAGATTTTCTTTCTTGATATATATCTATTTGCCTATTCTTTAATGAAAGAAGTATACTTACTGTTTAGTTATTTCTTGTAAATGACCTCTGACTTCTACAGAGACCTGATACACCATAAAATATTAAGTATCGACCCTTAATCAGCACGAAATATTGTAGATATAATTTAATTATAGAGAAATTATTATTTAATGATATGAGCACTAAGCAATTATACAAATTCCATAAAATAAGAAAGAAATGATTTTAACAAACATGTTTTTATCAACTGTATGTTATTTTACTGGATTTTTCCCATTAGAAATGCCATCTTTGTAGATTAACCTTAAAGAGTATTTTCACAGTTTATTACTTTTTTACTGCCGATACTGTTTCCAGAATATTATCTTCGACATTGATATAAATAATTCAATAGAACCCCATTATGAAGGGCCCTACTACACTACAAGTAACAGAATAAGCTTTTACAATAGATCACACTATTTGCCAGTCACATGTAAAAGCCAGAGTGAATAAATGACTGCTAACATGGTCATTTATACCGTTGGCAAATGGCATCCTTCATTAGAATGATAGAATAAAACTTTATATAGAGAAGAAATATTAATAAATTGCAGTTTTTGTGCTGTACATCTTGAGGTTTTCCTAATAATTACACTTGGCAAAAAAACACTACAAACTAAACACAACATAAAACTATAAGATTTATACAAACACCACAAAAACTATCCACAACACATTCTAAAGGACAAAAAACACTCACAATCAAATACTTTATTTGAACACATAATTAACAACTACTCCATGAGCAATAACACATCACAGCCTCACACCTGAGCAACAGTCTTGTCCGTGACTCACAAGAACAATGCACTGACTTAGTGTGAAACACATTTGCTAAAATCATCACTAAGTGGGGGTTTTATTGCCAAGTTGATACAAAAGTGTAATTAATATTTTATCTAGTGTTTATAAATGTAATGTTGTACAAAAAATTTTCAAAATCAATGCTTTATGCTGTCATACAGAAAGGGAAACTGGCCTGAAACATCACTTCTGATTGTTTAATCTATTTCAAATGCTGCATTGGAGCTGTAAGTAATATGAACATTTCACACTATTTACTTACTAGGGGTTGACAAATGTTTTGCAAACATCAGTCCTAAGGGTCAAAAGGCTGAAACTTCACCTCTTTAAAAAAATTCAAAATGTTTTTATTCCAAAGGTTTACTTATGAAAAATATTAAAATTTTGTTAGTACTGTTATTGAATTTTTTGGTACAAAGCTGCAGCAAATATGTTTCTTAATACAGTAGAACCCCGCGAAATCCGAACATGATTTTATGAAAACTAAATTTTAAAAAAGTATCTAAAATTGAATGAAGTATATACTGAAAGTTGGCTACTTACGCAAAACAGGACTGAGATGTGTAATATATTGGAATTGACACTGTAAAAACATGATATAATACGAAGGGCTATACTGTACTACTGTATCACTTCATTAAAATTGAATTTATTGACAGCAAAATAAAAATGACAAACACTATACAATATGTTCCACTTAAAAAGAAAAAAACAAAAACACAACTATATTTTTCACTTAAAATCACTAATCTTCATCTGGCGAAGAGACGTAAAACTTCCCGAGGATGTGATGTTGCGCCACATCCTCGGGATTAGCATAACATCCTTATGTTAGCATAACATCATTGGGTTTTGCAGTTGCATGATGTTCTACGTAACACAACGCAATGTCGAGAGCGTCATCAGGAGTTACAGGATTCGTAGAGGCAGTTTTTTCCTCGCTGTCGCTTTCTACTACACTGTCATCATGTTGATCCTGGACCATAGACACCATGACATGCTCTGTATATTCTTCATTGTTATCTAATGCTGTCCACTCTTCCAGACAACTTTCTTCGGCGTCTTAAAATCCTGGTACTCCTTGAACGAGCTGAAGGAGCTCAGTTTCATCATCCCGTGTTCTAAGTGGTGTTTCCACAGAGGTGGTGTTAGACCAGAGCTTCTTCCAAAATTTCTGCAGTAAAGTGTTACTGATATTATTCCAGAATAGAGAGAGAACAATCTTCTTCAATTAATGTTTGCAGAAGCTTTTTTTCTGTAGCTCAGTTGTATGTTCTGCACAATACCTTGATCCATGGGCTGAAGAAACGATGTCACATTAGGTGGGAGAAAAATTGATTTTATGTCTTTACACACCAACTGCATGTCTGAAGGATGTGAAGAAGCTTTGTCTATCAAAAGTAGAGCTTTTAATGGCAGTCCATTTTTTTCATTAAATTTTGTTACTGAAGGAACAAATTCATTTTTGAACCACTCCTTGAAAATATTACCAGTCGTTCACGCCTTACACTGATTTCTGTAATGAACAGGGAGAGCATTCAAGTTCATATTTTTAAGGGCTCGTGGCTTGGCAAATTTTCCAATCACCATTAATGGTAGCTTTTTTGTTCCCGCGGCGTACTGCAGGCTAAAACTGTGAGACCCTGTTTAAAGCCTGGCGCAGAAAATTCCTCTTTAGAAGTAAGACTTTTAGTAGAAAGGGGTTTAAAATTCAATTCTGTCTCGTCCCCATTATACACTTGCTGGGGGTGAATAATTTTCAGATGAAATCAAATCTGTTAATTCGTCTAGCAGTTCAATTAATGGGCTACGGAATTGTGTAGGCTTCAATACAGCATATTACTTAAAGCTATCATTTATAAACAGACATATCCGTTGTAAAAGAATGGAATAGACTTGTGTTGCAATATTTTTCTTGAATGAAGGTCTACAGTGCAGTATTGATACAGAAATATGTAACGAATGCTCTAATATTGTTTGTTAATAATAAAAAGCTCTTCAGTCAAATGTAAAATACACAGCAAATCCGAAATCCAAACTTTTTCGGCTAATCCGAAGTTTTCCAAATCCCAACAGGGTGTAGCCCTAATTAGTTCGGATTTGAGGGGTTCCACTGTAATTGTAAATAAAACACATGCATTAACTCAATCTATATATAACTGTATGAAGCAACTGTGGCGTAATGTTTATTTTTAAATAAATAAAACCTCTAAACCACAAATAACATTTATTTAAACCTTATGTACATTTCAATTGCCCAGCAATCATCTTCAGAGGCATTTAAAAAATACAATAAGGAGTTGTATTTTTTAAATAACTCTGAAGATGATTGCTGGACAATTGAAATGTACATAAGGTTTAAATAAATGTTATTTATGGTTTAGAGATTTTATTTATTTAAAAATCAATCTATATATACATATATATTTATTAACCTTTCATAGTTTTGTCTGTTTTATTTGCATTTCAACTACTTTATAAGAACTTTTTGCTTTATGACAAACTTTCATTAAACAGACAACCCTTGGTTCTGATTACCCCATTATAATGAGGTTCTAATATATTATAAATTGATTTACAATGGGAGTACCAAAATTACCTGACTGCTTGAATCCAAACTTGTTTGTTCCTAGGATTCTGAACCTTCAATTCAAACATCTCTGGATCAGCAGGGTTAGAGGAAATAAGGTATATTCCCCGCGATTCTTGTCCTGCTTTCTCTCTTACCAACAACTTTTGAAGTGATACTACTCCAGCCTAGCAAAAAGAGAGAGAAAAAAATTAGACAGCTAATTTTTAAAATCTCATTAAACTAAGCAACTTGATTTTTAAATATGATTATACAAATAAACTCAATTTTTAAATATCATTATACTAAACAATATATTTCTCATTCAAAATTTTCAAGAAAAATAAAATTTATTTTACAATACAATATATTACCTTGTTATCTGGAGTGAAAAAAGTGTATTTGTGATTGTTTTCAAGTAAAAAAAACAGGACATCTGATAGCACTATTACTAGCACCACCTGCATTTTGCCACGTCCCTGCATTAATGTTGCAACACCTTCAAACCTAAAAAAAAATAGGTAACACATTAGTAAAGCGCTGAAAGGATAATACGGTTTTACATACAATTCCACAAAACCTATATTAATTAACAGTACCGGGAGATCGAGCTTTGCTTGGATAAAACATTTATGGTAAGTTAATGAAGTAAAATAGAAAATGTATTTCTTAAATACACAAAATAAATGCATTTTAACACACAATATATCATATCGTATATTTCAACTTCCATATCGTTGGGGTTGTCTGTTGGTATTGGAGGAGCATTACAAACACATTTTATATACACAAAATAAACACATTTCAATACACAAAATAAACATATTTCAATACACGATATAAACACATTTTAAGCTATATCATATCAACTTCTATATCGTTCGGGTTGTCTGTTGGCATTGCAGGAGCATTAGAACAATTGTTCAGAACTTCTTTCCAGGTGTGTGGGATTGCAAGGTGGTAGAAATAGAGTTCCATAAGGATAACATGGGAACTCAAGGAGCCACTGGGGAGGAATCCCGCTTTTTCCCAAGGTTGAGACAGGTGCCAATCGATTTCTCGTGGCCAAAAACTTCAACAAAAATAAAAAATCCTTGAACTAAAAAAAACGTTTTTCAGAGGTTGGAACTCTAGGAACCACTGGGGTAGAATACTGAATTTTCCTAAGGTTGAGATATGTGCCAATCGATTTCTGGTGGCAGAAAACTCCAACAAAAATAAAAAAGGAAAAAATCCTTAGGTGAAAATAAAACGTTATCCACTCCCATGTTTATTGTAGATTATTAGATTAACACATGCATTAGTTGGTTTAGATCACCTCTTCAGTTTTTGTTTTATTTTAAATTTGTTTCAATTTTACAAAGCCGAACATTTATGTTATAATTTCACAAAATTCTCACAGGTCAAACTCAACAATACACAATATTATTGAAAAGAACACCATTAAGCTTAATCTTACCTCAACTTCCGATTGTCTGACAAGATATCAGACTTTTTGAATTTAAGGCCTCTGTGAACTGTGAATGATTTGGCTTCAATTCTATTGTATATTTCTAATTTACGATCCTCTTTTTCTTTCTCTGCAACCTGTGCATCTACTTCTACCAGGATTTCCTATGAACATAAAACAACTATTGTCTTATAATTGGTTTAGGTCATGACTTATGTGATCTATAAATTGCAGTAAACATATAAAACACTAAAACTAATTCTCACAACAAAATCTTTAATGTTGACAACTGTGTTGCTACCTTAAGTGACAGACATTAGGGGAAAGTGGTGATGTGATGTACATTTAAACAAGTTTGCCTTCCCCCTTAATATAACAAATAAAATTATGTATTTATTACTAATGTGTTGTTTAGTTAATTTACTAGCTTTTTCTCCTAATGTATCATTTCTAGCTGTAGGTTATTTTTGAAAACTAAATTATTATTATTACTTTTTAATAGCATTGTACAATATTGCCTAAAAGGATCGGTAAATTTTTACCAAAGGGTCAACCCCTGTCAAATCATACATATCATGAAATCCATGCTCTCAGAATGCTATGAAAAATTGTCTATTCATCCTATTTGCCATTCCTATTAATCATACCAAATGTTAATTTGATATCTTATACAATTTTTAAGTTATAATTATAAATTTTTAAAAAAACAGTGAAATACTGTAAAATTTTTTGTTTGTAAAATACAGTAGAATCTCTCTAATTCGTCAACGTACCACGCTACAATGGTAACAAACATGGTCTGCACTGTCACTTAGTATAGGCATTATCAGAAAAGAATTCTTATGTATCAGAAAAGTACATTTAGTACATTACATACCTATTTACGTATTTATGTGCTATGTTTAATTACAGTCACATGTTGATTTCACAACATCCATAATTCGACTTTTTCTCAAATTGGTTACTCCTTCAGTCCTGAACGTGACAAATTAGAGGTTCTACTGTATTCGTTTTTGTTGTTCTTGACGGTTAATGGGATAATGAGATCGATTTAGTAAAAAAAAATCATAACTTAGTTAATTTTTATATCACAGTAAATTTTTGCAATGATTTTTTTCACAAAAATATGCAGAACAAGGTAAACACATGATCAGCAACATGTACTTCATTGTTGCAGTAAATATTACCTCAAACCTGAATATTACAATTTTTATAGAGAAAATACATTAAATTTTAAAATACATTAAAAACTTGAAGGCACAACAGAAACCAAAGTATTTTTTATGTATTTATAACCCTAAAGGCATGAGGTAATGGATTCTGAAAGAAAAACTATGGATTTTTAACAGTCAATATTATTTACCATTAAAATAATAGGCATATTACTCTTTGAAAAACAAATAATGATTTACATGGAAGGTACATTACAATTATATTATTATATTTCAATTTAGCTGAATAAGTTATTATTAATCTTACAAAATATTCTGAAAGCCTTATATGGCTTATTTACTATACACAAGAAGGATTCTAAAGTGGTTACACTAATGTTTTTTTTAGTGTATCAAATATGCAGATATTTCATTGCATCCTACAAACGAAATATGTTCGTTAAGCTACATTAGTGGTAGAGATCATAAAGATGTCACTTTCTTGTCATAATTGGTCTTGTTTGTTTGCTCAAGAGAGTTTATTTTTTGGTGTATCAGTACAAGATTAGACATCTATTCTGTCTAAAGGATATTTATTGTTTGTTGAAACTTGCAGCATAGATGAGGATAGCTAGTTATAGCCCATAATTTGTCTTTTTATCAGTTGTCATTTTAGATTTTATTTTTCTGTTCTGTGCTGTAAGCTAATGGTATGCAATTGAGCTACTTACTCACTTCAACAATACTGCTCTATGACTGAACAATTGTTAGTACCCTATGCTTACAGCTGGACTTAATAAACTGCATGTATTTTTGTGTAATAGTGCCGTCCAAATCTAGCTGGCAATTAAAATTTACAAATATCACTCTAATAATACTTCTTAATATTTTTCAGTTTCAGCCTAAAGTAAAGCTTACTCGTATTAATTGCATTTGGGAGTTACAACAACCTATAAAGATTGTACAAAGAGTGAAAAATATTAATATTGTTTTAAGAAATAAGGGTTGAATAAAACCAAAGCCCTAAACAATTAAGAAACTAGGCTAAATGTTTCACAATAAATAAAACTACATATAACATTAAATTTGGTTATACAGTAGATTCTACATAACCCGATCACTTTGCAACCAGCATGATTTGGTCCCATTAATAGGTGGTAGGGAATTTAAAAAATAGAGAATATTGTATATTTTAAATGCTGGGTAGCCTTGATTTTTGTCATTTTCTTAAATGTTACTTTGAAATACGTTCTGAATATGATGTTAATTGCATGTGACAGAATTAATAACTACTGAAATATCGTATTCACAAAGTAGCAAATTAGGGTAGGTGTAGTATTTCTAAAATACGACCATATAAGACTTTTGAATGAAACCCCAGTTGTATTTACAAACAAACTGTCAATCAAATCATACAGTTTCAAGATTAATGTAGAGTTAGCACAAGTTATAATGAAGTGCATTATAAACTGTAACATCGATTCAATTGTAAACATTATAACTATTTTCATTTAGTTTGATAATTGATATATTAAATACTGTTCTATAAAACATTAGTTTTATTAATAAAAACATATGCTCCCATACATACACACAGCATGCACATGTATAAATATTTACGTAGATTTATATTTTTTTTACTCAGTTACTATTCTACTCACTTCTAAAATAACTTTTTTTTTTAAATTTAAAGCTATAAGAAAAATATAATTTTACTTTAGCACTCTAAGGGTTAAACCCATATCTATAATAATTTTATCTAAATAAATACTCTTGTTTTACATCTATCTGAAATTAAACTTTTCTACTAAACTGATTCCTGTGTAGTCCAGATCTAAAAATGGTTTATCAATTATAATAAATAAATATAAAATAATTATTTTTCCTAATAATTTTTTTCTGTAATAGATACATTCTTCATGTAAAGTTTAGATATATTTTCAAATCAGTTTATCCAGCAAATTGTTACCTACAGATTCTGTAATTGAACTGTAGAGTAAACATTTTGATTTGATCTTAAATGTGATTAACACATTTATTAATTTGTTTGTTATGAGATGTTTGCCCTTTAAACTAAAAAATAAGAGCAATATCTATGCCATTGTATATAACACCGACTGTTTCACCAAACCAACTTATTCAAGCCATTCCATAATACATTTTTAAGAAGCAATGAAAATTGTTGAATTGAAAGGCTAACATTATTATAAACAATAGTAAAAATTAGCAAATTATTACAGTAATATGTCTGGAACCCTGGATTTTGGAAGTTGGCTAGCTGTGTGTGTGAGCCACCTCATGCAGTTAGCATTACTTAGATGCTAGATGCATGGTCCAAAAAATTAAAAAGTAAAAAAAGAAGTGTATTAATATGTGTTGAAAATGTTTTAGTGAGCATTTACCATTTGGATATCTGAAGAAAAAATATTTCCAATTTTTAGACTGAATTACATTGTATCTGTGATATCTTTGTAAAGATATCCATTTCATAAAAATATGTGAAACTAAATTTTATACACTAATTAATTTACTGTAGGCAGGAAAGATTACACCTGTAATTGTTTTAAACAAGCCTGAAAGCATTTAATATCATTGAAGGTAAGAAATACAATTTAAAACATACTTATAAGTTTCTGTAGCAGGAAATTCTAATCATACTTAAAATGTTTGAGTGAGTTATGTAGTCAGAAAAATAACCAAGAATAAAATGTCTATAGTTAAAATTAGTCTGTATGCTTTTCATCTGCCAATATTTTTAATTTTAAGTTAAAATTGATGTTTTACTATTAAATAGTTTTATGTTATTCTCTTTTGGCTTAAGACTGAATTTGACAGTGACTAAGCCTAGTACAATGTTGGTAAAACATTTGGGTTAAGTATAGTTAATACTAATTTCTTAAAATTTAAAGTTTATATCGTTATTTTCAATTCCTTCTATTAGTTCACACTCTCCTAATACATATATTGTTCACATTTCAGTTGTTATTCATCCAACTCCGGTTCAAATTAATTAATTAATCAAAATTCATTAATTAAATTTAACGATAAACTTAGATAAACTGTGATATATTTTTAACTATAAAAAATAAACTTTTTACTTATGTCCTAAGCGACATTAGTAAAACGTTTTTGTGGCTTAAGAGGTTTTATTTATTTATACTTTAAATGAATTAATTTGAGTTTTATATGGGAGAAAAAAATTTCACAAAAGAGGCAAAGTATGCAATATAGTTATTTCGTCCCATTTGACTTAAAATAAGTGATAACATAATTTCATAAAACAGCTGATTTTATGTTATAGGTTATGTGGTAGAACAACTGTTTTAATCCATAGGTTATGATACTATATTTATATTAATTGTAATTATTTAAATATCAAAATCTTTTTGCTGTTCATGACGAGCTGGTTGTTAATTACTTATTACACTTTCGCTATTACTTGCGACCAGACTTTTTGTTAACTAAAAGTTGTTAAATTGTTAACTTACACTTGGAGGAAACTTTTTCGTCTTACAATTTCTTCGGTCTCGTATTTTTGCCGCTAGGGAATGCTGCAGTTGTGCTTCCTAGGATAATGTGCTCCTAAATAATGGTCCGAGGAAGCACAACTGCAGTATTACTAGCGGCAAAAATACGAGGCTGAAGAAGTCGTAAGACGAAAACGTTTCCTCCAAGTGTAAGTTAACAATTTAAAAACTTTTAGTTAACAAAAAGTCTGGTTGCAAGTAATAGCAAAAGTGTAATATATAATTATTTAATAAAAATTACCTATAATAAAATTTTTCTTTGTTGGTCTAAGTAAGGAATGGCTTTAAACAAATTTTTAATTTATATTATTTGTTTAGAATTGTAATAAGGTTTGCTGTACTTACCTTTACTAAAGCAAGTGCTTTTGATAATTTTTCTTGTTCCAATTTATTTTCCTTAGAAGTTTTTATAAGGGGTTCTATAAGTAAAGGATACTTTGTTAGTCTTTGAGTGACAAACAATATACATTCTGGAATGCCCTTCTTCTTAAGTAGGGGGTTTGCCTGAAATTAAATTTGATTATTAAGTAAAGATTTAAAATACTTATTAAAACACAAGGTGATCATAAAATAAAATTTTTTCTATGTAAGGATGAATAAAATTTTCAATTAACTTTTGAGCTAGGCTTGCAAGAATAACATAAAGAAGGAACGTGCAAAACAACTCAATTTTCAAAATATATTTAAAAAAATTACTTGACCGCCAAACATGTTTTGATGGTTAAGCTGCCCTCAGTGATAGAACACTCAAACATTTTTAACATAAAAAATTTGTTTTTATATTTCTTTTATTGACAGAAGTTTAATACTATAATAGTGCAGTATAGTAAAATCAATAGAATCATTTTTTTTAGTATTCCTATTAAAATATTTTTAACAAAAAATAGGCAACCTGGTATACGAGGTGTGTTAAAAAAATACCTGGAATGTTTAAATTTCAAACGTTTGGAGAGTCCGATTGTCAAAAATTTTTTTTATTGTGTTGGTATACATGCCCCTGAAGTATGACACAATTTTCAGCTGTATTCATTGATTACTTTATCTGTGGCAGCCGCTAAGATTAGACGTGTTTTCATGAGCTCGGTGATTTTCGATTGTTAAAAAAAATGGATAAAAGAATTTGTATTAAGTTTTGCGTAAAAAATGAAATAAAGAGTAATAAAGTGTGCAAAAGGTTAACAAAGACCTATAAAGAGTCTGCTATGAAAAAAAAAGTATTTATGAGTGGGATAAGCGTTTCCAAGATGGCCGCGAAGACGTTGATGATGATGAACGCCCCGGATGCTCCAGCACATCAACAACCGATGAAAACGTGAAAAAAGTAGAAGCAATGGTTATGAATGATAGCCGAATCACAATCAGAGAAGTAGCTATGATGTTGGCATATCGATTGGCTCATGCCATGACATTTTGGCAAACATTTTGGGTATGAAACGCGTGGCAGCAAAATTTGTCCCCAAATTATTGAATTTTTGAATTTTGAACAAAAATAGCGGCGAATGGAAGTTGTTCAGGAATCACTAAATGAAGTCAGTGACGATGCAGAATTACTGAAACGTATTATAACAGGCAACGAAACATGGGTTTATAGATATGATGTCGAAACGAAGGCTCAATCGTCTTAGTGGAAGCATTCTGGCTCTCCAAGACCAAAAAAGGCTCGGCAAGTGCGGTCGAACGTCAAGGTTAAGCTTACTGTGTTCTTTGATTTTAATGGCATAGTGCATCATGAATTCTTGCCACAAGGTCAAACGATCAATAAAGTGTACAATCTACAAGTTCAACACCGTTTGCGTGAAGCAGTGTGAAGAAAACTTCTGGATTTGTGGCAAAACAATTCATGGCTTTTGCATCACGATAATGCACCGGCTCAGAGATCGTTGCTTGTTCGTGAGTTTTTGGCAAAAAATAACACTGTAATGATGCCCCAACCTCCATATTCGCCAGACATGGCCCCTTGTGACTTTTTCTTTTTTCCAAAAATAAAAAAAAACCTCAAAGAGTCGTCGTTTCACAAGCACAGATGACATTAAAAGTGCATCGCTTAAAGAGCTCAAAGCTAACGCAAAGATCGAGTTCCAGTAGTGTTTTGAGAATTGGAAAAAGCGCTGGCATAAGTGCATAATATCTAGTGGGGACTACTTTGAAGGGGACAATATTAATGTAGATGAATAAATAAATATTTTTTTCAAAAAACGAAAATTCTGGGTATTTTTTGAACACAGTGGTATGTACCTGAAATTTTGATGATTAAAATAAGCTAGAATGCATACGAAAAACAAGCCAAATTTGTTAAAATTTTCTACAAAACATGTGCAATCCTGATATTTTAAAATTCTTTGATAAATATAAAGGAGTTTTTCTATAAATACAATGTCTTCTTTTAATTTTTCCTGAGTGTCCGGCTAACCCGGATGAGGCACGGCCCCAGTTAGTCCAAATCATTGAGGGGCTACTGTAGATTTAGCCCGCAAAAATATTACCATGATGAAGCAACTACTTTATTCTCTTAATGTGGCTTAATATTCTTATTTACTGGAGTCCAGCCTTGCATTTTAGTAGCCCATTACCATCAGTTAAAGATATTTAAGTAAAAAAAAGAAGCAATAATGATAGTCTTATAACAACCAAGTACCAGAAATGCCAGCATCAAAAGTAGATATGTATAACTGCTGAAGGGAACCACTTTTTAACGTTTGTTTTTTTTTTTATTGAAGACTCAAAATTTATACATCAAAGTTCTTCATAATTTTTATGTTTTCTGTCAAGTTATCCATAATTAAGTTAAATACCAGACACCTAGCTGTCTAACCCCATGTTCATTGTGATTTTATTACTAAATTTATTGTTGCTTCTTATTTTAGCAGCAGTAGGGTTAATGCTGGCATTTTTAAAACTAAATACAGGTCAGTGTGGCACATGAGCTAACTGACAAAATACACCACAAAGTATATAACAAAAAATTCAAAATCATAGATATTATGTAAAATTTTCATCTGAAACCTGAATGTCCGTGAAAATGGAATATTTGATCAAATGAAACTGTGTTCTTAATAATTTGTATTCACTCATTATTTATAATTAAAAATATAGTTGTAAGTTAGAGTTTGTAGTAGCAACACTCACTGATGATGATGACTTTGTCATTGAAACGAGTATGAGTAAATAAATAATTAATTTGTGAGTCTTGTGTATGTCCTTTATTTGTTTTTTCATTATTTATAAGTTCTTTTCCAATTACCCAATAATGAGTCAAATATCAGGGAAAATTGGATATTTGCTTGTCTAACTCTAGGTTCTTTGAGATTTTATGTACAAGTTTACTATTGGTTCTTGTTTTAGTGCAGCAGTTGGAGTTGATGCAGGAATTTTAGAAACTTAATGTGAAGGTAAGAATATGATATCTAGCCTCATAAAAACTGACAACATAAATTACAAAATATACAAACATAACAAACAGTTCAAAACTATAAATATTCTGAGGATGTCTTTAACTTGAAAACTGAAGTTCTAAAGGAACAAATGATTTGAGATGAATTGAAACCTGTGTGCAATTTCAAAACTTAACAGCTATTTAGAGTTAAGATATATGTTGTTAGAAAAAAAATGTTTATATCACTAATGCAATTAATATTTTAAAGGCAAAGAAAATTATACTGGATGTAAATAATATAGAGAAATCAAATAACAATGAGAGAAAACATAAGAACATTCCTTACCTGACAATGTTTGACAAATTCACCAAACTGTCTATCATGATGTAAATATTATAGAGAAATCAAATAACAATGAGAGAAAACATAACAACATTCCTTACCTGACAATGTTTGACAAATTCACCAAACCGTCTATCATGATGTAAATAATATTTATATATATCTACTGCATCTCGATGTCTACTACAAAATTCTCCATAAGCGGCTTTTAACCGAACAGCTTCCTGGCCTGAGAATTGTTCTAACAATACATCAGCTAGGTTTTCTACAACAGGAGCAGATCTTTGCCGCTGTCTCAGTCTGTGTAGGAACCTTAGATGGATGTCTGTTAAATCAGTAAGTCGAGGAAACATTCGACCTACATTTGGGCCTAATTGGAAGTACTTTTGCAGTCCATCCACAAACACCTGCAAAAGCATTTTAATTAAATTACAACATTATAAATATAATTATAAGAAAGAATATTTAGTTTGAAATCTAAACAATATATTTATTATAGGAATATTGTATCTCTTTTTTTGTACTACCACCAAACAGCTGTTAATATTAAATAAGGCAAAAGTTACTAATTTCGATAGTCGCCAAGTGAGAGCAGCATACGGCAGTGCCCCATTTATAAACAGCTAATTGGCCCAAACCTGATTTTTTCAGACCTTGTTAAAATAAAGATAAGTCAAGTTCATTCGGATGGCACAAGTCGATTAAAGAGAGTTGAGGAGAGTGTTGTGAAGGTACCAAGCAAGGAAAGCCTGTTTAGTTGGTACTGTGGGGATTTCTTCTGAACGATCCGACGTCGCCCCTAGGAATCAGATACTCGAAGATAACCTTTTTTATTTACAACACAACAACAAAAGGTAAATATTTTAAATTTATAAATAAAATATATATTGTAAGTATGCAAATCGCCCACGGGCCGAGGAGGGTTATTTGTCAAAATTTCTTTTAAGAAGGAGATATTCTAAATTCTATTTTGTGGAATAACTTAGCTATATAACTCTCCTACGGCAATGTGTATCAATTGTAAGTTATGAAAAAAAAATTAACCTTCAGAGGAAACAAGAATTTCTCGTTTGAAGTTCATACATTAGAAAACAACAAAAGCAGTTAGTTTCAATTATGACTAGAACAATTCTAAACATAAAGATACAAAAGGTATAAAGATATAGATTTTATATACATGTATCTAAAAATTGATACTTCCACAACTAACTGATAAATAAAAATCTACATAATGTACTAGTTGTGTCTAGACAAAAAAATGGAAGAGAAAGTTGTTGAAAATAAAACTGATTTTCCGTACTTCTTCATTTTGCCTATCATCATTACAATGATTATAATAGAAAAGATTATAAATAAATAAATATATATATATATGCGTGCACGTATGTGTGTGTGTGTGTGTACAATACAAATACATAAATACATATAATAATAAAACAATGTTCCCTGTTATTAATAATCAATAATATAAGATTATTTCAAATACAAGAAACAAAATGTTCAAAGCTTTTCAACAACTACAGTGCTGACATCTTCAAGGACAATTTTATTTTAACAATGATTTATATTTAACATATACTATTGCCAAATTTATTACATTGTTTTCATATCCTTTAAGACATTGAATGTAGCATTATAGTTTGACTGTATTTTCACTTGTTCACCAATGATTTGTTTGTAACATTATAATTATATATTTCTAGTGACTCACAAATACTTTCTTTAAACATTTATTAATTTCTCATATTATCAAAGGTTATCAAATTATAAATTGTTCTTAAAAAAAATTAACTGGTGAACAATTGCAATTACAGTCAAACTATAATACTGTATTAATTTTACACTACTTAACCAAGTGAATACGTAATTGCTTACTTGCTGACGCGTTTCAAAATGATCGTTCCTTTTACGAAGCTAACCCTTTACTCAGCTTCGTAAAAGGAACGATTGTTTTGAAACGCGTCAGCAAGTAAGCAATTACGTATTCACTTAGTTAAGTAGCGTAAAATTAATTTAATCAGTGAATTCAAGATGATTACATCAAGAAACTATAATACTGTATTTAGTATCTTAAGTGATATGGTCACTATGTAATAAATTTAGCAATATTATATGTTATTTATAAATAATCTGGTTATCATTAGAAAAATATTTTTTTTTGAAGATCCCTGCATTGTAGTTAGCAAACGAAGATTTGAATATTTTGTTTGATCTAATAAATATATTCTAATATTTAATATGATCTTATATTATAAAGAAAATGTGTGTTCAAATGTAGCTAGTAATGCTAGGGTTAAAGTGTGCTGTTATTTAAAAAAATAAAAAGCATTCAAATTCATAAAAACATCTAATATGGGAACTCGAACAATGATATAACAAACCGGTATATTAATAAAGGTCAAGCCCGTAAGCCTCCAGTTACTAAAGTAGTTTTTCCAGAGAAAGCAGTAATTTCCAAAATAAGGTGTGTGCAAAAGACGTTTGTTGCAAGACAACAAATGGAAGACAAGCCAAGATTGGTTAAAATGTGAAAACAAAGACAAGAGATGAGAAAATGAAACATTGAATGGGACTATATAAGAGAGGCTATATAACATCAAGGACTATATAAGAGAAGGCAGTGAAGTTTACTAGGAGCAGGAGAGTACAAAAGTTCTGGAAGCTCAAGAAGGATTGTAATCCTGGAAGTAGAGGAGTCCAAACCTGGGAGTTATAGATAAAAGTTCTACTATCTTGGAAATCAAGTGAACCCCGCCTGACCTAAGCCAATGCAAGAGAACACTGAAGATAGACTCAAATTCGACTCACGTACCATTCAACTAATTATTAAAGTTGAATATTTATAAATTTAAATGTCATCAAAGTAAATTCAGTAAAAGAGCATAATAACTAAATTTGTAAATACAAGCCATAACACAGCCGTAGCCTCATGCATAAATTCCATAAATTATATGATGTTAATTAAGATACTATTTTTTGAGAAAAATAAAATAGAAACAATGATAATGAAAGTTTAATTGGCTCTAAAGAAGTACAAGATGCTTCAACATAATTCCAGTCCTACATGGTTATCTTAATAACAATGAAGACAAAATTGATAAAACAACAGCTACAATTATAAAAGATGCTCTCAAATCTTTGGCCCCCAAGTTGAAGGCTTTTACTATTCATCCTATTATAGATAAATAAATGTTCTGGAAAGCTTCAGCAAGACAAAAATTAAACTAAAACAGGACATTTTAACAGCCTATGTGAAGAATGTTATAAAAACCTTACCTTTTCTAAAAACAAATCTACAAACAAATGAAATGTTGATAGTGATTTAAGGCTAAAACCATCTAATTCTATTGCAAATATTTGATGACTATAATGAGGGCGAGAAACAATTCATAAAATCTCATTGATTCTGTGTCTTAACTTTGACAATTTGTTTTTGAGTTTTTTTAAATAAGACAGCTAAACGAATAAAGTTTTTTTTGTATAAAACAATATTTCTTGATTTTTGCACAGTGAGTATCAATAATTATACTAATATAACTATAATTATTAAAAAAAAACACTTATTAAAAAAACTTAAACACACTTAGCCATGATTAGGTTAATTAATTGAGATTTGTCAGGTTGTTTTGTAATGTTAATTTGATTTAAATTGTGTATTTATAACTATAAATGTAATTTATTCCTGACCTGGTAGTCATTGTACCTGTAGTAGCAGTTAGGCTTTTTCATTTTTTTATACAATTAAATATGTAAAGTTTGTAAAGTTATGTTATTAATGTAAAAAAAAGAATTTTTATCTGACGTTACCCGTTTTAGTTTTATGTGTATTGTTTTATAATTATCGAAATTTCATTGTGCTATGTTTATTTGTGAGCTAGTGTTATTATTATTGTTATTTTTAATTGTGTATTTATGTATTGTAGGTTTTAAGATGACAACATACCAATTATTGAAACGCTGCCTCTATAAATAAATAGTTATACCTAACTGCCAAGTCAAGCGATTTTATTTAACAATATTTAAAAAAATTAACTTACCTTCTGCATCACCCTTAATGTGAGGCAGTGGTGTTTTTCGGTTAGTATAAACTCATATATGTGTTCTTGTCTTTTTATTTCTTTTTCTTTCAATTTTTTTGTAATCTGTAACACATAAATACAACATTGATAATTTTACAACACAACATAGTGTATTTAAAAAAAACTTTTAAAGTTTTTAATTTTAAAGATTTTGAATATAAAACAAAATATTATATTGCATATAAACAACTGATACCTCTTTTCCAACTGTAGGTGTCCAGGAATCTGGCTCCTCATCCTGGAGTCCAAGGAAAGGATCAGTGTCTAGATCATAGGCAGTTATTGGACCTGAGTTAAAAAAATATTTACATGTTTACTTGATGTAACTGTATTATACACATTGCTGATAAAATATACTTTCATTGAAATTATTTCCAAAATTCACTTCTACTTCCAAATGAAAGGGCTGTCTAGATAGTGAGATACATTTTGGACTGGAATGGAAGCAGATTATTATATATAGCTGGATTATATAATCCAGCATTTTATTATATGAGGGTAATTTATAAAATAAGGTTCCCTATGCTGTTAAGAAAGATTGCGAAGTGCTAGGAGAGATCTGCTAACACTATCTTACTTATCAACTCCCCCTCTCTCTGTCCCCACTACTCCCGCCTCGCTACATTGCTCAGTGCTAGGCTGGCAGCCTTCAAAGATAGAGCTCCCTATCGTTGTTACCGCCAGTTGCAAAATTCGTGCTGCGATACGTTTTTTAAATGCAAAACGGATTTCGCTTATTGACATTTATCGCCAATCATCGAAGTTTATGGGGAAAAGTGTATATCTGTTCAACATGTTCATAAATGGTGAAAAGAATTCATTGAAGGCAGCACGAAAATTCATGATGAAGACTAGAGCGGAAGGTCTTCAGTTTCAGACAGTATTATTGATAAAGTTGAAAGAATATTGCTTGAAGATCGGAGAATCTCCATTAACGAACTTGCTTTGCATATTCCTGAGACTTCCAACACCACAATTCATAACATTTTAACCAAACAATTAGGCTATTACAAAGAGTATGCACGAATGCTTACAGTAAACCACAAACAGCAATGTGTCAAGTGTGCCCAGCAGTTTTTGCAACAATGTGAAGACAACAAAGAAGAATTCTTGGATTCTATTATTACAGGTGATGAAACATGGGCGTTTCACTTTACCCCCCAAAACCAAGCAGCAATCATGTGAATTTCATCACTCAACTTCGCAGAAGCTGAAGACATTTAAACCAACAGTCTGCTGGGAAAGTCATGGAACTGTCTTTTGAGACAGGAAGGGCCTGCTTTTAATCGACTTTTTGCCTCATAGAACAACAGTAACTCCGACAGATATTGTGACACATTAAGAAAACTGAGACGTGGGATCCAGAACCATCAAAGAGGAAAATCGTCCAGTGGTGTGAAGCCTATCCATAACGAAGCTCGACCTCATGTCTCACATCAAACTCAAGAACTGCTGGCAGATTTTGGCTGGACTGTTGTGTCCCCCCCCCCTACAGTCCGGACCTAGCCCCTAGGATTATAATTTATTCCCAAAATTACTACGCTTCAGTATTAATGATGAAGTCAAGGAAGAGGTTACTCGATCCCTCAAAGGTTTTTTATGAATGGGAATAGAAAAGTTGGAGCATCGTTTTCAAAAGTATTTGGACAGAAATGGCGATTAAGTGAAAAAAATAGTGCAGGTTTTTAACTTTGAAATGATGCATTACATTAAGAACAAAAAAAAGCTGTCTATTTTTAAAAATCATGGGAGCCTTATTTTATGAATAACCCTCGTACTTTAGAGAGAAAATCATGTTTTAAAATTTTTGCTGTAATAAAAATTCTAATGAAATGTGAGGTGAAACAAGTGATTTTGTCAGTAAAAAAAAACAAAGCAAATGAAATTGATTGGCTCATTCTATAAATTGTATGAGGTTGAAATAATGGTAGATAGGTCAAGATTATGGTGAATTTTGTTTAAAGTTCTTTTTGGCACAACCTTGATTTTTTATATGGGTTTGTTGTTTCTGCTGTTCAGGAAGAACATATGTGTTAGAGTGTAATTTGATTTGTAAAGCTAAAGAATGAATGTATGAAGTCTCAAAACTTTATAAGTATCTTTTAATTAAACATCCTGAATGTGTAAGAAAATCTTTCAATTTTTTTTAAATCAAGAAAAGAAATTATTTCCATGACTAAACCCACCATAGAAAAACCTTCAAAACAGTACAATTTAAGTGGTAGAAAAGGTCAGATCACAGGAAGATCTTATCGTCCCCACACACAAAAATAGTATTAAAAAAATTGTGGTAATGCACTGTTAAATAAAAAAATGTATAACCAACAAAAATTTTGTTTCAAACATAACCACAAAGAACTGATGAGATGACAGAAAATGTGAAGGAATATTTCATTAAAGTTTTGAAACGAAGTATTTGCTGCAAATTTTTTTGCTCATATTTTTTGCTGCAAATTTATGAGAGTATTGATGTTGCTGGCTCAGTCATCAGCTTTTTTCTTTTCAAGTTGAATGGCAATACTCAAAAAAATGTTTTTTGTCGGTTTTTGCTGATGAAAACAACTGGCAGAAAAAATTTTAAAATCTGTTGATGGGTTTATTAAAAAAATGAAGTAGCTAGGTTCAAGTGTGTTATTGATGGGACATGAGTTAGTTGCCAAAGTAGGTTGCTCCTCTGCTTCCACGGACACATTATAGTATATATAGAAAGTCTATTGCAGTTAAAGATTTGGAACAGACTACAAAAAAAATCTCTAGATGATGCAGTAAAAATGGTCAACTTTATTAAAGTAAGCCATAAAATCTCTAAACAGTTTATTGATTTGTATAAAGAATTGGGGGGTAAAGAAAAACGGCTTTTGCTGCACTGTGAAGTTTAGTGACTGTCAAGAGGTAAGTCTTGTCAAGATTGTTCGAATACTGCACCAAACTCAGAGCTTTCCTTATACAGAAAACTGTGAGTGTAAACTTGCAAGATTTTACTGAAACTGCGTGAAAGATAAAAAACATATTGAAAGTTGACTAATACAGCCGATAATTTCTGTGCTACAAATGTTCTTAATTTAATTCTTCCAGGGCAAGGACATTAAATCTGTTAAAGTTTTTTGGGAAAAATAAAATAAAAGCAATGATAATGAAAATTTAACGGGCTCTAAAGAAGAGGAAGAGTTTTCGACATAATTCCAATCCTACACAGTTGTCTTAAACGAGAGTTTGTCACCATCTGTACTCAGTGGTAGCCAAGCACTATTGAAGGTGTTGGTTTTATATACATAATAAACTAAAATGTACTAAGATTTAGAGTAAACTGTTTTAATTTTTCTCACCAGCTAACCTCTAATTAACTTAATAAACTATATGCTATCCTGTAACCAGCTTGTTGGAATCTTTGATCAAACTAATTTGACGTTTTGGCGCACACACAAACACACTCACACACATATATATAATTAATGAACAAAAATATTTCAAATACAGTGAAACCTGTCTTAGACGGACCCTGTGTTAGGTGGAATCCCGTCTATCGCGGAAAACTTTAAAAGTCCCGACTGTCGCCTATTTAATTTACCTTGTTATCAACCTTCATAAGCCGGAAACTGTCTAACGCGGAAGCGGAATAAGCAAAAGGATGAGTGATACGTATTTACTACGTCTTAGTTCTGCATAAGCCGGAAAATCTAATCATATACATGCTGTAAAATATAAAGTTACAATGACTTCCGTTTGGATAAAATACGGTTTATAATATATTTTTTTATCATAACAAAATTCACAAGATAGGTCTGCTTAATTGTAACGGGTCGTATTTATTTCTGAGGATTCTGTAACAACGTTAAGGATTACTGATATGCACAAGATAACGCAATGGTATACAAACATCCATAATTTAGATAGGCTATGTGTCAGCACTCGTTTCCTTCAAGATAACGCAATGAATGGTTTACAAACATCCATGGCCAGACATATTGATTGATATATTGAAAGGCGAGAGACCGCTTCATTCTAAAAGACAAAAAACATGCGCAAATAGAAGAAAAAGAAGAAATTGAAGACGGACCGGTCGTAGAAAACAAAATATAAACATTTGGCGAGGCTTTAATGAAAATTTGTGAGTTAGAAGATTTCGCGGTACGTATTAACAGCCCGAAAATGCGTCACCATTTGTTACAACTAAAAACAATAACTGAAACACAAGCAAGTAAAACTAACCTTTTAAAACAAAAGTCAATGCTAGATTTTTTCAAGCCTACTTGATTTTCTTTTATTTTACGTAAGCCTACTATGTACAGTATTTAGACTAAATACAGTAAGAGGAAAAATATAGTTTTTAATAAATTGCATCATTAATTCATAAATTTTGTTGACAAGTGTGTGTTTTAGTTTTATAGATTTAGTGTTTTCTATTAAAAATGTTTTGTGGAGAAGGATAAAAGGATGCTGCATTAAAAGGTAAGATTTTTATTATGTAATGTAGGTTTTAACATTTTCTGTAGTGTGCATAGCCAACTCCACCTAGAAAACAAGGTTTGTGAGTTGTGACGTCACAGGGCACAGGCTACGGGCTGTCATTAGGCAATCAAGATAACTGATATTACTGTTGAATGACGTTTATTTAGACGTTAAAATGTGATAGTTTTCTTGTGATTTAATACACTTGCTTTATATGTTGAAGTGTTATCTCTGTAGGAAATAAACAGTCAGTACTTAATCGAAAATAAATAATTAAATTAAATACTGTATTAGAACATGGTATAGCGCCATACAGCTGATCAGTAGAAATAATAGTCTTATAGCTAAGAATCCCCACGGCCTACCCTCACCCCAACCCTAAAAATAGACTCGGCAAACGTTTCCGTGATGTTATCATCATACAGTACACTACTACTGTATAAGCCGGAAACCTGTCTTAGACGCAAAAAGATGGCGGTCTCAATGGATTCCGGCTTAAACAAGTTTCACTGTATAAGAATTGTTTTAATATATAAATTAAAAATATTTAAAAAACAAGAATACTTTTAATGAATATATTTATTCAAAGCTTTTCGCCGATAAAATTGTACCAGCATCTTCAGGAAAATAATTATCTAATAAAATAAGATTTTATTAGATAATTATTTTCCTGAAGATGCTGGTGCTATTTTATTGGCGAAAAGCTTTGAATAAATATATTAATTAAAAGTATTCTTGTTTTTGAAATATTTTAAATTTATTAACTATATTACAAGAAAACCTATCAGCATATTTAATATATATATATATATATATATATAAAGAACAAAAGTCAAAATACAAATACAAGAATTATATTTGAATTTACAATTCAAAGCTTTTCGTTGGCTAACAGTACCAACATCATCAGGAATATTAAACAATTCTATATTTATATATATATGCGATATATATATATATATATATATATATATATATATATATATATAGGAATTTTTTGGACTTGATAGGAGACTGACAGACTTACCTAAAGGCAATAGTCCAAAACTGCAATCTCTTGGAAATAAGCACATATAAAACACTTAACCCATTCGCTTACAATTTTTTTTACACCGACTAAGCCATAAAAAACTATTTTTTAGACCATTTTTAAAGGTTTTTGTTGATTACTTATTTTTAGTTCATATTTATGTTTCTTATGGAATCTATTGTTATTTTTTTATTCACAAATACATTTACTTTCAAAATATATACTAATATTTATAATATCTTTTCTTTTATAATTTAATAATATGTAAACAACTAAGATGTTTCAATGAAAAATATCAAACTTTATTTTTTTTATTTCAATTATCCTAAAGTAAAAGCATAAATTACCATTGGAAATACTCCAAAATATTCTTCAAGGTGCAACGAATATGTTTCAATTTCACAAGTAGTTAGAAAAGTTAACTTTTGTGTTGTATACTTTTAAACATTCTAGTAGGTGATGTGCGACGAGGCACAGTCCACACTCCCACCGACTGGTTCTTTGGCCTTTTAGTGGGCTTAAGTGGTTTGGAATTTTTTCTTTAGGCCTACCCCTTCTTGGTTTACCTCTATCTCTAGTACTAATTCTAATAGGCCTAGGACAAGGATCAAGAAAATTATGGGCATCAGCCTCCTCACTAGCAGTAGGAGACAGAGGGGCAATTATTCCATCAAGGTAGATTTGATCGAGTAGCTCAATTAGATTGGAATTCTGTGAGCTTTCATCATCTGAATTAGATGGTGAAATGGATGGTCCATATCATGGACATTTATATCAGAAATTACATTATTTACATCTAGTGGAGTCCTAGGCCTAACATAACTACAAGAGGGCTGCTCAAGTTGCAACTTATCACTTATTGCAGAAAAAGGCAGTTACATTTTTCATGATGTGGTGAACCTGTTATATTACAGTCTATTATGATTTTATTCTATTCATTACCTACATCTACATCTATTTAAGATTCAATGTCCAACTGTCCTATTTCATTATCACTCAAATGTTTCATCAAACAAATCACTGTCCCATACTCCAATAATTCTTTCAATTTCACAATCCTTCAACTCCTTCTCACTTTCATCAACAAATAAAATATTAAATACACTCATTTTTAACTTAAAAAGAACACAAATAACAAATTAAAAACAATTTGGTTAGCTTATAAACATATCCCACACAATACGACGTAAACAATGTCAGCTGATCGGTCGCCAGATAAAACGTAATTATTTAAAGAACGGACAGTCCAAAGAAGATAAAAATACTACCATTGGAAAGCCCAAAGCCTGTAGAATAAGATGCATATGCGATCTATTGGATTTAATGAGAACTAACTCGACACAAATGAGTTATATTGGAGGATGGCGATTCACCGTCGCTTCACAGAATGGCACACTGGGCCGCGACGACGGATCGCCGTCATTGTAAGCGAATGGGTTAATACACTTTTATTTGAAATATTTCGATCAACATGATCTTCTTCAGTCAAGAAAGAGAAAAACAAAAACTCTTTTTGTTTGTGTTTTTGTTTTTCTCTTTCTTGACTGAAGAAGATCATGTTGATCGAAATATTTCAAATAAAAGTGTATTAAGTGTTTTATATGTGCTTATTTCCAAGAGATTGCAGTTTTGGACCATTGCCTTTAGAACTAACATATATATATATATATATATATATATATATATATATATATATATATATATCACTTTCACTATATGTACTTAAACAAAAATCTTACTTGGTGTTTAAATACATATAGTGAAAGTGATAAATGAATACAAAAAAAAAAACAGTGTTTGTTGCAAAGTTTTATATATATATATATTCAATTGTTTCTATTTAATTTTAAATAAATATTATTTTAAACTTACTTTCATCCAAAAACTCGAAAGGTACTAAAGGAACATCATCTGGGTAGCTAGAAAAATAAATGGTTTATTTCATACAGTTTGAAATAATTATCAATATTTTTAAAATGTTTAATTATTACTAGAAAGTATCAGTTATAAAACAATTGAAACTAGACTTAGCAAACAACTTATTAACAAGACCTCTTGCAGCTGTGTGTCCAAACATGCAAGTTTTGTACAGCCCCATCAAATTACAACATATTAATAGAACACACGTACGATATAAGAGGATACTGACCTTAACATGATTGTTTAAATGTTTACTCAGTTTATTCAACTGTAAGATATAGTAGTGATATAATACATAGTGAAAAGCTATTTTCATGAAAACAAAATTAACAATAAATATTCAGTTTTTAGCTATTGTTGATTTTTCAGTAAGTTTGCAGTAACTCCTAACAAATAAGACATTTCCCTTTAAATACGGCCTTCTATTATTTCAGCAATGTCTGTCACTCAGTTGTTTAATTATTTTGAAGCCACAGGTAAGTTTGTTTGCCATATGTCACTCCCTAATTGCTATTACTCTTAATTTATGAAGACAGTATTTGTTAATGAATTTTACTTCCTCTGGTACATTATTTATTTCATTAATAATGACCATGTAAGTATTATTACTACCATGGGATTTCTAAGCTCTAATGTTTTATTAATAGAAAATCCAGCATTTAATTGGCTAGTATCATTATTTTTTCAAACCATAAAAATAACAGTTTTTCAAATCATTTATTCAATGCTTTTCAAACCAGATGAAATGGTATGAGATTAATCAAAGAATTAATTAGTCTATGTATTACGTTTAAATAAAATTTAATAGACTTTTCTTCAACTTTTATGCTTTTTATAATTCAAATTATCAACTCTGAAACCATTATTTATTTGTAGCTGTATTCTTATAATTTCCTTTGCTAAATTTATTAATCTAATATATTTTAAACATTCTTTTCACAAAACATTAAGATATAACTGCATATTTAAATTTTTCTCTACTTTTTATTTCAGAATTTTAAAAATCTTAAAAGTAAAAAGGTTTTAGACTTAATATACAAAACATTTATTGCTTAAAAGCCAAATATAAAATGTTAAATGGTCTACAGAATGGTCTGATGTCTAAGTAAGGGGATAATAACTTACTTGATGCCATCATGTTGATGGGGTTGCTGCTGATGATGATGATGACCATCTTCTTTATCTTCGTTGATAATTTGACTAAAAATAAAAGACGAAATGAATCAATCTGTATTCTTATTAATGGACAAAGTAAAAGCGAATGTATTAGATGCAAACTAACCTTGTGCAGATTTCAAATCAATCAGACCAATCAATTACATCTCAAGCAAAAGCAAAAAAACATAGCAATTTATATTTATTAAAGTAATGCCAAATACCAAATAATTTAGTAAGAAAATTTTCCAATTTAATTCAAGTTCAAGCACTCTTAACCATATAAAAATTATCATATCATATAGTAATATATAATAAAAACTTAGTGACAATAATAATGAACAACATCAAATTTGGTAGAGTAGGGCAGGAGAAAGCAGAGAGCAGAAGTGGTCAAAGGAAAAAAGCTAAAGCTGTTTTAAATAAGCTGAAATTTAGAATAATAATAAAAAAAAATAATATTATTCACAGAAGATGAAATAATCATAAACGTATAAACTACAGAATTATGTAATGCAATAAATCTAAAGACAATAATTAATAATACCATGTTCTAATTTATGTTACTTGAATAAAATGTAGCAACACTAACATAAATAATACAAAAAGATTTGTGTATACACAAATACACACAATAAGTGTATACATAATAAAACACACAATACATACTTTGTGTACTATTTATTAATAATAAACCATAGTAAATTATTCCAGTAATTAGTGAACTCAAACAAAATTTTAACTCGTATCTACACACTGTTCACTAAATACAATCTACTTTTTAAAATATCTTATCCATAGTAAGTAACTTCAGTACATACTATCAATAAAAATATTTGTTTATTTTAATAAACTCATGAAATCGTATATTCACTATTTTAAAAAAGTCTACTGTAATAAATTATCTTTATAATTATATATATTTCATTACTATATTTACTTAACACTCTTAGTTAAAATGAATACACTTATATTTATTATTCCCTTTTTTATCTACTAAAATCACTCACCTACCCCTATACACATATATAATATAAATAAAAAGCTAATATTAGCAACAGAAGTGATTATTGTAACTGCTGAACCATTTTAAAATGATTTGAAACAATAATAAATTAAACATTTCCTCTTTATTTTAAAATTATATAAAGTATGTTCACTTTGTGACAATAAGGTAAATATCATCTTCAGAAACTATACCACTTTCTAAACATGTGAACAACTCAATATCATGAATTATTGGTTTAAAGCCTACTCCACAGTTTGTTAAATACTTTCATCATAAAAAAAAAAAAAAATGAAAAAGGCAGTGATACAAACTCTTTGTCTAAAAGATATTATTTTATTTTGTTAACATAGTTCTAAACTTGAATGATTTTTTTAGTGTTTTAATTATGAATGTGTAGTGTTTAATCAGTCATTTGTATAATTTATTCTGCTCTTGTACTTATGACAACAGAGCATTCACTTGTTGCTTTTATATCAATCTTAAAAGTAGGAAACAAAACAAATATAATCTCAAAACAAATGAAAATTAATTATTTAAATTTAATAAGTTTCAACATTTAAAAACAATATAAAAATATTACAAACTTTATTAATATAAACACCTAAAGTTACCAAAATATACTGTACATGCATTTTTTCAAAATTTACAATTAATTTAAATATTAATTCTGTAAAAGATATTGTGTGACTGACTGGGCAAGTAAATTTAACCCAGACTTTATTGAAAGAAATTATGCAATATTTAAAACCTTTAGGAAAAAATCAGATTTTATATGTTATAATAATTATAGATTTGAATCCTACAAATAATGGAATTGATATGTATTTAACTGAATAGGATTTAATAATAATTATGAAATCCTAATCAATTGCTTTTTTGTATTAGTTTTTTTATATCCTAATTTAAATATTGTTATGTAAAGTACAATTCGCTTTTTAATATAAAATGAATTACGAAGGTTGTGATCACTATTTCATTTATGTTACTAACACAATCCCTTACATTTTGAAGATATCTCGAAAATACCTGTAATACATTTAAGAAATTTGTACATTGCATTAAATGTACAGCACTCTGTCTGTGTTCACATGTAATACTAAAACACCAGCTGTGCTAACAGTCAACCTGCTGATGTCATGTGCAATAGTGTGTCAACACAATTACAGAGACTCAATCATTTACCACAACACTAAGCAAATTATTCCTTTCAAATTAACGACTTAAAACAATAACAAGATTAGTATGAAGTCCATGCTTGAATTTTCACAAAATTCAAGAAACAATATGACTTTAACTTGTGGGTCCTCAAGTTTAGTGTTTTTTTTTTTAAATTGTAACTTGTTAAATATGGAACTAATATCAAATTAATAATTAATGGTCAGATTAAATTGTAAATATAAATCAGATCCTGGGATAATCTTCTCAATTAATTTTTGAAATGTTTGTCTACATATTACATCATAAATCAGCTTAGTATGATTTTTAGTTGCAACAGGTTTTTTCTATTTACTACGAGGTAACATCAAATAACATTTTCACAAATATTTACAGCTAATTGGTATTGAGGTTTGTGGTCAACAATTTGTTTACCAAAATATAAAATATGTAGACATAAATTTGTAAATAATTTTATAAAGAATTGAGCTGCAATAATATATTTTGCTCTTGAATTTAGGTTTGGTAAGACAATTTTTCTATATGGAATGGAAAGGCTTTACAGATCATTCAAGATATTACAGGATTGATTTAATATTTAGAATTAACATACCATCAATTAGTCCTACCAATTTATCACTAATTAATGAGCAACAATCAGTGTAATATTCTACTAGTTGTTAGGAATATACTGTGGTTTAATTTAATAATAAATACACAAAAACCTCTTAACCAGAAACCTTCTTTATTTTACCCTTATGTACATTTCAGTTACCAAGAAACCATCCTCAGAGGGATAACATACAAAGACTGACTACAAATAACAGTCTTTGTATGTTATCCTTCCGAGGATGGTTACTTGGTAACTGAAATGTACATAAGGGTAAAATAAAGAAAGTCAGTGGTTAAGAGGTTTTTGTGTATTTATTCTATTTTACATTTTATATTTTTTGTCACAACAAATAAAATTTACCTAGCTTATTTAATTTTAATCATCTGTTCATTCCTATTTATTTTAAAACATTTAAAATTAAAGTTGCTTATTGTAATCATCTTGAATTTACTGATTAAACTATAATTTATTAATGCATAACTAAGTAAATACTCAAGATCTTACTTGCTGACGAGTTTCGAAACAATTGTTTCATTTACAAAATTAAGCCTTAATAAATGCTTAGCTTTGTAAACGAAACAATTCTTTTGAAACGTGCCAAGTTAGCTCTTTAGTATTCACTTAGTTATGTATTAATTAATTATAATTTAAAACTATGTATAAAGTAGAGTCTCGATAATTCAAGGTAGATGGGAAATACAGCTCAGGACTAGATGTCAATCCAATAATATTGATTTATTCAGGCACCGCTTGTCCCCTGAAGTGAAAACAAAGGCTTTAAACTAGTATTTTGCTCTTCCCAATGAGCTGGAGCTGATATTTTAAACACAGGTTAGGGTTGGATAACGATGCAATATTACATATTAAATTATTTACAACCTGAGGCGAAGGCATGGGCTTTAAATTCATGTTTGATTAGAAATACACTCGATTTCTTTTCAACTAATAAATTTCCTACAATTAATAAGATAATAAACATAAGTCATTTTTTGAAACTGACTAAAAAAATAAAACAAATTTTTCTAGACATACTTAAAGATTAGTCATCTTTATAATCTCATACAGATTCATAATCTAATACAAACTGATCTGAAGTTATTTTTGAATTTTAAGAAATATGAAATTATTTGTGAAGTTCAAAACAAAAAACGTAGGTTCATGAAGTAGATAATTGATTGAATTGTAACCATAGCTAATTTTTAGTACAAACTATTGCATGCGGAATAAATTTGCCTATTTTTGTGTTTTCAATTATAAGTACTTTAATTTTATTATTAAACTTCACAAGTGTCTATTTCAATCTTTATAGGGTTACAAATATAACTTATCAGTAAATATGACTAGTAAAAGTTATTTTATATTTTTTAGTATATCTTTATAAGACTTCTGACAAAGCAATGTTTATGATGACTGTCTCAGAATATACAATAATACTATTTGTTTTGCAAAGTTGGCCGAACTTATGATGGAAAATGTGTTTATTGTAGAAAAAGTGTTATAATTTGCGTCATTCGAGTTTCCTTTGGGGATATGAGTTATATAACACTATAAGGCTTTAGTTTAAAGGTTTATAAGCAATTACAAGGGTTATTCCATCATATATAAGATTACTAATAAAAAGTCATGTAAAAATTAAAACACGCCTGAATACCCATGCCATGCTTTGAGTGTTAAACAACGCCAATTTGATTAACTTTGTTGCAGTGCTGTTTATGGTGTTAATACAACCATTCAAGAAACAGCGGAACTACAACAAAAATGTCCATTGTACTATCAGAACCAAAAATGTTTTAAAACTATTTCACATACAACAAATTTTGTTCAGAAAAAAGCCTTTCCATGGGATCCCCATACCAAGAATCCTTTCTGAAAAATATGGAACAAAAATACATCTTATAACAAATGTTCATCTTATACAACAATAAACAAATGAATAAATAAAAAAAATATGCATTGGCACAGATAAATAAGCATTTTAGGGCTATATAAAAAAATCTAAAAATTCTACTAATAAATAAACTAAGCAAACAATTAAGCTTTCATACTCAAAACAAAAGAATACAACAGAATCAACTTCCAAGATTTGACAATCATATAACAGAACAATTACACAAATGTAAAATATGTAAAAAGTGTAACACATCATTAATTACAACTATTTCAATTAAACAAACAGCATTCCTTTTCATGTTACACAGTCAAATGAATAATACAGTCAAAATGCAACCATAAACGAATAAAACAAATACAATGAATTCAACACAAGTAAACTAAATCATACAATAAAACATAAACACACATTAACAATGTATCAAATAAAAACACAAAACCAAGACTGTAAATGCAATAAAAATCTGCTTAAGATTGAAACAAAACAAAATTAACATGCCTCACATTTCACAAATGTAAACAAAAAAACAGCTTCAGCCTTTTTATGAACTCAAAAACACCTTAGCGTTCAAAACAAATTTAATACAGCCTAACAAATATCTATATACAAAAACAGTATTAACACAGACACACACTTTGACAAGGGTATACAAAACAGGATTTAACTGTTTCTCCTGGTTTCTATATAAACAGTCATGACTTCACTGTTGTTACAAGGAATATATCAAACACATTAAAACATACAACCACAATCAAGTATAACCGAAAATATAGACAACTACACTAACAACATTAATAGAAACTTACAAATTTTACACATCATATACAACAGGAGAAAATAAACACTACAAGAATTTCATATTGCCGAAAATATAGACAGCTAACTAAACTAAACAACATTAACAGAAACCTACAAACTTTACACATCATATACAACAGGATAAATAAACACTAAAAGAATTTTTTTTAAATAATAAAATCCACAAAACCAGCCGCATTGCTTTAACAACAAAATACACATCTAATTCAAACATAAGTTTTCCACACAAAATATAACAACTCTTACTATAAACAATTTATGTTCATAGATAACACATCAACCGATGTCTCCTACCTACAGGTCATTTTAGATTATGGGAAGTAGAACTATTTACAAATTGAACAATTTAAAAATATATGAAATGAGCAAAATTAGTCTATACATTACTAACCCATAAGGTTACAAAATAATTTAATAGCAAAAATATGAAAATTAAAAATACCATAGGAACCACATCCCTCCACATGGTACAGATATTCCCTCTGTAAAATGGGGAATCAGACAGTGCAACAAGTGGCCTTTAACTAACCTAGGCAATCCACTTCCTGCCACCCCAATTGTTGTTCAGTGATTACTAAGTTAGTCCCTGTATTGTCTCATTAGTTGAGTTACTGAGCATAAAAAGTTGAATAGAAGGTTATGGCCAACCTATACCTCTATAGTTTTGTTTTTGAATCTATACCACTAAAAAAGGAATGTAGATAGAATGCTAATTGTTTAAAAAATTAGTGTAAATGATGTTATTTTATTAAGGACAATAGTTACAGAGTCTAATTTGTAAGTAATTATTGCATAACTAAGAGAATACTGTAGAACTTACTTAGTGATGTATATCGAAACAGTTGTTTCTCTTGAGTAGACGCTTAGCTTTGTAAATGAAACGATTGTTTCAAAACGCGTAATCAAGTAAATTCAGAAATTTACTTAGTTATGCAATAATTACTTATATTTTAATCAGTGAATTCAAGATGACTACAACAAGCAACTTCAACTCTAATTTGTAATGAAACTGTTGCTGTTCTAAATAAATGTAACATTTGTCTCCATTATAAAACTAAACATTCCAAGAGCTTCTACGCTCAATAGTTACAAAATGATCTTAAAACTATTTACATAACAATTCACTATATTTCATCAGGAGTCATTTACGAAGCATAAACAATATAAAATGGCTGTTAAAACAGCAAACATATGTTTGTTGTATTTTGGGTGAAGATGGGAAATCTTTTACTGTTTGACAGTTTTGGTAAAGGAGTGCACTTCAAACACTAATGAGATGATCTTTACTTACAATTTAGTTTATTTTTACTTTCAATTAGTAAACATTTTCCCATATTATGTAATTTTTAATTTTTGTAATTTGTTATTATCTATTGTAGTTTAAATAATAGAACTTTGAATCTGATACTTGAAAATATTTCTTAATTTTGTATACTAATTCTTGGCCATACATACAGGCAGCTAGTTATCCATAGACGGTAAACATTTTTATGGGCGGGTAGACCGATCATTGTTTAAAAATTAATTTAGTATTTAAAGTATCAAAAAAACCTAAAATTAGGGAACCTTTGCAAAACAATGTTGTACTAATGCTGCACAAAGCAAGCTTACTAATTACACGAAAAACCTTTTACAAGAGAAGTCAGGTATGACCCTGTCTTAGTTTTATAATCATATATAATTTGGTTCTGATGTTAAAAAGGTTGGGGTCACTGCATTAAAAAATAACTAAAACAAAGAGGAATACAGACAAAAGATTTCAAGAGCTTGATCTCACCAATAAAAATGCACTGAGACAGTATGTAATAAATTTCTTGAGAAAATTGTACTTTAATAGTTTTTAAACATAAAACAGAATATAAAAGCCGATGTGGTCTGTTTTCGAGGTACAGCCAGATCAGAAAGTCAATGGGAGTATATGGATAAAAGAATTGGTGTCCTGTTTAACTTAAAAAAAGATCATAGAGAAGTGAGAGAGTAATAAAAAGGAATAGAGCATGGAGATTGGAAAAACAGACGAATTTAAGGGAAAAAAAGTAGCGGTAGTTAAAACACATGATTTGTATTTAATTTTAACCCTTAGCACTCGACTGTCGGGGGAGCCCCGCCAAGTGTATATTGCAGTTTACTCGTATGTCGGGAGTCACCCAACATGATTTTCAAATGCCTATAACTCGTCTGCAGCGAAGCTCACGACATTCAATCTTTTACCGTTTGGTGCTACACTCTATTGAAAATAATGTGAACTAAGTTGAAAATGCCTAGGAATATGTGAGTCATCACAAAATCTAGTTTGCCGCTACGTTGTAAGCTGTAAGTAGGTTACAGTTTGGCCAGTTATTTGTTTACTCGTAGTTTTGCCGTGGCTTCACGTGCAATTAGTGATTCTGAAATTCCTGATCTTTTACTTGATCCTGATTTATTAGAATGTAGTTCAGTTTCATAAACAAAATAACTAAGCCAACAGGTATTTGTAAATATAACCAGTTTATGGGTGGTATAGATTTAGCTGTTCAATATAATGAACCGTGCAGTTTTACAAAACGAACAAATAAATGGTGGAGGATAATGTTTTTCTGGCTATTAGATGTAGCTGTAGTAAATAGTTCTATTATCTATAATAACAAAAAAAGGAAATGAAAGAAAATCCTGTTAAAAAAAAATAGTTTCGCCAAAACTTGGTGAGGGAACGCATTGGTGATATCAGGAATAACCCGTATAGTGAGAGGGGTTGGCTGTCAACTACTGACAAAGAAGAAAGACTGAATTGGAAATTACATTTAATCTTTTCCAATGATAAAAATACTTCTAAGGATTGTGTAGTTTGCAGTAACAGGAAGATAAAAGGAGGTAGAAGGGAAACAGTTTTTTACTACAAAACATGCGGCAGAAAACCAGGACTTCATCCGGAAGACTATTTCAAAGATATCATACTCTGCAAAATTACAAATAAGATAATAAAATCATGTACGAGAAAACAAAGTTTTCCATAAACAATAATGCAACCTGCAGGTGAGGAATTTGTCCCAATTTAATTACAAGCGGGGAAGCAAAACATGTTACAAAAATCCGAGCGCTAAGGGTTAATGAGTTGTAACAATAATAAAAAAATAAAGTCTTGTATGGTAAAATCTGATTTCCCTTCTAACAACAATCATAAACAGGTGAACTTTAAAAAAAAAAAATCTTTTAAAACTTATTGGAATTGACACAAAAGCTGTAAACTAAAACTACGAAAATTCTAACTAGTTTAATTATTTTAAAAAGCGGTTCACATATCTTTTTCAGAAGACTATAAATACTTTCCCTTTAAAAAATCTGCATAAAATATACTACCAAAATTTAAATATGGTTTGTGTTTGTTCCATAAAATATGTTAGAAAGATTTCTGAGATGAAAATATGCAACTCTTTTATAGCAGTTTAATACCTTTGATATGCCAGAACTTAAAAACTACGACAGAAATTTAATGATGCTACTCATTTGATCTTACATCTAGTGTGGCTACTCAATAACAATAAACCTCCAATATGGCTATTGTACAGTCATTAAGACTAAATCAATAGTGGTTTATATAAAAAAATATGTTTACGAAACATTTATAATATACTTATAATTCTACTAATTTCAATGAATTACAAATTATCTTATAAATTAACTAATAATCATTTAATTATTAACAAAATATTAACAAATTTTAAATTCTTTTTATAAAAAACATAAAAATAAATTTTTAACAAAAACACATTAACACATACAACATAAAACAGATAGAAAGTGAGAGAAAATAGAAAGAAAGGAAGCAAAGCAAAGGATGACTAGGGTTGTGATAAACTTACTTTACTCCAAGTTTGGTTGCGACGCGACGCCATGGAGAATAACACAAGGTGGTCCTCCTAAAGGGTGCGTGCCAGCCAAAGCAACAAATTAGCCAGGGACATCTCAGCCCAACAACCCTCACAACTACTCAACATTCTACTCTCATTAAGTCTATATCTTATGATGTAAGAACACAATCTTTATTTCATGTTACTATGTAAGTATAAGGCTATTTTATTCTTTTTATTTAAGTTGATGTATTTTAAGAAAAAAAGCATGAATAGTAAGAGTAATTCTCTTCTAAAAATAATAACAACCAAAATTACTTTCTCAATAATGAATGGTTCAAAGCGTTTTTTTCAAAGTTCATTGCCCTGATATCATTTGTTACTTTGTTAGATATTTAGTGCTTATAGTAAAGATTTGGTGTTGTAAAATTGTTTGAAAATCATCATTACTTGCTGTGATTGTACTCTTTGGTAGTAAAAATCTGTTACGATTATTTTTGATTAATTAATTACTAACAAGTATTTACTGGCACAAAGATTATCATGATTATAAGAAAATAATTAATTTTTGTCAGTAACTAATTATGTGATCATAATAAATCATTCAGGGTAGTAGTTCTCAAACCAGGATGTGTTGTTAAATGTTTTCAAGGGGGGGGGGTGGATAAGTGCACTGAAGAAACTACTTACACACGTGTTTAATCATTTTAAAAGTTTTGCTTATGCTTAACACTTTTAAAACAAATAGAAAAACCTAAGATAAATATTAAAATTATTAAAATAAATAGCCAATAATGATAAGTAGATGTGGTTAAATCCATGATTAAAAAAATATGTTCTCTTAGTATAATATACGTTGTTAAAAAAACATAATTATTAAAATTATTGGTTTAAACTAGCAATTTTTAGTTCTCTATGTCATTAGATAATATTTTTTCTATTAACAAAATGATTTTTTCCAATTTAAAATTACTGGGAAAATAGTATTTCCCAGGAAAAAGCTATAGAATATTCAATACTAGGCTAACAATTGGAATATAGTGAGTTTTATGTTACTTATCCTTAATGAATTAGTAAAGCTAAGTTTCCAAAATGACATTGTTCTTTAAGAGGTATAAGACTCTGACAGCTTTATATTTGAAACTATCCAAAAGATATGATCTTTCACAACCTTCAGGGAAATGATGATTTTCATTAAATATGCAAAGATGCATAATTTATTTTTATATACAATCTCTTCCTTTAAATAAGCAGATTTACAATCACATAAAGACCACTTATGGTTTCTGAGATTAGTTTGATGAAACTATTATCTTATTGCTAAGTAGTTGGACTCATGTAGGCACATACTTAAGATTGTTCAAGACTTTCTTGTATGGTGTAAGACATGGTTTAAAATTTTTAAATGTTTCAAATGAAAGAACAATTTTGATGTAATAAGTGTAATTTGAATTTATACCTTCCAATAATGTTTCAGTAATGTTACTATAAAAAATAAAAACAAAAAATTAAGATTACAGGTGTTTTAAAGTTAAATTCATTGTACGCCTAATGCTGTTAAAACAAATTAGGTAATCAAACAGAAGCAAATGGAAAAATACAATTAAATTAATTATATACTATTGATTATATATTAAAAATGCATTTAATAATACGTTAAATACTGTTAAAAAACAACATAAAAGTTACAAAAAGCATATTCTTCTTAGTCCTGAGAGAAGAATGATTCTTTGATCAAAATATCAATGTTGAGTGGTTGTGATGGTTCTTCTAATCACTTTAAATAGCAATATTAGACATGCAATATAAACAGTTGGAGAAGTACTACAAAAACTGAAGCACTGAATTTCTAATATGACAGTATGTGCTAAAAAAAGTTATGTTACAAGTTTCTTGCATGCACGCTTTAAAAAATAATACAGGAATAAACTTCCTAAGTTGAATTATTTATAGAAATACCATCAAATAATGCATTAGTATTTTGTAATACAAGTTTACTTTGATTTAACATATTTTTTCTGTTTAAAAGCAAACACAACATGTTAATTATTAGTTTTAGTCCTTAAAAACATTATTTACAATTTTGTTCACTTTTACAATTTATATACTTTCACAGGACACATTTATACTAAAACTACTTGAAGCAAAAATTTCCATGCTACTAAACATAAAACACATAAAATCAACGAAAATATAAAGGTAATTGAAAAAGAATGTTTAAATTTAAAAAATTCAGTTCTTCAAAAATCATGACTCCATCTTTAATATCTTGTAAAGAATGCTGGTAATCTCTAAAATGATAAGGAGACAACCTACCCTTTATTGAGAGAGCTGAAACAACTCACCATGTAACAAACATTAATTATGGTTGGGTATGAGGACTTCAGAGATGCAGCACGAAGTAGGAGACAATCAAGGATATTATTTTGCAATGTCCTACATCCAATGAATAAAAGGAGAAACTATAATAACGTTCACTACCAGACATTATGGATTATAGGATTTTTTGGAGAGCCTACCTTTGTGGAACTTACGTCTCACTATAAATGAATATACTTTTGTTAACTATAACTCATCACCATCTATAATACCTTATGCATTCCAGACAACAGCCTTTACACCCAGAAGTAACAATATTTTATCCAATTGTCCGATTTTATAGCTGTCCTCTTTTGCATTGAAATGACATGACCTATACAGCAGTTAGTTATCTGCATGAAGTCCATGTTTAGCTGTTCATATGTAACCTGGTACATGACATCAATAGGCAGAGGGAAGGGTAGAGGAAGCAAAAGACCGTCCCACTTATTATATAATATAATATGAGGTATAGTATTTATATTACAATGATGTAGATTTGACAAGGCCGAAAGGCCGCTATAAACATCATTTTATTTGATTTGTCATATTAACCAGATGATTTACATAACAAATTTAGGAATATCAGTTTTCTAAATGTCCGCAACACCTGCAATTTTTTAGCGATGGCCTTTGATGCACCACACACTAAAAAAACCAATGATTTTGAATAGGGCTTACTTTTGTTTCCTATCAATCGATCGCGTGCCAGCATACAAGACCAAGTTTTTTCTAAATTCAGTAAGTAAAAATGATAAATAGTTACCATTTAGCATGAAACTGTATAACGATTTCGACTTACATGAAGTAAGAGGATCATTTTAGTTAATATCAAGCAATCACATGGTAAAAGTAGGGTATTCTGAATCTTTATATCTACAAATTTTGTTTTCAAAGATTGACAACCAGTAAGCCATTCTCAATATGTAAATGCCTTAAATGTCTCAATGACATCTGGCTCAAATCCTAAAAAATCTTTGAGTTTATACTAAAGGACGAAGTACCACAAACCGCTGGAATTCACCAAACAAAAAACATATAAACACCACAACAGTGGTGTCCTTGGACATAGAAAAGTAAAGGAAGGCCCAAAATGTTTGTCAAATACATTTGTCTGATAAATTGTGAACACATAATCAGAGTGTGCTTAGAATGTAAGAAGTGATAGATAGAAGTCTTATTTCTTGTAATTTGTTTTCAGTATCCTACTTATATTAACTGAAATTTTATTTTGTTTAATGAAAAAGTATATTTTGAATATACAGTAGAGCGTTGAAAATCCGAATCAGTTGGGACCGGGACCCATCCGGACTATTGATTTATCTGGATTTTCAAAAGATCTTTAAACTACAGCTTTGTATTGATATTTCATTAACTCTAATGGATTTTAACGCTTAGAGTATCGTGTAAGTTTGAATTAAACCAGGAATTATTATAAAATAGACGTCAGAGGGCTTAAAAATACAAAACAATTTAGTGAAAAACCCTACAATGTACATACTAATACATAGCCGAGTGCCACACACGTTGAAACCACGCTCCGGATTTATGATGTTCCGGATTTTTGACATCCAGATTACTGATGCTCTACTGTAATGATTTAGTAGTAATATATGATTTAATTTTTGAAGAATTTGTTATGTATGAACATTACAAAAAAATGTATATTTAAAAGAATTTAAAGTAGTTTATTTCTAAAACAATTAGTCACAATGGCTCATGATTACCAACCCCAGTCCCATAAAAGCGAATCTCTCACAGGTTACATTGAATGAGATAATTTTGATTTTGGAAAGCTAAAAATAGATAAATTCCATTTACAAATAACAATTAAATTTTTTTAATAGTTACTACCGAACACATCTATATTTGAAATAATTTATCCATCCAAATTTTGAAGTAGCCTTACATTCTTTTTCAGTTATTTTTATTATGAACAAAGTAAAAAAATGTATTATTCTTATACTAATAACTGTGACAAATTTGTTTATATATTTAAACCATAGAAAAATATAATTCTTACAGTTAATATTCATATAGTTCAATTTTGAATTAGATATTCTCTTGTCGATTATAGAATTTTCAATTTTTTACTTTGCTAAATTTATTAAACAAATTTCAACAAACATGCATATTAGATCAATATATTGAGCATGTTATATTAATGCTGATTCAGTGACAATTAATCAATATTGTTGCAAAATAATAAAAAAAGCATTACAAATTTTAATGCAGTAAAAACTCTTTAAACATCCTCAGTATAGAGAGAGGTAGTAATGAAGATATCTCATAAAAGTGCATATATGTGTATATATATTTCATGTTGTCCATTATTTTTCCGTTGCACCAACGTCATAAAGTTATTATTGTTAATACAGAAAAATAATTCAGTGGTTCGACAATGATCAAGTGACCGAAAGGTGCCTCAATATTTACAATAGTAATATATCAACTTCATAAAGTCAGTGCAACAGAAAAATTATGGACAACGTAAAATATCAATAAATAAATATATATATATATATATATATATATATATAGATTTTTTGGACTAGGAGACTGACAGACTTACCTTGGTAAGAGTCCACTCTGTAGTCTTGAAATAGAAACACATAAAAGCACTTAAATAATGATATATTTCAACCACACAGTGGTCTTTGTCAATCGAAGAGAAAACACAAAAATAAAGATTTCTACTCTACACAATCTGTGATTACAATTATCTTATTTCATTCTCTCATATTTCTTTTTGTGTTTTCTCTTCGGTTTTCTCTTCGATTGACAAAGACCACTGTGTGGTTGAAATATATCATTGTTTAAGTGCTTTTATGTGTTTCTATTTCAAGACTACAGAGTGGACTCTTACCAAGGTAAGTCTGTCAGTCTCCTAGTCCAAAAAATCTAAATAATCTTTACCAACCAAAACTAACCTATAAATATATATATATATATATATATATGTGTGTGTGTGTGTGTGTGTGTGTGTGTGTGTGTGTGTGTGTGTGTGTGTGTGTGTGTGTGTGTGTGTGTGTGAGTGTGTGTATGTGTGTGTGTGTGTGTGTGTGTGTGTGTGTGTGTGTGTGTGTGTGTGTGTGTGTGTGTGTGTGTGTGTGTGTGTGTGTGTGTGTGTGTGTGTGTGTGTGTGTGTGTGTGTGTGTGTGTGTGTGTGTGTGTGTGTGTGTGTGTGTGTGTGTGTGTATCCATATTTGGCATAGAAAAGTAACAAAAAGGTTATACAAAAGAGATTTTACTGCACATACACAAAATTATTTAGATAGTTGACTACTAAAGTTCAACAGTTGTCCACATGTTTAATCATGCAAGTTGCTTGCTTAAACAAAATAACATATGCCTTCTTTTAAGAAAATATCAAATATATATTTATCAATTTAAATATATTAAACAGAAAAGCATCCCCTACTGACCACATTTAATGAAGATGAATACATTCAATAAAACTTTTTACAAAATAAAACACAGTGTTCAAATAATTTATATTTTTAAAATATGAAAATATATCATGCAAACAAGAACAATATTATTAAAATGCTGCACAGACATGTGCCAATTAAAAATAACAAAGTATTTGTATGCACAAAAATACAATTAATATTCATATGTAAATTTCTTCAGCACATTAAATTTTAAAAATACACTACCTGAGATTTAATGACAATCTGTATTAACTGAATTTAATGAAATTTATATTTATTTATTTTTGAAACTTGTTATTATTACAAACATTATTATTATTGTTTATTTATCTCATACCAAAATCAGAATTTTTTTAAACCAAGCCCAAAATAATCAAATTAAATACATATTATTAACATTTTTAAGTAATAGATTTTATAGTATTAAAAGCAATGTTTGAAGAAAATTGTGTTATTTTTCCACAATATTACTAGATATCCATAAAAAAACTTATTCAGAAAACATGACTATTTCTAAATAAGAATTTCTTTCAAGTAAAAGTTATGAAAAAATATTTAGGTTCAGAAAATTGAGTGGTGCATGAAATCTTTTTTTATAACCTTTAGCCAATAATAAAATAAATTGGTCCTTAAGGTAATTATTAACATTTGTCAATACCAAAGATATTTTCAAAGGAATACAAAAACATAATAACAGCAGGTTTTTCTTTAGGTTAAATGCAACTACTTTAAAAAGCTATGATCAGTCAATTCAACATAGTTCTGTCTAACTCCTCAAAAAAAAAGTTCAGAAAACCACTAACCTAGTAGTTGAGAAAAAAACCTATCCAAATAAAATTTAAATCCCCATTCACATAAAGAGATTTCGAACATTTTAACTGATACTACATAAACAAACTAAATGGCAATTTAACACCATAATTATAGTATACCTCATTTGAAATGGGAGAGATTTGATATATCCGGATTACAGAAACATTATAAAGATAGAATAAACTTTTCAGAATTTACAATTTTGAAAGAATAACATCAAATAAAAAAAAGAAAAACAAAATTGACGAACAAAAGGTTATGTGCAATAATGAGGATACTAATCTGTTTTCTACTTTTAAGAAGAAAATATGAGGGCAGTTTGAAAAGTTCAAACTTTTTTTTAAAACAAAAATTAGCAAACATTTTTTTTCAAAATGAGAATTAAAAAAAAATTAGAAATAATGTGTGTGTGAGTCTCCTTATTTCATAATTAAAAAAATAAAAATTGAAACAAAGAGCAATAAATATAAACATTTTTAGTTTCATTGCTCTCATTAAATTGGGTTGTGTAGATTGATGTGTGTGATTCGAGGAAAGCCCACACTCATATTGATTTTGGTCTCCTGATATCATCACCCTACAATATTTATAGATATAAAATATAAATATGCAAGAAAATAAATTTATAACTTACACAAAAAAATGTTCAAAATTTCAAATTCAGCCTCAATTTGTAATAGTCAACTTTTAAATTTAAGCCTAGCTAGGTTAGTAACAACTAACCAAAATATCTGTGTGTGGGGTGTTTTATACATTTCTTAGAAACTTGTTACTCTTTTTTTATTCAATTAGATGGGGTGGTACATCTTACAAGTTGTGTTGAATTGAGTAGGGTCAAATCAATATAGAATAGATTCACTTAAAGAGAAATCCGATGTTATTATATTTTTGGATACCTTAAAGTAAATATAATTACATTATTAGTGGTTAAATGTCACATTAAAACTACAAATTATTTAAACATAATCTAATTCTAGTTTTAGAAAAATGAAAAGAGCTCGTGATGGGTGATAGAACTGGTAAATTCATTCCCATTTTCCTACCAAAATAGTTTTAAATGATCGTTAATTTCTAAAGACATGATTTTTAAATTAAAACTTTTTTATTTTATAAGTCCAACCATAACAAGAAATAATTTTTAAATTTTATGTTGCAATAGATAATTTTGGATATTTATATCTATTAATTTTAATATTATTTCAAAACATTACCTATTACTTTGCAATTTTCCATAGCTGAGATAAATGAGTTTACATTGAAGCATAATTTTATGCACTCTAAAATGAGTACAAATTTATCCACCTACTTTGATTTTTTTATTTTAGAAAACTGCTATACTAGGCAAGTGGGTATATAATTTAAAGTGTTTAAGTAGTTTTAATAGCTCAATTTCAAGACAAAGAAACAATGCAACAAAATTATATTTCTAAAATAGTTAAATATAAGATCTACAAATGCCAATGAAGATGCAATATTAATTAAAATTAATATACAAAATGCTTCTATACATACACACAAAAATATGTTTAACCAAAGCTTTGACAAAAAACACACACAATGCATATTTTGTAGTCAATGACTAATTTTCAATGCAGAAATGAACTTCATGACCCTAATTTACTTTGTTACCTGCACTACATGGGCCTTTGTTTAATATTATAAAAACTTAGGTTGCAAATGAAATATACTGTATATAACAAAGACAACATTAATTTTAGAACCATATGGCAATGTAGCTATTGTATATTATTATGATGGAATAAGGTATTTTATTACAAAATATTCTCTGGTAAACTAATCCAGTAACTAGAAGTTTTCCGTCAGTAAAAAAAAAACTGCAGTATTTTTCTCAGCATTTACCAACATCTGTGAAAAATTTGCAAGTAAGGGACAATTTAATATTTGAGAATTTAAAGACAATTTATCAAGAGTGATTTTAATTTGGTTAGTGTGTTTTTATTTTAAAACATTAAATATAAATTGCAGACATAAATGTATCCCTAGAGAATTTATAACGAAAGGAGCATGATAAAACCAATTAATAAATCAAATTAAGTTTTGTTAGGATGAATGGGTCAAGAATAAAGACATCAGCTAAAATAAATAGAAAGAAAATAGACAGGCCATTGTCTAAGAAATGATCCAATGAAGATCACATGGGAAATAAAAGTGAATGGAGCAAAAATATAGGGCAAAGAAGATATATGACATTCAAAGTACATTAATGGACTTTATATAAAGAGAGTCGGAAAGCTGAAAAAAAGTTAGGGAAATTTGAGCTGAAGAAATTTGTCTATGGCAGAAAATACACAGAATTTGTTGAGCTACCTAAACAAAATTGCAAAGTAAGAAAATCAAAGATGTTTCATGGTGATTTATAATATCATCTGCAAAATAAAACCACTTAAGGATGATTTAGAACATATTTTTTTAATGAAGATATGAAATATGATATTCATCTTATAGTCCAGATCTAAAGGGGGTTGAGCATGCACTGGAAGTCTAATGCAATTTTATTTCAGATGATTATTCTGGGCACTTACGTGATTGTAAAAATGACGTCGCCCCCTCGCATGGTCGACATACCAGGGGGAGAAGGAGGAACATCGCAGGGAACGATGTATATTTGTAACCTTTGTATATTTTAAACTATAAAAGATGGAATAACCAAACAAATGTTTTTTAATGACGAAAGTAAGGGCTTCAATAATGGTCCTTATATAAAAATGGCCAACTATAACACCTACTGAGTAAAAAACTTTTTTCTTAAAACTTTTACTTTTACTTTGAGTTTTTAGTGAATTTTCATTGGCAAATTAACCTATTGCAGTAAACGTTAGCCGGAGACCAAGATGAAGGTTTAATTTAAGGTCTATGGAATTAAAACAGAATTTTTTTCAAATTTATATACACAAATATATATTAATATCACGATAATTTTTGTGTCAAAAATGATGGTAACTTTGGAACAAAACGGCCGATTTCGATCAAATTTGATAAATAAACGTAATGTATTTGTAGGAATATGTATGTTAATAGGAAGACTCGATCAATCAGAAGTTGACTTTTCCTTTGCCTTTTTTAACATAGAAAATGAATTTTCCATTTTGTACCAAAAATGTCAAGTATTTCTGAAATGCATTTATAAAGATTAATGCAATCTGGAGGAACACAATATTATATAAGAATTTTAAAGGTCAGTATAATAAAAACTAATAAAAATTATAGGGGATTATACTATTACAATACAGTATACAGTATACATTTTTAGCAGTATACACAAAAATACTGAATACTGCTGCCATCCAGAAGGATCATTTTAGATGTCCTATTGATTAAAACCATTATCTCTTTAAATAAGGTACGGTTTTAAAGTTTTATTAATTATTGATTCAGTTGAGAAAATGCTTTAGTGTAATTAGTTTATAAATAATAATGCTTGTGGGCATCCTTGAACTTTTACATAATTTTTGTGCTTCTTCTGAAATTTCTAATAGAGCTTTAGAAGCCACTTCCGTAGCTGCAACTCCGCATACAGCGATCCTAAGTAATGTTGTAGAATTTTCAAAAGGATTGACCTAATCATTTAAGAACAGTTCTACCTGAAACCTTGATTCAACCGTGCAAATGTACAAACGGTTATAAACCATCTTGTACATGCTCCAAAAAGGAAATTACATGTTGTTCGTATTGTCCTTGCAAAGAGAAATGCAGAAACAAGTTTACACAATGGGATCTAGATGAAGATGAACTATAAGGTTTGTAATAAATTAACCTTTAAATAAGTTTAACCTAAACTTTTATTGGTCTCTTATACAGTATGCATTAATATTCTTCCTATATTGCTACCAAATTTTATTAAAAGTCCTACAAAACAAATGTTCACAAGCATTAATATCTATAAACTAATTACACTAAAGCATTTTCTCAACTGAATCAATAATTAATAAAACTTTAAAACCGTACTTTATTTAAAGAGATAATGGTTTTAATCAATACAACATCTAAAATGATCCTTCTGGATGGCGGCAGAATTCAGTATTTTCGTGTATACTGCTAAAAAAGTATACTGTATACTGTATTGTAATAGTATAATCCCCTATAATTTTTATTAGTTTTTATTATACTGACCTTTAAAATTCTTATATAATATTGTGTTCCTCCAGATTGTATTAATCTTTATAAATGCATTTCAGAAATACTTGATATTTTTGGTACAAAATGGAAAATTCATTTTCTTTATTAAAAAAGGCAAAGTAAAAGTCAACTTCTGATTGATCGATTCTTCCTATTAACATACATATTCCTACAAATTAATTACGTTTATTTATCAAATTTGATCGAAATCGGCTATTTTGTTCCAAAGTTACCATCATTTGTGACACAAAAATTATCGGTATATATTTGTGTATATAAATTTGAAAAAAATTCTGTTTTAATTCCAGAGACCTTAAATTAAACCTTCATCTTGGTCTCCGGCTTACGTTTACTGCAATAGGTTAATTTGCCAAAGAAAATTCACTAAAAACCCAAAGTAAAAGTAAAAGTTTTAAGAAAAAAAGTATTTTACTCAGTAGGTATTATAGTTGGCCATTTTTATATAAGAACCATTATTGGAGCCCTTATTTTCGTCAGTTAAAAAACATTTGTTTGGTTATTCTATCTTTTATAGTTTAAAATATACAAAGGTTACAGTACAACGTGTTCCCTCCTCTCCCCCTGGTATGTCGACCACGTGAGGAGGCAATGACAATCGATTTTACAATCAACCAAGTGCCCAGAACAATAATCTGAAATAAAATTGTGTTATTCTTTCAGTTCAATATGTAGAAAGGTATAACAGCTACAATCCTAACAAGGATATTAAACAGTTTACAAATCTGGTTAAATACACTGCATTATCCTTACAGTTTTGCAATGCTCAGCCCCCTTTAGATCCTGGACTAATATGTAGCAAGGTCTAACAGCTACAATCCTAACAAGGATATAAACAGTTTACAAATCTGGTTAAATACACTGCATTATCCTTACAATTTTGCAATGCTCAACTCCCTTTAGATTCTGGACTAATATGTTGAAAGGTATAACAGCTACAATTCTAACAAGGATATAAACAGTTTACAAATCTGGTTAAATACACTGCATTATCCTTACAGTTTTGCAGTGCTGAAGCCAGAAAGATGGAACCATCTTTACTTCATTCTTAATAATGCAGTAAAATTTGAAATATATTACAAAGGAAGATATTTAAAAACTAACTAATCAACTTCTAATATTTTAAGTGGAGGGGAAGTGAAATTGTAGTACTTAAATTGTACAAAGTTTGAAATAAAAACATGATTTATTAAATTCAGCTTTTGATATTTTAAAATATTAATTATTTGCCAAACTTATATTTAAAGTAAATTTCTGAGATTTTACTGAATATTATTTTCAATATAGAAACTGTGTCAAAATGTTTTACCAGGGCGATTGAAAATGTTATGACTAAAATACTGCTTTAAAAAGTGTACCTGAACTATATGTTCTGCAAGATGTTAAGTAAAAATGTAAAAGTTTTGCCAATATCCATAGAAAACAATATCAACAATTTATTTTGTATTAATTGATAATATCAAATCCCTCAATATGTTAATAATTTAGTATCATTACATTCTTTAATTTATACTTATATAACACTACATTACAAATTTACACTGCTCAAATGCAACTTAAAAATAACTTTATAAATTCAATCCATGCTTTAACTGGTTCAAATGTTATTGAGATAAAGTGGAAAAGAAAAAAAATACCTAATAACTAAAACATTTGTTGTTTATTCCTATGTATTTTTATATGTTTTTTATTATAAGTTTAACCCAAAACTACTGACGTTTTTAGTACTGAGTTTTATAATAGTTCAGCGCTTTTTCAATTCACTGAACTAATGTGAAACTTATCTCATGAGTGGTGTTAGAAAATTATTTAGATTTTAAAAACAGCAATCAAAGAAAATTACAGAATGTTTTATTCAACTGCCAGAAATGAATATTTTAAACATTTATAAAGGATTAATTATTTGTATTTCTTAATTTGCTGCAATAAAAGCAAATGCAGAAAATGATTTCAGTAGAATTTCACATGTTTTGGAAAATAATTTAGAGCAAAGCCAAACTGGAAGAAAGTATACTTGTGGGTATACGAGGTGTGGCTAGAAAAAAACCGAACTGATGCTATAAAAAAATTTTATTTTCCATTATTTACAATTTGATGTTATCTCCTTCAATGTACTCTCCTCCTCGGTCTATACACCGTTCCATACGAATTTTCCACTGTTCATAGCAATGCTGCAGATCATTTTCGGTAAGTCCATACATTACTTCCGTCGCTTTTTCTTTTACTGCTTCAACACTCTCAAATCTAGTTCCTTTCAAAGCTGACTTGACGATAGGGAAAAGAAAAAAATCACAGGGGGCCAAATCAGGTGAGTAGGGTGAATGGTCTAAGATGGGAATGTTGTGATTGGCTAAAAACGTCTTCACTAACAACGAATTATTAGCTGGGGCATTGTCTTGGTGCAGGATCCATGTCTTTTTTTTCCACAAATCGTTCCGTTTTCTTCCGTTTTCTCCGTACTCGCTCACGTAGGGTAGTCAGAACGCTAATGTAGTAATGCTGATACACTGTTTGTCCCTCTGGTACCCAATCAATGTGTACAATCCCTTTGACATAAAAAAAAAACAATCATCATTGCCTTGAATTTCGATTTTGACATTCGTGCTTTTTTTTGTTGTGGAGAATCAGGAGATTTCCAATGCATCGATTGGCGTTTGGTTTCGGGATCGTATGTAAAAAACCACGATTCATCACAAGTAATAACATTTTGTAAAAAAGGTGGGATCACTTTCAATGTTTTCTAGGATGTCAAAACAAATCATTCTTCGGCATTCCTTCTGTTCAATTGTGAGACACTTTGGAACCATTTTTGCACACAGTTTGTTCATGTTGAAACTTTCATGAAGAATCTGCCTAACACTTTCCTTGTCAATTCCTGTCAACTCAGACATTGCTCTGATTGTTAAGCGGCGATCTTCTCGAACAAGTTTACCGATTTTTTCAATGTTTGCATCAGTTTTTGCTGACAATGGTCTGCCAGTGCGAGCGTCATCACTTGTGTCTTCACGGCCATCATTAAATCGTTTAAACCACTCAAACACTTGTGTTCGCTATAAACAATCATCGCCGTACACTTGTTGCAACATTACAAACGTTTCACTTGCAGATTTTCCAAGTTTGAAAAGAAATTTGATGTTAACACGCTGTTCTTTCTGTACACTCAACATTTTTCCGACGCACAGACAAAACGTCAACTACTTAGAACAGACGCCACGGGCAGACTGAGTGCAGGAGGCAGATGAAACTCGAGCAGTAGGCGGAGCAAGAGTCACGTAACAGGCCTTATTGCATTCGTTTTATTGTTTCACCTGTGCTAGTTCGGTTTTTTTCTAGCCTCACCTCGTACGTTGAATTAATCTGAGTACAATTTAATGCCTGGCGTAACTTTTATAATAATAATAATAATGACTTTTATTTTATAATACCAGCTGATTTATTTCAAAAGAATGTTTACTGTATTAACAATAATCAGTATGCTAAAGACATATTTTTACCCGTATTTTTACAAAAATTGTTTTTTTGTTTTTGTTTATCTCGGATGATCCAACAAATTTTATGATTAAATATTATATAGCAGTCTAGATTATCTTGTTTATGCTATATTCACATGAGAATGAAATGAAAAAAACTGTATAGTAACTAGTATTTTATACTCATTTTGTAGGTATCGTCAAGGGTTGTCCTATTCACAAAGTAGAGTCTAGGTTATTGAAAAGTTTGTAAACTGAACTGTCAATAATCAGAATGGTAAAACCACCATCAATAGAAATAATTGTCATTGCGAAAGTGTAACTGTACTTACAATTATATATGAAAAATTATAAAAAGTTGATATGATAAAAATGTTAAATATTAGTATTTAAATTTTAAAAAAAACGATAATACTGTATCGTATAAAGAAAATTTGTTTTGGATAAATAATCAACTACTTTTAGAAATCATTAAATGTTTATGAAACAAACGCGGCTTTCCGCCTATAGTTAAAATTTAGGAACATATATACTTTTAAATGAAACTTATGAAATATCCTTTTTAGATCTAGAAGTAGTGTATTTAGCTATTGACACAAACTATGGTTCTCTCATATAGCATTATATTAAATATCACACATATTTATTGGTGCTAAATATAAAAATTATGTGTTGTCGCTAAATGCCGAATGACTATATAACATTAAAGTGTCAAGCCTATGCATAGGTGCTAAATGTTACAACTATTGTTAGAAGTAAATATTGAGACTATGTATCAGCACCAGATATCGAGTTATGTCGTCACTAAATGTCAGGAATGAGTGTTGTTGCTAAATGTTACAACTATGCAGCAATCGTAAATGTCACGAAGTGCTAGCATTAGCTCACATTTAAATTATTATTATGTAGTTTTTATACCATCTTGTAAGAAAACAATGTGTTTTAAATGAAGAGTTTATATTAGTCCCTTTTAACCTATTAAGCACAAAGGTTAATCACTTAATAACAGTAAAGTACAGTATATTGAAATATTTAGTATGATTGATTGTTGGAACTATTTGACTATCAGAACCCTTGTGGTTCCAATTAGTTTGAATAAAATATACTTAGAATAAAAATATTTTAAAATTAATAACTTTTTTAAACAATTTTGGCAGAAATAAAGTCATACCGGTTATTGAGAAAGTACTATTTTTAAATAGCAACTCTGGCGATATCTAACAAGGAAACAAAGTACTATATTAAAACCTTATCTTGCTCATTTGATTAATACAAACAAATTAAACACTATTGCATTTATATAAGTGACTCTAAAATGAAATAAATTATTCTCGGATAATTTGATAGCGATAAAACAATTTGGTTAAATTTTGTTCTGACAGCACCCCAAGTCTGAAAAATGGTATAGAAATCAAGTGTTTTGTAAAATTCTAACTAGTTGTACTTCTAAAATGTAAAGTTGTGGCTTTATTGTTTTTAATTGATTTATTTTGTTATATTTTTTTCATTTCATAATAATTTTTAATCTATACATTTTCTCTTTAGAAATTAGTTTCATTTTTTAGAAATAGTAAATATTAAATGTTGCTACCTCTCTAAAGATATTTATGTAAGTTACTAAATGTAATTTAGGTTTAACATCTTCAGCACGGCTTGCGTTCCGACACACTGTGGGTTCCCTTATGAGGTACCGAGAGCTTTCCGATGCTCTCCTAGCCTATATTCTTAGATACGGCGAGCTCACTGGTACGTTCACTCCCAGAGTAAGTGAAACTTCTCTACTGTCGATACCCGTTTGTATAAAGATTTGATTTTTACGTCAATGCATCAGAAGAGTTTGGAGAATATTGTGTCTAAGTCATTTTTTAATCCGACAATCCCAATTTAACTTTTGATGCTTCAATTGTAACAATGTTTCAGGGAGTTTTATGAACGGATTTAATTTGGTTTAACTTTTATATTTTAATCTTTTTTATCAGTTTGAACCATTTAACGCGGCAAAATATCCGCTAAAAACAACGATTGTAAAAATTAACTAAGCTTTCTGAACTAACGCAAGAATAAACGATAACTGTCCTATTAGAGTGAATGAACCAACTAGAGGTTGGAACAGACTGTTGTAATTATGTGTCATTGTCAAAATGCTTGGACGCCCAAAAACCTAATGTATCAACATAAGGTTTTTAGATACATCGATAATTAGATGCTATGACAGGCTATGCAACCCGCATGGCATTTCACTGCCATCAGAGCTGGAAGTTAAGGAAAAACAGACAGTAGTTGGATGATATCACCAATATCGCCGCCGTGTTGAAAGTGTTAGTAAATATACCGTTAAATATGTTGTAATTGATGTTTTAAATAAAGTTTGTACATTTGTATTTAGTGGGTAACAAATATTAAATTCTTATATGGTTTTTCTAATTATAAAAGTGTATTTGAAGTTTTTAAAAATTAACCAGGTCATAATTATAAAGGCTTTGAGGTAATATTGTACTACTATATTCCAACATTAAGAAATTATGGATTAATTTAAAAAGGGCATAACAGGTTACTATTATCTATTACAAAATTTTGAAAATTCAATCGATTATGTAATTTTTTTTAGTTGCTACACGTGAATATTTTAAAATGTAAATAACTAATAAAATATATCCAAAACGTCAAAGCACAGTTTAATAATTAACATAAAATTAACTATCAGTATTCCTCATTGAATTTCATAAACTATATAAGTTATTATTTAAAATGTTAATTATTTGACTGAAAAATCTTTAGTGATGCAGCAAAAGCCTGGTGGTAACATAAGATGTATTTATCAATAATTCCTTGTTTTTTTGAGATTTTAAAATGAATTAACTAATTGTTTAATTAATTACGAACAAATAATTGATGATTATTTCTGTAGGTGCATTTTTTAAAGATATCTTAAATAATCAGAAAAAAAGTGTTAATATTCAGTAAAGTGAAATGGCTACAAAAATTTATAAATGTATTGTGAACAACCAAGCTTTGGTGAAAAAAAAGGGAAAGAACTTAAAATAGAAAGTAAATAAGAGCTAGAAAAGCAAAGAAGACTAAATTCAAAAATAATTATTCATATTCTGGCAGAAGTATAAAGAGTGAATTTATATAAAGGAAAAAAAATTAAACCATAGTAAATACCTAGAGGTGGCCAAACTACCAAGAGTGCAAAAAATATAATAGTATAAAAATGTACTAGTGACTATTATCAACATTTTTAACAAAATAAATCTAGATTGAAAAAACTAGAAAAATTATTTTAAAGAACCAGGATGACTGAAAAATAAAATAAGTTTACAAAAAAAATGCAATAACAAGTTGCATACATTATGTGCAATTAAAAATTAGAGATAAATGTATTTTAAAGTAAAAACGTTTACAAATAAAAATAATATTCTTATATTATTTCTGTATCTTGAAAATGCTCATAATTATTTATCTAATTTATCATTTTTTTATTGTTCACATTTCAACCAGCATAGATTTTTTTTAAATTATTTTTTTAACACAAGTCCAAAACATATACAAACACTATTTTTCTACAAAAAAAAAAAAACAACAAATAACTTATAACAAACATGCACAAGTTACATTAAAACAAAACTATAATAGAAGTTACTTTCATGGCAACAGCAACTATGATAAACTATGGCAATATCAATATGGTTACTTTCCATTATTCATACAATACAGTAAAAAAACATTACATTCTTATTATTATTAACCTCTTAGTGAAGGTAATATTTTCATTTATTATTTAATTTAATTTCTTATCTATCTATCTTTTATCTAGAAATAAGTTGTTCAAGATATGAATGATATGGTGTCTTGAAAAAATAAATTGAGTGCAACTAGTAGTTAAATTATAAAAACTTTGTACATTGTTAAATTAAATAAATGTAATATATATAGATACAATAAAGATAGATTGATTAAATTGTTTTGGTAACCATGAGGTCCAGTTCTAATGAATAACTACAAATGAATAAATTTATCCTTTAAGAAAGAACAAAATTAAATTTATGAAAGTTGATGCCTAAAATTTCTAGCTAAAAGTAGCATTCGAAAACAGCTCAATAAATATTTTAAACTGTAAATAAAACAACAGGTTGGTCTGTAGTCTATTGTTTAAATCAGAAGTTTGCCACTGACTTTATTCAGCTCAATATTGATTCTGAATTTAGCTTTTTAGGAGGTTAATATTAATTTACTTATTTTTGCAAATTAATTTTTGAATGGTAATGAACTACTGTAAATGGATATAATATTAAAAAATTATATATTTGCTTTGGTATTCATATCAACCTTATGCCTAAATGATATTGCAAAAAAAATTATACCTTATTATGTGCATAGTCCATGAAGAAATTACAATCAGCAAATATGCCTTAAAATGCTAACACTACACTTTAAATTTATCTTTACAACATAAATAAGTTTCTACAAATTAACCCATTCACTAGGAAAGACAGAATTTGCCTGTCATCATTGTTTGAGCGCCGTAAATACCAAGGACGTGCAGTAAATGTCCTGAAGTTTTAAGGTTTTCTTGTATTATAAGAGTTAGCGTTCGTGTCTAGTTATGCATAGCTGTTTTTCTAGACTCTTTGTTTGGTGTTCCCGTGAATATTACTTCTATTTTAGTTCTTTTTACATTCTTATTTAGAAGTGTTTGCACACCCATTCTTAGGTTACGTTCGTTGTTCAGTTTACAACCTAATTGCTAATTGGTACAGTTATAATTGCTAATTGTGAACAGGTATTTCCTGATTGAGAAGAATTTACAGAGTTCATAAATACTGTATTATTTGACAGCGATGAAGAAGTAACGAAAAATATTGACTGTAGGGTTAATGAAAGTGATATGATAGTGTTTCTTCTGAAAGTAGTAATGACGACGATGAAAATACGTTAGCACCGACTTGTGTGTCTAGTATTATTTCATAAAATAAGTAAATATTTACTTTTTTCATCTCTTAATTCCACAGATAAACTTATAAAGATTTGGCCTGTTTTAAATATAATATTGAAAACATTTACACAATTCAGGCTAAACTTAGCAGAACAACTCTTATAGTACGCACAGCTACCAAACAGGTCAAATTCTGGACGACCATCCATTTCCACAGATTCGCCTCTATGCCTACAAGGGAAATATTGGGGCCACTTTATTGAAAAAATTCCATCAACATCAAAAGCTAGGCCTTCAAGACACTGTAAAGTTTGAACAAAACAGAGGAAAAGGAAAGAAACTGTACACCAGAGCAAAAAATGTAAAAGTTCCACTACATTTGGAAGACTGTTTTGAGATTTATCATACCCAGACAAACTAGTAAAATTTAATTAAATTGGAGTAAATATTGTAAAACGTGTGTAAATATGTTTGTTCATTACTGTATCAAATCACATTGAAGAAATAGCTAAGTTGAGTGTTAATAATTCATTTTTGGCAAGCTAAGCAATTCAAACTATAAAAATCAAAAATATATTTGGTACTGAGGGTCACATTTTTTTATGATTAATCTGGTAGTGAATGGGTTAATATGACTATAGAATCAAGGTTTCTTTATACATTATAGCCCTTAGTTATACTGTATTACGATAACCTGTTACAATAAAGATACAATGTATCTGGTTATGATAGGTTTGGATATTAAAAAAAAAAAAATTACAAATGCAAGCTAAACAATAGATGTTGAAACTTGGCATCCGTGTTGGGTGCCACCCATGTTACAGACATAGCCAAGAGGCAGTCAAAAGGTGTTTGGACCCCTCCTTTCATAGATTTTTATCTAAAGAATTATGGAAGTATTGAAATATAGATATTTTTTTCCTACCATGATTACTATTTCTACAATATTATGTACCATCAAGACTAACATCTTTAATGAAAAGAGGAGTTTTATTGTTTCAATTTTGTTCTGTGAGTATATTTTTAATCTTGCATTACCATTGTTTGTGAATTTGCAAGACCCACAACATTAATCAAATTATGTGGTGACACTCTCAGCCAGTTTAAAACTACCAGGATATGTTTTAAAAATGAAAATAAATTCTACAAGGCTTTATAAGTAATTTGAAAATATAGAAATGTTTGTTTGAAGGATCAAAATATAAGTACCCAGACAGGCCAAAATTCATACAAAAAGATAATCCTATTTATAATTCAAGAAAATAATACACAGGCAAACTGAATAGGTGCCAAATATAAAAAACCTAGGTGTAAATCTTCAAGACAGATTTGACAAAAGTTGTGAGTTTCTATGTTCTATTGAATTTCATTTCTTTTTCACAAAATTGTCACCCTTAAAAAACTAAACTACATTTGAAGTTTGAAGATAAAGTATCACAGCTAGTAACATTCCACTAAAAAAACTTTCCGAAATCAAATCTTCCAACAGAATTGATGAAAATATTTAACAGTTGTAACAAGCCATTCTACTCAAAAATCAAGTCATTCTACTCAAAAATCAAACATTTATTGTCTGTTCTAGCAATTTTACCAGTGTCTGCTCCAAGAAACCATTTTCAGCTCTAAAGAGCATAAAAACCTTTCTGCAAAACAAACAGCAAAGAGACTGCATAATGGGACCTGCTTTTATGTCAGTTTACTATCCTGTTCTTTTCAATACGGAGAATGTCTTGAATGTAAAGGAATATAAATGAGAAGAGAGTGATGGTACTATGCAGACCTTTGTTTGAATGTACACAATTCCCAAAGTGTGTCTATAATAGTTATAAATTATAACTTTTACTTATGAACTCACTTTGTTCGAAAACCATTAATTATTGACATTTATCAGCATTAAAGTAGTTGTTTTAAATAAGTAAATATTATTCAGAAACACCAAGATGTATAACTCAACAACAGCAAGTTTTAAATAATAGCTTTGGTAGATTACAAACTAGAGGTTTTTGTACATTTTTATATCATGGATGTTCCGCCATCCTTATGTAAGAAATATATTTTAAAATATAGGGTACCATAAAACACTTTTAAATTTTTTAGATCTGGACTATAACATAAAGAGAGGAATAATTTAAAATAATTATTGTGAAGCGATTTCAGTTGGGATATCAATTCATTTTTTACTCAATAATTAAAATATGTAAATTATTTTAATTTGTTACCCTTCACCCTCTTCACAAAATTAGCTATGCGCCTGGTATAGATATGCAATAACATATAGCAAAATGGAGGCCAGTTTACGTGCCAAGTGTTAAATTATATTAACAAAACTTATTTTGTTTTAAAACAAAATCCATCCAAACAAGATATTTTGTAGCTATATTGTAACATAGTACTCGGTTCTAAAAAAATTGTAAGTTTAGAGTTGTGAATGTGTTGTGAAATAATTTTTTTATGTTGTTTGTTATTTTATGTATTATTTTAAAACTTTCAAATCACCAGGTATAATTTTCTCTCCAATATTGTTTATTTGTAAGGATGATATAATAATCTTCTGATTATATAATATAGTTACATGATAATTGTTAAAAAAAACTTTTTTTGTATGTTTTTTTCAATGTTATTTGTAAGATATTTATTTAAAACTTTTATCATTTTTTCAATTTATGTATTAACATGAAAATACCTATATATTACTGACTTAAAGAAATGTAACTGTTAAGTTGTAAAATTTTAAATAAATAAATTTGGTTGAAAAATCAGGTTTATTTTCTAAACGTCCCTAGTATTTAATTATTTGTTTCTTTCATACATAAAACTTTACAATATAAAATATTCAAGAAAATTTAAAAAAATAATAGTTCAGTTTTGAACTGATCAATTAGTACAACTGAATCAGTTTTGACAGTTGTGATTGTTTGCAAGATAGCAGGACTCTTTCTGTCAAACACATTGTTTAGCTTTGGTAAATTTCAGACTAAGAGTGCATAATAGATGTTTGATATGCTCTTTATACAAACTAGTAAATTTCTCTTATATTAAAAGGGTTAACAATGAAAAAATATTTTCATACAAAATTAAATTAACATAAAATAATGATATATATTTTTTTATTACTAAAATTATCCAATAATATTATAAAAGTGATAATTATAAAAAATATAAAAAATTTTAAAAATAGGTAATTTTTCTTCATTCATTTTAAATTCTGTTTCAAGAACATGTGGAAATAAAATACTTTGTTTAAATGATATAAGTTCTTATTTCATTATTTAGAAGTTTTGATAAGTTTGATAGAATTTTAAAAAATTATAAACATTGGCAATCTTTTTTAACAGAATGTATTAGCACGCAACTGCTAATGAATCATAAAATTCATTAACTCGTTTAAACTACATACATTATTAAAATAATTTAACTAAAAATTGAAGACACTCACCTGTTAGGGGAGGAAGACTGGTTTGATGAGGTGGTAGAATTTCGCTTACTACTATTTTTGGTAGAATTTGACTGAGATACTGGTTTCGATGAAGCCTGAAAAAACACAGACTATTTTCAAAGAGCCAGAAAAAGTTATTGAAAACAGTAAAATGTTCTTTTTTATTATTATATTAGCCCTTAATGTAATAACCCTTAGCACACTGTATATGAAATAGATTATTCACTAGCAGTGGAAAATTAGTGTATAGAATAAATTCTTTTTTATTATTATATTAGCCCTTAATGTAATAACCCTTAGCACGCTGTATATGAAATAGATTATTCACTAGAAGTGGAAAATTAGTGTATAGAATAAATTCTTTTTTATTATTATATTAGCCCTTAATGTAATAACCCTTAGCACACTGTATATGAAATAGATTATTCACTAGCAGTGGAAAATTAGTGTATAGAATAAATTCTTTTTTAATATTATATTAGCCCTTAATGTAATAACCCTTAGCACGCTGTATATGAAATAGATTATTCACTAGCAGTGGAAAATTAGTGTATAGAATAAATTCTTTTTTAATATTATATTAGCCCTTAATGTAATAACCCTTAGCACGCTGTATATGAAATAGATTATTCACTAGCAGTGGAAAATTAGTGTATAGAATAAATTCTTTTTTATTATTATATTACCCCTTAATGTAATAACCCTTAGCACGCTGTATATGAAATAGATTATTCACTAGCAGTGGAAAATTAGTGTATAGAATAAATTCTTTTTTATTATTATATTACCCCTTAATGTAATAACCCTTAACACGCTGTATATGAAATAGATTATTCACTAGCAGTGGAAAATTAGTGTATAGAATAAATTCTTTTTTATTATTATATTAGCCCTTAATGTAATAACCCTTAGCACGCTGTATATGAAATAGATTATTCACTAGCAGTGGAAACTTAGTGTATAGAATAAATTCTTTTTTATTATTATATTAGCCCTTAATGTAATAACCCTTAGCACGCTGTATATGAAATAGATTATTCACTAGCAGTGGAAAATTAGTGTATAGAATAAATTCTTTTTTATTATTATATTAGCCCTTAATGTAATAACCCTTAGCACACTGTATATGAAATAGATTATTCACTAGCAGTGGAAAATTAGTGTATAGAATAAATTCTTTTTTATTATTATATTAGCCCTTAATGTAATAACCCTTAGCACACTGTATATGAAATAGATTATTCACTAGCAGTGAAAAATTAGTGTATAGAATAAATTTTTGATTTGTTTAAAGTGTTAATCAAATTTAAAATGTTTCATGTATGATTTCCAGTTATTTATATATTTTTCATAGATTAGAATATTCAAATTATATCTAATGTGTGTAGGAACATTCACCTAGTTGCACCAATTGGTTAGATGGACATGTGTTACAATCATAACCAACAATGTCTAAACAAGAAATATGGTATATACAGAATGGAATGACAAAGTCACAGCGTTCTCGGGCAATAGCAAGTCTATGATGGGCTCTGAGAATTCATGTTAAATGCGTATTTACAAACTCCTTAAAGACTGCCTGCTGCTATAATAATAAATTGCTGAAAAAAACGAGTGGACAAATCTGATAAATGGAGTGTAAGTGTTAGTTTATACTATGCTGATAATATCCAGAACTATATTTGGTAATTTTCAAATTTCAGTAGAGTACATGTTGGCACTTTCAAAATCAGATTTTAATATTATACATTCAACATTAAATCTGACTGATCAAGATATACCATAATACACGTATTAAGATTAAAATTAGAATAACTAAAATAGAATGTATTTAAAACCTAATACAATTTTTAAGTAACAGCTAGTAAGGGTAGCTAATCACAACTAATAGTAGTGAGGTCAGTAATATAATTTAAACCAATAGCTTACCAGTTGTCCAGACACTCCATTATACAAAGTCTAATTAATTTGGACCAAAATAGAGGTTTTCTGTAAATTTAATAAATCTTGTTAAATAAAAGCTTAGTTGATACATGAGTCAAGAAATCTTGATTTATTAACACGTTCAGCATGGTTAGCGTACCGGCAAGCTCTGGGTTCCCTTACGAGGCACTGAGAGCTTGCTGATGCGATCCCCTCTTCCTCTCTGAGACAGCGAGCTCACCGGCACGCTCCCTCCCACTCTAATTAAAACTTCTCTAGTGTTGATAAGTGTTTGTTTAAAGGTTTGATTTTTACATCGGTGCTTCAGAAGAGTTTGGAGAATATTGTGGCCAAGTTGTTTTTAAATCCGACCATTACAGGTTAACTTTTTGATGCTTCAACTGAAACAATGCTTCAGGGAGTTTTATGAACAGATTTAAATTGGTTTAACTTTTATATTTTAATGTGTTTTTTTTTAGTTTCAACTACTAAACACGATAAAATATCTGGTAAAACAACGATAATAAAAATTAACTATATATATATATATATATATATATATATATATATATATATATATATATATATATATATATAATATGTTTTCTTATTTTAAAATATATATTGATCAATAAAATTTACCAGAATGTTTACATACTAATAGTGGACATTGAGGACTACAGAAGAAAATTTAAAAAACTTAAATTTTAAAGGAATACACACATAGAAAGTTATTTCTCTTGATTTAAATATCTAAAAAAATTATTGATATATCTTACAACTCTATAATTAAAATTATATATACTCTAGAGAGGTATATAATTAATCTTATATTTACCTCTATTGTTAAATATAAGAGGTAAATACATTAGTCCTTAAGAAGAACGTTTACTATTTTTTAGTTCCAGAAAGAGTGAAAACTTTTTTACATCTTGACTACAGTAAAATAAATTAATTACATACAAACTTAACTTACCTCAAAGTCATATTCATTATATTCTAAAAACATTGTCTATCACTGTTGCAAAACTTTTACAGTAATCATATCACAAAACCAATGTCATTGGCAAGGCAAGACACAGCAAGGCAAAGCGAAGCAATGCCAACTGTCCCAACATACCTGATATAAACATAGAGCTGAATTATGTCACCTGTAATAAGGTTTATCTTATCTTACCTTAGCCACTTTAGCTTTTGAGCAGTCCACTATGTGTTCCTTACATGAGTTCTGATGCACAGTAACCGTACAATCTGAAATACCAATAATTTATTAACAATCAAATTACCAGGTAGACAAAATACACTGTATTTTGACTATAGAACTGCACCATAAAATTAGTCTAAACAAAGACAGATAAATTATTAGATAAGTTGAAATGTTATAAAATAATATTATATACAAAAAGTTTGTTTTATTTACACTTTATATAGCTAATAATTTTAATTATGCTTTATATAACTAATACTATGCCAAATGTTTTACAAACAAATCAATGTTTTTTTTTTTTTTAATTCAGATGATAAAAATCAAACCAACAGATTTTTAATTTCATCCAGATAAATTTTTTTTTTAATGTTTCATTTGTTTTATTCTAATTTTAAAATCTTTCTAAATTTATTTAAAAAACCCATGTTTGTTGTATTTCAAATCATTCTTTAAAAAAACAAGAATTATTTTTCAGATACATATAACATGTGTATTTTCTATAAAAAATGAGTTGATATTATTACTCAAAAATAGAAATAAAATGTCTTGCGTTTTTACTTGATTTTATTTATCAATCACCTACTTTTAAAACTAATTTATCATTATTGAACTTTTTTATTTATTAATAACATAGTATATCCTTTTAAAAATAAAAATTACAGATATTTATTTAAAATTACTTTGTATTAATGATAACTATGTAAATATTCTCAATAACTGTAATTTATAGTACACTCACTTTAATCTGAACTAATTAGCATTAGAAAGGGATTAATCAGAATTCACATTAACTAGAAATATAAGTAAAATTTTACTTTCTTCGGATAAACTCTAATTTTATTGACAAAGCACAATAAAGTACATGTACAACAGTATTAAATTCTGTTGAGATCATAAAACTATTCTAAATTACTTGAAACTATGAATATTATAAAATTCATTGATTTATTGTGTCTGAAAATATTTTTTTTTTAGTTCTAAAAGGCTTGCATTTTATTACTCAATCATTCAGACATCTCTTGTCAGTTCAGCCTGTATTATTTTAACTGTTACTTAAAAGTCTGAAAACATAAAATTTTTCGAAACAAAATTTGTTACAATGATTATTTTAAATTTGTGTTATTTGGTTTATTTTGATACAGATTTAATAAATAGAAAATCAAATTTTAATGGATATAAAATATTGGAATTACTAACAGCATGTCCAGATGATGAGAGAGAATTGTTGAAGTTAACAAGGAGACAAATAAGATTAAAAAACAGGCTTTAAAAAAAATTGAAAAATAAATAACTGTTCAAGAAAGAAAAACCTAAGATGAAGTCAATAAAAGTAAATGACAAACAAAAAATATAGAAATATAGTATGATTGTATAGTGGAAATTCTGAGATGTTTAAAAATTAAATAAATACATTCATACTTGAGCCAATAATAGAAGAAAATAGTAGAACTTGTTAATGCAACTAGCAGGATTTCAAATTATTACTTGGCAGAAACTGAACTAAGAGGAAGTGGGACCAGATCAACTGCAGTAGTGTGTAATGAAAATAATTAGATAACTCATTTTAATGATTTTTCCCCTTTTGCATTGACACATAACCAATAAAGTGCAATCCATGGTGTAGACATCTTATAAATAAATAATATACTCTCCAAAAATGTAAAAAGTAGAATAAAAATTGTATAAATTACATACTGTCTGTGGATAAACTCATAGAATGAAAAAAAAAAGATAAGGGAAAGAAAACAATAATGGTAACATAGGACATTATGGAAAAAATACAGGATGGGGTACATAAAAGACGCCCCGTAAATAAAATGCAATCTAACTGAAATGTGTTTATTTACGACACACCTTGGATTGTAACAATTTACAAATACTAATTATTATTTTATTAAATAGTCTAATATTGTTACGCTATTACATAATAGGGCTATGTTGAAAGTGATTGTACGCATAAGGTGCACGGCGAAACATATTTTGTAATACAGACTGGAGTTCAGGACCTGTAATAGTATGCATGACGTTCGTGATATTTTGCTGGCGTATAATTTATTCTTTAAATTTCTCCATAAGCCTGAAGATATAATCCTTTCATCGGTAAAAACACTACACACGTGAGCCAGTGATCTGAGAGGTGTTTGAAAATTGTTGTTGGAAACAAGAATATGTAATTTTGTATGTTGCAAGTTGATTAATAAATTGATCTAATATCTGCATCTAGAGATCGGTATTAACTGTTGTCTCAAAAAAAATTGGCCCCACAATTCGTTCTGCTGAAACTGCACACCAAATACCAATTTTCATGTCATGTAGTGGATATTCATGAATGGGATGCGGGTTTATGGCAGACCAAATTCTTCCATTTTGGGCGTTAACATAAGCTGACACATGAAACCATACTTCGTCAGAAGAGAAGAAAAGAAATGGGTCTACTTCACCATCTGCTACTTCTTTAAGTAGCCAGTTACAATATGCCACTCTCTTATCTTTATCTGTTGACAAAATTTCATGAACAGTACTGTTTCTGTAAGGTTTCAGCTTTAAAAAGTGAAGAACTTTTTGGCAATATCTGCGTGACATGCCAACTTGCTGTGATACATGTCGAGTTGACTTACACAGACTTTGTTCTATATGAGCTGCTATGGCAACAACTTCAGGTGTTCGAACTACATTAAGTTTATTTTTATATTTATTTACAATTGTGCTCGTACTATGCCACTTTTTTAACAATACTTGAACCATTCTTTTGGCAGGAATAGAACTCTTTGGGTATTTCTCACCAAAGCTTCTCAAGCGTTTCATTAATTGAACCGCTTCGGACATAGCCGTCTACAATAAAAACTCTCTGTTCCACTTGATATAATGTTATTGTGCAGAGTAGCTTGTATACATCAGGCATGTTTGCTACGGTATTATGACCTGCATTTACAGATTGAAGATGGTAAGGGAAAATAGGGGGAATTTCCCTTGACTCAGTGTAAACATTATACAATCTTGCCCAAGTTACTTTTATGTGCACAACTCTTTATAATAGATAGTTTTGATTGCATAATGAGCGTCTATTATTTATGAAAAATGTTTATTTTGTAGGAAATTTTACTTAAACATATGTAATGAGAGAAAAATTGAAAAAGGACACCTAGGAATATGAAAATAACGAAGTTAATAAAATGGGTAGACAAAGACAAGTCTTGTTGTTAACTCAAGCACATATCGATAATTTAATACATCAAGAGAAAGAAATAGAAACAAAGAGCAGTTACTAACCTACGCATATACTGGGATAAAGGGAGTGGTAAATATCCTCACTTTCAGCCTAATTATAATTTACTCTGATTACAGAAAGTTTACATTAACAAAAATTGTAATCAAAATATGTAACTCATTATTAGCGTTGTAATAAATTAATTATATGATCTATCAACATATAAACAAATTATATTTATCAACTGATAAAAATATTTAATAAAAATTTAGTCATATTTTAACTTAATAATGTGAAATAAATATTATTACATTACTTACGTATATAAAGATTCTACAATATAACCTATAACATATTGTATGATCCGTATAATGCACTGTTATATGAAATCATATGTTGTCATTCAATTTACTTTGAATACTCTATAAAAAATTGATGTGTTATGTGTCAAGGCAAGCTGAAGATTTTCCTTCATGCAAAATACACAGTCATGCAAAATAGTCATTTCAATTACAGTTTTTTACCCTTTCAGAGCAAACTACCTTAACAATCATTGTTATCGCCTATTGATGTAGGCATTTATTTACAGAAGCTCTCGAGTATGAGAACATTAGTATATAAATGTTACATCAATTACAGTTTGTACCCTTTCAGAGCAAACTACCTTAACAATCATTGTTATCGCCTATTGATGTAGGCATTTATTTACAGAAGCTCGTGAGTACGAGAACATAAGTATATAAATGTTACAACAATTACAGTTTGTACCCTTTCAGAGCAAACTACCTTAACAATCCGTGCTATTGCCTATTGATGTAGGCATTTATTTACAGAAGCTCTTGAGTATGAGAACATGAGTATATAAATGTTACATCAATTACAGTTTGTACCCTTTCAGAGCAAACTACCTTAACAATCCGTGCTATCGCCTATTGATGTAGGCATTTATTTACAGAAGCTCTTGAGTATGAGAACATGAGTATATAAATGTTACAACAATTACAGTTTGTACCCTTTCAGAGCAAACTACCTTAACAATCCGTGCTATCGCCTATTGATGTAGGCATTTATTTACAGAAGCTCTTGAGTATGAAAACATAAGTATATAAATGCTACATCAATTACAGTTTGTACCCTTTCAGAGCAAACTACTTTAACAATCCGTGCTATCGCCTATTGATGTAGACATTTATTTACAGAAGCTCTTGAGTATGAGAACATAAGTATACAAATGTTACAACAATTACAGTTTGTACCCTTTCAGAGCAAACTACCTTAACAATCCGTGCTATCGCCTATTGATGTAGGCATTTATTTACAGAAGCTCTCGAGTATGAGAACATGACTATATAAATGTAACAACAATTACAGTTTGTACCTTTTCAGAGCAAACTACCTTAACAATCCGTGCTATCGCCTATTGATGTAGACATTTATTTACAGAAGCTCTTGAGAATGAGAACATGAGTATATAAATGTTACAATAATTACAGTCCGTACCCTTTCATAGCAAACTACCTTAACAATCCGTGCTATCGCCTATTGATGTAGACATTTATTTACAGAAGCTCTTGAGTATGAGAACATAAGTATATAAATGTTACAACAATTACAGTTTGTACCCTTTCAGAGCAAACTACCTTAACAATCCGTGCTATCGCCTATTGATGTAGGCATTTATTTACAGAAGCTCTTGAGTATGAGAACATGAGTATATAAATGTTACAACAATTACAGTTTGTACCCTTTCAGAGCAAACTACCTTAACAATCCTTGCTATCGCCTATTGATGTAGGCATTTATTTACAGAAGCTCTCGAGTATGAGAACATGAGTATATAAATGTTACAACAATTACAGTTTGTACCCTTTCAGAGCAAACTACCTTAACAATCCGTGCTATCGCCTATTGATGTAGACATTTATTTACAGAAGCTCTTGAGAATGAGAACATGAGTATATAAATGTTACAATAATTACAGTTTGTACCCTTTCAGAGCAAACTACCTTAACAATCCGTGCTATCGCCTATTGATGTAGACATTTATTTACAGAAGCTCTTGAGTATGAGAACATAAGTATACAAATGTTACAACAATTACAGTTTGTACCCTTTCAGAGCAAACTACCTTAACAATCCGTGCTATCGCCTATTGATGTAGGCATTTATTTACAGAAGCTCTCGAGTATGAGAACATGAGTATATAAATGTAACAACAATTACAGTTTGTACCTTTTCAGAGCAAACTACCTTAACAATCCGTGCTATCGCCTATTGATGTAGACATTTATTTACAGAAGCTCTTGAGAATGAGAACATGAGTATATAAATGTTACAATAATTACAGTCCGTACCCTTTCATAGCAAACTACCTTAACAATCCGTGCTATCGCCTATTGATGTAGACATTTATTTACAGAAGCTCTTGAGTATGAGAACATAAGTATATAAATGTTACAACAATTACAGTTTGTACCCTTTCAGAGCAAACTACCTTAACAATCCGTGCTATCGCCTATTGATGTAGACATTTATTTACAGAAACTCTTGAGAATGAGAACATGAGTATATAAATGTTACAATAATTACAGTTTGTACCCTTTCAGAGCAAACTACCTTAACAATCCGTGCTATCGCCTATTGATGTAGACATTTATTTACAGAAGCTCTTGAGTATGAGAACATAAGTATACAAATGTTACAACAATTACAGTTTGTACCCTTTCAGAGCAAACTACCTTAACAATCCGTGCTATCGCCTATTGATGTAGGCATTTATTTACAGAAGCTCTCGAGTATGAGAACATGAGTATATAAATGTAACAACAATTACAGTTTGTACCTTTTCAGAGCAAACTACCTTAACAATCCGTGCTATCGCCTATTGATGTAGACATTTATTTACAGAAGCTCTTGAGAATGAGAACATGAGTATATAAATGTTACAATAATTACAGTCCGTACCCTTTCATAGCAAACTACCTTAACAATCCGTGCTATCGCCTATTGATGTAGACATTTATTTACAGAAGCTCTTGAGTATGAGAACATAAGTATATAAATGTTACAACAATTACAGTTTGTACCCTTTCAGAGCAAACTACCTTAACAATCCGTGCTATCGCCTATTGATGTAGGCATTTATTTACAGAAGCTCTCGAGTATGAGAACATGAGTATATAAATGTTACAACAATTACAGTTTGTACCCTTTCAGAGCAAACTACCTTAACAATCCGTGCTATCGCCTATTGATGTAGACATTTATTTACAGAAGCTCTTGAGAATGAGAACATGAGTATATAAATGTTACAATAATTACAGTTTGTACCCTTTCAGAGCAAACTACCTTAACAATCCGTGCTATCGCCTATTGATGTAGACATTTATTTACAGAAGCTCTTGAGTATGAGAACATAAGTATACAAATGTTACAACAATTACAGTTTGTACCCTTTCAGAGCAAACTACCTTAACAATCCGTGCTATCGCCTATTGATGTAGGCATTTATTTACAGAAGCTCTCGAGTATGAGAACATGAGTATATAAATGTAACAACAATTACAGTTTGTACCTTTTCAGAGCAAACTACCTTAACAATCCGTGCTATCGCCTATTGATGTAGACATTTATTTACAGAAGCTCTTGAGAATGAGAACATGAGTATATAAATGTTACAATAATTACAGTCCGTACCCTTTCATAGCAAACTACCTTAACAATCCGTGCTATCGCCTATTGATGTAGACATTTATTTACAGAAGCTCTTGAGTATGAGAACATAAGTATATAAATGTTACAACAATTACAGTTTGTACCCTTTCAGAGCAAACTACCTTAACAATCCGTGCTATCGCCTATTGATGTAGACATTTATTTACAGAAACTCTTGAGAATGAGAACATGATTATATAAATGTTACAATAATTACAGTTTGTACCCTTTCAGAGCAAACTACCTTAACAATCCGTGCTATCGCCTATTGATGTAGACATGTATTTACAGAAGCTCTTGAGTATGAGAACATAAGTATACAAATGTTACAACAATTACAGTTTGTACCCTTTCAGAGCAAACTACCTTAACAATCCGTGCTATCGCCTATTGATGTAGGCATTTATTTACAGAAGCTCTCGAGTATGAGAACATGAGTATATAAATGTTACAACAATTACAGTTTGTGCCCTTTCAGAGCAAACTACCTTAACAATCCATGCTATCGCCTATTGATGTAGACATTTATTTACAGAAGCTCTTGAGAATGAGAACATGAGTATATAAATGTTACATCTAATTATTTATAGCAACAGGAGCATCTTATTTCATATAAACTCACATAAGTTTAAGAGTAAAATTATTAAAAGCAATAAAGATAGTATGTCTAGCAATAATCTTACTTTCACAATAGAGTGCTGGTTTATTGGTAAGGGGTTTTGAACACCAATCACAGGCATGAGATGACCCATAACATGCTGACACCCACTGATGAGGAGGTTTTTTTGATTTGTCCTGTAAAAATTCAATATGTTAATAAATAATATCTGATAAAAATTTTATTAATCACTTAAACAATAGTTTATGACTATCCGAACTTTAAATTTTGTAAATTTGGTAAAACGTACTGAGACAGAATGTTTTTGATCGCTATTTGCCGATCATCATCAGTGTCTTCTGCTTGGAGATGTTGGGGTCAAGCGGTGACGGTTTTAAAGGCAGGTTTTTGATAGTATCAAAGAGTATGCGTGATTTGAATTGTGTTTGTTCGTTTAATATGTTTGTACTTTGTGCGTCTGTAAATTTCATATTGTTCTAGTGTGTTATGATGTGGTCCTTTTTTGTTGATATGTAGGATTTCTAGGTTATGGTAAATGTCTGTGTATTTGTGTCTTGTTTCTTTTGTGATTGTAAAATATTGAGTTGGTGTTCTGTTTGTGTTCCTCAACTCTTTGTTTAAAGCTGCAACCTGTTTGTCCAATGTAGTATTTGTTACATTCGTTGCAGTTCAGTTTGTATACGCCTGGTGCTTGTAGTTTATTCTTGTTATTGGTGTTGTGTTGTATTTTGTATTGTAACTTGTTATTAATTTAATATGCTATTTTGTATCCTATTTTTTTTTTTGCAGGCTATTTTGTTTGTTGTTTTGTTTATGTATGATAATGTGATCTATTTGTTTTCCTTGTTTGTAGTGTTAATTTTAGTGTTTGTTTGTATTTTGTACCATAGTTATGTTTATTATTGTGGTGTTGTATCCAATTTGTGCATGCTAAATATTTAATTGTGACTAGTTCTTTGTTTATTTTTTTTGTGGTCATTGGGACTTCTTTAAGTCTATGGAGCATGGATCTGAAGGCAGTGTGTTTGTGTTGGATAGGGTGGTTTGAGGTGTTGTGTATAAGTGTGTCTGTTGTTTTGGGTTTTCTGTAAATGTTGAAGCTGTGTTTTTGTGTGTGGTTTAAGGCAAGTCTTTCTTACAAGTAGTAAGTTATTGACAACAGAAACTTTAAATAGATAGTGGATATTTTGAATGGACTATAAGAGATTTAATTCGGTGTGACAGGCAAATCTTTCTTACAAAACACATAGAAAACACCAAGATACTCAAAAACAATACTCACAAATTCATTTACTGGCACAGATACGTCGATGATATTATAACAATATACAGAGGCAACTCCCGTCAATGCGAAAAAACCTCACCTACACTAATAAGACACACCCAAAACTCCATTTCACTTCAGAAATTGCAACCACCTATCTCTAAACTTCCTCGACCTAACTATAACAAAAAACCACACACAAAAACACAGCTTCAACATTTACAGGAAACCCATAACAACCACCTCACTTATCCACAACACCTCAAACCACCCTATCCAACACAAACACGCTCCTAGATCCATGCTCCATAGACTTAAAGAAGTCCTATTGACCACAGAAAATATAAACAAAGAACTAGGCACAGTTATATATTTAGCCATACACAAATGGATACAACACCATAATTATAGACAAACTATGGTACAAAATACAAAAAAACACTAAAATTAACACTACAGACAGGGAAACAAATACATCACATTACCATACATAAACAAAACAACAAGCAAGTCTCTTATTGTCCATTCGAAATATCCACTGTCATTTAAAGTTTCTGTTGTCAATAACTTACTGCTTGTAAGAAAGATTTGCTTGTCAGATCGAATCGAGTCTCTAATTGTGTATTAAAAATATCTACTGGTCATACCCATTGAATAATGAAGAAATTAATTTGTGTCAAAGGTCTATGGTTTTTCTCACACGGTTATAAATTGTTTCGAAGTTAGTGTGGTATTTTACAATGAATAGGTATTTTGAAAAAAAAGATTAACAGATACTTTTTAGCAAAGAAATTGTCAGTAAACCTAAGGTAAAGTTTGTTTCACATGAGAAAATAAGTAGGTAAAAAGAATAATAGCAAATATTATTTTAATTTAAAAAATTAGAGAAAAATGGAAAACAAAATTAGAAAAAAGAAAAAGTGTAAAAATCTTTCAAAAATATGTTACTTCCTGGCGCCATATCAGAGCAGGCATATGTTGATAATCAAAGGGTTAATAGTCACAAATAAAACCTGCTGCGACTGTTTGTAGGTTTTTTTTTAAATGTATGGGCTACACTTTATTTGGAGTTTAACTTCAATTTGTGAAATATATTTAAACTTATTTTATAGTTTTTGAATTTTCCTTAAAAGCTAACTTATTTTTTGGATTCTATGTTGACAGTTGTTAAAACTTTCATATAATCAAACCTCTATTGAGATAGAAACCGCAATTTATTTTAAATTGTTACTGTACTGAGACTATCACACTTTTTGTTTCCTGGGTAAATGTTTAAAACTCGTTGACTTCAAACACCAAAAATATATTTATAAATCTATAAATTTTAGTTAGTTCTTCTATAAGGTATTAATTTCTGACGGTGTTACATAATTTTCTTTTCTTTAGGGTGTTTCTTTTATATTTGATGTACAAATTATAGGCAGTGGTTTTAGATATTTCCAAAATTTAATTATTTTTAGATCAGCCAAGTTTGGTAATAGTTCTCTACTGAACACATTACTGAGTTCATAGCATTAACTTGTAAATTGTATTTTCTAACATGAATGGTTTTGAGAGTAATAAATTGTGAACCTGCTTAACTATGAGACTGTAAATTTATCAGTGATTTGCATTCATAGTATATTCTGTCTGTTAATTGGTTTCAAAAATCAAGCGGCAGGACAATTGCATGTTTCAAAAGGACAGAAGGCAAATGTGTGTGTAATGACATGGGAACTTATTTTAGGTGTGAAGAAAACTGACACCAACTTGAACTATTTGACATAGGTTCTGATGCAACAAATTATTAATAGTTATTTCAAGTATTATCACCAATAATCATTTAAAACTGTATAAAACTGTGAACTGTATTATTATAAATGAAGGTCATATAACCTTAATTGATACCTTTGCTATGCCAAGGACAAATTATCACTACATATATTTCCTTAAAAGGAAATTTTTGAAAATTTAATTAGTATAACTAATTTGACAATTTACTGTAATGATTTCTTAACAAGCTCATTAACAGAAATAGAAGAAAAAGTGTGTTTGGGAAAATCACAAATATTTTGTAGAAATATGTAGTTCAACCAAATCAAACAAAAAACCCACACACACAAAACTAATACTAAAAGATGTTGCTTATAATATAAAATGTGCTACTCCCAATTTGCTAACCATATAAATGTGTCTTGCATAATACACACTAGGGCAGGACTTAAAAAGCTGATAACATAGTCATTTATAACTTATGCTAAGCATAATTCCTCTAAAACTGATTTAAAATAGAACTGTAAAATGAGGAAGAAATATTTCTAATAATTATAACACTAATTTATAGATATTTTGTGCAACAAAAACTCTGCAATACCCTGCTTCCAAGCTGCTATACTCAAAAGATCACTGGACTAAATGGCCACAACTAATTTTGTTAAATCTACTCTATTTGTAAGTGATACAAAAGAATTGTAAAAAATATAGGCGTGATGTTTATATTAACTAGTCTTAACGCAATCAGGTGTTGACAATTGTTTTGTAAACAAATACCTGCCCCACATACTGGCCTAAAATGTAACTTTTCTTCCAAAACAACCTCAAAACACTTTCCCCAACATTATTTGGGGGATCCTCAACATAATCTGAGGATTTCCAAAACAAAATTTGTTTAGCACCGTCTTTGAATTTTACGATACAGTAGCAACAGCATATGTTAAATGATTTTTAATCACTGTAAATAAAATGTTTTAAACCACTTTAATTCTTTTCATGAACCTTATAAAGTTTTGTCTTTGTTTTATTTGCATTTTAGCCACTCACAAGAACTGTTTGCTTTATAACAGGCTTCCACTACAGCATACAAACCTATGCCCTGATCAATCCGTTATTATGAGGTTCTATTGTTCAGCAAATTGGACACAATTCCAGATTTAAAATTTATATCTACACCTTTTGGGATGATTGAAAAATCAAATAAAATTTAAGTAAATTCAAGGATCATATTTAACATAAAGGAAAATTCCAGTTTGAAACTGGATATGTTTGGTGCAAAAAAGAGTTTTCCGATAATAAATTTGTTAGTAGTAGATGACAGCCTTAGTATGTGCCTTATTCAGGGATATTACTATTTCAGGTATAACATACAATAACTTTAATTTTTTAAAAAATGTTTAAAAGCTCAGAAATTGAACAGATCAAAGCCACTATTGTAAATCCTCATTTAAATTAAGTCAGATGCTTATGATATATTTACAAACTTATTTAATTTATTCGATTGATATTATTAAACGTATTAATTTTAACAAGGTGCAGTGAGAATTTAGGTTAAACATTGGAATTTTAAGGAAAAACATTATTAAAGATTAAAATATCTAATAATGCAATAGGTGAACTTATGAAAATTTTGTGAATTACATCAGGCGGTTTAATATAACAAAAAATAAAATTACCTTGTATAAAAGAAAAGCGCAGGTGAAGCACCAACCCCCAAGACTTCTACACATATCTTAATTAAAAAATTGTTCATGTCTGCAAAATACTTGCACATCTTGCTTATGTTTGAGCAATACAAGCAACATTTTGCACTTTCAGGTGTAAGTTAGATGGTTTTATCTACTCTTATCTGACGTTTGTACTACCGTAATAAATCAAGAAAATACACAACATGCATTAAAACAAAAACAAATATGACAACAAAATTATCATACCTAAGAAGCATTAAATAAAAGAAATTATATTCATGTGTGTGTGTGTGTATATCTTATTTCATAAGATGTAAGTATTTATATAACTTCTGTTTAGCAATGTATTCTAATATCCTATTGTTAATACTTTTCACTAAACAATTACTTGCATCATATTACTATATTTTTAAATCATACCTTTTTCTTCCTAAAGAACAGACTTCCTCGTTTTCTTCTTTTTTCTGAATGGTCATCAAATACAGCACTGTCAACATGGGCCAAAATGTATATTAAAAAATGAAAATCTCTTATATGATTCATATCTTAAAATACCTCATAAAAATAAATTCTAATAATACAAAATATTTATTATTATTGTATTATAAGATACTGTGACATATAAAATAAAAACTGTGCGCAAAATTTTAAAAAAATAATTGTTTAAATGCAATTGACACACTGAAATA